>JAQQTO010000051.1:2897500-4097500 GCA_029884595.1 Ormosia semicastrata | reverse complement strand
ATCTTACACTTTAAAAAAAAGATGTAATCTATTTTATAATTTTGAATAGATATGATTAAATAATAATAAAAAAATATGTATAATAAATAATATTAGATAAAATGTAAAAAAAAGTGTATATATTATTTGAGATAAGAATATAATTGTTAATAAAAAAATCTGTAAAAATAAAGCTGTTATTACAAATAAAATAAATAATATGTCATACACCGGTGTATATTAGCAATTGCTTCTCTCTTTTGAGGCCTCGAACTTTTGATTGTCGATCTAGTTGTGTAGTGGAGTCAGCTTTTGTAGGTAGCAGTATAAATACAGGGCGATGTGCCATATCGCGTCGATGTGATGGCCCCTCTCTCCTCTCTTCTTTGCTTTACTTTATGCTTTTACATCACGTGAGGTCACCAGGTACCACTTTTTCCCCCCCTCTTGTGGCTTTTATACTCTCTGTCTTATTGTTATAGTAAATTCGAGAAAAAAAATGTTATATTGCCTAGCAAATTCTTTTATTATTTTTTACATTACCTAATATATTTATAAGTTTAGTTCATTTTAACTCTTAACAAGAGTAATTCTCACCTGCGAGAGAATGAGAGTTATTTAATTTTTTTTATAAAAATTACTTTTTTAAATTTAAATTCAAATTCTTATTTTATAGGCAATTCATTAATAATTTATTTAAGCTTATTTATTGTAAATTTGTTTATAAAGTATTTTGATGCTGTTAAAATGAATTATTTAAAACACTTTTAAAATGAGTAACTATTCAGTTTAATCCTCATGCAAATAATTTCATCTTTTTTAACAAATAATTTTATTTTATTTTTTAAAAAATTTAACATTATTTTAATCCTTTAACCATATAAGGTGATATTAAACTCGTTCAACTACATACCGATCTTGAGAATATTGTTAATTGATTTTTTTATTTGAAGATTAAATCAGTATCACATTTACGATTAAGAAACTAAATTAATGTTATTTTTTATAAGTGAAGAACTAAATTAATGTCAAATTTTTTAAAGAACCAAATTAATATTACCTATATTTTTTAGAGACTAAAATAGGTGTATATTCTTTTTGAAACACATATAAACTATTTTAAACTTATATTCAGAAGTTAGAAATTAAATCTTATGAAAATAAGTTTATAAAAATAAGCCTTTATGCAAAGTATATACAACTTAGGCATTTATTAATAGGAAAATTACTGTTGAAGATTGTTAAGAAAAAATATTTAATTTTAAGAGACAAAAAGTTTTAATTATTAATAATAATCACACAAATTTTATTTAGAGAGAGGAACTATTATATTTCGTTTAATGGACAAAAATACACTCAGTGAAACAATAATCACTTACTAACAAACAATAAAATTCACAAATTACTTTATGACGCCATATATCATTACATATAAAACTTTACTGTGTGTTTATTAAGCGGATTTAGTTTACTAAATTAAGGGAAGTTGTTAGATGCTGGATAGATCAAAAATATTTTACAGAATGCTCACCGAATTGGCCCACTAGAAAATCTGGGAATATAAAATTATAAATTATAATTACTAAATAAATTTATGTATATATCAAGATGTGTTAGTTTGAGTGAAAGGAGTTTGAATTTTTTAAACATATAGTAACAGGTTTAATTCGAGATTTATGTATATGAAAATAATATCGTTAGGAATAATTTTTTTTTAAACTTCTGATTGTATTCTAAGAGATTAATCTCTCATTTATCGAGTGTGGATATAAATAAATAAATTTATGCATATTTTTATTATTTCCAAATACTTTTACAATATTCAAAATCTTATGTAAGATAATAAAATCAATAAGCGTGAGTTTAAATTTAATCTACATGTTAGTGATGTCACATTATAACAATAATTAAAACTTCTCACTTTATTATAAAATTTTTAACATTTTTTAAATAATTTACACCACACGATTGGGGATTGGGCTTGTTGTAAGTGAGCTATCTTTCTAAATTGAGTACTTTTTTTTATCAATTTCTAAATTGAGTACTAAAGTTCAAAGTTTAAATAATGTAATTGTTAGAATGACTTCGTAATTGTAATAGTATTTGAGTTATTAGTCTCGTAACGATGTCAGTAAAAATATCCTTCTCAAAGAAAAAAAAAATAACACCACACAATTTATTAATTAATAGTATAAAATTCTTTACATTCTCAATAAATCAAAATAAATCATTCGAACATCATAAATACATTTTAAAATTTTGTTTTGAAAAAAATTCCTTTACTCCTTTTAGTATATGCAAGTAATAGTGACATACCAGCAAAATTTTTTAATTATATTAGTTGTCTAATTGTACCTTTTTTTATGTGGGTTGGCTAATTGTCTTTGATTGCTAAATCTTGTAACTGCCCATTCTCTAAACATTTTCAAATAAAAAAAGCAACATTTTTATATTTTTGATAAATGGATATGGCGAAATTTCTTAATTTTTATTAGTTGCCACTGCCGACTTTTATAGTTTTTATTTATTTGAAGGATCGATCAAAGGAGAGACATTGGCAATTAGGGAAAGACTAGTTGATGTAGTGTTAGAAGGAAAATGATTCTTATACATTATTCATTGATTTATTTTAAATGTCATTTTGGTATAATGCACAAGAATTAAGAAATATTAAATTAAATTTTAATTATAATTTTTTTATTAAATTACTCTTATTCATTCAATTAATTACTTTATTTTATTATGTTTATTCAAATTTAATGAGTAATTAAGACCATTAAAATATATAAAAATAAAGATAAAAAATAACAATTAATATTTTATTAATATGCCAAAATGACACTTATAATTATAATTAACTTTTTTGTATAGATGAGAGAATTAAAGTATAATACAGAAAGCAATGAAAAACTAATTAAGAGAGAGAGAGATGCATGGTTGACTATGGAAAAAGACATTCAATGAACAGCATTATTAGCATCAGCAATGATGGCAAGAATTATGATAAAGGACAAAATTTGAGTTCAATTCAAGTTAAGAGTAAATCTTTTAATTTCTTCAAAGTCTTTTAATTTTTTTTAATTTTATGACATGTGTATATTTTTAATTTTTTTAATTTTTTTTAATTTTTAATTCTATTAATTTAATAAAATAAACACATATTGTAAATTAAAAAAAATTAAAAAACTTGCATCAAACTTGAGTTGAAGTTTTGTGCTATGACAAATGTCTGCAGTTGATGGTTTAGTATGGGAAAAGACATTGAATGAGTTGCATTATTAGCATTAGCATCAGTGATGGCAAGGATTATGGTAAATGTCTGCATCAATTAACTTGCATGCCGACTTTAGTAATTAGTACGTTGGAGAATCTTGAATTTGCATCCTTTAAATGAGACTTTTACTTTAGAAGATAAAATAAACCTATTTTTACTCTTAAAAATTTCAATGGTTAAGACTATATCTATGTCATTAAACTAATATAATTAGAAAAAAAAACAGTGGGAAAGGTTGAACATGAATCTCTCTTCCTCCCTCTCAGCACACAAAGACAAAAAAAAAAAAGGATCAAATCATAAAATTAAAAAACAAAAAAGTAAAAATAGAGCTAAAAGCAGCAACTCAAAAAAAGTGATCCGCCAAAAAACAAAAGCATGTCTCTTCTTTTTGTTGTCCCTAGCAGCCATCCTAACTAGTTCCAATCAAAGAATTGGATTCTAGTTGTTCCATACACTTCATCTAACCGAACTCAAGAAAGAAAAAAAAATTCATAACCAAATATTCAAAATAAAACTTAACAACAAATAGATTGAACTGCAACAATTGAAATGCAGCAAAAAGACGTTTCATGTCCTCTCAGAAAGCTATGTCCTAGATGTGAGGCCGCGTGGGTCTCGACTCTCGACCTTGCTCGTCACCTCTGTCCTAGGATGCGAGTAGCCGGACAGCGTGGTCTCGGCGTGATTCAGCCTTTGTTTTGTTGTCTCCATATTGAAATATCATGGAGGATGAATTTGTTTGGGGAAGTTTTGGGAGATGACTAACGAGAAACTCATTTTTTATTTTTAAAATTTAGTTATTTTTAATAAAAATTATAATGATGTATAATCTCATCCGTTAAAAAATTTTAAAGATAAAATTTTGCTTATTACTTTATCCTTTCATTTTAGAGTAGTCAGATATGAGAATCTCAATTCTGTATATAGAGGTAAGGTAAGGTAAAGGTGAAAGCATCACATAGATTATGGAATATCATCCCTGTCCTTAAATCAAGGCCTCACATCATCAATTTTTCTTTTGCTTTCCAAATCCATAATATTGGCGCACTCTTGCCGATTTTACCTTTAATTTAGGCTTAATTACAGTTTTGATTCTTTTTTTTAATAAAACAAATTATTTGATCTCTTTAAAAAAAATTATTTAATCCCTCTACTTTCACAAAATGAATAATTTTAATTCCTCTGTTAATATTTCATTAAATTATTTTTAACCTAAGTCATTGTTGTAACATATAAAAAATTATTTATTTATTTCAAATAAACAATTTAAGTGCATATAATATACACATGACTCTCTAAATACCCAAAGTAATTTTATGTTAATTTATTATAAATTAAGGTAATTTATTTATATTTAACGATGTTAATTTATTTTTCACAAAAAAATTTGTTTATGGCAAAAATAAATTTTAAACTAGATTAGTAAAACTAGACCATCCTAAAATAAAAGTAGCAATAAACTTTTTAGTGAGAAAAATAGCAAAAAATTTACAAGAATGTATATCAAATGATAATAACAAATATAACTTGAATCATAAAAAAACAAATGCTGATAAAAAAATGTGTATTTTTTTAATGATTTACTGTGTACTAGCGATTCCTTAAATTTTTGTTTAAAATTATTTTGAATTGGATCCAATTAAAGTTTATATGAGTTTAATAAAATCTAAAAACAATCATATATAAGTGTGTAAATAAAAATATCATAGATGCATGTGTTTAAATAATGAGAAATTTTAAATTGAGTAATATTATAGTTTATTTTTGTTTGTAAGATTATTTTAAGTATTTTAGAAGTTATATATATGTCACATGCATTTAAGTTACTTATTTAAAATAAATAACTTTTTTAAATGTCTATCATCAACTTCTGTGAAGTTTTTAACAGCATGCTAATGGAGGGACTAAAATAATTATTTTATAAAAAATAGAGGGATTGTATACTTTATTTTAAAAATAGAGACCAAATTGTTTGTTTAACTAAAATAAGTACCCTAAAACTGCAACTAAGCCTTTAGTTTATTATTAAATAATATGTTTTTTTATGACATTATTTTGCATAGATTACTAGAACAATAAAAAATTAGCGTGATAAAAATATTTTTTTTTTTTTTTTAGAAATATATCCTTTAATGATGAATTTTCAAAAAATATTATTTGGATAAAAAAATCTTAAAGTACTTTCCCAGAAAAGAATTTAAACACATATGTTAAAATTAAATCCTAAAAATAAATTAACCAATTCAAACATTACTTAAAAAATTCTTTTATTATCTTTTTGATACGTATATCTCATTTTATCTTTTTAATTTCGTACATATTGTTTTTTTTTCATATAGGATGATGTTTCATAATTCTGCGATAATGCATGTCAATTGGTGTCTAATTCTTCCCATACCCCTTCCAAGGGGTCAACTAGTGGGATGGTGCATATGCAACTCATGACTTTGATGGTGAACTATTTACATTGAAGCAGGAAAAGGTCATAAAAAAGGAAAATATTTAAAGTTAATGACGACTGTTATGTTTTAGGGACCATTTTTTTAAGGTTTGGTTAGAGTTTATCAAGATTTATGTTCGTTCTCATTTTATGTTTTTTGAAATTTTAGTTATGGAGTTAAGGTCCTTATGGTCATGAAATTGTATTGTTTGGTCTGTACTTGAAACTCATTATAGACTATTTATCTAAATATAAAGATATGTTTTGAGTTATATATTGGGTTAAGCTCCTTGTTAATTTTTCCTTAATTGATATGTAACCATAATTTTCTTTTTCATCTACTTAAATCAAATATGCACAACAACACTGATAAATATAATTTTTAAAGCATTCTCCACTCCCTATATATATATATATATTGATTCCATACATATTTGCTCTATGCTTTTCATTGCACCTCTTTGGAAGGTCTACAGTTATTCAACAACTTCATAACACTAATTTTTTTTTTTGGCAGGTTCTGGTAAAAAAAATGAATAAAATCTTCTGTAGGTTTGTTTTTCCCAAACTTTCTCATCCTATAAGTCATGTTTATCTATTTAATATTGCCCTTTTATGTAATAAGATATTTGAGATCATTTTCGTTCGTTATGCCAATGCATTAATCTGATGTGATTATAGCATTTATATACTTTAGAAATTGTATTGAGATATATTTTCATAGTATATAAATGTGTTTTATATAATGTCAAGCCATATTATTACATAGACATTTCTTATAAAAAGATATAAATTATTATCATATTATTTTAATTTTTTTTTATAATTACGTTCATCACATCCATACATTGCATGGGCATTAATCTAGTTCTTATTTTCTTTTTAACGAAAAGGATTTGTGTAGCATTCTAAGAAGCATAGACATGTGTCTATATTAAACATATAATGATATTCGTATGACACACATGTTTTGTGTATTTGATTAAAAAGATTATTTTTTTTTTCAGTTTGAACACGTTTCAAATACGCTTGAACATGTTTGGACACGGCTTGAATATAACCCATTAATTCTTTAAAAAAAATAGTTTCATGACTAATGTTCAATTAGTAAACTCGTAACTCACCTAAACTCAATCACATGACTGACGTCTTAAGTCATTATTTTTACATATGAGTATTTTAAATTTTATCTTTTTATACACCACTATTAGACTTTTAAGTTTTATCTTATCACACACCACTATTTTTATCTGCTCTTTCTACCTCTGCTTGTACCAAGCCGTCCACTTCGTCGTCATCGAAGCTTGTCTCACACCAATACTCCCTCTAATTAATTTTTTTTATGCACATGTATTTGTACATAGTTAGTTTTATTAAGAAATGTTGGTTGAGGAGATTTTTTTTTTTTTAATATCAATAGAAATTATGCTCTATATTTTTTAGGAGAAACTTATTAGGTAACAAATATTGACACATATGACATATATTAAGATATTGTAAATCTTCAAACTTATAAAAAATAATGATATTAATGAATTATGAATCTTTTTTCTTAAATTTTATAATATATATATATATATATATATATATATATATATATATATATATATATATATATATATATATCATGTCCATGTTCTACAATTTTTTGAATTTGATATATTTTCATATCCTTATTCATGTCCTGTGTCTATGTTTGTGTCTGTGCTTCATAGGTAGCATCAAACTTTGTTGGCATGGAGATCTTAAAGTTTGATTTTTGCTTATGACCTCATCATAAAAAAGCATATACTCTTGTTTGAATTGTGTAACAACATTATTCACCTTTTAAATTTTTATGTAACTAAAATGAAAAGAAAGGTTGTGTAGAGAGCTATTTATAAACAAAAGTAAGAAAAGTTGGGATTTATGTGAAATATGTTTATGAATTATGAACCAAGTAATGTATCCACTTCTACATATTAAATTAGAATACTTTTATGGTGCTTTCTTTGGTATCCTTGTATTTGGAAGGGTTCAGAACCCCTTATTAGTTGTACCAATTAAATACAACCATGTGTCTTGTAATATCCACATCATTAATAAATTCTTTTATAGCTTATAAGGATATATAAATTCTAAAATTTATAAAATTGACCCAAGGACCATTTTATAAAATTAAAAATATTTTACTCAATTTTAACCGGTAAATCAGAACAACCTTAATTCAACATTTCTCTCCCAACTCGTATGAACCCCAACCCAAAGTCGTATGAACCCTAAACCTTGCCATTTCCATATTCTTCTTACCTGATGCTTTTGAAGTGAACATACCCAAAATTTTTAGACCATAACTTCACCCTGTGCTCAAATTGGTTGGAGTTTGTTGCTGCACCTCCTTCATTGCTGACCCTAACTCTTTCTCGCTATGGCGGAAATCAAAGCTTTCCTTCATACCAGTGATCTCACTGAGCTAGTCAACGACGTCAAGCCCTTCGATGATGTCCAGGTTTTCCTTTTATCCTTTCAAGATATATAAGGATTAAGGTACATGTCGATTATTGAATAGGATCTTGGCGGAGATTATTTTCAACTCAAATTATTTTGCAGTCTTAAAGGTAGGAAAAACAAAACAAAACAAAAGAACATAGAAGGACCGTGAATCTAATTCCGTTTTTCTTCTTTCAATAATTATTTTCATTTTGCTCTTAGACTGTGAAAGAAAATGTGATTCTATTGTTGATTACATATATCGTGTTTGCACCACTGGGCTTCAATTTTGAGTTTAACTTTATAGATTATTAGTTAGTAGTTACTCATGCTTCTCGTGTTTATGAGAAGATTTCAAATCCAAATTAATTGAAGTGGAATTTTTCTTTGTTTCTTTTGTTTTAGCTTTGTACTATTTTTTTTTAAAGAAAAATCAATTGGAAGATGTGTAATATGAGTAGCTTGCTCTGCTTTCCATAAATCTCACTCTATCTAGTCTTAATAAGATTTGAATGTAGTAATCTTAAGTTGTAGTAGTCAAGAATAAACTATTAAGGCATCCCTTTGGAAAAACAAAGTAATAGTTGATGTAGTGCATAATGCTTATGGCATGATTCCAATAAATAATTAATGCTTTCAAATCAACAAATAAAAATATACAAGTTGATTCCTGACAATAATGCATAATATGGACATAAATGATCACAGAAAATTTATAAGTGCTAGAGGAGACTCAAAGAAGATTTACCCACTTGATGGACACAATACTCCATCTATTGAGAACTGATTTACACTAGGGAAATCCCCCCCAAAGCTTCATCTTTATAAGAATTACATGTAGGAGACAGGTATTGATAGTACAGTACATTGCAATCCTGCCCTCCTCCAAAATATGCTTTTTTTTTTGTCTCAGTCATTGCCTGATTTTATGCTTTCACTTTATTACCTAACTAATAAAACCAGAACTTGTAAGAACTTAGCCTTTAAGTAACCCATTTTTCACCTACATGCTAGAATAGCTTTTTAAATGATGTTTTGGAGGAACACAATGGAACATTGATTAAGAATAGGAAGAAAAGGATAGGAAAAAAGCTCTATACCTCAAGAAAGTTTCTTCAATTTTGACTGGAAGGCAGGGTGAGAATTATATGTAAATGAGTAGGGAGATTTTTTGTTTTGGATTCTTGATTAAGCCATATCAAAACTAACATCTCTATAACTAAAATTTGTCTATCGAGGGCATTTTTGTTACTGTTGTATTATTAATACTCTCTTAATCTCAGCATTTGTATAACTTATTACGTAAAAATGTTTTGAAAATTAAAAATTGACACCAGAATGAGTTTGAAACAAGAGTGGCATGCAAGAATGAGTTTGGAACAAGGAACTAAGATGACTTATTCTGAGTTTTTGTTTTCCTCAATCAAAAGCCAAGGACGAGCAAGTACAACTCATATTCAAAGTCAAAAATATAAAATCTTTCATCTCACAAAGGGCTGTTCTATTACAATTGCCAGTAAAATTTTCTCAATAACCAATAAATTGAGACTCATTTTTGTAGCAGAAAATTAAGAAGTCTTTTTCTCTGAACTTGTGTCACTAGAATTTGCAACTATGATAGTGACACACAAATTCAAGTGACCACATAAAGGGGGCCATAGTTCTGCCTAGCTCGAGGGTTGTTTTGTTGGTGGAGAGACATATAGGGTATTTCACTCTCCTTTCTCTTTGTGGGTTTGAACAGATTTGTTAGAGGCCCAGACGTTGGACGCCAGTGCTTCCCCATCGGACCTTTCTTTGCGAGCTTATATATTGGACCGAAACATGGCCCTGCCTTTTCCCTGAAACCTTTGATTGAGAATTGTTGGTGTGTTCTTCTCTAAGCTTGCTTTTCTTGTCAGCTTTCCACCATGAAATCAGAGAACTTTTCCATGATTTCTTTCCCTTTTTCTCTTTCTTCGATCCTGTTTTCCCAGATTCTTCCGGGTGCACTGATGAACTCTTCAGTTTTGCTTCCTTTCCATGTTGCTTTGCTTCCTTCAAGAACCTATTCAATGCCCTTCTATTCTAAGAGATGGAAATCTACAGAAGAATACAAAGCCCTTAAAATCTCAGCACCCAGCGTCAGCAGAAGAATACAAACCCCTTACAATCAAATGACCCATAACAACACCAAAAAAGAAAAAGCCACATTTACCTCCCTACACAACATTTTTTTTCCAAATTACTAATCATTTTAGAGCCATTACTAGCTGCTTCTTACTAAAACTTACAAAGCTTAAGGCAAAATCTCCCAAACACTAGACAAAGGTTTTTCTATATTGTAATGAACTAAGCCAATCCCTAAAACATTAAAATCACCATAACATGACGTGAATTAACTTTTGTAGTTCAATAAATTAGAAAAATTTAAAAACAAAGTCCTAAGCAAAAACCCAATCTTGGAGAGAACTCCCATGAATTCAATATCCCAATTAAGTAGGTTTACAAAACCAGGTTAGAGGCAATCATATTCAATATGAAAAAGCAGACTAGTAACACGATTACTTCCAAAAAAATTTTATCAACCGAAATCCTTCAATCAAATTATGAATACTCACTGGAATTCAATATCTAAAAAGGGTTGTATACAAACTATTCACTGCAAAGTGACATTGTTTGAGATAGGGCCTGTTATCATCACTATACCATCCAATGCTTGCTCCTCTGCTCCAGCTGATTCATAATATAATATAGCATCATTAGACAACATGGTAAAAATGCTTAAAGAACATGTAGCCGACCCCACCTAGTGGGAAAAAACTTGCTTGTTGTTGTGTGTGTGTGTGTTCTTGCATATTTTTCAAGGATTTCTTATCCTCAATTAATGTACTCACCTACTCTCTTTTCTTTTTCAATGATTTCTTATCCAGAGGAAGAAGAATTCAACATGGAACTTCGAATATTTGTTCTTTACAAAACAGCTTCTAAATTCTAATTTATTAGTGATTTGGAACATGCTATATGAGTTTAAAATATATAACAAACCTGAGGAGATTTTTGAGCAGCTGATTTCAGATCCTCCACAGCTCCCTCCCAATCCCCTGTTAAGAGTTTAGCTTCTCCCTTCTGCAACAGTGCAACATAGAACACTAGATAAGTAACTGATTGCAACCTACAGAATATGTTACTGCAATAATGTATTTGTCCCATATCACTCAACAAGGCAACAATAAATGAATAGACAATTTGCTAACAGACTATGGCCCAAAAGAAATTGCTAACAAAAAAACAAGCACAATGATGTTTAAAATTCTAGTGAACCTGAACAAGAGCTTCAATAAGCTCTTCGTTGATCTTAAGAGCTTCACTGCAACTGTTCAAGGCATCTTTTCCTCTGCCAAGCTTGACTAGCACTTTACATAAGCCAAGATGAAGATGTACATTATGTGCAAGATGGTCAGGGTCAACTGCAAGTGCACTTTTGAATTCCTCCACTGCCACACATAGCTTACCCTTACTAGCATTATCTTCACCTTTATGGAGCACATAAAAAAAAAAAGCAACGATTCTTCAACACCCAAAAGAAAGAAGAAAGGAAATAGACATGAGATGGAATGCAAAAAAATAAATTCAACAATAGATCATGGCTTACACTTTTACTTTTTTGAGTAGATTTTTCAATCCAAAATATGCTTTTTTCAGTTCATTGTGCTCTGGATCTAGGCGAGAGCTTTCTCGTAATGCCTGAATATATGCCCGTATACAAGATGCATTATATCAAAACATTATAAGAATGCTACAAGAATTCAACATCATTTTCCACAGAACAAACCTTGTGGCAACATCATGATCACTAAATAGTAATATGCACGACCACGTAGCAACAATGCCTCTAAATTATTTTCATCTTCCTTGAGAATAAACCCGGACTCAGCAATGGCACCCTCATACTCTTTATCCGCTATCAACAACTTCACTTTAACAAGCTTAGCATGTGGAAAATAATGCATATAGAGTTAACATGCTGGTTGCATATACCATTTCCCAGCCCAAACCTAATGCTTAGGTATTTACTTTCACACTACATAATGTAACTACTGAGACACGAAACTGAAATGATATTTATGGAACTGGAAGAGCATAAAAATGTTACCTTAGTGCAAGCTTGGAGAAAAAACAAGCACAACTTTATCAATATAGTCCAAAGATTTGGTGAAGTTGCCCAAATCATAGAGGGACTGAGTTGTTTCTAAGGCACTTTGAACCTGCAACAGCTGAGAGAGCTCCTTTTCTGCAATTGAATCTCCAGGTTTTAACTCCAAAAACTTATTGTAGCTCCTCTCAGATTGCTCATATCTACATTAGCCAAAAAAGAACTTGAATGATATAACTTTCCAATTAGGAGTTTGAGAGATTTTTTATTGGGGGGCAGGGGAAGGGAGATGAGAGAGGGTGCGAGGAGGGGAAAGAGTGGCATGATGATCATTTTCTGAAAACCAATAGAATCTCAAAAATCAAGGGTTCTAGTTGTTTCTTTGATCACTTTAGGAAGGATTGAGGAAAAAAAAGCGTTGCTCTTTTCATAAAGCTTGATTGGTAATGAGAAGGTCTGGGATATATCCCCCGACCCCCAAAAACAAAAAAAGTGGAAAAATCTAATATACAAATAATTTTGAACTAATCAGCATTAAATCAATAACAGCATAGACTAACTGTGTATAAATAGATGCTCAACAGGAAATATATTTTACTTTAGTAAGCATCATATTAGTTTGTTTTGACCTGACCTTAGGAAACAGAATATGGAAACCAAAATAAGATGTGCTTTATTTATATTATTTAACACTTTCAAAAGCTTGACCCAGAATTTAACAAGGAATGTTCTCTAAGATTCAAAAAAAAAAAAGGGAGGAGGGCGTTAAATACTTGCAAATCAACCACACCTGCATAACTAACGAAGAACTGATGCACGGAAAAGGTATGCTTCCTCGAAAGGGTTGGATCTACTTCTATCGCAGATGATCGAGATCATTCAATATCAAAGATAATGTTTCACTTTTATACTTTGTGATACCCTCTCAAACAATTCAGCTTGCATTTCCAGGTTTTCCACCTGATCACATCCAAAAACAAAGCAAAGATTGTTCAGGCAACAGACAGCAATTGGACATTGAAACATACAGAACTTCTAGAGGAATAAAAAACAATAGGAATAACATTTTCCAGAGGGATTGTGCACCTAAATTTTATTTAATCAACCCTAATTGAGAAATGTGGTTTCCTCATTAAATTAAAAATAAAAATGGGGAGGAAAACTACCATGCACCACAACATAGTGGTATTAACAAACTTGTTCATGCAACTTGAAAACACACGTTAACCAAAATTTCACTTTACAGTGCTACTTTCTTAGTTTCTCACATTCTCACTATAGTCCAATAAAAGATGTATGGCAAAATATTTAGTTCAACCATCCATCCTCTTTTTGATGAACTTGTACTATAATACCCATCAACAAAATACATTGTTATGGCTGGTGCACCATTATGTAATGCCACTTACCCTTTTCTTTTGTTGATAAATGAAAAAGATATACTCTTTCTCCATCAAAACCATGGAATAAAAGTAAACAAAACAATCAAACAGATCAGACAAAAATTATATGAAGAATAGAAAGATGCCAACACAATCCTCGTTCTGTCAGAAAGAACTGTTATGACATAAATCTGTCTAGCTACTTGCGAAAAAAATTAGCCAACACACAGATTTGTTACAACTTACAAATTGTTGTGGATTTAAATCAACTAAATCAACTATTACTTTGTTTTTCCAAAGGGATGCCTTAATAGTTTATTCTTAACTACTACAACTTAAGATTACTAGATTCAAATCTCATTAAGACCAGATAGAGTGAGATTTGTGGAAAGCAGAGCAAGCTACTCATATTACGCATCTTCTAATTGATTTTTCTTAAAAAAAAAAAACAGTACAAAGCTAATACAAAAGAAACAAAGAAAAATTCCACTTCAATTAATTTGGATTTGAAATCTTCTCATAAACACGAGAAGCATGAGTAACTACTAACTAATAATCTATAAAGTTAAACTCAAAATTGAAGCCCAGTGGTGCGAACACGATATATGTAATCAACAATAGAATCATACTTTCTTTTACAGTCTAAGAGTAAAATGAAAATAATTATTGAAAGAAAAAAAAAGGAATTAGATTCACGGTACTTCTATGTTCTTTTGTTTTGTTTTGTTTTTCCTGCCTTTAAGACTGCAAAATAATTTGAGTTAAAAATAATCTCCGCCCAGATCCTATTCAATAATCGGCATGTACCTTAATCCTTATATATCTTGAAAGGATAAAAGGAAAACCTGGACATCATCGAAGGGCTTGATGTCGTTGACTAGCTCAACGAGATCACTGGTATGAAGGAAAGCTTCGACTTTCGCCATAGCGAGAGAGAGTTAGGGTTAGCAATGAAGGAGGTGCAGCAACAAACTCCAACCAATTTGAGCACGAGGTGAAGTTATGGTCTGAAAATTTTGGGTATGTTCACTTCAGAAGCATCAGGTAAGAAGAAGATGGAAATGGCAAGGGTTAGGGTTCATACGACTTTGGGTTGGGGTTCATACAAGTTGGGAGAGAAATGTTGAATTAAGGTTGTTCTAATTTATCGGTTAAAATTGGGTAAAATATTTTTAATTTTATAAAATGGTCATTGGATTAATTTTATAAATTTTAGAATTTATATGTCCTTATAAGCTATAAAAGAATTTATTAATAATGTGGATATTACAAGACACATGGTTGTATTTAATTGATACAACTAAGAAGGGGTTCTGAACCCTTCCAAATACAAGGGTACCAGATAAAGCACTTATTTTTATTTAAGAGTGACTTAATTCACTTATGTTACTTTATTTGAAAAAATGACACATGTCATTGTTAATTTTTTTTTAATTTAAATTCAAATTTTATTTGAATCTAATTATACATATATCTCTTTTTAGTTTTAAAATATTTTTAGTTTATACATTTTAAAATTCTAGCTGAATCTAAAAAAAATTCATTTTCTAATTTTACACATTTTCTCTTTTAATGCTAACTATTTAAAAAAAAATCCATTCAATACACGAGATACTCATTAGTGTTTATAAATTCGTTTTTTTTTTTCTGAGTAGAAATTCTCTTGAAGCAACTGCAATTAAGTGGACGAGAAGGACATGTTTGGTGTAAAGTAGAAATTTCGTTGCAGATGGTCTTCAGTCTCTATTAAGATGACAAGATAGCATCATGACCATAAACCAAACATGGAAAAAGGCAGTGCATAAGGTTATATATGGTGGTAGATGGATGTGGACGAAGTCAAAGTGATAACCAATGAGAATCTTCATTCATCATATTCAAATTAAAGTGATAAACTGGGAGTTGGAAATTTGATGAGTGCCCTGTTGCTTCCTGCAAGGATGGAACCCTTTGCTTGAACTTCGGCTCATAGTCCCCCACCAACAAACAAGGATTGTACGTGACCATGTGATTTTGTGAGTCACCACTCACGTCCTAATTATATTATTATCTTTTCATTTTTTTTTTCTTTCTTTTCTGCCTCCTTAGGTTGGTTTCAAAATTCAAAGTGTCTTCTAATTGTCAATGCTCAACTTTGTTTCAGGCGACACACGCAAATGAAATCAGAGACGAGCATATGATACACCCTTATGTAAGGCTTTTTATTACGACGAATCATTATAAAATCATATACAAAGAAATTATTTATAATAATAACCGTCAAAAAACAAATTAGAGAAGTGATTTTGTCAAGTACATTAAAAAGGGTCCAAACGCTACCTAACTAAAAAGAGAGAAGAAATAAATTGTTTTCATTATTCTCTTGATTTTCCAATTTAAGGAAGTGCATGCTATCCGCTACATAATTACAATACAAAATAAATTGAACATTCTGTTTGTTAGGCCTGTGGATAAGGCTTGACCCGAGAACAAAATTTGTGAAGGATTGATGAGAGTTGAACATGGGGGAGCAGGTAGACAAACAAAGAGAGATGGAGATGGGTAAAGTTAAAAGTAAGCAGGGTCAAAACAGGTCATGTAATGAGGGTCTTCTTCTTTTCTTCAACAAATGCATATCATCAAGGGCCTCTAACTTTTGAGAATATTATGATTTTCATTGTTCAGAATCTCTTAGACAAATGGGATCTCTAAGATTGTGATTTCTTTGTTCTTTTATGCAGAATGGATACTAATTGATTTCCATTCAAGTTTGCCACCACTTTCTGGTAACAATAAATTTCAAGTAGCCAAATGTGACCTCCATTGTCTCCCCTATTTGTTGTTTACCAACACCAATTCTGTACAAACATTTCTAGCCAAAATGGTTGAAATGTTCTTATGTGGCTCAAACAAGATAGATCAATAACAATTCTAGTTCTAGTTGAAAATGAGACGCAAAAAATAAAATTAAACAGAACCCTTTAATATGTATTTGTCACCCATTATTGTTCCCAAGGAGCTTTAATTTTCGTTAAAAAAAAAGAAGAAAAAGAAGAGCTTTAATTTTCTTCATATGATGTCTTATATGTGACATGCGCTGGACATACCTGTAATTTTCACGCATCAATACCACATGTGGACCTCGCAGGGTCCAAAAAGAAAAGTTACAAGAGCAAAATTCAAAACTTTGTTAGCTAACTAATGGACAATTTTGGGGGGGGGGCGCAGTATATATATATATATATATATATCAAAATAAGCATAAATATGAAGGCGATGGATGACCAAAATTGATTTTTAAAAAATCCCATTTGAAATTAAAACACAAACTTATAACATTGTCATTTGAAATCCGAACGAGGAGAGATTAACTTTAAGCACCAAGATTCTTTTAAAAAACTTGAAATTGTTTTGAATTCTAAAAAAGTGTTTTGATGGTTGCACATTGGCTACTGCAAAACATGAATAGGTAGACAATGTTGACTTCTTCAACAAAGGGAATTGATACTACCACATATTTTTCACAAGATAAAAAGTCATAGGAAGATAAATTGATACAAATAACTTATAAAGGACCTAAAAAAAATGAGAGGGCTATTTAAAGTTTGTGTCTGTCTCTCTTTATAAAATCACGTTATATAAAATATACACATGAAATGATCTATTTTCTTCAACAAACATTTCGAATAATGTTGGTTTATATTCTTCATTACCATGCTTTTTCTGTTTTCTGTTTTGTGATTTTACATCCCCTTTTTCTTTCAGCTGATCATAATAAAGAAACATTAATTATCGATGTGGTAATGCTGCTATAAAAAACTGAGCAGTGGCAAACGCTATATTATCCTGTCCAGCACCCATTTGGCACTATCAGGCAATGGAATCATCCTCACATGGCTCTGCCACCACAATATTCCTTTTTCCTTTGTTGGGGTTTGGGGGATTCCTCAGGTATGGACGAGGAAGTATTAAAGAGCATAAAGAAGCTGACAGGGAGCGATATTAGATTCTTGAGATAAAGAATAGTACGAATGCTCCAGGTTACAAGAATGTGATTCACTTTATTTTTGTTAAAGGGGAATAATTAGTTTAATCATTGGTCATAGTCTTGGGCCTCAAGCAAAAATGTCCTTTTCACTAGAAACATTTAACGAGACAGTTAAAAAGTTTAAGAGAAATGATTGGGAGCCTGGGGCATGAGAGCCCGGATGCATCCCAATAGATAAAAAAAGATGTGGGTCCTACTCACATCTATTCTATGGTTTTTTTTTTAAAGAAAAGGTAATTGTTCTTCAAATTTTAAAAGCTGGCCAATACCCTGGCTATCTAAGCTGGGCCATATAGCATGGTCCAACGTTAAAACATAATCTCGAATCTGGTTATTGATAGCGCCGTAACAACTTTCTCAAGATTTTGAAACTGAGTAGACACTTAGAGGAATAATAATCGTTCGAGTACATTTACTCACAAATATTTATACATACATTGCTTCAAATTTGTATAAATTTCACCATCTGATTATAGCTTATCTCACTTAAACTTTTACACACCTACGTTTTGATTCTAATATCTAAGCAGGATGTGAGCACATGTGCATGAAAGTATGTACAAAATATTTTCCTAATCTTTTGTTGTTTATGTCAGCTCAATTAGCAAGGCGCACGAAAAACTTGCTACAACTTACATCACAATATCATATTTAGGCTTGGCAATGGCACGGATTGCCCCACATTCCCAGATTAGCATCACTATGGGGATTTTCCAAAATCCGAATTCGCTTATATGAAAGTATTTAAAACCTACATCCTACCTGTATTGTCCATATGAAATTTTAAACATAAATATATTATTAATAGCACAATCAAACACAATCCTAAAAATTAACAATCATATCTTACAATTAAAATACATACGAATTCTTTCACCACCTGCCAAATAAATAAATAGACATCTTAAAAAATAACAATAAATAACAACATCCAATATAAACAATATAAATAACAAGTGACAAAATTAATTTGTTTTTTATATATATGGTGCGGGGTGAATAGACTCTAAATCCAAACCCAAATTTTCCTGCACTGGCAAACAACCGTAACCCGCCCAAAGAATCGTGAGGCAGAAAGCGTGGCCACAATTCTTATGCTCTACAATTATTAATTCAGTTTTTTTTTTCTTCCGGGTAAATTCCTTTCGACTTTTGGGGGAAGAAGATTGCTGGAAGGGACATTCTTGCATGCACAGTGTGTTATACTCAATGATTTAGATTTTACTTCAAAGTTAATCCGATAGTCCATTTTTAATTACTCTACCATATGTAGCTGTTTAACTGGTCCAGTGTAATAATGTAGATAAGAACTTCACTTGATAGAGGTGATGAGATGAAATAACAGTTAAAACCATGCCATTGTTGAAGATATTCGTTCATTTAGATCATTCACTTTGTGTAACCCTACTGCGTGAACAATGAAGCAAAAGAAAAGAAAACTTGTTCATGCAAGGGGTGATTTTGATATTAAGGGCATGCAACCCTCTGTACAAAATCAGATTTATCCGAATGATAGTCCAATAAAAACATCTGACGGCTCAGCAAAAGCGATATAGACAAAAGCTCTGTAAATATAACAAATCTACCTCGCTGTTATAAGAATATACATTGTTTCTTCATAGAATATTTGCAAGCTAGACCACTCCCCAGCAACATATGATCACAGGAGAAACAAAGGCCCACTTGAGAACTCTAAGGCAGCTTCTTTAATAAGACCTGACATTGTAAAACAAAATGATAAAGATAACTTATGAGCCAGTGACAGATTCCATCAACCTTGGAACACAGCCCATAAATAAGTAGAAAGCAAAATGTTCAACAATGGGATGTGGAGAGATTAGGAACATATGACACAAGTTTTACAGAAGCATACCCTGGAAAAATTAACTTCATTCGATAAGAAGGGGTAGAGCAGAATGGCTTGAGGATGGATCTGATCAGATGTTAGAGTAAAAATAATGAATCAGAATAAGCCATCAATCAGGTTCAGGATTATTCTAAGGGTGGAAAAAACAATAAAATAATAACAAACCTCCTGATTCATTTCGGAGCCAATCTTGTGTGCATATTAAAGCCTCTCGTGTATCTGGGTTTAGTGAACTACGAGAGGAATCTAGCACTCTCCCCCCAGTGCTAAATGCCAATTCTGGTGCCAAAGTTGACATTGGAGTCCCAAGAACATCACGTGCCATCATAGACAAGATTGGGTATCTTGGCATGTGGACTTTCCACCAGTTCAATATGTTAAAATCAGAATTACGAGGAAAGATTGGTTCCTCTAAATACTTGTCTAAGTCTGATGTTATGGACTGACTCTGCGATGTCTCATGAAGGAATCTGTCAAAGCCCTTTAGTCTATCCCTGGCACCATAACTAGTACTAGGTAAGCTGCTGCCAGGCAAGGCTGACCCTTGATCAACCATTGTTGAACAGATAGAATAAGCATTAAAAAGTTCTTTGATACCATCAGAAACTTCCTTGATACGATCCAAAGCAGTGCTGCCATAAATCAGGGAGTAGTAGTATTCAACCAACTTCATTTTAAACCGGGGGTCTAGGATTGCAGCTACAGCTAAGGCCAAACTGCACTTGCTCCAGTACTTATCAAATCTGGCTTTCATTTTCAAAGCCATGGAACTAAGAAAACTATCTGAACTTCTGCACCAGTCAATTAATTGGATATGGATGTCACAAATCTCAGGGAAGTATATATTTGCAGTAGGAAATCTGTTGCCTGAAAAGATATTCGTAATTTCAACTAAAAGTTTCAAATATCCGGTAACAGAACTTGCCCATTCCCACTCTTCGTCAGTTAGAGCTGATGAATAGGAGAGATCATGCTCCTGGAAGAGAGAAAAAGCACTCTTGTATTCTAGTGCAGTTTCAAGCATGTGATATGTAGACTTCCAATGAACTGGAAAATCAAGAAACACGGCCTTCTCAGAGTTAATTCCAGCATGTTGAGCAATTTCATTAAATTTTCCTTGCACTACTTGTGAACTTTTAATATATCTGATGCTCTCTCGAATCTTTTGGATCACCTCATGCAATGCATCCATGGCATCTTGAACAATGGAATTCAGGAGATGTGCTGCAGAGCGTATGTCAAGTAATTGTCGAGTACTTGAAAAAGGCCTTTTCTCAGAAACTCGCTCTTTGATTCTAAGAGTGATGTCATCATCAATGGAGCAATCATCAAGTGTCAAGGCAAACAGCTTGCAGTCAATATCCCATTCATTGAGACATCTGATAATCACTTCTGGAAGCAAGTCTTCAGTATGAGAAGGATCAAGAGTGACAAAGTTCAGGATCTTCTTTTGTAATATCCACTCCTCATCAATATAATGTGCAGATAGACACAAATAAGAAGAATTATCTGTTGAAGAACACATTTCAATAGACAGATTAATCCTACCATGTAATTTGTTTATCATGTCATACACTTTCTCTTTCTCCCTCCTGTAGATTTCTATACAGGAAACCTCTACACCACTATTTGGCAGAAACTCGAATAGAGGCTGGAGGTTCTTCACAAAGACCTTGAATCCTACTTGTTCAACCAAGGTCAATGGGTATCCATGTAATATGATCATGCGTGCAAGATCAAGTTGACTCCTCTCCTGATCAAATTTACTACTCCCATAGTTAATGATTTCTTCTTTCTTGTGCTCCTGTTCAAACTTAATGATTGTTGGTTTTATATATTCTTCTTTCCTCTGACCTTCATCAAAACCAATGTTTGCAAGGCTGACAGTATTATCTTTTTTCCTTCTCTTTGCTGCAAGTAGTTGAGACACATCAAAGTTTGACCTTTTCAGACATCGCATCAAGTGATTTCTCAGATGAGTAGTTCCGCTGTTACTCGATCCACTAAGTCTCTTGTTACAATGCACACAAACAGCATAACAGATGTCAGCCTTCCTAACCCTTTCAAAGTGATTCCAGACAACAGATGTCAGCCTTTTAGGTTTCTTAGCGCCTGAATCATTTGATATTTCCATCGCATAGGCTTGAGACTACCAATAATCTGCATGTCACACAAAATTAAGTGACAAGCCACCACCCAAAAAAGTATAGGACAAAAAAAAGCATAACTTCAAAATTTGTTAAGTAGCAAAGCATTGAAGGAATGGCTAGGTAGAATATAGTCATAAAGCCACTGCCAGTGCCACCCTCCTGTTAATAAGGGAAAAAAAATAAAGCAAAAAGATGTAGAGGGATGCAGCTTAACTTTGAATCAGTCAAATCTTGCAGAATTTAGACCGGCAAGATTACCGGAGCTTAGAAACCTGATCCAGTTATATTAATGACTAAAAAGTAAAGATATCTACTTAAATCTTAGCATACTCCTCAGTAAATATAGCAAGCACCATGACTTTTAGATCAGAATCTAGACGTATCTTGACTCAAACTAACTCAACCTTAGGCATGCCTAGACTCAGAAAATAAATCAACAGCTAGAAGCTAAGAACTAAGGTTCAGTGTACCCTTAGGGAACTCCAGGTAACCGGGTCCATCCAAAATGCAAGAACAAACAATCCAGACCAGTGAAGGGGATGAGGAAAATACACCTAACAGGAGTAAAAAAAAATAAAAAAACTCCAGATCAGTTCAGTTCAGCTATAAATGATGGTTGGAGTAGCCTACACTTGATCAGAAGTCCAACACAATGTAATTGAATAAAAACAACAAAAAACTTAAATCACTGGGATGTTCATTACTTAGCAGTTAGCACACACATTATAAACTGAACATGAAGGTCCCAGCTAATTGAAGAGAAAAAAAAGGGGGGCATGCCGCATGCCTAAATTGGACAATTAACAATCATTGTGACTAAAGGTTTTAAATTGCGGTATGCAACTGCAATTGCAGCCGCATAACCGCATCCCAACTGCAATTGAGGCCGCAATTAAAACCATGACTGACAAGGTTCACTTCCAATTTTGCATCCACATGGAACAAGTCCCCCTAAATAATTTCTAAAAAAAAGTTAAAAAAAAAATCTCAACACAGAAGCAAATTTTGAAACAAGCATATTGATATCTTGCAATTTAAATACAAAATTCTTGAGCAAATTTAATCATCAAATAACGCAAATCCCAGTTCAAAGGAAAAAAGGAAAAAGAAAAAGAAAAAGAATAAACAAAGTTGAATTGATGAGTGTGGTCTTACAGAGAAAATGAGGGGAAGGTGGTTGTTGCGGTGTTTGAGTCCGATCGGATGGTCCGGCAGAGAATGATAGGGTTTGGAAAGAGAGTGAACCCGATGATGATGCTGGAGAATCTGGGTTAGATCCGATTCCTATGGGGATAATACCCAAACTGGGTGACGGTGTGGGTCCTTGTTGATGAACGATAACGATTGATACGCAGTCGCAGTGAAGAAAGAGAGATAGACGGGTGGGTGGGTCAAAAGCTCGGGTTCCGTTGTTGTGGGTTACGGTTTGGGTTGTTGCCTTGTTGGTTGGGTTCAGAAAAAAAAGAAAATGGATGTTGAATTGCACGGACTCAAGTTATCTGCACGTTTCTTAAAGGTAGAAAATAATAATAATAGAGATAAATTTTTTAAAATATTATTGTTAATTTATACTTTTCTTTTTTCCTAAAATATTATTATTACTTAATTAAGTCTAAATATAAAAGAGATAAAATTATTAATATTCTTTATTTTACATTTATAATGTAATTGTGCCAAAAGAAAAAGGAAAAAATGTACCAAAAACATTTACAATGTAATTGCTTTGACCTTTGAAACATTCATTAACTTCTCATTTGATGATTACAATTTTTAAAATGTAAAACTTTATAATTATAATAAACTCTTTATTATTATTTATATCAAAAAATTATACAGATTGACGAACACTTAATAGTTAATACCCATCAAAACACTAATAATTTAAAATATTAATTTAAGGAGATTTTTATACTATCTTCAAGTATTACTGCTGTCTTCAATTAGATTTTTATTAATTTTGATTAAATTAGATTCCATTTTCATTGTCAATAATCCTATTTTAGTAGGCGATTTTAAAATATCTTTCTTGAAGTTTTGTAACATATTTTACTTTTGAAATAAAACATTCTCTTCTTAAACTTTTTTCATAAAAAAATCCTTAAATTTCTTACCAAGTTCAAGAAAATAAAACATGTATAATTTTTTTATATGAATAAAACATGTATAAATTAATGATGACAAATTGTATAAATTAAATCAATAAAAAAATAATCATATTCATTGAAGTGAATAAGTTAAAAATTTAAACAACTCTACTTATAATCAAAATACTTGTACTTATAACTGGGATAAAATGAAAATATATTATTATGTTTTCTTTTTTGTTGCATAAGAGGTATATGCACTTGAATAGAGAGAAAAAAAAAATCTCATGGAGGAGGAGGATCAACCTCAGTAATTAACATCACATTTTAAATACATGAGGCAGTGTCAATTAACCTCGTTAAACATTTATTAGTTGTTGACTCTTAATACATAACTATACAGTTAAATTAAATTTAAATTTCTTTACATTCAAGTGAGAACACATAAGAATTTGCTTTGAATATGTACTACTTCAATCATGTGAATTATCACTATTTTTTATTTTAATTATATTTTTAATGTTATAACTGAAGTGATACACACTTTAGTATCACTTCATCGAATAGAGCAATAGAGGGAACACTTAAGGAATTTCTCTACAACGAATGTTTGTAAAGAGTCTACCAAGTATAACCAGCACTGAGGCTAATGATAGGCACTGGTAGAGAGAAATTGGAAGAGTGAAACATTTGTTACAATTATTGATGATAGTACAAGTCTAGACAGATTTACAACTACGTAATTGGAAGCAAGCCTAGTTTGCAACCAAATAATAAGGGAACAATATGAGACAAGAATTACTTGAAATCTGCGAGTTTAAACTCAAACTGCATAACGGTTTATACAGCAGATATTTGGTTAAGGTCGCTTTTAGTGACCTTGCAAATTACTACCACTTTGTATTTATCATAGTTTATGAATTTATTTTTTCTCACAAAGTTAACGAGATAGGCAATTATGCAAATGAAGATAAAAGGTATTTGGAAACCTGGACTTATTAGAAATAATATGATGAGGTACTCATAAGCCTTGAAAGAGAACATCAATACTACATTACTTTTTTTAAGAAGAAAGAAACAACTTTTGAGTTCTGAATTAGTGAACTACTCTTCAATATAGCTCTGAGGTGTCAATTTCTTCATTTCTACCTGGACATTCCTCTACTCGAGGCAAATTATGGGTAAATGATCACACTCAAAATTATTATTGTCTAAACTCCAAACATGAAGATATTGTTGCCAAGACAAACATTTAAATTATTGTGGAAAAAAATATGAATTTATCTCTTGGAAAAAAATGACATGGGTAAAAAACGAATCATTCTAGTGAAGGATTTCTTTATCTTAACTATCCAAATAACAAGCTTCAGTCGAAGTTATTTCTATTTTTTTTTCCTAAGGTCAGAAAATATAGTACATGTAGAGAGTGTATTTCTCCTAAAAATGTTTCCCAGTAGTGGGCTAGTTATATTTCTTGAAACAGAGGTGAACATGCATCGGGAAATATGGACCTGTTGTTCCCTCAACCTTAGTCTTCAAGACATTTTTGTTTCCCTCTGACAGTCTCAACATGCCTTGTCCTACCTGATTTGCATTAAGGACTACCATCTCCAGACCTTGTAGGACTGCAGTGAAAAATGATTCTTAAGCACTGGTATTCATGTATGATGATTAAGTATGTACTTCTAAACTGAAATTACTTAGCCTGTTTAGTAGTTATTCTATTGTTGCCCGGAGAATGGATTCAATTTGTGGTTGAGTGTCAAGTGTAAACAGATGTCCTGTTTTCCATTTGAGCATCTTTTATCCACTTTGTCCCCTCCGTTAAGGCTATTTCTTATACGCTTGTAATTTGGTTTCTATTGGCAAAATTGCAGATCTTACATTTTTTGGATAGTAGGCGTAAGGTGCAGCATGATGCCATAAACTTTTGTCAAGCAATTCTACGGCAAAAGTCAATTGAATGGAAAGCCATACAACGTAATAATTTGTCAGTCCATCAATGATATGGACCTTGTTGTTACAGTTGGTGGTGATGGAACTCTTCTGCAGGCCAGCCATTTCATTGATAACAAGATTTCAGTTCTTGGACTGAATTCTGACCCTACCCGGATTGATGAGGTTCACATACCATATAGTTTTGGTTTTAATATTTATACACTGGCTTCAGACATTTTATTTGATCATTTATTTTTTTGGAGCACATGTCAATTTCAGTTTTCTTATGGCAAAAGAACCAACCTGACTGGGTTATGCTCATATACATAGAGTTTGATGCTACCAGAAGCACTGGCCATCTTTGTGCTGCAACTGTTGAAAACTTTGAACAAGTAAGATAAGCTCATTTCTACCTCTATAAAAAATATTAGCAGTAATAAATTTTTCTTCCTTGCTATGCCCGGATGGTATAGCAGCTAGGTTGTTGTGGCATGAAGCTTCAGTATGCAGTAACTTGAAATGTTCAAATTTGATGACAGTATTGTCATAATGATGGATCACTAATTACTCTTGTGTAGGGATTTATTATACTATAACTTACCTGCCAAAGCCAATTTAGCATGGAATACATTTCCAGCCTTTTTATTGGGTGAAATTACAATTTTGGCCCCTTTACTTCGAAGTAAGTTTCAATTTTGTTACCAAACTTCATCTTTGATACCAATCTTATCCTTAGGTTGATGACCAACCAAAACGCGGTGCTATCTTTTGAAGGGGAACTTAACATTAAATAAATAAATTTTTTTTGGTCAAATTTCTAATTTGTAGTAAACAATGTGCTGTTTCCCCACATTGAGCTTCAATTGTTGATATGTTATTCTATCATAGGCATCAAATGATCATTTCTAGTGAAATAATACATGCTCTTGGTAGTTGGTACATATCAGCATATTAAGGGACTTTCACTTGACAATTGACATATGAACTCTATGCAGAAGATTGCTTTACTTATGAGGGAAATTTAAAAGGATGAACTGGGGCAAAATGCAAAAACAAAAAATGAGCAAAACATTTAGGGATAAGATGTGATGTTTAGCTTTCATTTTGCTTGCTCTTTTTTCCCCTTATAGTTAAAGAAAAGATAAACTTCTTACAAAATATTGATCAATACATCTGG
Organism: Ormosia semicastrata; assembly: GCA_029884595.1. Taxonomy (NCBI): domain Eukaryota; kingdom Viridiplantae; phylum Streptophyta; class Magnoliopsida; order Fabales; family Fabaceae; genus Ormosia; species Ormosia semicastrata. The sequence continues at coordinate 4,070,575 of JAQQTO010000051.1, read as the reverse complement.
TAATCGCTGGCAACTTCATTGATATATACATATATAGATATTTGTGTGTGTGTGTGTGTTTCTTCATACTTGGGTCTACGTTAATGAGAGGTTTACAATTATTTCCTCGTTCTACAGCGCCTCTTTAGCAATATATGGAAGAAACTATCGCATGATTGACTGTTTCCCTCCAAATCATTCTAACAGAAAGCACTATGAACTTCCTTTTTTCTCTTGGTCATCACCATTATTCCATCCTTTTCATTGAACCTTGAACAACTGTAAATATGATCTTTTGAGTTGCTTTCAGTGTTATCTATCGTAATCTTTTTTTTTCCAGGTTTTAGATGGTATACTTGAAGGTCAAATTGTTCCTTCCAAGTTAACAAGGATATTAATATCTGTTAATACACTTCAGTTGTCTCAACTTATGCTCTCAACGATATCTTATTTGCACATCCATGTCCTGCTTCACTTTTTAGGCTCTCCTTCAGGTAAGATCCCCCCGTGAGTTATTAAAACTCGTTGATTCTTGTATTTTCTTCCTTACTTTCATCTCTGAACATTAATTCTCTGTCTTCCGTCCCCCCAAACAAAAGAAAAGGGGAAAAAAGAGAAAATAATAGAAAAGGAAAAAAGGCCAATTGAGCTTCTTTTTTTTTTTTGGCAGAATCAGAAAGGATGATCAGCCACGTTCCCCACTAGTCAACTGCAGATCAAGTGGTCTGAGAGTTTCAACAGCTGCAATGCATTCAGCAGGTGGATTTCCAATGTTCATTTTATCTCAGGATCTACAGTATATGGTAAGGGAGCCTTTTACCTGGGTCGACGTCAAACTTTATGCATGGATTGATTAAAGATGACCAGACAATTCACATTACATGGTCTTGTAAAGAAGCTCTAATATATATTGATGGTTCTCATGTCAACTATACCATCCAAGATGGGGATATCATTGAGATATCTTCCAAAGCACCGACTCTGAAAGTTTTCTTGCCTTATCAGCTGTTATCATTAGAACAGACGTGAAGTAAATTTCACAGCATATCATCATCATGATACACAAATTTTGTCAGAGGATCTTTGTAGCGTGCATGCAAGGAAGAAATTTAGACAACATGGGCTGGCATGGTGTTAACCGTTAAGCTTGCAATGTCTGATTCCTTCTTGAGGGTTGAGCTACAAATGCAGCCAAAATATCATCTGCATATCCAAAAGCAAGAGAGATTCTTAAATACACCGGGTGTAAGACAATCCTCTCTACATCACCTGATGTAGGACAATTCTCTTACACTATATCACCTTGTGTGTGCCATGTTAGTTATGTAAGCCACCATTCTTTCCTACTTTAACCAATAATTTTTTTTATGCTAAATGCTAATGACTGTTAGTTAATAAATAGTGGAAGACAAAGCTGATGTGGCACACACACAGTGGTACAATGTTAATGGGCAAACCAAAAATGATCCTGAATCAACTTTCAAATTGAGCAGGATAAAATTTCTTTTGTGTATATCGCTCATAAGCTCTAACGTCTTGTAGTTCACAAGATAGATAAGGCATTTTGCAAATAATTAGTATTCATTTATCCTTTTGTAGGACAGGCCATAATGGTCTCTCTGGAGGGATCGAGAGTTTTGTTATACCTTTTGGTAAAGTTAAGAATAAACCTTCTTGATCGTCTTGTCTTTTGGTGCAAATACATCAGTTGCATGCTCTTGAGAGCCATTATTGTGTGCTTTGCTGAGTTTAATTTTTATTTGAAATGCGAATAGATTCTGATAGTTTATGTTAACATTTGTTAGTCTTACCATTTGCACAAGGGTTATGTTTGTTTCACAGACACATTACACACGGAAACCTCACAAAACCAAAAGCCAGCTGTGGATGTGATGGAAAGGGTGGGAGAGAGCAAAAGAAAAGAAAAACTAAATGGTTGCGATGAAAAGTCTGTTAGAAATTCAAGTGTTAGTGTTGAAGTCTCACATTGGTAAAGAATGGACAAGTTGGAGGCTATATAATTGGAAAAGTTCTATAGACCTAATGTCTTAAAGTTTTGGGTTAAGATGTGGTGTGGTGTCAAATCCATTTATATGGTTCTTCACTTAGCTCTTTGATGGAGATTTCCTTAACTTTTGGGCACTTCCCATATGGCCCAACAAGTGGTATCAGAATCGATGGATCGGCTTGAACAAGTTTGGTGTGGAACTATGTGAAGGACTCACACTTGAAGGGAAAAATGTTGAAAATTCAAGTGAGTGTTGAAATCCCACATACAAGTGGAAAAGATCTATAGACCTACTGCCTTTATGTGATTCTTCACTTAGCTCATTGATAGAGATATTCCTAACTTAATGTTGGAAATTCAAGTGAGTGTTGAAATCCCATTTTGGTAAAGAATGAGCAAGAGGCTATACAAGTGGAAAAGATCTATAGAACTACTGCCTTAAGGTTTTGATTTAAGATGTGGTATCAAGTCCATTTATGTGATTCTTCACTTAGCTCATTGATAGAGATCTTCCTAACTTTTGGGCGCTCCCCCTATGACCTAACAAAGTCTGACCTAGTGAGAAACTTTTTCTGTGTAAAAAACACAACTATTTGCACAAGCTCACATATAAACACTTAGTGTGCTTGATAACGGTTAAAATGAGAAGATGAAAAATGTGTCTAGACTTTTAGGTTATGTTTTGTGCATCATATAATAAAGTAAATATAATCATGTCATGATATTTGTTTGGTACATTTACATGATAGTATAGTATAGTCATTTGGTCAATCCTTTTTATCCTATTATAATTGTAAATTCTATCCTATCAAACCACTAGAGAAGAAAAAAAAATTGAGTAAACACAAGTTGAAGTGTCAATAGTTTAGTTCTCTAATTGTAAATATTCTAAAATGATTGTTCATGTCAATTTTGACATCAAATTTGTCCTTCAAAAAAGATTAATTTTATGTTAAAAAAAAATTCTGACTAGGAGTTGCTGTCATCAATTGAGGGTAATGAGAGAATTTATTATTATCATGGAAGTATCCTTCACTTTTGTCTGGCAAGGTAAGCATTTTTTCTTTCACTCCAAGAGTCCAAGTAGAATCGATTGAGTTATGTTTTCACTTCTCAATGCAACAAAACAAACCAAACAAAATAACTACCGTTGAAATTTTTTTTTTTTGTCGAACGCAAAACGTTAGAGGCACCTTAAATCTAAAACAAACAATAAGTAATTGTCACTTTCAAACAACTTAGGAGCCAGACAAGACAAATAAATAAAGAAAGCGCCTGCTTTCATCCCTTACTCATAGAAACCAAATGGTCAGGGCATTCACTTTTCAGTTTTCACCATATAATACGCTTGGAATTATCTATCTACAAATTGAAGCCAGGCAACGAAAATAATTATATATATACTTTTTTCTGTTAGTAGCTCTTCATCCATAAGAGTTTGAAGGCCAGAAAAGGAGACTGAAGTTTAAAATATCATAGCACATAATGAGGACTTCGAAATCATGGGTACAAAGTTTAAATTCGTTTTTCCCTGCCCATTGAAAACAACAAACGAGAGGTTAAAAAAAACTAAGCCGGAACTAAACCAGACAGCTTAACTGACATCATATATGGTTAGCCTCCTCCGAGCCTACAACCTGAAACACCAAAATACATGAAGATTCAGAAATGGATAGAAGAGTAAAATTAGCAGATTAAGTTTCTTCCTCACGTGAATATTTGGGGACGGTTACGTGAGAGCTGAGACCGCTTTATTGGCGACAGTATCAAGTTCCTCAAAGTCATTGACGGGTTACTAGTAGCACCAGGTCCAAAAACAGGGTGAGCACCACCCCTTCTGTTCCCTGCCTCCCCTTCAATGACTGCTTGTTTTGCCGGTAAGCCAACAGAAATATCAAAGTGACCAGAGTTATTGCTATTCTGTCTTGCAGGCCACACATCCTCTCTTGGTCCTGGAGTGTCAGGAGTGAATACCGGTCGACCTGCAACAAATAAGTTACCTACTTTTGGAAATATCTAGTAGAAACAAGGTCATATAGTTCATGCTTTCATTATTTTATTTACATGATAGATACTTGATACTTCATTTGGTTTTCAAGCTAATTGAAATTTTAATATATCTTAAAACACTTTCTATTGACATTAAAAAGTAGTATCTTCTGACTGTTGAAAGAAAGGATTACCTTGTCTGCCAGTTTCTCTCTCATCCATTATGTTAGGCGGGTTAGAAAACAAATCAGGCTCATTTCTGGAATAAAAGTTGCTTGCAGGCTGTATGGCAGACCGTTTCACTGACTCAAACTCACTCCTCAGATGGTCATACATTTCATCTAATTTTCTCTTCTGCCTGAAATTGTAATAACTTTAAGGCATCAAGACCAAGATATCATTTGTACAAGCTGGAAAAGTGATTGACACTGACCTGGATTTTTCAGCAAATTTTTCCTGGAGTTCTTGATTGTCCTTGGTTAAGCTCTCAATTTCCTGTTGCATCATCTGGCACTTCTTGGCCATCTTTTGGTAAGCAGTATGCACCTGCTCTAGTTTTTCTGTGAACTTCTCTTGCATCATCTCACATTTCTGCCGGCATTGAGCAACAATCCTGTTCATCTTAAACTGCATCTCCAGTTCTTTTTGCCCAATGTAGAACATCACACTTCTGTATGCACTCTTCATCACTAAATTTGCTCAGGGAAAAACACATGGCCCAATGTACCCTCTTAATTTCTAGAACTTCAGAACATGCACTTCATTTACTTTAGTCAGACCATCAGATAGTATAGAGGGTTATAACATATGACATTAATTTCATATTTTCTATGCAGTTCCCTCTAAACAATGGGCATAAAGGATACATATCTGTGGAGATACTCCAGCCATGGCCATCTGCAACAGAAAAAACATCACAATGATTGGCAGCAAAGCTAGTGGAAATAAGAAAAGCAAGAGTAGCAGGGCATGAAATTCATCAAATTACAGAACATATTTTAGCTGGATGTAGTTAATAATACTCAGGAGAATGGTTACTTACATTTATCCATTCATCATTAGGATTGATATCCACAGGTTTCATGAGACTGATAAGAGGAGAAACAAATAAATTAGAGAAGAACAAGTCATCCATGAGGCTCAAAATTGACAACCCAAAATTTAATAATGATGGCAGAAATATCACATTACAGCACAAATATAGGTACTAATTGTTGAGGGAATATTAGTGCCACCAAATTACCATTTTAATTAGCATTATATTCATGAGGCTCAAAACTGACAACACATAATCTAGAATCAATGATAGAACCACCACAAAAAATGAGTACAAATTGCTGAGGGGTGATTAGTGCCATTGAATGACCGTTTTAATCAGTATTGTATCATGTGAATAACAAAATCATGTGTTCTTATTTTTCTGACAATGATCAACAGATCTCAATCCAACCCATACCTCTTTGAAAGGACTTGATCACAAATAGGGCATGCTCCATCATTACTTAGTATCTTATTGGCATCATCTGTGCCTTTTAACTGTGTTAAGGAAACCAGATATATGTGCACTAATCACTTCAATAACAGAACATACAGACAAATAACCTAATTTGATATGAACTATGTTGATTATATTTTATTAAAAAAAGGGGGATTTCATGGTCAAAATTGCTGGCATCTGGATACACAATAGGTGACCACATGTTGTGGAAATGGCTCGCCCTTCTACTTCTCGCCAGCATGCATTGCATCTCATTTCAGCTGTCAGATTCTAACTTTACATGTCTAAGGGTCAAAATACCTGCAAGACAAAATCATTCATCAGGATTCTTTATGGATTAATAAGACTACAGGCTTTACTCAAAGGTAAAGAAAAAAAGGAGCTAGCATGTATACTTAAGTGGCAATCATAATCTACCTCAACGTAATAACTATGTTAACAATGATAATCAATGCAGTAGTCCTAATACTAAAGCAGCCAGCTGCTTCTCACTTAAAAATAACAAGCTGAATACAAAAAGATTTGGGCTTTGAGTAGGTCAATATTAAAGCCACAGATTAGTTATTGGATTTGGATAATGCGCTATTAAGCAACAGGACAACTTGAAGTGAGAATGTAAGAGTACATCTTCATGAACAATTACATAAAGAGTGATACATTTTGCAATCAGAAAGTAACAAAGTTTTAATGAATAAAGATTAATACATCATATCTTAAAAGGCAGAAAAATTTTAACAATGATTTCAGATCACTAACTGATGCTTATCTAAACAAAGATCTGACAAAGACAGGATTGTCGTGGCGTCATAGTATAAAATTGCATAAACATACTTGGACACTTAACTCTATTAAGATTGTATGAATTAACTAATTCACAGTTCAAACTCCTAACCCACTGAACTGTACCCCTTCCCTCTCTGTGTGATACACACTAACCCACTCACACACAGATGTGGCTAACAGCTCCTCCCACTTTCTCAGCGAACTAATGTGTCACTTTGATTATCACTAAACCACACAGCAACAAATCGCTATCGCTAATCAGCACCTCTAGGCTCTAACATCCAATAACTTTTTATGCAACTCATGAGTTAATTAAATGCATTTTCATCAAAGAAGATTCAAAATTGAATGGAGTGCAAAACAAGAGCACTTCATAATGCTTGTGCCCTACCACCAAAAGTGAGGAAAAAAAACAGAAGAAAAAAAAAAGTGAAAAATGCAATGAATTTACATCCTCCACCGTTGTAACACCAACAAATCTTGTATCCATTGCCATAAAGTTCACAAATATTCAGGGAGGAAAACATAATGATCTAGGGCTAGAGGCAGAATCTCCAGAAACAACCATGTCAACAACTTAATTATGCATCATATTTGGTAAAACTGATTGCATAAGATACCTTCTTTCATGATCGGTAACAATAAAAAATTTCAGTTACATTACTCCCAGAATTAGAATTTCAAATTCAGATAACTTCATTTATAATCATAAGATTATAACTACGAGTACCAATAACCAGCAGAACCAAAACCTTTTCTTCGGGCATGCAGCAAAATTCAGCATGTGTTTGCTTTTCTACATTTTCAAAAATTCGAGCCAAAAATAATAATGATAATAAATTGAACATGAACATGACATGACCATTTTACCGAAATTCAATTTTCCTGTTTCCTTGCTCGTTTGCGCAGAACCTCAATTCAATGTACCAGCCTGAACTTCAAATCTGATAGTTGAGACCAAAAAAAGAAAAAAAAAACCATTATATCAGTTTAAATGAGCATGAAACAACAAAGATTCCAAAATTCGAGTGAGTAATCTCTCAAATTCAGAAAGAAAATCCGGAAATAGGTAACAACGGTTTGAAATTTCCAGATTTTTTTTTTCTGTCAAGAACATCCTGGAATCGAAACGTTCGGGTAATGGAAGATTGAAGAACGAAGTACCTATAACAGGGATTGGAATGCAGATCAAGAATTCGAGGAACAAGAGAAGTGTGGAATTTGAGAGAGGAATCGGAGATGGATTTTGGCGCGAAAGGTTCCTTCGCAGACAGAGAGAGAGTGTGTCGCGAAGAAGAAACGGTTTGTTCGAAAAAGGCCCAAGAAAACGAACACAGACACTGTGGTCTATGGGCTATAAAGCCTGTAACTGTATAAGGCCCACGTAAGACGCTACCATTTTTTTTATTTTTAAAAAATGGACCTAAGACCAGGAAAAAAATAAAAGAAGACCAACCCTTGTACTAAAGATCCTAGAAGAGGCAATAAAATTGGCATGACAACGAGTTTCTAACTTAATTTGTACCGGCTCTAGTTTATATGGATTTAAAAATGTAGTTGAATTAGTTTATTTTATGTTTAAGATTTTTTATAATTAAAAAGTTTTTTAATTTTTTTAAAAAGGTATTTGTTTTTATAATTTAAGCTGAACCAAACATGTAATAAATGTGATGATAATCAATTATCTATTATGCTACAATATATATTTAAGCTACACTGGTTCGATTATTTAGAGTCTAAAAAATTTGTGTAGGTAGCACTATTATCCCAAATTTAAGATTAACGATAGTGGATTTTTTTTTTTTTACATGATAGGCGCATTCTTAAATGAGAAATTTTTACAGTTTTTCAAAAAAATTAAAAGCAAACTCAGAAATTGAAAACCATAAATCCATAAATCCGATGAAGAGGGGGGAGGGGGAAGAGTTTGATTGTGGGACTTTGGAATTTTGAAGTATGCTCTGAATATTATAGGTATCAAATCAATTGTTGAAATATGTAAAAGTTTTATTTAAATATATGTATATTTTTAATCTGACGCATAATTATAAATTCTCTTAATTATTAAATTAAAAAGTATATATATGTTTTTATATTTCCAATATGTTAAATACATATACGTTTTTATTTAATATTTTTTTTATTAAATATTAAGTGTATCATCAGCTTTAAGACGATATTTAAGAAGATACAACAAAATTTTAAGCTGCCAATGATTGAGGGTTGTGATAGAATTCGTCCACAACTTACACCAAGTTAATGGGGGTGCTCGAGTTTAATCCTCGGATCGACCATTTGGTAGATAAGCTTGAGAATGAGTCTTCGGTAAGGTTGAAGTTATGAAGTACATACACGTTATTTTTTAAGTGTATTTATGTATTGAATATATGTCTGTGTCAGATATATAAGGATGTATATACGACATACGTGTCTTGCATATTTAAATGTGTTTGATTAAAAATATATATTTTTTTTGACTTGGATACGTCTTGAACATGTCTCAGACATATTTGAATAAGTCTAAGATATGACTTGAACACTACTCTTTAATATTTAAATAAAAAATTAGTTTTCATGACTAACATCCAATTATTAAGCTCGTAACTCACCCAAACTCAATCACATAACATACGTTCTAGGCCACTATTTTTTTATACCAGTATTTTAAATTTTATCGTTTCATAAGTTACTATTAAATTTTATATTTTTACACATCACTATTTTTATTTGCTCTTTCTACCTCTACTCCTACCAAGCCATATACTTTGTTGTCACCGAAACTTGTCTCGCACCACTATTCTCTTTAGTTAATTTTTTTGAATGCACATGTACTTGTACATAGTTAATTCTATTAGTATAAATTTATTTAGGAGATTTTAAAGAAAATGTCAAAAGAAATTATGTTTCATATTTTTTTAAAGTGACTTATTAAGTAATAAATATTGACACATATGACGTATATTAAATATTAAAAAATTTTAAACTTATAAAAATGATATTAATAAATTATGAATTTTTTTTAAATTTTATAATTATATATATATATACATAAATCAAGTTTTTAATTTATTTATATATATATTATGTATTTATATTCTAATTTTTAAATTTGATATAATCTTATATTTTTATTAATATCGTATTCCGTGTCGATATTCATATATTTGCTTTTAAACGTATTCTTACTTGCCTTTAGAATAGGGTCGTTGGTAAGTTATAAATCTAAAACTCTTGTCAGATCTTAATTATAGGAAATGTGACTGGGCAAGGATTAAACATTTTTAACCCCCATAGCCTCTATTAAATGTAAACTTAATATTGTTTATAACAAAACTCTTATCACTTAAATATAATTACATAAATATCCTTGATAAAGCCTTCCTAAAGATGAGAAGTTTCTCGTTATAATATGACATTATAGTTACAATATCACACACTTGCTGCGTCTGAAAACTTGGGATAATGCCTCTAACGGGTAAGTGGAGGCTTATCCATATCCTTCAAGTTATAATCTCCCATTCTTTGTTAAAAGAAAAACTCTAAGCTGCCAAGACTATAGTGCACTAAGCAAAAGTATTTTAAGTTTTTAACTTTTGGAGTTGTATATTGTTGATTCTCTAAAAAAAAATTCTTTTATTTGATTAATACAAATTTAAATAGAAAAGAGATTATCTCATTTTAAGATCAAAATATAATATAAAATTTAACAAAAACTTACAATAATATTTACAAATAATTTATCTATAAAAAAAGTCTTTCAATAAAAGACCATAACCCTATTTTCTATTATCTGTTTTTTAGTCTTTTGTCCAAAAAAAAATAACATAACATCATTCTATATCAAAAAATACAAATTTATGTGTTAGATAGTTAACTTACTTTTAAAATAATGATGTATTCATTCTATTATTAGTCTATGCAAATATCATCTTTTGTATAATATTAATATCCTTTATTTTTGCTAGGAATAATAATATCAATATTCACCTTCCCAATCAACACTTAATTGATTCAAATAGTTTGATAATTATTTTTTATATCGAGTTTAAATTTTATGAATTAAAAAAATAAACATTAAAACAATTTTACTTTTTTATAGCCTTAATCGGGTCAATAATTGGGATTTGAAAAAATATATATATTCGCTTTCCCATCATTTCTTCACTTCAATTGTTTATTTACTTGAAATAAGGTACTTTCACCCACGAGCACGACCAGACACGACGTAGTCACAAACTGGTATAAATATAAAAACTTAATTTTTTTGGAGTAAAATATAGATTACCTTGAAGTTTAGTTTGACTCATTTTTCATGGCTGGTGCATAAAATTATCATATATTTATTTTTAGTACATAGCCTCCATAATGCTTGGTTCATTTGTTCCTTTAGTGTACAATATTTGTTTTGTAACGCATAATTTACTTGAACTTTATAAAATTGCTAAAGTTTAAAATAAGGTTCTACATTTAACAGAGAGCTGCATATGTGCATATTACATGTAGTGGGTTATGTGTTTAAACTTTAAAATAAACCTTATTATGTACTAAATGTTAAAATTACCTAAACTTTAAGAGAGTTTGCTATCTTATAATTCCTTCATGAAATCTAACACTCCATTTAACCATTTTAAGTTTTGCCAAAATCCATGAAATTATTAAATGTTACAAAGTAAATTAAGGAATTTTTATGATATATTAATAAATTTGATAAAATAAATAAATTGTCAAGTATTCATCGAATATTTGACTTTTACACCAACAAATTATGTGCACCAAACTTAAAAATTGGCCATTCTACACATATAATATGAATTTTAACCTTTTTAATTTTTTTTTAACAAAAAGTAAGAAAGCTTAAGGCAAAACTTAATTTTATTTTTTATATTCATTATATCTATTTCACTAATTAAATTATAACATGTATTTATTAATTTTTTTATTTTTAAAAAATACATATATATTATAATTTAATTAATAAAATAAATATAATCAACTTAAAAAAATAGATTTAAGATTTGTTAAATAACGTAACATTACTATAAATTATTCAACTTTTATACCACAAATAAATTATTATTCAATTTAAGTGAAGTGTTCGCAAACTGAATAATTATTTGGGGATCCAGAGAACAGAGGAGAAGTGGGGGAAAACGGAAAACGCAGCGTTTCTCTGAAAAGCCCTAATGAGAAGAATCCCCTTTCTGCTACTGAAACGATCTTCCCCTTCAATTGCACTACCGATCCACCCTCCTCTTCGACCTCAACCCCCACCCAACAACAACAATGCCGCACCACCTCCAATTCCCAGATCACTCTCCACCATTCCCCTCCCTCCCCCGGAAGTCGTCGAACCCTTCTGCGACATCTCCGACGTCGTCGTTTCATCCCCTCACCACCTCCAACCCTCCCCCTGGTTCACCCAAATCATCAACCTCCTCGACGGTTCCCCCACCATGGAGTCCAACTTAGACTCCTTCTGCAGCCAATTCCTCATCTCCCTGTCCCCCAACTTCGTCGCCCACGCCCTCCGTTCCCTCCAAAACCCCGACGTCGCCTCGCGGTTCTTCTACTGGGCCGGTAAGCAGAAGCGTTACGCTCATAACCTCGAATGCTATGTTTCCCTCATCCACGTTCTCTTGTCCTCCTCGGGTGAATTAAATTTAAGTAGGTTCCAGAACGTTTTCGCCGAGCTGAAAAAAGAACGGTTCTCGATGACGGTTACGGCCGCGAATTCTTTGATTAAGAGTTTTGGTAGTGTTGGTTTGGTGGAGGAGTTGCTGTGGGTGTGGCGAAAAATGAAGGAGAACGGCATCGAGCCGAGTTTGTATACTTACAATTTCTTGCTGAACGGGTTGGTTAATTCCGCAATGGTTGAATCCGCGGAGCGGGTTTTCGATGTGATGAAGGATGGGAAGGTGAAGCCGGATGTGGTGAGTTACAATACAATGATCAAAGGGTATTGTAAGGTTGGAAAAACGCGAAAGGCTTTGGAGGAGCTTCGGGGTATGGAGAAGTGGAACGTGGAGCCGGATAAGATTAGTTATATGACGGTTATGCAGGCGTGTTATTCGGAACAGGATGTGGATTGTTGTTTGAGTCTTTACCATGAGATGGAAGAGAAGGGATTGGAAGTTCCTCCTCATGCTTATAGTTTGGTGATATGTGGGTTTTGTAGGCAGGGGAAAGTTGTTGAGGGTTTTACTGTGTTTGAAGATATGATTCGGAATGTTTGTAGAGCCAATAAGGCTGTGTATACTGCTCTGATTGATTCATATGCCAAGAGTGGGAATGTGGATGGGGCGATGAGGTTGTTTGAGAGGATGAAAGTTGATGGGATTGAGCCGGATGAGGTTACTTATGGAGCTCTTGTTAATGGGTTGTGTAAGAGTGGGAGAGTGGAGGAAGCTATGGGTTATTTCGAGTTTTGTAGTGTTAATGGTGTCGCGATTAATGCCGTGTTTTATTCGAGTTTGATTGATGGTCTTGGAAAGGCTGGGAGAGTAGATGAAGCTGAAAGGCTTTTTGATGAGATGGCCGAGAAGGGATGCCCCCAGGATTCTTACTGCTACAATGTGCTTATCGATGGATTGGCCAAGTGTGGGAGGATTGATGAAGCTCTGGCGCTGTTTAAGCGGATGGAGCGTGATGGTTGTGAGCAGACGATTTATACTTATACTATACTTGTCAGTGAGCTTTTTAAAGAGCATAGGAATGAAGAGGCACTGAAACTGTGGGACATGATGATTGATAAGGGTATCACACCAAATGTTGCCTCTTTTAGGGCTCTTTCAATTGGATTGTGTCTTTCGGGTAAGGTAGCCAGAGCTTGCAAGATTTTGGATGAGCTAGCCCCCATGGGTATTGTTCTTGAAACGGCTTATGAAGACATGATCAATGTGCTGTGCAAAGCCGGACGCCTGAACGAAGCCTGCAAATTAGCTGATGGAATTGTGGATAGGGGTAGAGAAATACCTGGAAAGGTTCGTACTTTGATGATTAATGCATTGAGGAAAGCTGGTAATGCAGATTTGGCGATAAAGTTGATGCATAGCAAGATTGGTATTGGGTATGACCGAATTCGTAGTGTTAAAAAGCGAGTGAAGTTCCAAACCCTTGTTGACAGTTGATTTTTTTCAGCTAGATATTGCACTTGAAAATTGGTGAAGGCCAAAGCTAGGGCATGTATGTAAGTATAGCACATGCATGGGTGTTGTTTTATTGGTAAACTATAGAGTTGCTGTTGACTCAGTAATGGTTGATCCCTGAACTATTAGTTGAATGTGTTGTAGACAGTTAATTTCAAGGTCTAGTATTTTACCCCAAATGTATAAGTAACTTTGGATTCAATGTCCAGGTACCGTAACCTAATTGGCATCTTTAAAGTTATAAACTGGACATGAATAAAAGTAATGATAGTTACTCGCTATTTGGAGTCACACCATTGCTGCAGGCTTCACGAACACACAGACAATTTAAAATCTTCCGTACTGCACTAGTTTGGATGGTGTGACTCCAAATGGTGTGCTATTATTGATTTATCGTTATTCTGAAAACACTTATGCTGTGGCCTTGTAGCCTGATGGTTATGCACCAGGTCTCCAAGGCGTAGGTGCCATCACCATGTAGATTTGGACATGAATGTGTCAATGTCTTTCTTACCCATATGATGTAAGGAGGAAAAAATTCCTACTATTAACTTGAACAAATTGGCAGTCTTTAGGTTGAAGAAATCATATTATTAAATTAATAAGTATTAAATTCACCTGTCTTCTTATGCCAGTTGGTTTCGTTATCAATTCTGATGGGAAATGGATACAATGCAGAGCAATTTCTCTACAGTAGGTGAGAGAAAGAGACAGAAATGGAAGAAAAATTAATCTGTATTTAAAAAAGGTTTAATTAATATTTTAGTCTTTGTAAATATATTTATTTTTAATTTTGGTCCTATAATTTTTTTTATCTCATTTTAATCTTTTTAAATTTTGATACAAGGGAAATTAATCTTTAAAAAAATGTACATAAGATTAATTTTATCTGTCTTGAAATTTAAAAGAATTAAAATGAGATAAAAAATTGTATAGAGACTAAAATTAGAAATTAATATTAAAAAGTTAATTAAGCATTTAAAAAATGATAAGTTGTTTCTTTCTATCGCTTAACTGCACATTATGTAGTTTTTCAACTGTTATATGGTTTTTCAATGTTGAGGATCCTGATCCAAGCTCATGACCTCCAACTGGTTATGACTGAAGAGGAAAGACCCCAGTTTTCTACACTGAGGTGCAAAGTGGCTTATACTTTGTTGTTCGGGAATCTTTATTGTGAAGATTGTTTGCACAGCTAGTTAACCTTGCCGTCTTGGACTTTATGTTAGATCTATATTGAAAAAATTGAGGAACTCTTGACCTTATTTCTGTCAGATATCTTCATTTTTGTGGAGTTAAAATGTTTAAAAACAACACATTGTGCGGGGTCCAGCCCATATGTATTGGCATTAACTGAAACCATTGAAAGGTAAGGTGAATGAAAAATTTCTACTTGCCTATTCGTAGGAATGATGCAATGAAATTTAATGCACGAGAGGAAAGGAAATCATGCATAGTAAAACCATGCGCGGAGCCACAAGTGTAATTGCATTCACATTTCGAGGAGCCTGTGTATATTGAGGCAGGATTTTCATTCATTTCAAAGCAGAGTGAAGAACAAAGAGCTTCAAGTAGCAGAAGCTAAAGGAGAGAGAGTACGCTTGAAATCCAACGTAATTTTTACCGTCCAAAATGTCTTCCATTGAGTTTAGACCATTCATAAATGATGGGTCTTAGTACTATTGTTTTTGGGTCTTTTGACTCTTTCATATTAGTGAGTAGTATAAAAGGATCCTAATCCATTTCGAAAAGTTGACTTAAATTTGCTCATATTATCTAAAAACATGTTGAAAATATAGGTTTATCCAAAATTTGAACATTTATAAGCAGTGACTATAACTACAAGGGACTAGTTTAGTTTAGTGGTGGATAAGCATGTGATGTTTTTACATCTCATGCTTTGTACATATATAGATAACTATCATATAATTTTCTCCCCCTCCTCTTAATTCTTGTGATTGTTTATAGGGAAAATAAAAATAAAAATACACTACATAGTCATAAAGTATCAAACATTTCAGAATGTAATTGGAAAATTTAATTTTGAAACATAAATTAGAAAAAAAAGAACCATTAATCAAATTATTAAATTTTTTTATAAGAAAAGAACTATAAAAATTCTACACATATTAAAGGATCTTGTGGACTCCCTCTCTTCATGCCCTATTCCTCCTCTCCGAGGGTAGAACTCTGGGAGCCATTTAGCATACAAACAACAACAAATTTGTACTCATTATAACTTGTTAACCAATTTTAAGTTTTTGTTTTTTAGAATTTTAGTATTGTATGTAAATATTGTAGTTAAAATTTATAAAAAAATTATATGTACAATTATTTATGACAAAAAAAGATTAGTATAAATTTTTTGTGTGAATTTGAATATATGTAAATATTATCAATTAAAATTTATGAAATTTTTTATAAGTAAAACTATCTATGGCAATAATAATAATAATAATAATAATAATAATAATAATAATAATAATAATAATAAGTGGTCAAGTCATGTGATTGAACAGGTGAATACACGTTTATTAATTGGACGTTAGTCATAAAATTAATTTTTTAAAAAAATATTAATGAGTCAGTATTCAAGTCGTATCACAAACGTATTTAAATATATCTAATTGTATTCAAACATATTTAAGATGTGTCTAAGTCAAAATAAATAATTTTTTTAATCAGATACATTCGAATACGTAAGATACGTATGTCATATATACGTTCCTATGTATTAGATACACGAGCACGCCTCAAAAACGATGTGTCTGTACTACTGAGAAAAATACCCTTTACTTTCCTCTCACCCTCTTGGTTAATATTATTTCTTAAATCAAAAGTTTTTTTTTTTTATATATGTTTCAGTAGTTTTATTTTAATTTCTACATAAAATTTAATATATTATAACAATTTTTTTATAAATTTACAATTTATAAATTTATATTATAAATTATTTTAAGAATTTTAAAATATAAATATAATTTTATCCACAATTAAATAATTTTTTAATAATTTATATTTTTATTAATAATTTAATATATAAAAATAATTATTTTAATATCATTTAAATAAAAAAAATATTTTAAATTAATATATTTAAACATAAAATTAATTTTATTATAATCAATTATAATATAATCAATTATTAAAATAATAAAAAAATTTACATCTAAACTGAACATACTCTTAAACCTTCTTCATCAGGATGTTGCTTCCCCGGCTCTCTCTCTCTCTCGCTTCACTTTCTCTCTCCATTTTCAACTCGGGGTTCTCTATCTCTCTCCATCTCTGAAATTTTCTTTTGTGGATTAGAGAGTAGAGGGCAAAGTTTGAAACTTTCTGGAATTTGGTCAAAAAATATTGAGTAAAAGTTTGAAACTTTGGTGTGGGAAAAGAAAAACTTGGAAGTATTGGGTTTACGAGAGAGAGAAAACAAAGGATGAAGATTCAGTGCAACGTGTGTGAAGCTGCAGAGGCTAAGGTTCTCTGCTGTGCAGACGAGGCAGCACTGTGCTGGGAATGTGATGAGAAGGTTCATGCAGCTAACAAGCTCGCCAGCAAGCACCAGAGAGTTCCTCTTTCAATCTCTGCCTCTCACATGCCAAAGTGTGACATATGTCAGGTACCATGGATGTTATTCCAATGATTTTTCTCTTTATTTTAGCTTGATGGGGTGGTGCTGTAGAGAGATTTCTTTAGAATAAATGGAATTATGTATTGGGCATGTGTGTATCAAATTTTTTTTTTTTTCAATAACTAAGTGTCTAGAATCAATTAACACATTGTAAGATTTTTACAAGGTTACTACTGATGGCTTTTAACCTTTTATGCTACTAATTTTTAACTCAGTACATGTAATACTAATAATGGCTTTCTCTTGGCTGTTAGGAGACCATACGGTTGGTTATTATTTGGTCTCTGATGGGGTTACAGACAAAGCTAAAACTTTGATTGATCTGTTTCAGAGGACTTTTACTTTATAATTCTCCTATGCATTTAGTGAGTAATGCATCCTACCTGATATTCTTAATTGTGTAAATTTTGTTCAGATTTATGATACACGTATAACTTTGATTGAATTGTAACGTGACTGATATCCATTAATTTTATTGGAGAACATTCACAGATACAGCTCTCAAGTCTTCATAGAAGATGTAGTCTCAAAAGTGAATTTCTTTTTGGAGCTTGAAATTTTTTTCTCTACTCAGTGTTCTTTTATATTTGATTAATTCTTGACATTCTGAGAATCTACAGAAACTATGTTCTGTTGTTATAGAAAAAACATTCCCTTTTTTTCCAAATTTTTCGGATTTAATAATAATATCATCCTTGTCTTGACATTCCTGTTTTATTGTATTTGGAGAATTTTGTCAAACCAAACTTTATGATTTGAGTCTATTGTTGCTGAGTCAGAACCTTCTTGTTTTGTTATTTTTTCTGGTTCAGTTACATATGTCATGAGTCTTAGTCATTTTGTATAGCTTGTGATGGTAGAGTCTGCTACTCCTTACAGGAAACGGTTGGCTATTTCTTCTGTCTAGAGGATCGGGCTTTACTATGCAGAAACTGTGATGTGTCAATACACACAGCAAATGCCTATGTCTCTAGTCATCAAAGGTTTCTGCTTACTGGTGTAAGAGTAGGCCTTGAAGCTACTGAGCCTGGTGCTTCCTTGTCTTCTGCAAAGTCACATTCTGGGAAGAAAGTCTCTGATACTAAATCTTCTTCCATGTCTAGAAATGTTTCTTCAATGCCCCAGTCATCCAATTGCAATGAAATGTTACCCAACCAACTTGGAGGAGTTGGGGAGTTTCCACCAACTAAGGTGTCTTATGGTGGTGGTTCTACTGCTGGAAATGTCTCACACTGGCCCATTGATGAATTTATTGGGTTAAATGAATTCAGTCAGAATTATAATTACATGGATGGATCATCCAAGGTATGTTTATGGATGCAATGTAGCCCCTGGGGTCCCCTGTTCATTGGTTTTGTAGAGTTTTATCTTTTTAATTTTTTGTTTTATGGCTGGGGTTAGTAGTCCACAATTCAGATTCATCTTTTATCATGGCTTAATAACCTGTACACCTGAACACCCCCTTTCACTCTGTGTCTCTCACACAGACACTCGTGCTCATGCACAGACACTGGTACAGCACAGTGCCCTTAATCCAAGGCTATCATCCATTATAATTGAACAAATGGCACATAAGAGCATCATTGGTTAGGAATGTAAAGGGACCTTGATAGAACTGATCTTGTCTTCTGAGGGTAAATTTCCTGTTAACATGTTTGATTACAATCACATTATCACTAAACAATGGACAAATACAGGTTCCATATATATGCAGAAAATTTGTTGTCAGAAAATGTGTTAGTTGAGTGGATTTCAAAAGGTGGAATTTGAATGTCTGAAGAACTTGGAGTATATGATTGATTGATTAAAGTGTTTATGCTTGTGAGTCTCTTTCCTTAGAGCTTTACTCTCAGAAAACCACAAAAAATAGTCTACTTGAAATGCTTTTCTGGAGCATTTGATTGCGGAGTAGAGTAGTCAATAATATTTATCCTGGAGTTGCTTTGTTTCTTTCTTTCGTTTTTGTAAGCCAATTTAACAAGGGAAAACGTGACCTTTGAGAAGTGCAAAATCGAATACTAGTGTTCTTGACAGAAGAATGTGGGAGTTTACAGAATGTTCAGTTGGTTCAGTTGCCTTTCTCTAAGAACTTATTATGAAAATGTTATTTTCTTAACTCAATACTGTAAGCTGTAAAGATTAATGGGAAGATGAACAGCTTAGAGGTAACTATAGCTATGTCACAGCTCTATGTAATGGTTATCATTGATGGAGATTCATGAACAATAACCAGTAGTCCTGTTGCTTTTGAGTGCCTAGAGACACCTGATATTGTCTGGATGAGAATGTGGGAAGTTGTTCTCTTGCATAATTTGAGATATGCACATGTCAAAGGCAGATGTTTTCCAATGTTCAATTTACTAAGACTCCTTTCTTGTGACTGTATTCTCATTCAATTGTTTATTCTTTTTTTGTGTATTCATTCACCATGTACAGCTAAATGCTAATTAGGTTCAGTAAGCTAGGTATACATTGTATCTGCATCTTTATTTTACCTAAATTAGTGTTCATGCTTATTTATTTTTAAGTATGTTTTAACATTGTACATAAAGTAGTATTCATGCTTATTGATGGTCTTAGATCCATTGTTGATTTAGTTCCATGATTTCCTTTTGATCTCATCCTTTCCTGATGAATTTGTGCAGGCTGACAGTGGTAAGCTTGGTGATTCTGATTCTCCTGTTTTAAGATATGGTGAAGAGGAAATGGATGATGATGATTTCTTGGGGCACGTTCCAGATTCATCCTGGACAGTTCCTCAGATTCCTTCCCCTCCTACAGCTTCAGGGTTATATTGGCCGAAAGACCCTCAATATACATCTGAGAGTGCTATGTTTGTTCCTGACATTCGCTTTTCTCGCATGCAACAGTCCCACCATGCTCAGAATAATTTTATTTTTTCAAAACGACAGAGGCAACTGTAATTTGTTTTCTATGATCACTGGCTTAATATGTTAAGAGATTGTTCTTTTTTATCTGTTACAGGTGGTGGAGCTTTTGAAGCTCTCCTCCTTTAGTGCAGATTAAGTTAATTTGCTACATGTTTCTATTCATGCTGTCTCAGTTTCTTCTTGGGAGTATATAACTCCACTTTTCATTGGGAATTTGACAAACAAAGCAGCAATAACGGCAATGTTAAAGGCTTCTCATTTAAGTTTGATTTCTAGAATCCAATATAGATTCATGTATTTGGTTATCATAAAGATCTTATTCACTATTAGCTGGATATGTAAAGAGTTTTTGTCCCTTTTTTAGTGCCAGAAAATATCACATTGATATCCATGATAGTGATATTTGTCATTCTCACCAATGAGGGGTGTTTTAAGAAGGATGAAATTTGAGGTATCATTGAGTACTAGTCAAGAATGAGATCTGAACATAAAATTTTCAAATTCAAAAATTTATGTAACAAAACTTACTGCCATGAAACCTGGTTGCACAGACATCCCTAATAACCATGTCCAAGTAGAATGATATTTCCCCTTTTTCTCGCGTGTCAAACATCAAAGCCATTTTTTTTATTAAAAAAATATTTGGTGTTCGTTATAAAGGTTGAAAAAGCTGGTTTCATTCTGCTAACCCGTTGAAAGAAAAAGGTCGTTAGATATTTAATGCGGTGTGGTGAAATGTCTGTATCCATGGCCTACAAGAGGGATAATCCTTGGGATAAAAGGCCTCACAGCTATAATTGCCAAAACGGGAACGTACGAGGTCAGTTTGGTTTGGATTATTTTTTCGTCGAGTTAGATTGGGCATGTAAATTTTAAAATATTAGCCTAGTTTAATTCTAATGTAATGTTATTAGGTGGAGTCAACCAAGATCAATCCATTTAAGTCAGACAAAATTTAAATTATTTTTAATTTTATATTTATTATTATTAATCTTATCCATTTATTTTATTAAATTATTCGAGTGAACTCATCAATTTAACTTATTTTAATGACTCTACTCACAGCCTTGAATAGGATTTGTTATTTTACCTAGAAACGTCATCCTCATGATGAGCACACGCTGCTAGTCTTGATACCTCTAAGTCTTTATATTTCCTTGAATATTTGAAATATATTTTATGTTGAACCAAAAAAATCCTCAACAGTATAAGTTCTCTAAACCCTTATTACTTATTAGGATCTGTCCACATCTTTTTCCATATATTCTTATTCTTGTATCGTGTGAACGAGGTTGGAACACCAAGACACACTGACACACAGACACGCACTATTCTCTTATTGCTTAGGCTGTTATTGTCATTTTCTGGGACACCGAGATAGATACATGACATCACACAAATATAAATACAGAAATATATTAAGTTTAAAAAATTATAAAATATGAATACGGTATATATAAAAAATTATAAAATATAGATACAATATATATATATATATAAATATTTATAATTTATTAATATAGTTATAATTTTTATTAACATTTAAAAAATTAAATTAACTTCTATTAATAGAGATAACTATATATAAATACATATGTATAAAAAAATTAACTAAAAAAATATTAATGTATGTAGACAAGTTTTAATAAAGATGAAGTTAATGCGATATTTCAGTTCGTTGAGAGATAAAAAAAAAAAATAAAAATAATGATGTGAAAAAATAAAATTTAAAAATCTAATAAGTAATATATGAAAAGATAAAACTTAAAATATTGATATATAAAAATCATAACTTAAGATATCACTTATGTAAAGTGAATTACAAATTTATTAACTGAACGTTAGTTATAAAAATTAATATTTTTTAAAAAATATTAATAAGTTATGTTTAAATTGAGTTCTAGATATATCTAAATATATCTAAAATATATCAAAATTAAAAAAAATAATTTTTTTAATTAAATATATTTAAATACATAAAACATATATATCATATAAATATCTCTCAATATTCAATACAAACATATATTTAACACACAGGCACAATTAAAAAACGACGTGCTTTATAAGTCATTTTGTTACTTCGTGCATGTGTGGGGCAGAAAATTGACTGAAGCAGCCAAAATGTAATTTCTGGTGCTTTGCAACAGATTCTGATTCCGTGCTACTATCTTTTAGCAATTCCTGGCCTGACAAATCTTACTGTAACACTGGCAAAAAGGTCGTCAGCGATGCGGTGCGCATTATTTTTATTTTATTTTATTCTTGGATGTGGAAGTTCTAGAATCTAGATCATTGACATATATTGAGCATTATCAAGGGAAACAAAATGATACAATTGAAAAAAAAGAAGGGATAAGTGGAGTAGTCTTCTTCCCTTTGTGTAGTATGATTTTCTTTCTTTGTTTAGTTTTATCTCTATATTTATATAATGAAAATATATGTAAATTTTGAAATGATTCATACAAAATTTTCTTTTCTTCTTTTTTTACTCCATTTCCTTCTTTTAAGGAAGGAATTTAAAATATGTAGAACTCATGAATACAAAATCATTACAACTTAAAGAAGAAATAATATGAAGATCTTTTGTTAAACTGATACCAAATAAAGGGAAGATGTTTTGCCTCCACCCTCTTCCTTTCCTTTTCTTTTCTTTCAAGAATGGCATGCCAAATGGAACCCAATTGTGTTAGTCTCAGGTTTTGCTTGGTGTTTGGTAAAGTTATTAAAATGAGTTGAGTACAATGGATTAGTTTGAATAGTCTGACAAAAAGTGTTAATTAGGATAAAAAATTCAAGTCTAAGTTTAATTTAATCTAACGTGGCTTGAGCCAAAATTAGGCTAGCCCACTTCGATTCTAAACCTGTTGATAGAAAATTTAATTATTTTTTAATCTAATAATATATATTTAAAATGATATTATCATTTTTTTGTTTAAAATATTAAAACTCAATTAATAATTAAACTAATTATCTAATTTATTTGTCATTAACTTAAAATTAAGTAACTCAAATTTCTTATTTTCACTTGATTTAATTTTTAAAAGATTAAATTCATTATTTTTTAAAAAAAGATAAAAAAAATTGTCTGACTGGTGAGTTGGCTCGCCTAATCCATATCTGTACCGAGTTAGATTGGACTAATATTTTGTTAACTTGAAACATACTTGACCCGACTTAACTCAGTTTAAAAATGACTCGACGGATCGACCTGACCCATTTTATCAGCTCTTCTTATAAGAGAAAAGAATGAAAAAGAAGATGTCAATACTTACATAATAAATGAGATATAGAAAAGAAAAGAGCTAATTTTCACCTTGTTTAGCATTAGCAAAGAGAAAAAAAAAAAAAAATTAATACAAATATTTTTATATTTTTTGTTGAAAAATATAATTAGTCAAATTAAAGAATAAATAATAAAATAATAAAAAATTATTTGTCTTTTTCTTGTATCTTGTCCTTTCCTTCCTTCCATTGAAGGATTGCAAATAGTGTAATTTTAGGTAAGTCCCATGAAAAGATTAATTCATCTATCTCCTTTCATTTTTTTCATGAATGTGATACCAAACAAAAGAAAGTCAACATCATAAGTACACTATAGCCTTTCCTTTCCTTGCTAATTAGGTCAACCAAACAAAGCCATATCCAAAAATCACTGCTTTTCTTCTCACAAAATAAAATCAGTTTTTATTAGGATTTGTATAGGAATCTTAGTAGAAGCCTATGATGAATTGACTTCTCAAATACGATGGAGGATACAATTTTGAATGAGATAATTGCAAGTCCATTCAAAAATAGACCTCGACAACTCATGGCTGAAACTTTTTACTAAAAGGAAAGTTTATTTATGTACGGATACAATTACATATGATTGTTGAAGTAAGATATTGTTTATGTGAAAGGATTATTTGATTGTTGTCATTTTCCTGAGTTTATCATTAATGATAAATAAGAATAAAAATGCAAAAAATAGACCTTGACAAGCCATGGACAAAAGATTATTTGATTGTTGTCATTTTTCCTCTGAGATAAATGATTATCAATCATGAAAAATATGAAGAATACAATGCAAAAAATTGACCTTGACAACCCATGGTTTAAAATATATCATATATGTGAAGAGATTTATTTTATTGCAAAACCTCTCTCAATATTTTTCTGTTGGCCAATTTTATAGCTACTCCAATACAATTGGGGCATTGCCTGTGTGATAACTAAAGTTTTGAGTGGAGAAAGTAGTAACAAAACTAAAAGAAGTAGGTGTAATATTTTGATGTAAAAAAAAAAAAAAGATTTCCATGTACTCGAGAGAGCGAATGTGTGACGGCGGAGAGAAGCATAGTAGAGGAGAGCCTTTAAAGGAGGAGGCAAATGAGGTGGCTAGGTCAAAACAAGGGAGGAGGAGAAGATAATGATGGGGCGATTGACATTGACATGGAAATCTTCTGATCATGGCGAGAAGCTGAATGTAGTGATGATGCAACTGCAAACAAAGGAGAGATCTTCAAGAATGTATCTGGAGTTTCTTCAACAATTATCTCTGCCATTTTTCCATGATCTAATGAGGCAGGCGATGTGGGACTCTTAACACCCCTTTCCACAGATGCTTGGACGGATCAGGCGAGCCTAATGAAATAGGCGACACAGAAAGATGAGATCTTGACTCTGATATCATGTTAGATTTTAACCTAAAATTAATTGACATTAAGAAGAGTGGCCCAACAGATATATAAATCGCACCTAAAAAATTGAGGCAAACGATGTATGACTCTTAATAATATATATTGTCAAAATAGATCAATTGGTGGATGAGTTGCAACAGCACAGCACAGAGAGCACTCCACAACTACGTGACATGTTTTGCGTGAGAGTGCACAGCGTCAAAATAAATCTTTGGCTGCGTCACATTATCTTATAGGATTTTTTTAAAGTGTATCCTTAGAGTAAATGTTAAGAAAAATTTATTATTATTTATTAAATCATTTTAATTACATAAAGAAGAATATATTAAATATTTTTTTATTTTAACTCATTAATTGGCGTCCTATACAAAACCTTTTTTTTTAAAATCCAATTACACAAGAAGCATAAAAATCCTTAACGGAAATGCTTTACACCATAAACCACCTAAGTTTCCATTAAAAAAATCCCCAAACTTTAGATTGATTTATTAACGACTAAGCTTGATCCTCGTTACTCTTGAAAATAATGGAAGTATAGCAAGATAGAAAAAGGAGAAAATCTCTCAATTTCAATAGAAAGAAAGATAAATGGATTGGATTTTACTGAAGAGGCGTAAAGTCATGCACGTGTCTTAATAAATAAAAAGAAGACTTAAAAGATTTAAAATTTGATTGGAAAAATTAATAGTGAATTAAATTAAGAGACTGTCACTTAACATTAGAGATAATTCTTTGATTAAAAAATAATATAAATTTTATTATATTTTATAAATAGATAAATAGATAAAATAAAAAATATTAAATATTATTTAATCCTTATTAATGATCTATAAAAAAAACAAAAAGAGAATCTCT
The DNA here is from genome assembly GCA_029884595.1 of Ormosia semicastrata. NCBI lineage: Eukaryota > Viridiplantae > Streptophyta > Magnoliopsida > Fabales > Fabaceae > Ormosia > Ormosia semicastrata. The sequence continues at coordinate 4,045,111 of JAQQTO010000051.1, read as the reverse complement.
ATAACTTAATAACATTTTTTTAAAATTAATTATTAGGTCATATTAAAATTAGAAGTTTAAACAATTTTGACTTCAAAATAATATTCTAGTTAAAAGTTATTTTAAGTAAATAAAATATTCTTAAACTTAAAAAATAAATACAAATAGATAATTAAAAAATATTAAGTCATTATTATTAGTCAGTTTCAAATTTAGTGAAAGAAAAAGAAGAAAAGTAATATAAGAAAATTTTAAAAATTATACGCTAGCCATTTTTTCAACTACAAATTCAACTCAGTGTTTTATACTTTGTTATGCTAGTTGTGAAATCACGGTACCTATTAGGGGTTGTGGGTTGAATTGGGTGGATTCAACGTTATTTTTAGATGTGACCTACGTAAGAGATTTTTTCTTTCGACTCGATTTGACATGACTTGATCAAGAGATTTTTTTTACTTAATCTGACCCAATCCGACCATCTCAAGAGTGGGTTGAGTTGGGTTCAACCCGTGGGTCCGATATTTAAAAATAAAATTCTTTAAAAAAAGTCAAAATATAAAATCTAATAAATTCACATCATAAGTCTCAATATTAAATAAACTAAATACCATAAATCAATAAGTGCATAACAAATTAACAACTAACAAGTCTTACTCTTTATCATTGACTTCACTCTCTATTTTATCCATATACTCTTTATCATCTAAACGATCCATTAGTTTTTCAATACAACAGTCACTTAGATGCATCGAGAGTCTTATGAACTTGTTGTTTTTGTTTACTTTGAGAGTGACATCACAATACTTACACTTAAACTTGATTGAAACAACACAAAAATGAGGAGAAAACATCCTAAAATGCCACCATGAGTATTTAGGATCCATGGACATCTCATAAAACTCTGCACGACTGCGTGACCTCCTTTCTTCCTTGTCCCGCACAATCAACAAGACAATTGTCAAATTACATACAAATTTAAACTCAACAATGAAATAATAAGTTCATAAGAATTAGAAAGCTAACCATTAAACCGCAAATAGCTAAAAGAATCAATGTTTAAGACCCACAATTTCTTCTCTAACAGCTAACATATCTAATATACCAAAAAAGTATTAATAATTAGTAATAGACAATTAATAATTCATTAAACAAATTGAATGAGTTTTATATAACACACTACTAGCTTCAATCTTCTTAATATCATCCATCTAAGCCCGTAAAAATCTATGGATTTCGTAGGACTCCTCAGCTAATTTTGAGTACAAATCAATGCCTCAACAGTGATTGGTTGCAAAGAACTACGAACAGGGTCAACAACTCGCCCTCCAATACTAAATGTTGACTCAGATGAAATTATAGAAATAAGAATTACTAAGATATCCTTAGTAATGAATAAAAGAACATGATACTTCTTGGTCTTTCCTCTCCACCATGTTAGAATATCAAAGCCATCAATATCATCCTCCATATCATCCTCCTTGTACCTCTCAAGCTCATTCTTTTTTACTACATATTATTTTTTCTTCACTTTCAATCTAAACTCGAATTTATAACTATCATTATCATCTTCAATATCATCATCATGTGTAGAGGAAGGAACATCGGATGACATGCAACTAGAATCACTAGCATCAAGAGGAATAGGATGCATTTGTTGATAATGTTCAAACAATGTCCTCATAACATCGTCCAACTTCTTCATAATTTTCATACTCAATTCTAAGTTATACATCTTTTCCAAGCAAAATTTAACATAATCCATTTTATTCCTTGGATCAAGGACAATAGCCATAAGTAATAAATAATTTAGAGGACCATCAATGTCATCCCAATATTTATCTAACTTTATTTTCATGGAAATGGTCATCTCTTTCAAAATTGGATCATTCTATCCAATCCACTTCTTTATAAACTTATTGATGTTACACAATTTATGGAAGAAAGTATTTGAAGTAACATACAATGATCCAAAAAAAGTAAGAGTAGTATCATAAAAAATCTTCAAAAATTTAATAATGAGAGTGAGTGTTACAGATTGAAAATGAGTGGAAATTGATTTTATAAAAAAAAAATAATGGGCTGTGAGTAGGTTGGGTTGTGCAGGTTGAAAGTGTTCTAACTCATTACCCGACCCACACATTGTGAGTTTGAAAATTTTTTAACCCGACCTAATTCACGAACCCAAACTAACTCGCATTTTATGATTTAGATTAGGTCGAAATCCACGAATTCGTGAGATAAACTGACCCGCTGAACACTCATAGTACCTATACAAAAGGTGAAATCAGACGAAAGAGAACAACAAACGAGGAAGTGGTAACAACAAGTGCAAGTGCAACAGGGTGGGTTTAAATAAAGTCATTTTCAAAAGGACGACTCTATGATTCATCCTCGTAACATTGTAGATAAGATTTATCTCTTGCAAGTTAGAAGTTACAATTTCACTTGGCCTGCAAGTTAGGCCAGACATTATACATATGTTTGTATTTTTATTGTTTTAGTTAGTATATAATTCAATTTATAAATTTCACAGTGATATAAAGGTTAAATTATAGTCCCTATAATTTTATTAAATTTTTAAATAAGTCTTTTATAGTTTAAATTTTTTTAATAGAGTCTTTATACTTCTAAATTTTTTTTAAATAAGTCCTTATTGACTGACAATTATTAGATTCTATTAATGAATGTTTACATTAATCTATAAGTCATTATGTGTTGGTGTTATAAATTTAAGGGACTTATTACAAAAATTTATAGTGAAGATTGATGAACCCGCAAAAATTCATATTTTTACGGTTCAAAATCTTGGGTTTTCATTCTCTTTTAATCTTTTTGATTGAGTTTATTCTCAAGTTTCTTTTATTTTTTAGTTATTTTAATTTATGTTTTAATTGTGTGTTTTTATGTAATTTTGTAGATAATTACACATGGAGAAGACTGGCCATTTAAAGAAGCGAAAAATAATTCGAAGCCCGGCGCTTGAAGCGCCTGGGCCTCACACGCTTGAGCGCGCAACATCTGCGCTGGAGGAATCTTGTTTTAATGGGCCAGCGCCGAGCGTTGAACAAGGAGCGCTTGAGCGCCGATTGCGTATCTTTGCACCGTAACTTTAGTGGGCTGGCCCGAGGCCTTTGGAGAGTTAGCGCCTGGCGCCGAATGCGTAACGCCAATGCGTGAATTTCTTATAAATAGAAAGTTACGCCAAATTTCAAGATACTCTGCGGCGGTAGTCAAGACAACTCAAATCCTAATTTCGTGTGGGCGCATCAAGACTTGAAGATTAGGGATTCTTTTCAATCTTGCCACTAATTATCAATGGAGTTTGTCATCTTCTATTCTTTGTTTTGTTCTTTTCCTATGTGTAACTAACTTCCCTCGTTAGGGGGGACGATGGATCTTGATACTTTGATGATGTAATTTCTTTTATGGGTTTAATGCATGTTTTTATCTCATGATTTACGTGTTTATCTCTGTTCTTAATGCTTTTCTAAACCTGATCAATTTGGGAATGATAAATTGGGTTTATGTATGATTTGGGAAAATTTGCATGAACCTAGAACTTGTGATAAACACCATAATTTCTGCAATCGCTAGGGATAGACGTTGTGGGTTATGTAGTCTTTCTTATAATTCCTCTGTTCTTGATAATGCCTTTCTAATTGGAGTTAGACTAAGGGATTAGTTAATTTCAATCAGCGTAAGAGGATTAGTATACCAAGGATTGGATATTAATTAATGTTGGGAATTGACCATGAATCATTGAAATAGAACATGTTTTAAACCAATTTTTAGAAGTACATTTGAAAGAGTTCAAGTGAAGTCTCGAACCCTAACACTTTCTTATTCTTGATTTCATCTCTTGTTAAATTGATTGATTTTACTTTGTTTAGTTTTATTTACTTTCTTTTAATTATCTTTATTTTCATTTTTTTTCCAACTTCCATCTTTTGATTAGCTTAAATAGTGTTAATTTAACGAATTTGGTAATTGGCAATATAATCCTCGTGGGGCGATTCTCTTTTCACTACTTTATTACTTTTTGCGATTCTGCACTTGCCGATTTTCAACATCAAGTTTTTGGCGCCGTTGTGGGATTATTAATTGCTAATATCAATTAGTAGTTAAAAGAGCACTAATTTAAGTATTTTTTTTAATTGTTTAATTTTATTTTTAATTGTTTCTTTTTAATTTTAATTTATTTTTTTTAATTTTCTTTTATTTATAAATAATTATTTTTTTTATTTAATTTCATTTTTTTCATTTAATTTTATTTTTATTTTTATTTTCTTTCTTTACTTCACTCTGGTTTGCTTGTTTGTGTTTATGCAAGGTTCTTTGGAATCGGAAAATTACTTTTTGATCCGAGAGATAGAGAGAGCTGCTAGAGCGAACAGAAAGCAAATAGAGAGAGGAAGAGACTTGAAGAAGTTGAGCAAAAGATGGCGAGAAATTGTTGTAATCAGCAGAGCAAAGACGTACATTGGTGACTATGCTACCCCATCTGCCGAGAATATTTCTACCAAGATTGTGCGTCCGCTATTCGGGCTAATAATTTTGAGATTAAACCAAAGACTTCTACTAGTGCTAGTGCACAGAGAATCCGGTTGGGGAGGCCATGCGAGAGAAGATCCAAACTTGCATATTGTGAATTTCTTGCAGACTCTGTGATACTTTTAAGTATAATGGCGTTACTTGATGATGCCATTAGATTACGACTGTTCCCATTTTCGCTCGAGAGATAAAGCAAAGAGGCGCTACAAGCCCACCACAAGGGAGCATCTCTACTTGGGAGGATTTGGTTAACAAATTTTTGACTCGATACTTTCCTCCATCAATGTTTGTGAAGATAAGGAGTGAGATTGCTTGCTTTACTCGAATCGGGAGAATCTCTCTATGAAGCATGGGAGAGATTCAAGGAGCTATTAAGGAGATGTCCTCACCATGCATTTGAGGTTTGGCAAAGTGCGAGATATTTTATAATGGGTTAAATCATTCCACAAGACTTATGGTGGATGCGTCTGCAGTGGGTCTTTAAACACTAAGACTCTGAAGAGGCTCGGGAATTATTTGAGGTTATGGCCACTAATGAATATCGCTTGCCTAGTGGGAGAAGCAAGATGGTCGACAAGGAGTGATGGAGCTTGGTACTTTCGATGCCTTACTTGCTCAAAACAAAAGTATTTCTCAACAGTTGGCCAACCTAACTAAGCAAGTGGAGAGCATGCGGTAAATTCTGTGAACCATCAAAGGTTAATTTGTGACTTCTGTGGAGGTAATCATGCTAATGGTGGATGTGAAGTAAGCAATTCTGGTTTTAGTTCTCAAGAGCAGGTAAATTATATGGGTAATCCTTCCAAACCTCAGGGTGTTCCATTTTCAAATACATATAATCCAGGGTGGAGGAATCATCCCAATTTTTCTTGGAGCAATCAAACAGTGCCATTGAATCCTCAACCAGAACAGAAGTCTCCTCTTGAAATTACAGTGGAGAAACTTTCTTTGCAGACCTCTGCTTTTATGCAACAGACTTCAAATTTTATGGAAGAGTCGAGGGCCAATTTTAAGAATCATGAGGCGACAATTAGAAGTTTAGAGAATCAAGTGGGGCAAATAGCAAAACAGCTTCAAGAGAGACCTCCAGGCACCTTTCCGAGTGATACTGTTGTCAATCCAAAGGAGCAATGTCATGCAATTACACTGAGAAGTGGCAATACTTTGGATGGACCAGTTAAGGACATTGATGTTCCTGTTGCAGATGTCCCATTTCAAGAGTGCTGTAATGAAGAAGCTAAAGAGGAGCAACCAAAGTGGCAGAGGAAGAAGAAGGAATGTGAGAAGAAAATAGTTGATCCTTCATTGTATGCTAAACTTCCTTATCCTCAAAGATTCAGGAAGGAGATTCAAGAAAAACAATTCTCCAAGTTTTTAGAAGTCTTTAAGAAGCTGCAGATAAACATTCCTTTTGCTGAGGCACTTGAGCAGATGCCCTCTTATGCAAGGTTCATGAAAGATTTGCTCTTGAAGAAAAGGAAGTTGAAAGAAGATGAAACTGTGGCACTTTCTGAGGAGTGCAGTGCTATAATTCAGAGGAAACTGCCACCTAAATTGAAAGATCCAGGTAGTTTCTCTATTTCTTGCACCATTGGCAAACTGACTATTGAGAAAGCTCTTTGTGATTTAGGAGCTAGCATTAATTTAATGCCATTGTCAATTCTCCGTAAGCTTGGGATTGATAAAGTGAAGCCAACTACAATGTCTCTTCAACTAGCTGATCGGTCAATTAAACATCCATATGGTATAGTGGAAGATTTGCTAGTGAAGGTTGACAAGTTTATTTTCCCAGCTGATTTTGTGATTTTGGATATGGATGAGGATGCTGATATTCCTCTGATTCTTGGAAGACCATTCTTGGCTACTTCAGGAGCATTGATTGATGTACCTAGAGGAGAGCTTATTTTGAGGGTAGATGGTGATCAGTGACTATTAATGTTTTTGATAAATCAGACCGATATCAGATCTCTATGCCCTGTCAAATGCATTCAAGATAAGCCTCTACAAGATTTAGCTAATAAGAGTCCTTCATCATCGATCAATGCTGATTTTTCTACTCCCAAGATGGTTGACGAAAAGGAGAAAGGACCTCCTCTTTCTCAAAGTCTTTGCAATTGAAAAAGATCCTCCGAAATTCCACCGATTTATTGAAGATTGATTCCGAGGCGTGATGGGGTGTGTGGAGGCAAAGAGTGATAAGAGAAAAATGTCATCCTACTTCTCTTGCTTCAAGCCACCATGACTAGTTATAAAGGCAACGTCGAGCTAATGACGTTAAACAAGCGCTTTTTGGGAGGCAACCCGAATTTTCTCTCCTTTTCTCTTTTATTTTTATTTTTGTTTTTGTTTTTATTTTGTTATTTTCTTATTTCATTGACTAACATTTTTCTGTTTTGAAGTTTGCTAATGTTGAGTCGGCTTAGGTGCCTCCCGAGTTCGGAGCCTTTGTAGGGGATGTATACAAATTGTCGGCCATCAAAAGATTTTTTTCTTCTTTCCTTTAGCTTTTAATTTTTGTATTTATTTATTTATTTTATTTTATTTTGTTTCCATCATCCCTATTGTGTTTTGAGTCATTTTGTGCATCCCGGTGTGTTGAATTGAATATTCAATGATTGTTTGAATTGTGGATTGATTTGATTTCTTAGGATAGCACATGAGAATTTATGAGTTGCATTTATCTCTATTGTTTCAATTGTGTATGGATGTTCTTCCCATTTTTATGATTGATAGACTTTGGATTTTAATTGCATGTCAAGCTTAGAGAAAGTTTATGGGATTGCATGTGTGTGGATGATTTGCATCTAGAAGTTGTTTGATTCTCTCTTGAGGCGAAATTCTAGGCAGTGCATGATTAAGGAAATGATAAGGGCCTTCTTTGGACCGTTTGAGCCTTTCAAGCCAACCTGTATACACAGTTTATCCTTAGTTCCCTTTTGCAGCTTTGTTATTGTTTGGCCTCTATTTCTTTTCTTTACTCACATTTTCCTTTTTCCCATACCCACAAAAAAAAAAAATTTCTCTTACATAACCTCTGTTGAGTGCATATTTTGTATTATTTTATTATTCAAGTTTTTGTTATTTTTGTGCATGAAGTTTTGTGGAGCTGAAAAATTTCAAAAAAAAAAAAAAAGAAGAAGAAAAAGAAAGAAAGTTCACCCAAAGTATTGCAAAGAAATAAGTTTGGGGGTGGAGATTGTTGAAAAAGAAAAAGAAAAGAAAGAAAAAAAAATAAAGTGAATGTTGTGTTGATTCTTTTGCTCCGTTTTGCACTTGTCTTATATTTTGAGGCTTGAATTTTGAAATTTGCATGATTTTGTATCTCAACTTTTGTTTTCATTTTCCTACCGCTTCTTTCTTAACCCATACCCTTGGCGTTACATTACAAGCTTATAAAGTCCCTTTTGATCCTTGGTTGTGAGTTGTTTACATTAGTGGAGAGAGATGAAAAACAACCTTATGGATGTGGGTTTGATGTGCATTTGCTGTTTTATAAACTCATTTGGGCTTGTACTCTATGAGGAGATTGAGTCTTTCATTCATGTTTTTGGGAAGTCATTTGTGCATAAAAGTTGCATGTGAGAGACGATGTGATAATTGGATTGTTAATGTGTGATACTTTGGAATTAGATTTTGAATTAGTTTTTGAGGATATGAATGATCTTTAATACCCTAGTATTGCCTTTTTGAGTCTGCTTTGAGTTTTAGTTTTGTTTTTATTTTGATTTTCTTTTACTTGAGGACAAGCAAAAGCTTAAGTTTGGGGAGTGATGAACCCGCAAAAATTCATATTTTTACGGTTCAAAATCTTGGGTTTTCATTCTCTTTTAATCTTTTTGATTGAGTTTATTCTCAAGTTTCTTTTATTTTTTTAGTTATTTTAATTTATGTTTTAATTGTGTGTTTTTATGTAATTTTGTAGATAATTACACATGGAGAAGACTGGCCATTTAAAGAAGCGAGAAAATAATTGAAGCCCAGGCAACGCCGGGCCCTCACCGCTGAGCGCGCAACATGCTGGGAGGAATCTTGTTTTAATGGGCCGCCCGAGCGTTGAACAAGGAGCGCTTGAGCGCTGATTGCGTATGCCGCACCGTAACTTTAGTGGGCCGCGCTTTGGCCGGGAGAGTTAAGCGCTGGCGCCGAATGCGTAACAAATGAATACGTGAATTTCTTATAAATAGAAAGTTACGCCAAATTTCAAGATACTCTGCGGCCGTCAAGACAACTCAAATCCTAATTTCGTGTGGGCGCATCAAGACTTGAAGATTAGGGATTCTTTTCAATCTTGCCACTAATTATCAATGGAGTTTGTCATCTTCTATTCTTTGTTTTGTTCTTTTCCTATGTGTAACTAACTTCCCCTCGTTGGGGACGATGGATCTTGATACTTTGATGATGTAATTTCTTTTATGGGTTTAATGCATGTTTTTATCTCATGATTTACGTGTTTATCTCTGTTCTTAATGCTTTTCTAAACCTGATCAATTTGGGAATGATAAATTGGGTTTATGTATGATTTGGGAAAATTTGCATGAACCTAGAACTTGTGATAAACACCATAATTTCTGCAATCGCTAGGGATAGACGTTGTGGGTTATGTAGTCTTTCTTATAATTCCTCTGTTCTTGATAATGCCTTTCTAATTGGAGTTAGACTAAGGGATTAGTTAATTTCAATCAGCGTAAGAGGATTAGTATACCAAGGGATTGGATATTAATTAATGTTGGGAATTGACCATGAATCATTGAAATAGAACATGTTTTAAACCAATTTTTAGAAGTACATTTGAAAGAGTTCAAGTGAAGTCTGAACCCTAACACTTTCTTATTCTTGATTTCATCTCTTGTTAAATTGATTGATTTTACTTTGTTTAGTTTTATTTACTTTCTTTTAATTATCTTTATTTTCATTTTTTTTTCCAACTTCCATCTTTTGATTAGCTTAAATAGTGTTAATTTAACGAATTTGGTAATTGGCAATATAATCCTCGTGGGACGATTCTCTTTTCACTACTTTATTACTTTTTGCGATTCGGTGCACTTGAAGGATTACCTTGTAGCCTTTTCCTTACCCTTTGTTGAATGCATGTCTTGTGTTTTCTACTGTTCAAGCCTTCGTTATTATGTGTATGAGTTAATTGAGGAGTTAAAAAAAAAAAAAAAAAGAAGAAGAAGAAAGTTCACCCCACGTTTTGCAAGCAATAAGTTTGGGGGTGCAGGAGGTTGTGAAAAAAAAAAAAAAAAAAAAAAAGAAAAATTTGGGTTGCCTCCCAAAAAGCGCTTGTTTAACGTCATAAGCTCGACGTTGCCTTTTCAATCTGGATGGTGAGTGCACGAGAAGACTTCTGTCGATCAAACTCGTCTCCCCAATAATGCTTAAGTCTGTGGCCATTGACCTTGAAACTCCTCCCTGAACCGGGTTCTACAATTTCAATAGCTCCAAAAGGAGAAACTTCTTTAACCTTGAATGGGCCCGACCACTTGGATTTCAATTTACCTGGAAACAACTTCAACCTTGAGTTAAATAACAACACTTGTTGTCCTGGTTCAAATTGTCTCAAGGTAATCTTTTTATCATGCCACATTTTTGTTTTTTCCTTATATAGACGAGCATTCTCATAGGCTTCATTCCGAAACTCATCCATCTCGTTCATCTGTAGCACCCTTTTTTCACCTGCAGACTTCACATCAAAATTCAGAAATTTGATTGCCCAAAATGCTTTATGCTCAAGTTCCACAGGGAGATGACATGATTTTCCAAATACCAACCTATACGGGGACATACCAATGGGAGTTTTATATGCAGTCCTGTATGCCCATAATGCATCATCTAACTTTAGTGACCAATCCTTCCTAGAGGTATTAACAGTCTTTTCTAAAATGCTTTTCAATTCCCTGTTAGACACCTCTACTTGACCACTTGACTGGGGATGATAGGGAGTGGCTATCTTATGTGTAACACCAAACTTGCTCAAAATAGCCTCAAATTGTTTATTACAAAAATGTTTCCCACCATCGCTAATTATTGCCCTAGGAATGCCAAATCTAGTGAAAATATTCTTTCTAATAAACCTGACAACCACCTTGGCATCATTAGTTTGTGTGGCAATGGCCTCCACCCATTTAGAAACATAATCAACAGCCACCAAGATAAATTGATTAGAGAGTGAAGAAGGAAAAGGACCCATGAAATCAATGCCCCATACATCAAACAACTCTACCTCCAAAATATTATTGAGAGGCATCTCATGTTTCCTGGAAATACCACCAACTCTTTGACACTGTCACAGCTTTCAACGAACTTGTAAGCATCTTTAAACAAGGTAGGCCAATAAAATCCAGATTGTAATACCTTTGTCTGCAGTTCTATTGCCTCCAAAATGACCTCCGTAATCAGAGCTATGACAGTGCCACAGAATGTTTGGCACTTCTTCTTCAGACACACACCTTCTCAATAAACCATCAGCACATATTTTAAAAAGGAAAGGTTCATGCCAAACATAATACCTGACATCTCGAAAGAATTTTTTCTGCTGTTGCCATGTGAAATCTGATGGAACTATTCCAGTCGCCCTGTAATTCGCAAAATCTGCAAACCAAGGAGACAATTGTACAGCAAAAAGTTGTTCATCTGGAAACTCCTCCTTAATGGGCATTTGCTCTTCTTTTGAATCTCCTTCATGAGTGATCCTTGACAAGTGGTCAGCCACCAAGTTCTCTGTTCCTTTCTTATCTCTGATTTCCAAGTCAAACTCCTGTAGAAGTAGAATCCATCTGATAAGCCTAGGTTTTGCATCCTGTTTAGTCAAGAGATATTTCAAAGCTGCATGGTCAGTATAAACAATAACTCTTGACCCAACCAAATAAGAACGAAATTTATCAAATGCAAAAATTACAGCAAGTAATTCTTTCTCTGTGGTAGCATAATTCAGCTGTGCATCATTCAAAACTTTACTAGCATAATAAATGACATGCAAAACCTTATCTTTTCTCTGTCCTAAAACAGCACCCACAGCAAAATCACTTGCATCACACATTAATTCAAATGGAAAATTCCAATCAGGAGCAGCAATTATAGGAGCAGAAACAAGTTTGCTTTTCAAAAAATTAAATGCATGCAAACAATCATCACTAAAAACAAATGGTGCATCCTTAACAAGCAACGCACAGAGAGGCTTAGTAATCTTGGAGAAATCCTTTATGAATCTCCTATAAAAACCAGCATGCCCGAGGAAACTTCTTACTCCCTTAACATTGATGGGAGGGGGTAATTTCTCGATAACCTCAACTTTAGCTCGATCAATCTCAATACCCCTTAAGGAAATGCGATGACCTAAGACAATGCCTTCCTGCACCATGAAATGACATTTCTCCCAATTTAAAACCAAGTTAGTTTCCTGGCATCTTTTCAAAACCAAAGAAAGGTTAGAAAGACAAGCATCAAAAGAAGAGCCAAAAACAGAAAAATCATCCATAAAAACCTCAACAAATTTTTCAATCATATCAGAGAAAATGGAAAACATACACCTCTGAAAAGTTGCAGGAGCATTGCATAACCCGAAAGGCATCCTCCGGTATGCAAAAATTCCATATGGACAGGTAAAAGTCTTCTTCTCCTGGTCCTCGGGATCCACCAAGATCTGATTATAACCAGAGTAACCATCTAGAAAGCAATAATAGGTGTGCCCCGCAAGTCTCTCTACCATCCGATCAATGAACGGGAGGGAAAGTGATCCTTTCTTGTTGCACTTTGTTGAGCCTCCTATAGTCAATGCACATTCTCCACCCAAGGATCGTCCTTGTAGGGATTAGTTCATCCTTTTCATTGACTATTACCGTCATCCCTCCTTTCTTTGGAACAACTTGGACCGATGACCCACGAGCTATCCGAAATAGGGTAAATAATGCCCGCATCGTAAAGCTTCATCACTTCCTTCCTTACTTCACTTCCTTCATGGTGGGATTCGGTCTTCTCTGTGGTTCACCAACTGGCTTGTAGTTATCCTCCATTAAAATCTTGTGCATGCAAATAGTAGAACTGATGCCCTTAAGATCATCAATGGTCCACCCAATAGCTGACTTATGCTCTCTCAAAACTCTTAAAAGCTTCTCTTCTTCCTTAGGACTAAGGTCCACATTTACAATCACTGGGAAAGTATTGTCCTCACCAAGGAATGCGTATTTGAGATTAGAGGGAAGTGCCTCTGCTTTAATTTGGAGGCAGCTTAGTCGGCTCTGAATACCCTCAACCTCCTTTTTCAATTCCTCTCTCTGAAAGTTGGAATGAGAAACAGTTGGCTGAGCTTCCAAATTAGCTATGCACTCAGACACTTCCGGTATTGTCTCTGCGTCATCATCCATTGGAACTTTAGAATTTACCAACACTGATTCAAGAGGAGATGTAAGAATGCTCTGCTCAAATACTTTTTCAACCAATGAGTCAACTATGTCCACTCTAAGGCATTGTTCTTCCTCTGCAGGATGTTTTATTGCATCAAGAATACTAAATGTGACCTTCTCATCATGCACTCTCAACATAAGCTCTCCTTGTTGCACATCAATCAATGCTCTTCCAGTTGCCAAGAAAGGTCTGCCTAAAATGAGAGGGATGTCTCATCTTCTTCCATATCAAGGACCACAAAGTCAGCGGAAATATGAATTTATCCACCTTAACTAACACATCATCAACTATACCATATGGATGCTTGATAGATCGATCTGCTAGTTGAAGAGAAATCATTGTTGGTTTTACTGATTCGATTCCCAGCTTGTGCATGATGGAGATAGGCATGAGATTGATACTAGCTCCAAGATCACAAAGAGCTTTTCCAATAGAAAGCTTACCAATGGTGCAAGGAATAGTGAAACTACCTGGATCTTTCAATTTTGGTGGCAGCTTCCTTTGAATTATTGCACTACATTCTTCAGTAAGTATCACTGTCTCGTCCTCTTTCAGCTTCCTCTTCTTTGACAACAAGTCCTTCATAAATTTAGCATATGAGGGCATCTTGCTCCAATTTTAGTCTTGACAAAAGGGATGTTGATCTGCAGCTTTTTGAAAACTTCCAAGAATTTGGAGAACTGCTTTTCTTGAATCTCCTTCCTAAACCTTTGAGGGTATGGAAGTTTAGCATAAAGCGAAGGATCAACCACTTTCTTCTGCTCCAACTCTTTCTTTTTCCTTTGCACTCTTGGTTGTTCTTCCTTGATGTCATCTTCTTTATTATTCTCTTGAGACAACGCCTTTTCAATTGGAAACTCAGTTCTTTCAATTTGACTTTCTGCAGAAGAAGATGCTTCATTCTTGTCTTCTCCTAAGGTCTTACCACTTCTTAATGTGACCGCCTTACACTGCTCCTTAGGATTTACCAAGGTATCACTTGGGCAAACTACCGGAAGTCTTTCTTGAAGTCTGTCTGGCTATCTGCCCCACTTGATTCTCAAGACTTCTAATTGCCGCATCATGATTCTTATAATTGGCCCTCGACTCTTCCATAAAAGCTGAAGTCTGTTGCATAAAAGCGAGAGGTCTGCAAAGAGAGTTTCTCCATTGTACTCTCTAGAGGAGACTTCTGTTCTAGCTGAGCATTCAATGGTGCAGCTTGATTCTTCCAAGAGAAATTGGGATGATTCCTCCAGCCTGGATTGTAAGTATTAGAGAAAGGATTACCTTGTAGCCTTGATGACTTCAGATTTTTGGTTGGTTTAGGTGTACTCGTGTGATTTATAATTTTTGTTCCTGGTTATTCTCTGTATTGTTGGTGAGATTTTGACATGGTTTGGTATTATCTGGTTTCTGGTTGATTGATTGAAGAGTATTGCATGGTTTCTGGCTGTTGTTAATTCCATCTCATTGTTCTGTTCTGGAATTTTTGCTGAGAGATACTCATTTATCTCCTTTCCTTTTTGGTTTCAGGGATTCCAGATGCCTCCAATTAAGAAAAGAAGAGGTCCCTCTGGAGAAGGCTCTAGTTCTTCTTCCTTTGATGCAAGTCGTTTCCGATCGAAAATTCATGAAAAAAGGTTTACCAATGCTCTGCTGAAAAGGAATTTCATTCGGGAACGGGGGCTTGTTCTACAAGATAATGAATTTCCGAAATTCATTCCCAAATTATAGACAGAGGTTGGAGCGGATTGTGTCAAATTCCGAACCGGGATCACGACATTGGTTAGGGAATTTTACGCCAATGCTTTCACCGGCCCCACCGACATGACATAGATATCAAAGCATGGTGAGGGGGACGTTTATTGAGTTCAATAAGGATGAGCTGAATGACTATTTTGATCAAGAATATGAGTACCCAGGCCAGTGTGATTATCATGCCTTGTTGAGTGCACCTTTGGATGCAAACCTGGTGCTTAGTGTGCTATGCAAGGAAGGTGCTCAATGGGCGTTGGACACAAAGAACCACCCAAATTTTTGAAAAAGCCGATTTTAAACCAATTCCACGGGTGTGGTGCACTTTTGTTCAAGCCAACCTCTTGCCTTGCTCTAACACTTCGGATGTGCCTGTTAGCGGGCCCTGCTTATCTTCGCCATTGTCTCTGATAGCGTTGTTGATATTGGCCGGGTCATTGCCTTCAACATGCGCATGGCAGCTCAAGACACTTCGGGAGCTTACCTTATCCTTTGCTCATTTCCCGCCTATGTTCTGAGAAGGGTGTCCAACTTTCTGGAGATCAGTTGATTCAGCCTACTCCTCCCATCACAGCAGCAGTTATTGAGAGGTATTTTGAAGAGGATCATGAAATTCCAGCTCCTCAAGTTCCTGCTCCTCCAGGCCCAGCAGTCCGGCCACCTCGTACAGCGCTCACCTTGGCACAAAGGATGGATAGATTAGAGCGAGTGCAGCGTCAGAATCAGAGGAAATTCAACTATTCTCTTCAGTTGTTGCGCCGCATAGCAGAGCGCTTGGACATTAACACTGCTCCTCTTGGTCCTTTGACTGACGAGGAGATCATGGCAACTATCAACTTCAGTGGGGAAGATGAGGAGGAGAATGATGATGAGGAAGCATTAGATTGATTTCCTACTACCACAATGAGCTTTTCTTTACCCTCTCTTTTATTATTTTGCCTTTATGTTCTTGTTTGGTTATTGCATTGTTCAGTGATCTGAACAGTGAGGGCACTTGTGTTGTTTAAGTTTGGGGGAGGGTATTTTGTTGTTTTGATTAAGGATTTTGGTTGAACTTGCCAATGTTTTGAATTAAGAATCCTATGATTGGTTGAACTGGTTCTTGATTTCTTTTTCGGATGTCATATGGGAATCCAAAAATTAGATTGATCTCTATTGCATTGATTGTGCATGATTGTACTTCCCATTTGTATGATTGAAAAGACCTTGGATTTATGATTGCATGACAAACTTAGAGAAAGTTTATGAGTTTGCTTGTGTGTGGATGATTTGCGTCTAGAAGTTGTTTGATTCTCTCTTGAGGCGAAATCATAAATGATGCATGATCAGGGAAATGATTAGGGCCTTCTTTGAACCGTTTGAGCCTTTCAAGCTAACCTGTTAATACAGTGTATCTCTAGGTCCCTTTTTGCAGCCACAGATTTTTGGCCTTATTTTTGTTTTCTTTACCCACATTTTTCTTCCCATATACATATCTCAAAAAAAAAAAAAAAAAAAAGGCTACATAATATCAATAGTGTTAATTTAACGAATTTGGTAATTGGCAATATAATCCTCGTGGGACGATTCTCTTTTCACTACTTTATTACTTTTTGCGATTCGGTGCACTTGCCGATTTTCAATAATATCAATTGTTTAAAGATAAGGAGTGATGATAATCCTTGTAACTACTTCTGAGCGAAAAGGCTACATAATAACTACTAATTATAATCCTTTCTCTTTTAACTACTAATTAAAAAAAATACTTAAATAAGTCCTTATTGACTGACAATTATTAGATTCTATTAATGAATGTTTACATTAATCTATAAGTCATTATGTGTTGGTGTTATAAATTTAAGGGACTTATTACAAAAATTTATAGTGAAGATCTAATTGAAAACTTATTTAAATTATAGGGATCTATTTACCTTTTTTAAAAGTATAAGAATCCTTTTTAAAAAATTTAAAATTTAAATTATAAAAATTATTTGAAATTTCAGTAAAACTATACGAACCAAAAGAGTAATTAACCTAAAATAATGAAAGAAAAATAATATGATAATATATGAGAGCATTTAATTTTAGTAAAAAACGATTTTATAAAAGTTATTGCACATTAATTTTTTTTTAATCATAATCGTATATATAGCTTGAATTGGGAGTTATGAACTCTTTCTTTTAAATTATAACAATGTAATATAAGATAAATTATGCTCAAGCTCTTTTATAAGAATTTGTAAAACGCATGTATACTTATTCGTGTAGTACAGACTCAAAAAGGAAGTCAATTATGTTGAAGTTCATAAATTTATGAATTTATTAATAAGTAGTGATTCAGAAATTCGAATGATTAATTGATCATAGGCTGAAAAATTCCTTAAAAGACTATTTAGAATGTCCTGATTGAAGGGGCGACTTTAAATATATCGATAAAATATATAGATTTCTTTATCAATATTAAACACCTAAAACATTTACATATTGGAAGATAATGTGATTACATCATATTTTTTTTATCTTTTATTATATTTTTAATAATTATGATTAAGTGAGAAAAATGATAATAAAAAATATAATTAATAATATAAAAAATAATATAAAAAGTGATGTAAAAAATTATGATTGTTATATATTAATACTTTTTTTATTGGTATTTATATATTAATAGTGTAAAAAGTGATATAAAAAGTGGGATAAGAAAATCACGGTTATTTATAAAATGACCTTACACAGCATTCTGTTTCTAATATTTTACCATCATATATACTTATAGAGTTCCATGTTTCTTCAATACATATGCATTTGCATTATTCATGGCAGCCTCCATTACTTGTCTGCTTTCTCATCTTCTTTCCCTTCTTCCTCTTCTTTTTTGTCTGCTTCCTCTTCTGCCTCTTCATCACCAGTGCTACTAATGGCTTTCATAGTTTCCTTAAGGATAAGCATCAAGAGCCTCTCGTACATTGCAATTGCAGATTCCAGCATGTCAATGGCTCTTTTCTTGTCTTGTACCACCACATCCATGACATCTCCAAGCTCTGTGATTTGCATCAGAGTCCTAACCATCTCTTCATCACATAGCCTAGAAGAACTGAAGCCACTGACTTCACCACCAGCACCATTTCCCTTTCTAACTCCATACTCACTAGTGCCTCTTGCCACTATCATATCACTGATGCTTCCCATGTCGTTCCCAAGAACCATAGTGACTTCTTCTTTCTCAACATCCCACATCCAAACACTCCCATCTTCTGCAGCAGACACCAAATTCCTCCCTTCATTCACCAAAACCAAAGACACAATTGACCCACTATGCCTTTTAGACCAAGTGACCAACTCATATGCTTTGCCTAGCAGTTTTCTGCTCCCAACATTCATTGATCCCTTATAAACCAACCCATCTGCACCAGCAGCATAGAATAATCCTGATTCTGTTGAATCCATGGCAACCCCAAAAATGGCACAAGGGAATGCCACAGTGCGTATGAGGATCCCATTTGATAGACTCCAAAACTTGCATGTGCAGTCCAGTGAGCAAGAAACCAATGCAGAGCTGCACAGGCCTATTCCAGAGTTGAAAGCTGTGACTGAATCAGAATGTGCCTTCCAGTAGTGCAAGATCAAGTCTTTTGGGTCCTCTTCAGCTGAGGAATAAGAGGCCTCAACAAGCCTAAAGGTTGGGATCACAACAATGTTGCCATCATCACTACCTGAGATGACTAGTGACCCATCATCACTGAGGTGGAGGGTAGAGATGGGTTTTAAGTGAGCAGCAAAAGATTTGATGACATCCCCAGAAGGGAGTGAGAGGGAATGGATGCTTCCAGATAGGCCACCAGCAAAGAGAAAGGCACCATCAGAAGTAGCAGTGAGAGGGGCAACAGGTTCAGGGACAGGGAAGTTGTTGAACACTGTTGGAGTGTACCAGTTGTAGATGTGGATTGAGCCTGCACCTGTGTCTGGGAACACATGGGAAGCTGCAATGAGGCCCTGGCCAACCATGGTGAGGCCACGGCACGGTGAGCGGCTGCCGTTGAAGCGGGCAACGGTGGCGCCGCTGGAAGCCTCATAGGCCATGATGGGGCGATCAGGTGAGCTGGTGAGAATAACTTCATGGGAGGAAGAGGACATTTTCTGTTTGGAAAGGGACAGTGTGTGTGTGTGTGGTGTGGAGGAAATTAAGGGTGAGGAAACAAGAAAGGCATTTATATAACAAGAGTGCTATTTTTTTGGTTTCAAGGGCGTTGAAAACAAGGTGTGTTTGTTGCAATCCAAGGTGGCTTCACCTTATGGCTCTAGTGCATAGTGATGCAACATATGCAGCTATGTTCTTTTAGCTGGTTCTTGGGGCTTTGATGTATAAACGTACGCATGCTGGTTTTGTTGGCAAGCAAGAATCAGGTGGCCCTGGAGAGTTCATCAAAGTGCATTAGAAATTAAATAAGGCTAAACAAATACAACTATTATATTCTTACATTAAATAATATATATATATTTTTTATATCTTATCTAATATTATTTATTATACATATTTTTTTATTATTATTTTTTATTCAATCATATCTCTTAAAAATAATATAAATAATAATATACCATTAAAAAGAAATATAAAACTATCTTTATCCAAATAAATACTTACACATATATTATTTTTTATTTATATAATTTTTATTATTTAATTATATTTAATATCATCTTATTTTTTTACATATTTATATTTAAATTTTATCTCTTACATAGATGTGATGTGAATATGAAAGATAAGAACTTTTCTTAGAAATTTTTTATTCTTTTTTTCTTTTAATATGCCTGAACTGTCAGAAATTTGACTCACATTAGTGGTATTTTTGTTTCATGTTGACTGGTTTTCTAGGATTAGAGTGCACAATTTTGAAGGTTTTAAATAGGTGTAGTAACACATGAAATGCAATTAATAAAGAATCTAACTGACATGCACCGAGTTTCAATTGTTGCATTTTATATTTGTTTGGCTTATATGTCATTTAAAGTAATAATTGCATAAGGATTAACACAAACAAATTATTTAAAAATATAAATATATATAATAATAATAACTACATACGATTAAATTATCATTTTATTTAAATATTCCAAATATTATCACTCCCTTAATTTTCTTTCTTACATCATTTATCTCTCACCCTCCTTATTAATCATCCTTCCCACATCATTAATTCACCACTACAAAAATAACAATAAATACTTCTCTAAAAATTCAAATTCTTCTTTAACTTTTATAGGAGAGAAGTAATAAAAGAAAAATATTGTATGAGTTTAATTGAGAAATTTTGAGTAAGAAAAGTCAATTAATTTATGCAATTATTGAGAATCTAGAGGGATAAGGACATAGGTTTTTTTGTTTACAGAGTATCTCATTACTCGATGAATGAGAGACAAATCTCTCATAATAGAATCAAATGCCTAAGAGGAGACCTGTCCTTATTACTATTAGTTAATTAGTTTTATACAAGAGAATGAGAAGAAAGAATAATCTTTACTCGGCTTAAATATGTTTTTAGTCTATGAAAATATATTATTTTTTAGTTTAGGTCCCTATAATTTTTTTTTTAGTTTTTGTCCATATTTTTTGAAAATAAATGGTTTTAGTCCTTACCGTTAACAAATTTTTGTTAATTGATGATGTGTAAAATGGAAGTACAACTTAGCGATGTCACGTGCCATTTCTAATCTTACATGACAGGACCTTGATCCATGTAAGTTGTCAAATTGGCATGTGAGATCCACATGCATATGAGTAAATATGATTTTGATCCCAAAAAAATACCACATTTTAATTTTAGTCCATATTTTTTTTTTAGTTTATATTCATCTTCTTCCTCCATTTTCTTCTTTATTTCTCCTCATTTTCTCTCTGTTTTCTCAGCAACCAAATAGCACAAGTTTGCTACACTATTCTCAAGATTCACCATGGTACCAACTCCCTAACTAGAATACCCATTTCCCCAAAGGCCACGAATTACCTATTACTGGTCTTTGTCTTTGTGTTTTCCTTTTCTTTTCTCTCCATGTTCTCATTGTTTTCTCCGTAACCAAACAACACAACCCCACCACACCAACCTCGAGATTCACCATGGCATTTATTCAAGCACACCTTCATAATCTTTCACTGATCAATCCAAATCAAAAGCACCAAAAATGCTAAAAATCGAAAACAAATCCCATCTATGTTGTCATCTCAGTGAAACCTACCATTTAGCACTCTACTAATAAATAATTGCAAATATGGGAGTAGAATTGGTAGATGCTTTAAAAAAAACTAAAAATGAAACAAGACAACTAACTAAACTGATAAGAATAACAAGACCTCAATTCTGAAAATAAAAACTTAGAAGCAGCTAGGAGCTACCTTCACAAAATCAATATCTAAGCACAATTCTTAGCATTCTATTTTGTTTGAATTTTTCTATAGAATATATACACATACACAACAATCACCTAAGCATAACATCAACATCTCCTTCCCCTTCCCTAAATTTGGATCATTTTTTGTTTCTTAGTATTGGATTGGAGTTTGGGTTCTTGGTATTTGCAG
Source organism: Ormosia semicastrata (assembly GCA_029884595.1). Lineage (NCBI taxonomy): Eukaryota > Viridiplantae > Streptophyta > Magnoliopsida > Fabales > Fabaceae > Ormosia > Ormosia semicastrata. The sequence goes on along the minus strand of JAQQTO010000051.1, from coordinate 4,023,885 downwards.
GTTTATGTTGTAGGGGATGATAAAGGTTGTGCGATGGTGGCTGTCATGGAAGTTGGTTCGTGTATGGGAGTTTGAGTTGTCAATGGCAACATTGGTTTCTTAGATGGTGATTTGGTTGCTGGTTTAGGTATGAGTAGGTTGGAGGTGGTGATTTTGGTGGTGAAGTGATTTTGGCTTCTGTGTTGTGTGATTGGCAAGGATACTTTGCAACCTTAGGACGCAAATTTGGGGGATTGTGGAGGAAGAAGATGAAGGGAGGTGAAAATGGAATCATGTGAGTAGCACATGTCACCCATGTGGGTCCCACATGCCAACTGGGTTACTGTGTGGATAAGTTGTAACATATGACATCGATGACGTGGACCTCCATTTGACACCTTATCACTTAATAAATGTCCACTAATAGTAAGGACCAAAACCATTTATTTTTGAAAAACTTAGACAAAAACAAAATAAAAATTTATAAGGACCTAAACCAAAAAGTGGTATATTTTCATGAATCAAAAACATATTTAAGCCATCTTTGCTCATATATTTAATCAATGTAAGACTTAATACACCTCTTTCACGCTCAGAACTGGACATCTGAAGCATAAAGTTTGCAAGATTAGACATCTACAGGTGGTCCAACTAAAAACAAATTGACATGAAAACTAGGAAGGTAGTAGACATTATGCAAGACTATTGTAGGTAGGAGTTAATCTAACCGAACCTGCAAAAGAAACTAGTATTTAAGCTTGATTAGGTAAAGTGATCGAACACTCAATGACAAGATTGAGAGAAATGAAATGATTCAAAGAAAAAGAAATATGACATGAGGTTTAATAATAATTTTAATAATGTTATTTTTATATATATAAATTCTAAGATTGAACTCAAAATCATATACTTAAAGGATTCAAGTCACTTCTATTAGGACCAACACACATTGATGATAAGGACATAGTTGAGGAAAAATAAATAATATTTCATTGATTTTTTAAAGTAAATAAAATTACATTGAAAGATTTTTTTTTCTCTAAAATTCTTATTTTTTAAAATAATATATATTAAAAGTGACATTTTTAAAGTGAAAAGCCAATTAAATTATTATTAAGCTAAAGGTTAAATTAAAATTTTATTTTATATAGTTTATACTTATTTTCAATTTAGTCTTTATATATATTTTTAAAATCAAGTCTCATTTTTATTAGACAAAAAAATATTTATTGAGAAGAGATAAATACTTGCTAAAATGAATAAATATTTTATTTGATATTTTACAAACAAAAAAATATTTAAAATTATTTTTGTTGGATAAAAAATATTTACTTTATTAATTTAGTGATGGTACTATAATGATATTATAACAAAAATTAATAATTTTTTTTATAAATATAAAATTAATTTAAAAAATTAAAAGTAATATAAATCATAAGAGTAAATCTTTAATTTAATACAAATAATGCAATTGAAAAGAAAAAACTGGGTGAAAAACAGACCCAGTAATAAGTAGTTGTTTACTATTGTCTCACTGTACATTATCCAAGTAAGTAGTGTGCTTGGAATTTGTAAGGGATAGACAGACAGCAAAGCGTACGAGAGGAGCAGCAAGCCAGCAAGAATGGCCCTGCTGTGTGGTTTAGCTTCGGTGAGGTTCCCTTCATCTTCATTCCCTTCTCACAAGAATGCAACTGCAAAATCATCCTCATTTGTTGGTTTCCAATTGCCACTACCAAAGCTATCATCATCTATTCGGACCCATTTCCCTTCCAACTCAAGGGGAACAACTTTCCATGTGTGTTGTCAGCAGCAGGACTCTTCCCTCGTCCCACAAGATCCTCGCTTCATGTGCATCGAACCCGAACCCCAGTTCAAAGGCCCGGTACAACCACCCCTCTTCTCTCTCGCTCTCTCTGTTTCCTTCAAATTTGTCTTTTTTTTTTTAAAAAAATTTGGGTTTTGTTTATGCAGCTTTGTTTGGTTACCCACAAGTGTTATGGATAATTATGTTGAAATCCTTTTGTTACCCATTACTGGGTATCCAAAAACCATCATAAAAAATAGAAAAGCTTCAATTTTTATTTTAAAAGTTTCAAATTTTAGTGCTCATTAACCCTTCTTCTCGAAACCCAACTTTGTTAGTCTTATTACGAAGGAATGAAACAAGAGTATGAAGTTATAATAATTGAGCTTTGTTGTCTTCTGATTTCGAATTAGCAGAATTCATTTGTTGTAGTTGATGTAAATTAACCTGCAGAGTTGCATTAGTAATTTATGCCTATATTTTCTTCTCTCACTAACCTAATTAGCTTGGGAATGTGTAGGTGATTTATTCTTCCCTTTTCTCTCTTTTTTTTTTCTAAATTTTTTAATTTTTGGTTTTATTTTGTATGATATCTTTAATCCCAACCATACACAGTCATTAAAAGTTGAAAGTATTATAAATCCTTACTTAACTGTTCTCATTAAGTAAATTGAGTCTGAAAATGCATCAGGGTGTTGTTTGTTATGAAATTGAAAAAATAAAAATAGAATTCAGCATCTAAATGCAATTTCTGTATGTCTTCTATAACTATACTTTTAAAGCTTTTGAACTTTGTAGATGCTTTTTTTCAATGAAGTTTAAACTCCCCAACCAAAAAATAAATAAAATTGCAGGACATTTGGAACAAGACCTGGTATCCAAAAGCTGCAGATCATGTGAATACAGAAAAAACATGGTATGTTGTTGATGCTACAGACAAAGTTCTTGGAAGACTAGCATCAACGATTGCTATTTATATCCGAGGGAAAAATCTAGCGACCTATACTCCCAGTGTGGACATGGGTGCATTTGTAATTGTGGTATGTATTTCAGCATAAATTATTTTTGTCATGTATTGTACTAAATTTATAGTTATTATTATTGCCATTCTCTCTGTCTATTTGCTATTGGCAATGGAAGTACTATTTTCATGGTTTGCTACTTATGCTAAAATAACCTTATGCAATACAGTTTGCGTAACAGCAGTCAATCTCTACTTTGAACACCTTTTTCTATTACTTTTCCTTTTCATGTTAAGTAATCATGAAAATGGAGTAGAAGCTCCGTCGATATAGTCATATTTCATTAAATTGTTATTATCATTCTTAATTTTATTTATATAATAATGTCCTAATTGACAAAGAACATCAGATTACATTTCACATTTTTATCTATTGATTCTTAACTTGACCTGTGTTCTGTGGTCAATGTATGGTTTTATATCATGTTTGGGAATGTTTTAATTAAGTCCTGAATCTAGTTACGTTTGAGTATCTTTCATGTTTTTTGGATCATATTTGGTTCCTGCAAGAAACATTTTTCTTTTCCTTAATCCACAACATGTATATCTGAAGATAGGGACTCATCTACATTTTACTTTCTATAGATTGTAAGGAAAGTTTCTATGCATTTGAAGTTTGGTGTGCGTTATAGGCGTGGAGACGACTTATGATCCAAGGATAGTTTGCAATTTTCCATGATAAACAATTATTCAAAAAGAAAATAAAAATAGAGAAAACAGGATCTACTTTCTGGAATAACCCTGTATATTTTTATGATATTCACTTTTCACATGATTGTCCATGTTAAGCAGCCTGAGCTGGGAATGTTGTTGATAATATTTTCTTGTATTCCTATTGACATATATGAACAAGAATATGTTTTATCACATACAAAGATACAGCATTGCTGTACAAAGTCTGAATCTCTTCTAATTTACTTGTGGTTCTAAAGGTGAATGCAGAAAAAGTTGCTGTATCTGGGAAAAAGAGGACCCAAAAGCTTTATAGGAGGCACTCTGGACGACCTGGTGGTATGAAAATAGAGACATTTGACCAGTTGCAGAACAGAATTCCGGAAAGAATTATTCAACATGCTGTTCGTGGCATGCTTCCAAAAGGGAGGGTAGGTTCAATTATAGTTGGATATTTTTCCAATACACACGCTTATCAGAAGTAGACATGTTAAACTGGATTGTGGATGGTAATAGCACAAAAGTTTATATAATTCTAAATTATGTGATTTATTTTCATGACATTTCGCATATGCAAGATTCATCTTCATAACTGATGGAAGGATACATTGGAGAAGAATGAAGTGAAATCCTACACAACTGTAAATTAGCGTAAGAATTAAAGTTTTGGTTTGAAGGGAATGCTTGAATTTTTAAAGGAAAGACTACACTCATGGTAATGTTTGGGACAAGATAATCTTTTTGTGCTGTTCAGCGCATGGGTCCTTTTTGTATTCCTATTAGCACTTAGTGATTGTATATTCTGAGGGTTCCTTTTCCTCCTTCCTATAATATTTCATCTTTTATTTGAACAAAAAAATTACTTTTTTTTTCCTAAAAAAAAATGTTTCTCTTTGGTTGAATCTACAATAATCAAGGGTTTGTGTATGCAGCTTGGCAGGAGACTATTCACCCACCTGAAGGTTTATAAGGGTTCAGATCATCCACATGCGGCGCAGAAGCCCATTGACTTGCCTATAAGGGATAAGAGAATACAGTTGCAGAGATAGATGTAACTGAGACCATGGAATGAAATATGACAAACATATATTATTGTCTTATCCATGTCATAGAACATGAGTTTATTGCTTTAGTTGCTACCTTGCTCAAGTCTTCTATTTGATGTTTATATTGTCTGTAGAGGTATCTGTTTATTGTCTTGCACTATTGCTTGGTTTTATTCGAGGCCCTTTGGTTTGAGTCTTAGATATGTAATATTTTTTGGATATGATTTCGAGTTTATGGCAACATTTTACATTTAAAGGAAATCTTTCATCCCTTTTATTTTTCCTTGTCAGTCTTTCAGTCCACCAAAATGAAAAAGGAAAACGAAAAAAAGTAGACAGTAGTGGATGAGTTATCATACCCATGTCATGGTGTCCTGTTTTGTCCCGGAACTTGGGGTGCTATGAACTCTTTGGACAAAAGATTGCTCACTGCAGTAGCTTCCTTGAGTGTTGGTGCAGAGTAGCTTCCTTGAGGGTTGGATATTTGCAACATCACTCTAATGTGGGCACCAAATAGTAGTAGGGATAGATTAGTCATTCTAGAGGTATGGGGGAAGATCAGTTAACAATTAGTTCTTAAAGCCAAGCCTAAAAGCCAATTCCCAAAAGAAACATGGAAAAAGTGGTGAACTGGTATTTTGAAAACTAGTTAAGAACTGTTGAACTGGTTTCGAACCAGTCAATTGTTCGAACTAGTCTCAGTTTAGTTGTTAAATAGATTTTATTTATTATTATAAAATTTTTCCAAGATGCATGTTCCAAGACACAGGTGTTGGTGAGCCTTGGTAACAAGAGAAATGCGGCTAGCGATTTGATAGAACCGAGCCAGAAGGCCATTTTGGTATAGGGAACTAACTATAGAGCGCACTTCAAGGTAAACCAGGATATTATAATGTATTCTAGGGAAAAGTTTACCTTTTCTGACCCAAAAAAAAGAAAAAAGAAAAGGTTTACCTTTTAATAGAGGATGCAAGAATAACTGATCTTTGCATTACCTTAATTTTCAGTGAATACAATTGTTATAGTAAACGTAACATTCATTGGGTGCATAATTTAAAACTTGTATTTGATTAATACAACGAAGTTACAATAAATGTAACATTCATTAGGGGCCTTAAAGTGTGGATGTTATCTTCTTGTCTTCCTTACTTTTTTTCTTTGGTTACTGTCTTCCTCACATACAGTTTGAATTCGTTTAGTACCAAATGCATTGGTAATAATGTTGGCCAAGAAAAATGACTTGTAGAAGGTGCTATTCAGGCATTAACACCCCAAAATAAGCTAGATAGTAGATACAGTGCAGCTAACATCAAGGAATGCCACTTTTTCAGAGAAATTGGTGTCAAATTCCCCCCCCCCCCCTCCCCAAAAAAAAAGGAAGAAGAAAGAAAGAAACTGGTGCCAATTCCTACCTCTACACCTGTCGAGACTATCCCAAGCTGCTAAAGGACGAAGTAACACTAACATGTCTACTATCCAAATTTATGGGAGTCCAGTTTCCTCAAGGAAAAATAATCTAAGAAAAGCAAGCATAAATTAGAGATAAAAAGGATGATAATGTTAATTTCCTAGCAGAGCAGCATACAAGATCTCATTCCAAGTATCAGGAACACCAGCTAGACACCAGTGGCTGCAGTCCACATAAGAAGTGCCTCGGCCTGCGTATATAGAAGGGTGGCCATCTATCCTCAGCTGTGTGAGCAAAGTAATGTCCAGCAAATGAACAGGATTTGTCATGCTACTCAAAACGCTCTTTACAATGTCCACACCGGGATAAGGTGGCTGTGATCCTTGCACTGGTTCAGTTTGTCCAAGACAGCCCTTTCCCCTTGAATATTCAGGGAAAAGAAAAAGTGAGTTTTTGAATACAATTTTCTAATCAACATTACTAACCATAATAAATTATGTGTCATGTGTTATAATTTTATATTCAAACTCAATTAAAAGCTGCAGCATTTGCCATTCTCTGGCTCTCTCTTCTCAGCAAATTGCCAAATTCAAGCAGAGTTTAGGTGGTTAGATAAATGGTAAACATAAGCATTTAGCTGGGACTTAATTTGCTAATTAAGCAGATTTTTACCCATGTGATGCATTTTTTTTAAAAACTTTTAAGAATGAAACAGAAGACCGGAATTTACTAATGAAACTTCTGCATGACCTAATAAAATATCAAAGAGGTATAGTATACAAATAAACAAGTGAGGTATTTTATGTATGGTGGTACACATCATCACTCAAGATGCTTAACATATAACTTCAGTGGTGTTCTTTATACCCCTATTCTCATTCTCCTCCTTATAAGCTAACAATATCTGAGTTGTCTCAACTGGTGAAGTCTTTTGTTTTGGGGGCAAGTACTTGAGATCAAATCTGCTTTCATCAAGAAGGAGAGGTTTTCAAGGAAAAATAAAAGAGGATTATATAACTCATACTCACGGACTAAAAAATGCTAATAATATCCAAATACATAAGTTATAACTCGAAAGTATTATGAGTTTTTATGTGAATTTCAGTTGGACTGGAATGAGCAATTAAACTTACTCAGAATGGGAAGCAGCAATTCCTTGGAACAAAACACTAGTCTTTGAAGGATCAATGTTAGAGTCGATCCATTTAGCCCAAGTGGTTAACCCAATCTTGTAAGCTTCCATGTGATCCATGTCTTTGATTATCTCATTGCCCAATTCAAAGTAACCCCATCTGTGAAACATTAACATAGAAGGCATTAGCCACATACCTTCCTTCTCTAATAAATAATTAAATATCCTGCATCCAAAATCTGCAAAAATATAGTTCCAAATTTTTAGTACGTTTGAGACTGTCCTGTGTGAGTCCACCAATGGTAGGTATTGAAAATCAAGGCATCTACTCCTTTCCACTGGTTCCCAGATGTAATGGAGTCCAGTTTTATAATTCTGCCTTTTTCTTTATCATGAACCACATCCACTAGGAACCCGTTTTTCAACCACATTATTGAAGCTTCATATTCCTGTAACACAAAATAATTGGACAAAGTTACTAAGCTAACTAATCAAACAATTATCAAGGACCAAATTTTCCCTGTAACTAGGATGGAAACTGAAGAAGACTACCGGAAAGAAGAATACAGAAAGATGCTTTGTTTGACTTGTTAAGGTGTAGTTTGATCCTGGGACTGCAATGTGAAGCAAACAAGTGAGTGACTGCCACATATTGTTGCTTATGGAGTCCCCCACAAACATTATCTTCTTCCTTCTGTATCTCTCCAAGAATTTCTTACCATCAAACCTGTTAACCAACATCATTTGTGTAAGGAAACAAAAAAAAAATAAAAATCATCTTTTAACTTAAAAAGGAGAATTTTCAGATCACAAAAATGAATAAATATATATATAAGTAATTATGTTACTTTTAAATAATTTTTAATTATAATAATTCATATATAATTTAATAACTAAGATTTACTTTTCTCCTCTCTTAAAATAAAACATATATATATACACACACATTCAGACACTGAGGATTCCCATTCCAGTTCAAAGTACTCCATGTGATAAGATATATACAGAATAAATTCTAAAACTAAAAGGAAGTGGAAAGTGGAAACATTACCTTGGAAGGTCACAACCAGAGGGCTTCCATCTATACTCGAGGTATTCCTTATCAGGTCTACGATTACTGAGACAATTAAATCCCTGCCCTATGAATGGACAATCACTTGAGGCATCATAGAGAGGGTAGCGGGAGTCATCAACAACCCAGCTCCCAACAGAAGAATCACATTCTTCTGGTTGGTTTGATTGGTTGTCTTGGAAAGCATTGCCCTGCACTTGGTACAGTGGAGGTGTCACTGCCCATAGAAGAGCAAAGGCCTGTGCCAGAGCACATAACCAGAAATAGAATGCCATCTGAAATTGTCCTAAACCTTTTTCAGACCATGAATGTTTGCCATTTGTATATATAGGGGTAGCTCTAGAGAGAGAGTAACTTCCATTGAGGAAAATAACAACATTGGTAGAAATTATTGGCTATATGTGCATTCCAAATGCCAATTAACTTTTTTAATTTTTCCAGTTTTTCTTTTCCTTAAGATCTTAATTAATATTCAACTGTCATTTTCTCTCCACGCTCCATTAAAATTTTTTTTATGTTAGTTCATAATAATTTTTATTTTTAAAAAAAATCCTGATCTGAGTGTGAATTGAGCTTTCAAGTTTTAACTGAACTCGAGATAAATTAATTAAAGTATATATTATTTAACTCGTGTCTATAAAAAAAAAAAATTAACTCAAACATTACGTAACTGAAAAAATATATTATATATATACATTATCACATGTGACATATAATATAAATCATCATCGTTGATTTAACTGTAAAAGAAAATTTGAATCGTTCCAATGGTTGCAAGAATCTCGTAAAGTCATGTAGAAAAATTCTCGTAAGAGGATGCTATCTGTCACCAATTATTGAGATCTACTTCACCAACAAATACGAATACAGGTTTAAATAAATACGTCATTAAAAAATAATTAATTAATTTTAATTATATATATATATATATATATATATATATTGATACTTTCTCTCTTTCTATATATATATATATAATGTATATAATGTACAAGGTGACAAAATATTTATTGTGAAAAGTGAAATAAATGAATTTTAATCATTAAATCTTATATGAATAGTCAAAATTAAAATATAAATATATGTAACTTTTTTAAATAATTATATAATTTTTAAATAATTTTTAATTTTAATTATTTATATATAATTATATAATCAAAATTTATTACTATTCATTTTTCACAATAAAAATTTCACTCACCGTATATGTCCCCATATATATATATATATATATATATATATATATATATATGTATTTGACCATTCAGTCTAATGGACCTTTGATAATCGAAGCAGAGTGCACGGCAGGGAACGCACAGAACCTGCGCTCTGCAGTCTAGGCCAGCGGCCAGCTTGCTTTTTATTTGTATTCTATCCACAAACTTATATTTAATACTGCTATATATACCTTTGATGATTACATTTTAATCATTTTTATGTCGAAAAATATTTTTTTATCTAATTAAATACTCTAACTTTTGTCTATCTATATTTCTGTACATATACTTGTTAACTTTTTTATATGTCAATATTTTTATTTTAAATTTTTTATATTTTGCTTTTTAGATTCATCAAAAATTAATATAGATTAACTACTTATTTTTAATATATTAACTAATTAATTTCTCGCTTCTCATTTTTTGCTTATTAGATTTATCAAAAACTAATATAGATTATTATTTATTTCTAATATATTAACCAGTTAATTTCCTACTTCTCATTTATCGATTCTTGAATTTACCAGAAACTGATATAAATTAACCACTTATTTCTAATGTATTAACTAGTTAATTTAGATTCACCAATTAATGAGATTCACTATAAACTTATAGTGATTAACTACTTTTACGTAATGTATTAACCAATTATTCATTATTGAAATTTTTTTCTTAAATTCACTAGAAACTGATATAGATTAACCATTTATTTCTAATGTATTAACCAGTTAATTTGGATTCACCAATTAATGAAATTTACCAGAAACCTAAAGTGATTAACCACTTTTATGTAATGTATTAACCAGTTATTCATTATTGGGAACTCTTTCTTGGATTTACTAGAAATTGATATAAATTAACCACTTATTTCTAATGTATTAATCAGTTAATTTGAATTCACCAATTAATGAGATTCACTAAAAACCTATAGTGATTAACCACTTTTACGTAATGTATTAACCAATTATTCATTATTAGGATCTCTTTCTTGGATTCACCAGAAATTGATATAGATTAACCACTTATTTCTAATGTATTAACCAGTTAATTTGGATTAACTAATTAATGAAATTCACCAGAAACCTATAGTGATTAACCACTTTTACGTAATGTATTAACCAGTTATTCATTATTTGGTGAAAACCAATATACAGGATTTTGTAGTGAATCTCATTAATTAGTGAAAGCCAAATTAACTGGTTAATACATTAGAAATAAGTAGTTAATCTATATCAGTTTCTGATAAATCCAAGAAACAGTAAATGAAAAATTTGAAATAAAAATATTAGCATACAGTGGACAATAGTTAGACGTATTTTAAATAGACAAATAGCGCGACCGTTTAATGTTTATTATTTAGGATTTATATATTTCATTGATGTATAAAATTATTAGAGTAAATTACATTAAAGTCGATAAGATTTCATGAAATCATACTCTATCCCAATTTATAGTAAAATTACACTATTTCATTCACTTCTTTTGCTTAACATAACATTTTATAATATGGTAAAATATTATGCTTAATCCAATAACTAATTGTGATTTGCTTTTAATAATTTTGCATTTTGTACTAAACTTGATATTGAAATTTAGATCATTCATCACTAATTGTTACTCATGACACACGCGTAGATAATGTTTTATTATGGTTATTGTTGGAATGTGGTATTCCTCGACAATCTTTTTGAAAAATATTTCATTTTTTTTTCTATATAAACATGTATATCTATGAAGCATGGAAACGAACATGGACACGGGACACGACACGGACACGACACAGGGACACACTAAATTCAAAAATTTTAGGACACGGACACTGACATGGACATGGCAATATATATATATATATATATATATATATATATTTATATTATAAATATTATAAACATTCCAAACATAACTCTTCAATAACAACACAAACATCTTCGTTTATAACTAAAAAAGAAACTAATAATAATTGAAAATTGAACCACCAGACCAGAGTGAAACTCACTTGAAACTTGAACCATTAACACACAGTGAATACAATGTATTGATGGAAAATAGAAGATTTTTCATGAGGGTGGGTCGGGTGATATTGAGCTTGTGGGCCGTAATATTAGTACACTACCACACAGTAAATTTTTTTTTAAATTTTAATGGGCTGTGTCAAATATGTGTCCGCAGTGTGTCCGAGATGTGTCCTGGCCATGTTCGAGCCGTTTCTGATTCAAATAATAATAATTTTTTTAATTGGACACACTCGGACACGTGAGACACGTGTGTCGTGTGCGTGTCGAAGTGTATTTATGTCGGAAAGGTGTCCGACATGTGAACACGCCAATAAAATGGCGTGTCCGTGCTTTCTAGATGTATATAAACACAAGTAATTAAAACCACAAATAAATCATGTACAAAAGTTTAATTTGATTCGGCCCAATATGTATGCATCACAGATAAAAAGAGTCAAATGTAACATCAAATAAGTCTAGCATGTAGGATTACAAAACATTCTCTCTCACACTCTCATTCTCACTCCAATGACCTTACAAATTCCCAATACAAGTATTTGTAATCTACCACTATTGCTCACCAAGTAAACCATCTTACTCTCCAAGTAATCTATCTTAATTTCTAAGCCTCTTTTTAACTTTTTTTAGTTTTATATTTTAAACAAATCTTTTATATCTTTACAAATTTGTCATGTCTTTTAACAAATCCTTTACATATCTATCAATATAATAAGAAATTAACAATATAAGTATTTAATAGAATTTGAGTCAAACCCAATAATCTCTACGTTGATCCAAATTCCATCATCAAATCTTTAAATCTCAAATCTCAAATCTTCAAAGAAAAACTTCAAATTTATCAAATTTTCAAATAATATCTTCCAAATCTTTAAACTTGTCGTTATCAAAGGAATATGCCACTTGACCTTCATACCAAGAAGACTTTCGACACACCTGCTGTCATTCATAACACTTAATCTTTCAAATCTTCAAATCAAATTTTCGTGTTTGCATTACTGTTATATGGAATATGTAACATCCTAAATAATCATGATAGACTTGTAAATGGTTTCGATGTTAGCCTAACACTAGTTTGTCATGCTGGTGAATTTTTGTGACTGTCTGAGCATATTTAGTCACTTTACTGTAGCACTATATGTGAAATATAGCTATTTTTAGCCTTGGTTTTGACTTAAACTGCTTAGTTAGTGGAAATAAGTGTGGAGAACTTGTTTCTAACTCACAAATATGTGGAAGAAGTTGTGGTTAAAGTTTGAGATTTATCGGAGTTAGTTTAGCATTTTTAAGCATACTGGTTGTATGTTTTAGTGCCGAATTGATCCCCAGCTGATATGAAAAATTATGAAAATTGTGAAATCATATTTTTGATGAATTTTAAGATTTATTTTAAGTTTGTTGGAAGCTGAGAAAATTAGATTTGGTGAAATCTGAGTGTTCTCAACAAATTGAGGTTTTAGTACCTTTTTAAGAGAAGTCAAAGTTGACTTCCCCTTTTATAAATATCCCACGGCAGGGAGAGAAAGGAAAAAAAATAGAGAAAGAAAAGAAAAAGGAAAAAAGAGAAAGGGGGAAACCGAAGGAGAAGAGAAAAGGGAGGGATAAAGAGGATTCAAGTGGAGGCTTGACTTCATCTTCATATTCAAGACCTTGAGGTAGGGGGAAAACTTCTTCTTAACTCATTTTTCCTATTCTCTTCATCTTGTTCATGAGATTTGGCTTGATGTGGTGAGTTAGGTTTTGAGTTATTTTTTGTGATTTGATGCTTGAATCTTGTTGTGAACTTAAGGATAGCATGATTTTTAGGTTGTTTGATGCTTGATGATGAGATTTCATCACTTAAACACCTAGGTTTTCTTTTGAGATAGAAGATGAGTTTTAGGGTTTAAGTGTATGATTTGATCTAAGAATCTAAATTTGTTGTTGTGAGTTGATGGTTTATGTTTCCTATGTGTTATTGAACTTGTTAGGGGCTTATAACCACTTAGAAACCCATTGGGAGTGAGTAAATTTTATGAGAACCATTAATTTTTGGAATAGTTACACGTTCCGCAAAAAATTCTGCAGAATTACTGTCATATGGAGAGCGCCTAGATGCTAGAGTCTAGAGAAGATTGGTCACGCAGCAGGTGATGAGCGCCCAGATGCTCAAGGATAGGGCGCCTAGACGCCCAGAGCATATTTCAACAAAATCTTTATTTTGATGTTTTGAGATTCCTAATTGTTAAGATCCTTTATTTATGCCTAGTGGAAGGTGTTGAAATTCTAATAGGAGTAATTGATGAAGTAAGAATATATAAAGTTAAGTTGACTTGAAATGTTAATTATGGGAGGTAGTTAAACATGACTATATATATATATATATATACATATATATTTGTGTATTGTGGTGAATTGAGGAAATGAGTTTCCTTAAGTGTGGGAATTACTCATGTTTGCTATTTTAAGAGTGTTAAAGTACTCCTATGAGTGTTTGATGAAGTGTCATGAATCAACCTTGAAATGCATATAAATGAATTGTAAAACTAGTTATGAGAAGTAATTAGTAATTGTTTTGCATGAGAGATTTGTGGAACATAAAGAGGCGTGCAATATCCTCTCTATGTATAGTTGAATCATATCGATTTGTATTGCTAATTATGAGTGTTTAATTAGTAATGATGATTTACTTGATTGTACGTATGCCTTTTTAAAATGTGTGAGTCCTGTAGATGTGGGTGATCTATATTAGGTGAGGTGAATTGTATCCTTCCTAATATAGAGTTGATAAGGATGAATTTCCTTGTTCATTATCGATAACTATGTAGTTGATGGACTTCACTACCCAGGGGGGGGGGAATGGATTTCCTTTGTGATAATGATGTTTGCTGGATGAACTTCCAGTGTTTGTTCAAGGTTATGATTGTGACTTCCATTACTTTGTTCAAGTTTCATGCATTCATGACATTACCATGAAATTGGAGGTTCCTGGATACGGTATCATACATTATTCATTTTCATACTTAGTATTTTGCATAGGCATAAACACTGGACATAACTTAGCATAACATGATAATCGTATGGGCGGTTGCTTTCATAACATTATTCATGCATTGCAATTGTATGAGCGATTGGGTATATCTGAGATGGAGATGTTTTTGCTTCTGTGATTGAAGTGTTAATTCCATGATTGTAAATAATATTTGATTGTACATATATATATGTGTATATGTTGGTATTGGAATACTTCTACTGAGATATATTATTTCTCACCCCGATTGTATTTCTATGTAAATTCAGGTGTAGGTTCTTCGAAAGGGAAGAAGAAGATGTATAAGGATTAGCTTAGTACTGATGCTGTTTTGAGTTGAGCTTATATATGTTTTATATTTGCTTAGTTATTCAGAGTTATGTATAATAATATGTCCTCTTGAGGTCATGATATATATATATATATATATATATATATAATATATATATATATATATATATATATATATATATATAACTTTGATATTGTGGCTCTCCATAATTATTTGTATAAATGTTTTGGGTTTAGTTGTGGCATATTAGAAGTAGTATAGTTAGTGTTGTGTTATTCTTTTATATGATGATATATCTGGATAGCAAATACTAGGATGTTACATTATAGTATCAGAGCAGTTTATCCTGTTGTGTCGGGGTATAGACTGACTATGTTTATGCTTGTGTAGTGATGGTTATGCATTTCTTATCTCTTACATGTGATTGTTTGAGTGGAATTGCATGTTTTGCCTTTGGTATGTTTGCTTTAGCTACTGTTGCACGGTTACATGATATTGAGCTTAGCTAACTCAATATGTAATGTTCTGTGTTTACAAAAAAATTATGGCAGCACGAAGGCGACCATGTGGGAGCCGGAATAGGGACTCTGGCAATAAAGGTACAGAAATGGTTGCAGCTATGATGACAATGGCCAATGCCATGAGGCAGCAGACTGAGCAAACAACGACGACTGCAAGAGTGTTAGAGAGGTTAGTACCTCAGCAGCAAGTACCACCACCAGCTCAGGAGGTACCTGTCGGGAGAAATCAGAATTTTCTCAACATCTCAGAGTTCGGAAAGATGAATCCTCCGATGCTCAGAGGCGACTACGACCCTGTAAAATCGAAAGAGTGGTTGATCGGATTAGAGAAGATCTGTGAGGTCATAGTTTGCTCTGAAGAGCAAAGAGTTTCCTTTACTTCTTTTATGTTGGAGGGGGAAGCAGAGCAATGGTGGCGAAGCACCAGGAGACTGCTGAAAGCAGCAGGGACTTTGATCACATGGGAAGTATTCAAGGAGACCTTTTTGGAGAAATACTTTCCACAGAGTTTGCGGGATGATAAAGAAACAGAATTTCTGAGTCTTCGACAAGTGGACATGACAATTGGACAATATGAGGTAAAATTTCATGAGTTGTCCAATTTTTCTTCCCAGTTTAAGCATAATCCAAACGAGAATTGGAAATGTGTCAGGTTTGAGTTTGGGCTGAGAGGGAATATAAGAAGGGTCGTAAGACTTTTGGAAATCAGGGATTTTCCATCCTTGGTGAATAAGTGCAGAATTGTAAAGTCGAAAAATCTACAGCTTTAGGCAGAGTGAAATTTACAAAGCCTGAAGAAGAAGAAGAAGGTGGATGGTGGATATGGGAAAGGTGCTCCTAAATCTAGCTACCTACAAGAGAAAGATGAGCAAGTTCGAAGAGATGATCAAGCTCTGAGGTGTACCAAGTGTGGTAGACACCATGGAAACAAAGTGTGTATAGTGGATTAGATCACTTGTTACAAGTGTGGTGAGAAGGGACACTACGCCAATAGTTGTCATCAAAAGCAAGCAGATAAGACAGAGGATAGACTTATCGCTCGGGGAAGAGTCTTCAATCTACAAGATGTGTAGGCATTACCATCTTTTGGTTCAGGAAAAAGGTGAGTACATGGTTGTACAAGTTTAGTAACTTTGTTTTCCTAAAATTTGGTTGTATCTGTGGTTGTATGTTAGTTGTTAAGACTTTATACATAAGGTAAACTAAATTTTGGGGATAAAATTCTAAAAAGGTGGGAAGAATGTAACATCCTATATAATTATGATAGACTTGTAAATGGTTCCAATGGTAGCCTAACACTAGTTTGTCATGCTGGTGAATTTTTGTGACTGTCTGAGCACGTTTAGTCACTTTGTTGTAGCATTATATGTGAAATATAACTATTTTTAGCCCTGATTTTGACTTAATTGCTTAGTTAGTGGAAATAAATGTAGAGAACTTGTTTTTAGGCAAAAAATATGTAAAAGAAGTTGTGGTTAAAGTTTGAGATTTATCAGAGTTAATTTGGCATTTTTAAGTATATTGGTTATGTGTTTTAGTGTCGGATTGATCCTTAACTGATATGAAAAATTATGAAAATGGTGAAATCAGATTTTTAATGAATCTTAAGATTTAGTTTCAGATTGTTGGAAGCTGAGAAAACTAGATTTGGTGAAATCTGAGTATTCTTAGCAGATTGAAGTTTTAGTACCATTTTAGGAGAAGCCAAAGTTGACTTCCCCTTTTATAAATATCCCATGGCAGGAGAGAAAGGAAAAAAAAAACAGAGAAAGAAAATAAAAGAGAAAAGAGAGAAAGGGGGAAACCGAAGGAAAAGAGAAAAAGGAAGGATAAAGATGATTCAAGTGGAGGCTTGACTTTATCTTCATCTTCAAGACCTTGAGGTAGGGGGAAAACTTCTTCTTAACTCATTTTTCCTATTCTTTTCATCTTATTCATGAGATTTGGCTTAATGTGGTGAGTTAGGTTTTGAGTTGTTTTTTGTGATTTGATGCTTGAATCTTCTTGTGAACTTGAGGATAGCTTGAGTTTTAGGTTGTTTGATGCTTGATGATGAGATTTCATCACTTAAACACCTAGGTTTTCTTTTGAGATAGAAAATGAGTTTTAGGGTTTAAGTGGATGATTTGATCTAAGAATCCAAATTTGTTGTTGTGAGTTGATGGTTTATGTTTCTTATGTGTTATTGAACTTGTTAGGGGGCTTATAACCACTTAGAAACCCATTGGGAGTGAGTAAATTTCATGAGAACCATTTTTGGAACAGTTGCACGTTCTGTAGAAAATTTTGCAGAATTACTGTCATGTAGAGAGCGCCTAGACGCCCAGAATCCAGAGAAGATTGGTCGCGCAGCAGGTGATGAGCACCCAAATGCTCAAGGATAGGGCGTCAGAGCATATTTCAACAAAATCTTTATTTTAATGTTTTGAGATTCCTAATTGTTAGGATCATTTGTTTATGCCTAATGGAAGGTGTTGAAACTCTAATAGGAGTAATTGATGAAGTAAGAATATATTAAGTCAAGTTGACTTGAAATGTTAATTACGGGAGGTAATTAAACATGACTATATATATATATATATATATATATATATATACACACACATATTTTATGTATTGTGATGAATTGAGAAAATAAGTTTCCCTAAGTGTGGAAATTACTCATTATTGCTCTTTTAAGAGTGTTAAAGTACTTGATAATATGCTAAATTATCTGTTTTTCTAAAACTTTTTGAGTGGATTTCACCGCTTAAACCCAACTTTTGACGTTGTTTTGATCTTAAGACAACTTTATTTTATCTTTTTAGTTGATCCAATTTAGTTCATTAGATTGAGTTCATTCTTATTAGAATTGTTAGTGTTTTAGCTCATTTGTTGTTGTTTTGATTGTAGGCACCAAGGGAAACAGGATGAAACTTAACGGGGTGAAGGACGCTCACTGAAGTCCAGGCGTCAGGCGCCCAAATGCTGAGCGCCAGGAGCCCACTGCTAGGGGTAGAAATAAGCTAGGCTGCCTGTTAGGGGCCTATGGCCTGGCCTGTCTGAGACCTGACCTGGCCTAGCCTGTTTATTAAACAAATTAGGCCAAGACTTTTTTAAAAGTCTTTTTAACTAAAAAGGTCAAGTTTTAGGCCATCTAATAAGCCTTTTAAGCTTAGTAGGTATTTGCCTCACCAATTTAATTATATATAATATAATATATATTATTATAATAATTATAAATTATAATTATTATAATGATTATAAATTATAATTATTAATTTATTATAATATATTAATATTTTTTAATTAAATTTTAATAAAAATCAATAACTAAAATATAAGTTAGTAAATTAGAATAGAAATACATATTTATTAATATATTTAATATAATATATTTATTAGAATAAAAATAATAAGTTAACACTCATCTTCTACTTTTATAGATGCTCACTACTTTCTTACTCTGATCTTTGGTCGATGTGAGACTTGAAAGACTAGGGTAAGAAAGTGAGCAACTTGGTATATCTCCAAGTCCCACATTGACCAAAGACTGAGTAAGAAAATGGTGAGCATCTATAAAATTAGAAGGTGAACGTTAAATTATAACAAATGTCTATTGGCTTTGAGTAGGCCCGTTGGCTTATTTCAAGGCTTAGACCTGTTAGCTAATGTAAAGGCATATGACTTATTTAAAGGTAGGTTTGTTAGCCTATGTAAGACATATTGACCTATTTAAAAGTAGGTCTGTTAGTCTATGTAAAGACTTGTTGGCCTATTTAAAGGTTGGTCTGTTAGTCTATTTAAAGGCCTCATTGCAAAGTATGCTTTTAAATAGGTTTTCAAGCCAGGTCAGACTTTTAAAAAGGTCAGGTTAGGCCTTAAAAATTGGCCTATTACAGGCTCACATGTCAGGTTCAGGCCTTATAATTGGGATATAGGACAGGCCTATTTAAGGTAAAGCCTGGCCTGACCTAGCCTATTTCCACCCCTACCCACTGCACAGTAAGCTTCATATTCTGGAGTCCAGGTGCTAAGCACCCAAATGCGTAGCGCCAAGCGCCCAGTACACAGTAAGCTTCATATTCTGGAGTCCAGGCGCCAGGCGCCCAAATACTGAGCGCCAGACGCTCACCTTCCCGAGACGCAGTTTTTAAGTGAAGTCCAGCGCTAGGCGCTAGACTTTTGAGTGCCAGGCGCCCTGCTCGCTCCTGATACATATAAAAAGCCTATTCTTTCCAGAAAATGGGCATCTTGTGGCAGCTGGGAAAAGAGGATAGGAGGAAGAAACCCTAATTTGCACAGCTCTACAGTGGTTTGAAGGGAGAAAGCATGGAAACGACTTGGACCTTCATTAAATCATGGAGTTTTCTTTGATATCTTCTCTTATTTTAATTGTTGTTGCTATTTTCATGTCTAGCTAAACTCCATTTTGTTGGGATTAGGTGGATTTTGATGGATCTTGATTGCTTCTGACATTGGATTCAATTAATATAAGTTGTTATTTCTATTTTGAGTTTATGATCTCTTTTCTTATTGCTTTCTAAAGACTGATCAACTTTGGAATGATTTTTAGGGTTATATGTTGCATGGGAATTTGATGTATAACTATGCTATGAGATTATGAACTTTGTTTATGTCTAGGCTAGGAATAGTCATTGATTTGCTCGTTACCTTCTTGAATTCTAAATCCTAATGCTTGTTTCTTTTTGGAATCGGGTAAGGAATTAGGGGTTTTATTTGGGAATAAAGGATCAATTGCCTAAGGAATTAGGATTTGATTATTTTAGAGAATTCGATAACGAAATAGGAATATTAACTTGTGTTAATCCTAATTGATATGCAGTAGGTGAAATCAAATGAAGCTTGATCCCAACTCTTTCATTCATTGAATTCTTATTATCTCGCATCTTACGTGTTTGTTGAATTACCAAACTTAAAAATCCAAAAATATTGTCATTGCTTTTGTTCTTTCATTGCTGTGTTAGTTTCTTTAGAGTTCTCTTTGATCCAAATTTTGGTTTAAATAGTAGCTAAGTTCATGAATTGGTAATTGGTCATTGATCCCTGATAACGATATCCGATTTTCTCACCATTTTTATTACTTGACGATCTGGTACAGTTGCCGGGGTCTCATCAGTACTCCTATGAGTTGTTGATGAAGTGTTATGAATTAAACTTGATATGCATATAAATCAATTGTGAAACTAGTTATGGGAAGTAATTAGTAATTGTTTTGCATGAGAGATTTATGGAACATAAAGAGGTGTGTAATATCCTCTCTATGTATGATTGAATCATATTGATTTGTATTGCTAATTATAAGAGTTTAATTAGTAATGATGATTTAGTTAATTGTACGTATGCCTTTTTGAGCCCCGTAAATGTGGGTGATCTATATTAGGTGATGTGGATTGTATCTTTCCTAATATAGTGCTAAAAAGGATGGATTTCCTTATTCATTATCGATAACTGTGTAGTTGATGGACTTCACTACTCGGGGGGGGGATGGATTTCCTCTGTGATAATGATGTTGTATGTCTGATAATATACATGATGTTTGTTTTACCTTTTTGAAAGGTGTGAGCCTCGTAGATGTGGGTAATCTATATTAGGTAAGGGGGATTGTATCCTTCCTAATATAGAGTTGATAAAGATGGATTTCCTTGTTCATTATCGATAACTATGTAGTTGATGGACTTCACTACCCGAGGGGGAAATGGATTTCCTCTATGATAATGATGTTTACTGGATATACTTCCAGTGCTTGTTCAAGGTTATGGTTGTGACTTCCATTACTTTGTTCAAGTTTCATGCATTCATGACATTACCATAGAATTAGAGGTTCCTAGACACGGTATCATACATTATTCATTTCCATACTTAGGATTTTGCATAGGCATAAATACTAGACATAACTTGGCATAGCATGACAATTGTATAGGCAGTTGCTTTCATAACATTATTCATGCATTGCAATTGTATGGGTGATTGCGTATCTCTAAGATGGAGATGTTTTTGCTTCTGTGATTGAAGTGTTAATTCCATGATTGTAAATAATATCTGATTGTACATATATATGTGTATATGTTGGTATTTGAATACTTCTACTGAGATATGTTATGTCTCACCCCGATTGTATTTCTATGTAAATCTAGGTGCGGGTTCTTCGAAAGGGAAGAAGAAGATATATGAGGATTAGCTTAGTACTGATGCTATTTTGAGCTGAGCTTATATATGTTTTATATTTGCTTAGTTGTTCAGAGTTATGTATAATAGTATGCTTTCTTGAGACTGTGATGTATATATATAACTTTTGATATCGTGGCTCTCTATAATTATTTGTATAAATGTTATGGGTTTGGTTGTGGTATATTAGAAGTAGCATGACCAGTGTTGTGTTATTCTTTTATATGACGATATATCTAGATAGCAAATACTGAGATGTTACAGAATACGCCGCTTGACCTCTATATCAAGAAGACTTTCGACATATCCATTATATTTATAACCATCATAACGAGACACACCACTTGACCTCCATTGCCAAAAATACTTTCGATACAAAGGGCCCACGGAATTGTACCATCGCCAATATCCTCGAACCATTAGCCCTGATACTACTTATTAGGAGGAATATCATAACCCCCCTTAAATCTCTTTTCGAGGAATACCACATCTCAATTAATCTCTTTGAGAATTATCATATCAACGTCAATCTCTTTAAGAAATATTATATCTCATCCTATACAAACATGCATATAAACATATATAATTAGGATCACAAACAAATTACACACAAAAATTTAATGTGATTCAGCTAACAATTATTGTAAACGGCTTCTTAGGAGCTATAATTCTTAGATTTGGAAGTGAGGGTGATTATGTACAAAACCTTGTAAGATATATCAATGCAATCAATAATTACAAATCAAATAAGCACTTTTCAGCCAATTCATAATTAGTTTTGACTGTATGGATTGTTATTCACTACTTGACACTCATCAATTAGCAGTGTTACTGGACATAATGTAGAGAGATTAAAAAAACTAGAATTTTTGCCATCCACATCATGAGCCGTAGTTGATGATGGACGATCTAGATTTTATCATTAGAATTAGCACAAATTGTAGAGCCATCAAAAGCAAACCATAGTTGTTGTGGTTAAATAGATATTCTATCTCATTTTAACATATTCCATTAGTAAAAAAAGTTAATAGAATGGAATGTTATTATAGATATAAATTGGGTGGGGTGTCATTTTGTGAAACTTAGAGGGGATAAGTGTAGTTAATTTATTCTAAATTATCAAGTATATTTTCGATATAGTTTATTTAAAATAATCAAAATATATATTTAAAAATGGTTAAATTATAAAAATTTCCCTTATAATTTGACTCGACTTTATTTTGTCATCTTATGATATGAAAAGGGTCACTTTACTTCCTTAGCATTACTCCCTTAACAGATCATATGGTTTTCGCTGTCCGTGTTATACCTCGTAATCATGAAGCTAATGTTATTAATTTATCTCTTTACATATGAGAAGACAAAGAGAGATTTTTCATTGATTTTATAATTTGTTTCCTTAATTTCCACTAGTTACAAGCATTGCATATAAGAGTTGATTCCAAGTATCAGGCACACCAGAAAGACACCAATGACTGCAATCATTCATTTGTATGCCATCCCCAAGATAGATAGAAGGGTGACCATCTTTTCTGAGCTGTGATAGGGTTGTTACATCAAGCAAAGCAACAGGTTTTGACATATTGGCCAACACTTCCTTTACAATCGCCACAGGTGCTGGTAAACCTACTGGGTATGTCGAACCACTAATTGGTTCAGTTTGTCCCATGCAGCTAGCACCTGGATTTGTGTCATTCCATTCTTTACCTCTGTATGCACCAGAAATAAGAGGTTAAGTTAATTACCATATAGCAACAACTATTATTTGAACAATGTACCAAAGAAAGTAAAAGAAAATTACATGATATGCGTTGGAGAGATGCCTTGAAAGAACACTTTTGTGACTTTTGGATCCACATTGGATTGCACCCACTTAGACCAAGTTGTTAGTCCCTTCTTGTAAGCAACCAAACGATCCATATCTTTCACTATTCGATTACCATCTTGAATGTAGTCCCAGCTGAAACCCACAAGCAACATGCACAATGATCACATTATTAAGTTCTTATTAGCACCTATCAAAAGAAAGTAAAAATAGATAATTCTTGTCTTGCCATGTGATAAGATTTTTTAAAAATGAGTTTGTTTATAAAATAAACAAGTTAAATTATTTAATTGATTAAGATCATGATACACTTTGGATTAAATCAGTAATAAATATACTCTTCCTTATTTATTTTATAGAGAAACTCATTTTAGATTAACTTTTTCCTTAATTTGCTATTTAGCATTTTCCTTTGTTTACGAAATCAAATCAATGCATCTTACTTCTGTAGCCTTCCTCTGTGGACCCACCAATGCCAGCTATTGAAGATTAGAATGTCATATCCTCTCCATTCATCGCCATTTTTAATGGAGTCAAGCTTTAGAACTGTGCCTATCTTTTCTTCTACCAAATCCACAAGATATTGTTTAAACAATAGACTCGCAGAAATGTTATAGTCCTGGAAGAGAAATAAATTTGAGAATGAGTTCGTTGAGGAGCTAGTAAAAAAAATTAAAAAAATTAAAATAGGGAAGTTGCAGTGCTCAATCTAATGCGATATACACAATTTTTGTATTTAAAATTTGCACAACAATTATATATTGGTGGATTTAACTGAATTTAATAAAAAACTGTTTAGATGAAGGCAGATGAACGTAATTAGATGGATCCAAGAAAAATGCAGCATATTATGAAGGCTGAACAATTTTGGTTTGAAACTGTTACTCGCACACCATTTAGTATAAACTACTTTTACACCGTTAATCATGCTTATGTTAACAGATTATTACTTTATTAACTAATTTATATACATTATTAACTAATAATTAAGTCATTATTAACTAATGTAAAAATAATATATACCAATAACAGAATTGATTAAGATTTTTTTTGTTTTTTGGTCTGGATTGAGGTTAATTTGAACAAGTAAAAAGCAAACCGTTCTCGCGCCACTTGTGTGACCCATTTGAATAGGACTCACCTTTTTTTTTGTACAACCTTTTTTTCTTTTATTCCCCTTATTTTTATAGAGAAATTCTTACCTAAACTATGAATATCATAGTTGAGTGCAATCAAGCTAATCAAGACTTAGTATTTTTATTGATATTTGTAAAATTAATTGTGTAATACAATTATTTATAAAATACTAAATAATGATTGACTTGATGTACTCAACTAGGTGCCCATAGTTTAGGCAAGAATTTCTCTATTTATATATATATATATTCCCCTTATTTATGTGTGTGTGTGCGTGCAACCTTTTTCTCTTTTTTTCCCCTTATTATATATGTGTGTGTAACCTTTTTTTCTTTTATTCCCCTTATATATATATGTATGTGTATATATTCCCCTTATTTATATATATGTGTAATGTGAGCATAACGCTTCTTGTTTTTCTTCTTCTTTATTTTCTTTTTTTCGTTGAAAAGAATTATAACTCTAAATTTTCCATTCCCTTAAAATGACACGTTTAAGTAATTTCATATTCATCAACTTAGATGAATAGTGTAATGATTGTAAGTACAAATATATAAGGATTAATCATTGCATGCATGGATTCATCATTCATCATATGGGGATGCAAATATACTTTGTGTATAATTTGGAGAGAGAACCTCACCAGCAAATAGAATTTGTGTTGGTAAAATATGTATTTTGAGTGGGGCGCTGCAGCATGCAACAAGCATACAAGTGATTGCCACTGGTTGTTACTTAAAGAATCTCCAACGAATAATATTTTCTTCCCCTTATATCTCCTCAAGAAGTCATTGCCATCAAATCTGCACCAAATAAATCATACTATATTGAGTATATATCCCACATACATGTTAGTTTGAAAGTGTTGGTTTTGATTTGAAGAGGTGTAATAAAATCTTACCTTGGCAATTCACAAGCAGTGGGCTTCCATCTATATTTGAGGTAATCTTTATCTGGTCGTCCATTTTTCTGGCAATTAAATCCACCCACAATGAAAGGGCAATTTGAGTTGTTGTAAAGAGGATAAGTGTCATCATGAACCCAACTCCCTGTGAAGAAATCACAGTTATTCGATTGAGAATCCTGTGTGTTTTCCAATTGCACAAATGTAGCACTGTTTTGGAAAATCCATGATAGATTGAGAAGAAAGTAAGTGATTGAGCAAAGGATTTGGAACCTATAACCCATTGTATGTGTGACACAGAAAAGAGCATATGCCCATATACATTTATAACATAAGACACGCTTCATCATTTGCCATTTCTCATTAAGATTTTCCTTAATATTTGTTTTCCTTTTAGGCTATCCTTTCTTTTTCTGTTCAATTTTTAAATACTATGAAAGAGGCAAAAGTAGCTAGAGATTTTTAAGAAACTAATAATATCCTCGTGCATTGCATTTGTTATATTAAATTTAGGAGTGGGGTTATTGGTACTCATAGTTATCTATTCACACTCCCTCTTAATTGCTTTAAACTTTAATGACATAAAATGACCCTTATTAATTTATGTAAACCCAAATTTTTTATTATCTATACTTAATTATTTTAACATTTAAATTGATAATTTTATTAAATGTATTAATTGAACTTTTATTATTTAAATTTTTTAATTCAAACTTCTTACTATTTATATATTTTTAATTATATATTTACATTTCACATATTTAAAATAGACTTATTCTTTACTTTATTTTAATTATTATCTATTAGAATATTACTTCGGCAAAACTTTAAAGAGAATACTTTAGAATATTACTTGAACCGAAAATGTCTTAAAGTTACATTCAATAATTTTATACTTGAATGAATATATAAAAATAAATATTTGTATATAACTTATTTTTAATTTTATTTTTAAAGATTACATTCAACGCTTTTATATATGAAAAATGACTTTTTTTTGTTTCTATATAGAATAAATAAAGAGAGACAATTAAAACCTAAGTTTTTTTTTTAGCCATGTACTAAAGCTTAAGGTGTAAGACACCCATACAATATACTAGTAGCAAAGGACCTAGCTCAAGGGGAGAGCAATCCAAAAGTAATAGGTGATTGTTTTTTAGAATATTGTACAATGAAAAAACAAATTAGTCTAACATTTATAATATGCATGAATCAAATATATAAAAAAAATTGTTCAAGGACTTAAGTAACAGTTATAAAAATATATTAATATAATTCACAATCTTAAAACAAATTGTTTTTGTTATTACACTTGATCAACATGTGTTGGTCTAAGTGAAAGGGGTTTAGGTCCCTTAAACATGTGATTTTAGATTCGATCTCGAGATTATGTATTTCGAAATAACATCGTTAGGAGAGTTCTCCGCTTAGGCTCCTGACCATATCCCAGGAGATGAATCTCTCACCTATCCGATGTGGATACTTTAGGAAACAAAAAAAAATTGTTATTACACTTGAAAATTTGCTAATATTAATTTTTTTCAAGTAGATAGACATATTTAAATAATCTATCATTTCTCTGATTGATAATTTGATAAATTTAATAATTTTTGAAATAATATTTTTATTTTTTTATTAAAGATTTTTGTAGAAGTACTTGTTACCTTTTATTTGGAATTTATTCTAATTAATATTAACAAAAAAACTAAAATAGTAAAATATGTATATATTAAATTAAATTTATAAAGTGTAAATATAAAGTAAAAACATAAATAGTAAGATATTTGAATTAAAATATTTCTGCATAAAAAATTTTAACTAAAAAATAAATATATTTTAAATTTAAATTGTAAATTTAGTGAAGTATAAGTGATAGAAAATGTGAATTATTAAATAGATAAATTTATGAAGGTCATTTTTGGTAATCAATCTTTTAAAGCAATTCAGAGGAAGTGTGAATAGGAAAAAATGAGTGTTAATAGCCCCACCTAAATTTAATCAAAATTTTAAATAAAATGTAGATTAAAAAGTATATATAATTAGTTGAAAGAGAATTTCAATTTGAAATTATAAAAAAAAGAAATCAAGAATTACATATACCATTGTTTGAAAAAGAATAGAGTTAAGAATGATACATGTTATTCTATAAGGAAGAATATAATAAGAAATTAACTCATTTTAAAATAGATGCACTCTTTTTTTTTTTCTTTTTAGTATTGCAATTCAAGTACAGTTTGGGACTTATGTGTATTTTGACTAATTCATCTCCCTAATCCAGTCAAAGGCAGACCATGCATGCAGGCAATGCACACTGGCACTAAGAAATTCATAATAATATTCTTTATGACTTACCCTTAAAAAATTGACGTAGATGTACTCTAATATAATATATAGGTTGAATTTGTCTTAAGGTGCAAATTTTAAGACTTAAAATTTGATGAGGATAAATATAGGTTTACCTTAGAAAATAAATTATAAAGAAAAAGAAGAAGGAGATATACACTATTTCAACCAATACATCTCACCCCATCACACTACTCAATTGAAGTGGCTATTACAGTTATCATTAATTTCTATCTTAGTCAAATCTTAATAACTGTCATATAGCATATCATGCTACAATTTAAATGAAAAATGTATATGTATCGTCACATTGAAAAATTCATGCTATGCTGAAAAAAAAATGTAAGGACTAGAAAATAAAATTGTTGAAACCCTAAAAGATAATATCAAAACGAAAATAGATGTGTTTGGGTTTGGCCAATATGATTTTAAAATTTAATCATCATATCATATAATCATATAGTCATATAATAATAATATATAAAAAGAAGGTACATGTCTTCAAATCATGACATGTGTCACTCTCAATAACTATCATGTGACATATCATGTAATATTCGATTAGGAATGAATTTTTTTTAATAAAAATTGAAAGTTCATTCTTATTTTGGCTCACTAGTAAATCAATCAAATTTTATAATTAATTTCATATTTAATTTCAAATTGCAGGTAGTTAAAAGCAATTGCTTTTCTATATTAATTTCAGATTTGATTTGCTTCAATTAATAAATTTTATTCATTGTTGTTTATAGAATATTCTGATTTGTTAAGTTTGATTAATTTACTTTAATTAGTTTAATTCTATTTTTAATTTATTATTATGTTAATATTTGATTTTGTTCATTTGTAATAAATTTTAGATAGTCAATTTTGATAATTATTGAAATAAATTTCATATTCGATTAGGAAATGAATTTTTTAATAAAAATTGAAATTTTCTTCTTATTTTGGCTCATTAGTATATCAATTAAAATGTATAATTAATTTTAGATTTGATTTTAATTTGCAGGTAGTCAACAACAATTGCTTTTCTATATTAATTTCATATTTGATTTGCTTCAATTGATAATTTTAATTCATTGTTATTTGTAAAATATTCTAATTTATTAGGTTTGATTGATTTGTTTTAATTGGTTTAATTCTGTTTTTAATTCATTATTATTATGTTAATGCTTGATTTTGTTCATTTGTAATAAATTTTCAATTATTTTTAATTATATCAATATATTAATTTAGTTACATCTATTTCACTTTTATGGGATTTAGAAGATTTAAAAAATGATGATGATGATGATTCATGTGAGAACCTTTGAGTAATTCTCCTTCTTTTTTTTTTTTCTGTATAGTTTAATTCTTGATTTACTTGATTTGTTAATTTTAATTCATTATTATAGGAAGTAATTTTTATTTGCTTTATAGTTTAATCAACAATTGAAATCTTTACTAATATAACAACATTAAGCAATTATTGTACAAATATTTGGAATAATTAACCAAAATATTTTCTTCCTATTTTAGCTATGAAAATTAACTTGATTATTCTACATAAATATATAATGTATATATTTTATTATATATCTTTCAAGATATTTCTTTCGATAATATTGATGATTATTAAAATAAAAAATTACTTTTATTTAATTTGATTAAAACAAGTAAAGTGTTTTAATCATAGCTAATAGCATTAAAAAATTATTAATCAAATTCATCAGTCTACAAATTTTGCATAAATAGATTTGTAATGTCCTAAATATATTTAAAAAAATTATTTAAGTCTAAAATATGATAACAATCTTAATTATAATAATTAATAATAAATCTTAAGGAAATATAGAAATTCTTGAATCGTTCAACAATTTGTATCAATTATTTTTAATTATATTAATTTAGGTACCTCTTATTTTACTTTTATATGTCTCTTATTTAAATAATACATCAATACACTTAAATCTCTCATTCTTTATTGCTCTACTCTCTTTTTAATTGTTAGTTTTAGAAACTTTATAAGTAATGTACTCACTCAGTACTTAATATAAAAATTATACCAAATGTTGAAAATGTTTAAAATAACTCAAGGTTCTAAATTGCACTATAAATATAAAATTTCTTTTACAGGTATCTAACTAAGATGTAAATGAAGTTAATAAAACCTTACTCGACAACGTATAACTTAATTTTTATTCATCATATGTGTATTTAATAATAAAAGTTGTTATATAAAAATAAATATGTAATATACAAAAAAAATTGGTAGAACAATTGAGCATTAAATTTTTAATATTAGATAATTTTGTCTATATATTTCTTTTTTTTGGGTACATATGTCTATATATTTGATTTAATAAAACTATTTTATTATATTTATCTTTATAACTCAATTCTTAATTAATCACATGCATAGCACATGAACATAAATAATGTTATTGTTCATTATATTTATATAAAGGAAATGTTACAAATTGACAATGTTAAAGAATATATTTTCATAATTTCTTTATAATTTTTTTCTCTAAGATGATTTTAATATGTCATTGATATGTGGTTGAAAATAATATAACTTATAATCCAAATTCTATAAACATTTTCAATTATTTTTATTATATTACATTTGAATATTATTTTCTAAAATTATGAAATATTTTTATTAGTTGTTCAATTTATTAAATCATATCTAATGCATCATACGGGTGCAAATAAAATTATTGTAAATTACTTCATAGAGATATTTTTTAAAATTTAAAATTAATATAAAAAATACAAATAGAAAATAGTAAACACGCACACACACACATATATATCCAAAACGTATGCTTTTTGGTATGATTCAAATAATTATAATTAATTTTTTTTATTTCAAATATGAAAATAATGTATGAATTGATATGTTTTAAGATTTGTGCTATAATTGGTACCTATGCTTACTGGGATCAATTCAAATAAATTTGATTTCAAATAGATGAAAAACTATTATGTGATTGCCAGCATAATGATCACATATTTAATTATGTTATGTTATTTCTAATAATCAAATTTGTGTTTCATATACTTTCTTAGCAATTAGGTTTGTTCAATAATCTTCTTATATTGTCTAGATTCATATTTTTATCATCTATAACTTCTCTAGCGAAATCAATCAATTTTATAACAGTTGACTAAATATTAATTAATCATTATCATTATATTTTAAAACGTTATTACATTATCCTTCAAATTCAAATTCCGAACATAATGTCGATTATGTGAAGCTATATATGTGCTGTCATGTTACACTTGAATACTACTACTCCTCATACTCTCTCTCTCTCATTCTCTCTCTCCCTATATATATATTCACACACACATTATAACATAATTTTACACAAATGCAACAAAAATAAGAAGTGCAGAATGACATACATGAAAATACATGTCATATAAAAGTGTTTCATTAAAAAAAAAAAAAGCCCGTAGTGCACAAAATTATCGAGACATGAAATTTTTAATACTTCTAATTTAAAATAATTTTATTTCAAATATTTAATTTAATTATAACTACTTTAATTTATAATTATATTTATTTTTATTATTTGATTTTTAATTCACTCCGTACATTGTGCAGGTGCAAAACCTAGTTTAATATAATAACATAATCAATATACTATCTATAATATGTATAAAAAAATCTATATTATCTATATAATTATATATTATATACAGAGAGAGTCTGGTAAGGAAAAGCTTGGACGATAGATGTTTTGTGACAAATTGATATGCCGGAATGTATCTCTTCATGCAATTGGAATTCTTAAAATTGAAAAATATAAATACAATTAATATGTATTAAATACACAATAAAAGATCCAAAACAAACAGGGAAATAGGCCAAATTTATAAAATTCAATATTCTTAAAATCACAGAGTATAAATGCAACATATGCACTAATTTATATAATAATATATCTATATGTGTGCACAAGATTATATCAATATTTATTACATAAAGAAAACTCAATAAAGAGAAACTTAAAAGAGAAAAGCCGTGTGACACTTTGAGGTGCTAGTACATCAAGTGAAATTCTTAATATAAGAAAAACATAAGTGTGATAATGTCGTGCTAGAGCGGTGAAAAAGAAAACAGTTTAAGAAAATAATGAAATTGTCATCAATTTCATTTAAATTAAAAAAAAGTTGAATTTTTTTTTTAAACAAATTGATCTTCCAAACCAATTTAAATTCGAAAATTGATTGTGCACAGAAAATGATAAAAATTAAATCTCACAGCACCTTTAATATACTTATTCTAAGACGGTTACCTTTAGTTAACTGTGTAAATCATTGATAAATTTGAAATATTTATTTTATCCATTTTAAAAAGATAAATTGAGATATTATAATTATTTAAATAAGAAAGAAGAAAAATTAATTAAGATTTTTTTTATTGACTCTCGGCCAACATATTTTTTGAGTGCAACGAGAAGTTCAAAGTCAATGTAATTTTTTAAAAAATAATTGTGGTTTAGTTGATTTTAATTATGAAAATGATTTTTGAATAAAAAAAGTAAAAAACAAGAATTGTTTAAAGACAAATCCCCTCTTGCATAAGGTTTAAGTTAACATTAAGTTACTCAATAAATTCTTATGATCCAAATGACATTAGAGATAATATCTATTATTTAATTATTATCACCAGTCATTGCGTGGATTAAAATATTTTTTTAATTTTATTTAATAATTATGAAACTAACATTTTTAAAATTGTAACCCAAAGGCAAGAACATGAAATAAGATTACCAAGTACAAATAATATAAAAACTAACACAAAATCATATCATAGAGTAAATACACATAATGAGATAAGATCAAAATATTTTTCTTCATTTTTCAATTTTTTATTTTTGGTTATTTTTGTTTTTTGATATTTCAACATCCCTCTTTTTTAGGGAGACTTTGTTTAAAATCAAATTTATTAAAGATTTAAGATTTTTTTAAAAGCAAGCTTCATTTTGCAACTTTGAAATTCACACAATTTTTTACCAGTTTTTATATAAAAAAAATTAGTATTTGAAGTTTAGTTAGTGTTTGGAACTTATGTGCATTTCAACTAATTCATCTCCTTAATCTAGTCAAAGGCAGTTCATGCACTAGGCAATTCACAAAGATATTCACTCTTAAGAAATTGATACAGATGTACTCTAATTTAATATATAGGTTGAATTTGTTTTAGGGAGCAAATTTTAAGACTTAAAAATTGATGAGGATAAATGTAGGTTTACCTTAGAAAATAAATTACAAAGAAAAAAAAGTTAAGGATGTAACGTCCTACTCTTTAATTAATTTTAAAATATATAATATAGACGTTACTACTTTACCAAAACAAAATATATTATGTTAAGGGGTTAAACCCTTTATTCAATAGTATTTTATATAAAGATATTTTTTAAATTAAGTATCTATATATAAAAAAATGAGGCTTAAAAGCCTTTATATGGTGCTACAATTTTACAAATTTATAAATTGCAATACTATCTCTACTCTTGGATCTTCAAAATAACAGTGAAAGCATAGCCTTCTAGCTTTAATAATTCATATAAACTTGTTGCACACGTCTATCATTCAAAACTCTTACTGTCAGAATTATTTTGAAATGTTACACCACGAAATGAATGAGATAAAAATCTCATTAGGAAGGTGCAAAAACATATATACATTTACCAACCACTCTTTATCATTCTCTATTTCTAAAACCATAACTGAGAGTTCATAAATAAATGAATCAATATTTGAGAAATAAATTAGATGGGTAATAAGTGATACAAAATTAAAAATATAAATGTAAATTCTTTTTTATAACAAAACTATAATTAAAAAATGAGAAATTCTGTAAAAATAGTAAATCTCATAATTTCTCTATTCTTTATATCAATAAAATAAAGTGGAAAAGGAGTAAATAGCATAAAAATGAGTATTTAATTAAGGATAACATAATTCAATAAGTAATTCATAGCTTTGTAAAAATAAGTAACTGGATATTCATTTTATATCATTACTCAAAAACTTTATTTTATTATTTCTTTATCATTCAATTTCAATACTCTTAATCAAATGTGCATCTTTCTTTTTATTACGGTGTCCCTTAATACTCTCATCATGACCACAATAATTTAATCAGGGCGTCTCATAATCCTCTCATCATGACTATAATCATTAAAAATAATTAAGACGTTTCTCAATCTTCTCATCATGACCACAATAATTTGACTAAAGCATCTATTGATCCTCTCATCATGATCACAATAATTTGATCAAGGAGTTCCTTGATCATCTCATAATTGATTACGTTGTCCTTTAATTCTCTTATCACGCCCGCAATAATAATCTCTTTACACATTAATTCCTTTTATTCATGGGATAATATTTCTCTAAAAAACTTTTCTAAAAGGAATAATGATATCTTGATGAATAATATAGACAAGTAAGCAAGTATGTCCTAATCGAAATATAATATAGATATGTGAATACGTATCAACATAGTTATTTTAATGATATAATAGAAATATAATATAGATAAGTGAATAGCATCAAAATAGAAATATAATATAGTTATCTTTATGATATAATAGAAATATAGTATAGATAAGTGAACAGCATCAAAATAGTTATCTTTTATAGGGTAATAGGAATAGTGATAAATACGTAATTGAGACACACGAAAGTTTAAGTAAATTAAGGCACATGGAACTTTAAGTAAATTACCAAAATGGTATTAACAAATGATAAAAAGGTGAGTTTCGTATGAGTTACATTGAATACTTTTGAAATAGTATTTATTTGGATAAACATTCTTTTATTCGAATAAAATCCTTTTTCAAAATCTTAGTTTTGCTGCCTGTTTGTGAAACTTTATTCGAATAAACATTAGTTTATTCGAACAAAGTCATTTGTAAACACATTTGCTATGTTTTTTATGGGTTTATTCGAATAAGAAAAGTCTTATTCGAATAACAATTAAAAATGTCATATTGTAAAAGATAGATTGCCACTATTGTATTGGTATAAAATAGAATTACGTAAATAGGTGAAAAATATTGGACTAGGAGATATGAGTGATAAAAATAAAGAGTGAAGAATGTTATTTTTGACACTTCCTATAATATCCTAAAAAATTATGTTAAGTTTGTATATAGTTACAGAGATAACATAATACTTACTTAACATGTTTGTGAAGTTTTGTGACTTTTTGGGCACATTTAGGCATTTTGTTGTAACGTTAAGTGAGAAATATAGTTATTATTTACTCTGAAAGTGGCTTAAACTGCTTAGTTAGTGGAAATAAGTGTAGAGAGTTTGTTTCCAAGTTACAAATGTGGAAACTGTACTACAGTTAAAGTTTGAGAATTTTTGGAGTTAGTTTGATATTTTTGAGCATACTGGTAGTGTGTTTTAGTGTCGGATTGACCCACAGCTGATATGGAAATATCAATTTTTGGTGAAACAGAATTTTTAATGAATCTCAAGATTTATTGTGAATCTGTTGGAAGCTACAAAATCGGATTTAGAGAAATCTGAGCGTTCTTAGTAGATCGGGATTTTAGTATCTAACCAAGAGAAGCCAAAATGAACTTCTCTTGTGAAAATATCCCACGGTGGGGATATTTTAGGGGTAGAAACAGAAGCAGAAACAGAGAAGAGAAAGGAAAACGTGAGAAAGAATAAGGAGAAAAGAGAAAAGAGAGAAAGAGAAAGAGAAGGAAAGAAAGGAGAGAAACCAAGAGGAGGATCAACCATCAAGGGAAATGAGTCAAGTGGAGGCTTTGCTCCATCTTCATTTTCAAGACCTTGAGGTAGGGATTTTTTTATTATCAATTTCCTCTTATCTTCACCTTGTTTCTTGGTGGAACTTGACGAGGAAAAAGTAGGGTTTGAGTGAAAATAGGAAGTTAGATGTTAGTTTCTTGCTTGTTTAGTTGAAATGAGTTAGATTCAAACAAGTTTGGTGCACGGTTGATAGTTTGGAACCCTTAGAATCCATAGTTTCCTATTAGTTAGTTAGTTGAAACAAAGAGGTTTTAAGGTTGGAGTTTTAGTTTTAATCAAAGTTTGATTGATCCAAAGGGAGAAATGAGGTTTTTAACTTGTTTAGAGACTCTTAGTGATGATAGAAATCATCTAGAAGTGAGGTTAGAGGTTGAAATCTTGGTTTGGAACCAAGATTATGCAGAAACATGTTCTGTAGAATTTTTTGCAGAAGGGTCATGCCTAGGCGCAACCTGCCCAAGCCTAGGCGTGGACTGATCAGTTTTCAGTCCAGCGAGACAGAGACTGACACGCCAAGGCATGGTAAAACCAAGCCCAGGCGTGATACAGGACAGTAACCTGACAGCTTGTAGTGTTTGTAGCATAACTTAAGCTGTGGTTATCAGAATGACTTGGTTCTTATTGCATTTGAAAGCTAAGACACAAGCTAGTTGACTGTAAAATTTCAAAATTTTTGAAGTTAATATGGGCATTTGGTGCATTTTTTTAAAATAAGCCTTTTTAGGCTCCCAGAGCAGAATTCATTAGAATCATTATTTTGATGTTTTGAGATTTCCTAACTATTAGAATCTTTTGTTTATGCCCAGTAGAGTGTGTTGAAACTCTAATAGGGGTAATGGAAAAAGTGAGAACGTAGTAAGTCAAGTTGACTTGAAATGCTAATTACAGAAGGTAATTAGACATGGTTATATATATATATAATTTGTCTTGTGATGAATCAAGGAACTAAGTTTCCTTAAGTGTGGGAATTATTCGTGTATGCTCTTTTAAAAGTGACAATATACTTTTAGAAGTATTTGATGTTTTGTTTGTGAAATGAATTTGGAATGCATATCAATCAATTGTAAAACTAGTTATGAGAAGTAATTAGTAATTGTGTTGCATGAGATGTTTGTAAAATATGTTGAAGTTTGTAATGCTAATTTTGAGAAGTTAATTAGATATGATGATATACTTAATGGTGTGATTTGCCTTTTTGAAAGGTATGAGCCCCGGTTCTATATCTATATGGTAACCTTCCTAATATAGTGAAATTCTTAAGGATGGACTTCCTTGTTCATTATCGATAACCGTGTAGTTCATGGGACTTCACTACCCGGGGGGGATGAGACTTCTTCTGTGATAATGATGTATGCTAGATGAGACTTCCAGTGCTTGTTCAAGGTTATGGATGAAACTATGGACTTCCATTACTTTGTTCAAGTTTCATGTATTCATGACATTACCATGGGATTGGAGGTTCCTGGATATGGTATCATGCATTATTCATTTTCATACTTAGGAAATTGCATAGACATAATCATTAGTTATAATTAAGCATAATGATAACACTGTATTTTATATATTTTGTAATTCTCTCACTAGGCTTCTTAAGGTTCAATTAGGTTTAATTAAGTTGATTTTAACACATTTTATGATTTTGAGCAGAATTAGACAATTAAACAAATTATTGCATAAATTAACCTTAATTATCTCTTTAGAAGTATTTAGTAAACTGGCTATAATTTGAGTTGTAAATATCTGATTGATGTGATTTTGGTCTTGTAGGAAAGCTAAGACAATTCTCTACAACTTTCATGTTGAACACTTTTCCAAATTTTGAAGTCTAATAGGTGATATTGAACTTTGAAGTCAGAATAGAGGAGCTGAAATCGGGTCTAAACACTCTGCAGTAATTGGACCATATCTTGAGTTCTATGCATGATTTTAGACTCAAACTAAAGCCATTTTAAAGCAAATATTCAGGCCTACAACTTTCATGAAGACCACTTCTCTCAAAAATAAAAAATGACTGGATGCACGGCTGTGCATTTGCTCAATTATCATTTTAAAAAAAAGAAAAAATATAATAAAATATGTCATTGATTACGTAACAAACTTAATCACTAAGTTTGACTTAATCACTAAGTTTGGTTACTGTGCAATTTGCCTATAAATAGGCATTTACATTTCAAATGGAAGGACACAATTCATTGGGGGGAAGACGCTGGGGAGAGGCTTTTGGGCAGTGCCCAGCCTCTCTCCTCAGTCCTCCCTCCAATTTCCTTTTTCTCTTTTTTTTTTCTTTTTCTCTCTTTTAGTTTATGTGTAAATAAGTTCTAGTCTACTTGGGTCAAAGTATGAAACTCTGGGTAATAAAATAAGGTTAGATTTATTCCTCTCTTGTGCTTTAATGATTTATATTTTCAAGTAATTATTATACGTGTTATATTTTGTTTCTGATAATTTAAAAACTACCCTTGTAAATAGGAGTTCTTGATTTATTGTAGACAAAATTTTGGCACAATAAATGCTTGATCTCATTTATGAGTGATGATATTAATAAATGATTAAAGGAAACATAATATAATTACATATATTATTTTAATAGACTTTTAATGTTGTATTTTCTGATTGGAACGTCCATGTTGCGAGGATTCTAATTGAGTTATAAAAGGAATTAATCTTACCTTTCCTTTATTTACCAAGAGTGGATTTTTTTACCCAAATAAATAATTTTTTATCATAGTAACAGAATATTTACCTTACCATAATTAATCTTCATCAATTCCCTGTGGATCGACCTCGGACTCCTGAGAAATTTATTACTGAAGATAACCTGCACTTGGGTTTGCAAATGCGACAATTAAAAAGTGTGCATCACATAACATGACAATTATATGGGCGGTTGCTATTATGACATTTTCATGCATGACAATTGTATGGGCGATTGCTGTTGTTGAGATGAGGTGTTGTTGCTTCCATGATTGAAGTGTCAACTTGATAATTGTGATATTATCTAATTGTACATATATGTATATATACTGGTATTGAAATACTTCTACTGAGATATATCACCCTGATTGTGTTGCCATGTAAATTCAGGTGCGAGTTCTTCGAAAGGGAAGAAGAAGATGTATGAGGATTAGCATAACTTAGATGCTATTTTGAGCTGAGCATATATAAATGTTTTATATTTGCTTAGTTGTTTCAAGTTATGTATAATAGTATGCCTTGAGGTTGTGATGTATATATAACTTTTGCTTTTGTGACTCTCCATATTTACTCATTGTGTATGAACGATATGAGTTAGATGTTGATATATGTTAGTTGTAACAGGGTCAATATTGGGTTATTCAATTATATAATGATATATTTGGGTAGCAAATATTGGGCTGTTACATTTTGGTATCAGAGCAGATTATCCTATTGAGTCGGGGTATGGACTGACTATGCTTATGCATGTGTGATGATGGTTATGCATTTCTTATCTCTTACATGTGATTCTTTGGGTGGAATTGCATGTTTTGCCTTTGAGATGTTTGTTTTAGCTACTGTGACATGGTTATATGATATTGAGCCTAGCTAACTCAATATGGATTGTTTTGTGTTTACAGAAGACTATGGCAGCACAAGGATGACCGGCAACGCGAGGGCGACCACGTGGGAGCTGGAATAGGGACTCTGGTAATGAAGGTACAGAGATGGCCGCAATTATGATAACGATGGCCAATGCCATGACGCAATAGATTGAACAAGCAGCGGCGACTGCAAGAGTGCTAGACAGGTTGATACCTCAGCAGCAAGTACCACCACAGGTGCCACCACCAGTCCAGGAGGTGCCGGTCGGGAGAAATCAGAACTTTCTTGACATTGTGAAATTCAGAAATATGAATCCTCCGATATACAGGGGTGATTATGATCCGATTAAAGCGGAAGAGTGGTTGACTAAATTAGAGAAGATCTATAAGGTCATGGTTTGCTCTGAAAAGTAAAAAGTTTTTTTTGCTTCTTTCATGTTAAGAGGGGAAGCGGAACAATGGTGGCAAAGTACCAGAAGGCTGCTAGAGACAGCAGGGACTTTGATCACATGGGGTGTGTTCAAATGGATCTTTTTGGAGAAACGCTTTCTAAAGAGTTTACAGGATGATAAAGAGAAGGAGTTTTTGAATCTTCAACAAGAGGACATGACAGTTGGACAATATAAGGCAAAATTTCATGAGTTGTCCAAGTTTTCTTCGCAGTTTAGGCAGATTCCGGATGAGAGCTGGAGGTGTGTCAGGTTTAAGTCCGGGCTGAGAAGAAATATAAGAAGAGTTGTGACACCTTTTGAAATCAGGGATTTTCCATCCTTGGTGAACAAGTGTAGAATTGTGGAGTCTAAAAATTTTCAATTTCAGGCAGAGCAAAATTTATAAAGTCTTCAGAAGAAGAAGAAAGTGGATGGTGGATATGGGAAAGGTAATCCTAAATCCAGTCACCCATAAGAAAAAGACCATAAAGTTCAGAAAGAAGATCGGCAAGAAACTTGCAACAAGTGTGGTAGGTATCACGGAAACAGGGTATGTTGGGGGAACTAAATAACTTGTTATTAGTGTGGAGAGAAGGGACACTACACCAGGAGTTATTCTCAGGGGCAAGAGAGCAAGACTGAAGATAGACCTATCGCTGGGGGTAGAGTCTATGTTGTACGAGGCGAGGAGACATCACCATCTCCTGGTTTTGGAAAATTTGGAAACTTTGTTTTCTTAAAATTTGGTTGTATCTGTCATTGTATGTTAGTTGTTAGAACTTGATACATAAGGTAAACTAATTTTGGGGACAAAATTCTAAAAAAGGTAAGGAGAATGTAATACCCTAGAAAATCATGTTAGGCTTGTATATGGTTATAGAGGTAGCCTAATACTTACTTAAGTGTGTATTAGGCTACCTAAGTAAGAGTGGGAATTATTCGTGTATGTTCTTTTAAGAGTGATAATATGCTTTTAGAAGTATTTGATGTTTGTTTTGTGAAATGAATTTGGAATGCATATAAATCAATTATAAAACTAGTTATAGGAAGTAATTAGTAATTGAGTTGCATGAGATGTTTGTGAAATATGTTGAGGTTTGTAATGCTAATTATGAGAAGTCAATTAGACATGATGATATACTTAATGGTATGATTTGCCTTTTTGAAAGGTGTGAGCCCCGGTGAAAGTGGGTGTTCTATATCAGGTAAGGCACATGGTAACCTTCCTAATATAGTGAAATTCTTAAGGATGGATTTTCTTGTTCATTATCGATAACCGTGTAGTTGATGGGACTTCACTATCCTGGGGGGATGAGACTTCCTCTGTGATAATGATGTATGCTAGATGAGACTTCCAGTGCTTGTTCAAGGTTATGGATGAAACTATGGACTTCCATTACTTTATTCAAGTTTTATGCATTCATGACATTACCATAGGATTCGAGGTTCCTGGATATGGTATCATGCATTATTCATTTTCATACTTAGGAAATTGCATAGACATAATCATTAGTCATAATTAAGCATAACATGGCAATTATATGGGTGATTGCTGTTGTTGAGATGAGGTGTTGTTGCTTCCATGAGTGTCAACTTGATAATTGTGATATTATTTGATTGTATATATATGTATATATGCTGGTATTGGAATACTTCTACTGAGATGTGTTTTTTCACCCCGATTGTGTTGCCATGTAAATCCAGGTGCGAGTTCTTCGAAAGAGAAGAAGAAGATGTATGAGGATTAGCATAGCTTAAATGCTATTTTGAGCTGAGCATATATAAATGTTTTATATTTGCTTAGTTGTTTTAAATTATGTATAACAGTATGCCTTGAAGTTGTGATGTATATATAACTTTTACTTTCGTGACTCTTCATATTTACTCATTGTGTATGGACAATATAGGTTAGATGTTGATATATGTTAGTAATAACAGAGTTAATATCGGGTTATTCAATTATATGATGATATATTTGAGTAGTAAATATTGAACTGTTACACTTCTTACCTAATTTTTAGTATTTGGATTGATGATGGTGAGATTGAAGATGATAGAAGTAGAGATGGTGGAAAACAAGGGCTGCTTATATGGCTTGATTTGGATGCATTTTTTATGATCTTGGGAGCTTGAAGGGGTATTTCCGTATTTATAGGGTCAATTCTGATCTTGGCTCACATATGGAAGTGAGGTAGGGATGATGTAAGGTACTTTTGCTATCAGAGCAAGAAACTACATTTGTAAAAATCTTTCTCTCGTAATCATTGTCCAAATCCGATATTTGGCAAGTTTTTACACGTTTCAGCCTCATGACCATGCTTAATCATCTAAATTCCAGAATTTTGTGATTTTGGATCGTGCATGGTTTGCCACCGTTCACTCATTAATCATTACCTTGATTGCAAAGTTTTCCCGTAATGACATTTGTCCCAGCTGAAGTCATTTGTTGACTTCATCATTCATTTAT
Organism: Ormosia semicastrata; assembly: GCA_029884595.1. Taxonomy (NCBI): domain Eukaryota; kingdom Viridiplantae; phylum Streptophyta; class Magnoliopsida; order Fabales; family Fabaceae; genus Ormosia; species Ormosia semicastrata. The sequence continues at coordinate 3,982,067 of JAQQTO010000051.1, read as the reverse complement.
TGCTCATGCACTTGTTCCTCCATTCAACCAAGTTTCAGGTGATCTTAATACTTCATTAATTCTTGTTTCTTCATCTAGTTTCGTTGGAACTGGATAAGCTAATTTGGGCAAAAGGAAAGAGATCAAATGGAAACTAGAGTTTCCACCTTGACAGCAATGTTTGCTATTCGAATAAAGTGACACTTTCCTCCTATTTTTAGTTCAATCAGACATTTTATTATTCGAATAATGAACTTCTTTCATACTTTACTATTCACTCAGAAAGGATTTTATTCAAACAACATTTTAGTTATTCAAATAAATAGACTTTTTCTTGAAAATTTTATTTATAAATTTTTGTTTCTTGAAGATTATTATTTTATTTTTTTTAAATATTCTTAGGGATGTTAACAAAGGAGATATACACTATTTAAACCAATACATCTCACCCCATCATACTACTCAATTGAAGTGGCTGTTACAGCTATCATTAATTTCTATCTTAGTCAAATTTAATATAATAATATAATCAATCTATACTATCCATAATATGTATAAAAAAAATCTATATTATCTATATAATTATATAATTATATATAGAGAGTCAGGTAAGGAAAAGCTTGAAAGATAGGATGTTTTGTGCCTAATTGATGTGTCGCAATGTATGTCTTAATGTAATTGGAATTCTTAATATGGAAAAATATAAGTACAATTAATATGTATTAAATACATAATAAAAGATCCAAAACAAACAGGGATATAGGCCAAATTTATAAAATTCAATATTCTTAAAATCACAGAGTATAAATGCAACATATTCACTAATCTATATATAATAATATATCTATATGTGTGCACAAGATTATATCAATATTTATTATATAAAGAAAATTCAATTAAGAAAAACTTAAGAGAATAGCCGTGTGACACTTTAAAGTGTTAGTACATGTGTTTCTTGATGTTAGCGAAATTCTTAATATAAGAAAAACATAAATGTGATAATGTCACGCAGAACCGGTGAAAAAGAGAATAGAAAATAATTAAATTGTCACTAATTTTATTTAAATTAATAAAATTTAAAAAATCTTTAAAAATAAATTCATCTTCAAAATTAAGTTGAATTTGAAAGTTAATTATGCACAAAAAATGATGAAAATTAAATCTCACAATATTTTTAATGCGGAAGCTTCTATCATGGACTCAACATGTTTGGGTCTATGGATGAACCACCTCTTTTTTTAATCTGACAGTATTTATATGTAAATCTGGGGTACATAAAAAAATTATCAGTTAAAATTTGTAAGTTTTTTGTATGTACTGTTATTCATATGAAAAAAGTGATTTGACTAAATTTTTGTACAAATTTAAGTATTACTAATTAAAATCTACCTTTTAATTTGAGTCATTGATTTATTTTAACAATAAATCAATGGCTCAAAAGCCATGATCCATCGACGGACCTCTTTTTTAAAGGTTCATATTAGAATTTTCCTTCTAATACACTCAACTTAAGACAGTTACCCTTAGTTAACTGTGCAAATCATTAAAAATTTGAAATGTTTATATATTTTATCCCTTTTAAAAATAAATATTAAGATGTTTTAATTATTTAAAGAATAAAAAAGACAAATTAATTATGATTTTTTTTCGCTTGACTCTCGACCTATGTCTTTTCTGAGTGCAATGAGAAGTTCAAAACTAACATAGTTCTCTAAAAAATAACACAGTTCTTTAAAAAATGATTATAGTTTAGTTGATTTTAAGTATAAAAAAGATTTTATAAAAAAAGGAAAAGAAAACAAGAATTGTTTGAAGACAAAACCCCTCTTGCAACTACTCAATAAACTTTTATAGTCCAAATGACATTAAAGATAATTTCTGCTATTTAATTATTATCATTGGTTGCATAGATTAAAAGATTTTTTTTTTTAAAATTATTTAACAATTATGAATCTAACATTTTTAAAATAGTCACCCAAAGGCAAGAACATGGAATAAGATTTCCAAGTAACAATAATATAAAAACTAACACAAAATCATACCGTAGAGCAAATACACATAATTAATGAGATAAGAAGAGCATTAATTTTAAACAATAGAACTCAAAATATTTTCTTCATTTTTCATTTTCATGTTTCTTTTTTTTTTTTTGGATATTTAAACATCCCTCTTTTCTAGGGAGACTTTGATTAAAAAACAAATTTATTAAATATTTAAGATTTTTTTTGTAAGCAAGCTTCATTTTGCAACTTTGAAATTAACACAATTTTTTATTATCAAATTTTATAAAAAAAAATTTGTATTGCGGTTTAGTTAATGTTTGAGACTTATGTGCACTGCGACTAATTCATTTCTTTAATTTAGTCAAAGACAAGTCACATATGTTGATATTAAGGAATTTATAATAATATTTATTGCGACTTACCTTTAATAAATTGACATAGATGTACTCTAATTTAATATATAAATGTTGAATTTATTTTAAGGTGCAAATTTTAAGACTTAAAAATTGATGAGGATAAGTATAGGTTTACCTTAGAAAATAGATTACAAAGAATTATTTTTTTTATGGAGATATACACTATTTAAACCAATACATCTAACCCCATATCACTACTCAACTAAGTGGCTGTCACAGCTATCATTAATTTCTATCTTAGTCAAATTTAATATAATAGTATAATCAATCTATACTATCTATAATATGTACAAAAAAAATCTATATTCTATATAATTATATATAAAGAGAGTCTGGTAAAGAAAAGCTTGAACGATAGAATGTTTTGTGATAAATTGATGTACCGGAATGTGTCTCTTGATGTAATCGGAATTCTTAATATGAAAAAATATAAATACAATTAATATGTATTAAATACATAATAAAAGATCCAAAACAAACAGGGAAATAGTCCAAATTTATAAAATTCAATATTCTTAAAATCACAGTATAAATGCAACATATGCACTAATCTATATAAATATCTATATGTGTGCACAAGATTATATCAATATTTATTATATAAAGAAAATTCAATAAAGAGAAACTTAAAAGAGAATAGCCGTGTGACACTTTGAGGTACTAGTACATGTGTTGCTTGATGTTAGTGAAATTCTTAATATAAGAAAAACATAAATGTGATAATGTCGTGCAGGAGCGGTGAAGAAGAAAACAATTTAAGAAAGTAATGAAATTGTCACTAATTTTATTTAAATTAAAAAAAGTTGAAAAATCTTTAAAAATAAATTCATCCTTAAAATTAGGTTGAATTTGAGAGTTAATTGTGCATAAGAAATGATAAAAACTAAATCTCATAACACCTCTTATACATTCATCTTTAGACGATTATTCTTAGTTAACTTTACAAATTATTGATAAACTTGAAATATTTATTTTATCCTTTTTAAAAAGATAAATTGAGATGTTATAATTATTTAAACAAGAAAGAAGACAAATTAATTATGATTTTTTTTTTGTTTGGCTCTCGATCAACGAATTTCTTGAGTGCAATGAGAAGCTCAAAACTAATGTAATTCTCTAAAAAGTGATTGTAGTTTGCTTGATTTTAATTAAGAAAAGGATTTTTGCAAAAAAGGTAAAAAAAACAAGAATTGTTTAAAGACAACTCAAAACTAATGTAGTTCTTTAGAAAATGATTGTAATTTAGTTGGTTTTAATTAAGAAAAAGATTTTTGCAAAAAGGTAAAAAAAAAAAAGAATTGTTTAAAGACAAATCTCCTCTTACAAAGAGTTCAAGTTAACATCAAGTTACTCAATAAACTATTATGATCCAAATAATATTAAAGATAACATCTGGTATTTAATTATTATCATTGGTCATTGCTTTGATTAAAATATTTTTTTTTTACAATTTTATTTAACAATTATGAAATAACATTTTTAAAATAGTCACCCAAAGGCAAGAACATGGAATAAGATTACCAAGTAACAATAATATAAAAGCTAACACAAAATCATACCATAGAGCAAATACACATAATGAGATAAGAAGAGCATTAATTTTAAACAATAGAACACAAATTATTTTTTCTTCATTTTTCTTTTTTACTTTTTTTAATGTTTTTTTGATATTTCAACATCCCTCTATTTTAGGGAGACCTTGATTAAAAAAATTAAATATTTAAGATTTTTTTAAAAGCAACTTCAATTTGCAACTTTGACATTAACACATATTTTTACCAAATTTTTAAGCTTTTTTTTAGTATTGCCGTTCAGTTAATGTTTGAGACTTATGTGCACTTCAATTAATCTATCTCCTTAATCTAATTAAAGGTAAATCATGCACACTAACACTAAAAAATTCATAAGAATATTCTTTATAACTTACGTTAAGAAATTGACATAAATGTACTCTAATTTAATATAAATTTTGAATTTGTTTTAAGGTGCAAATTTTAAGACTTAAAAATTGATAACGATATATATAGGTTTACCTTAGAAAATAAATTACAAAGAAAAAAATTAATGAGATATGCACCATTTTAACCAATACATCTCCCACCATCACACTACTCAATTGAAGTGGCTGTTACAACTATCATTAATTTCTATCTGAGTCAAATTTAATAGAATAATATAATCAATCTATACTATCTATAATATGTATAAAAAAATCTATATTATCTATAAAATTATATAATTATATATAGAGAGAGTTTGGTAAGGAAAAGCTTGAAAGATAGGATGTTTAATGACAAATTGATGGGCCGGAATCTATCTCTTGATGTAATTGGAAATCTTAATATGGAAAAATATAAATACAATTAATATGTATTAAATACATAATAAAAGATCCAAAACAAACAGGGAAAAAGGCCAAATTTATAAAAGTCAATATTCTTAAAATCACATTGTATAAAAGCAGCATATGCACCAACCTATATAATAATATATCTATATGTGTGCAAAAGATTATATCAATATTTATTATATAAAGAAAATTGAATTAAGAAAAACTTAAAAGAGAATAGCCGGGTGACACTCTGAGGTGTTAGTACATGTGTTCTTTGATGTTAGTGAAATTCTTAATATAAGAAAAACATAAATGCGATAATGTCGCGCAGAAGCGGTGAAAAAGAAAACAATTTAAGAAATTAATAAAATTATCACTAATTTTATTTAAATGAAGAAAAGTTGAAAAACTTTTAAAAATAAATAGATCTTCCAAATCAAGTTGAATTTAAGAATCGATTGTGCACGTGAATAGGTGAAAATTAATTCTCATACCTTTAGTTAAGTGTGTAAATCATTGATAAATTTTAAATGTTTATTTTAGCAGTTTTAAAAAGATAACTTGAGATATTATAATTATTCAAAAAAGAAAGAAGAAAAATTAATTATGATTTTTTTTTGTTTGCTTGACTCTCAACTTATGTATTTCTTGAGTGCAATGAGAAGTTTAAAGTCAACGTAATTATCTAAAAAATAATTGTGGTTTGATTGATTATAATTATGAAAAAGATTTTTGATAAAAGAGGAAAAAAAAACAAGAATTGTTTAAAGACATATCCTCTCATGCAAAGAGTTCAAGTTAGCATTAAGTTACTTAATAAACCTTTATAATCTAAATGACATTAAAAGATAACATCTGCTAGCTAGTTATTATCATTGATCATTGTGTGATTAAAATATATATTTTTAGAATTTTATTTAATAATTATGAAACTAACATTTTTAAATTATTCATCCAAAAGCAAGAACATGGAATAAGATTACCAAGTAATAATAATATAAAAACTAACACAAAATCATACTATAGAGTAAATACACATAATGAGATAAGAAGAGCATTAATTTTAAACAATAGAATTCAAAATGTTTTTCTTCATTTTTTGTTTTTTTTTTTTTTTTTTTTGTTTTTTGACATTTCAACATCTCTCTTTTTTAGGGAGACTTTGTTTAAAAACAATTTTATTAAATATTTTAATTTTTTTAAAAAACAAGCTTTATTTTACAACTTTGAAATTAACACATTTTTTTTACCAATTTTTATAAAAAAAAATTAGTATTGCGGTTCAGTTAGTGTTTGAGACTTATGTGTATATTTTAACTAATTTATTTTCTTAATCTAGTCAAAGGCAAGTCAAGTACGTCGACAATAAAAAATTCACAATAATATTTCTTTTGACTTACACTTAAGAAATTGATATAGATATACTCTAATTTAATATATAAGTTGAATTTGTTTTAAGGTGCACAAGATTATATCAATGTTCATTACATAAAAAAAATTCAATAAAGAGAAACTTAAAAGAGAAATGCCGTGTGACACTTTGAGGTGTTAGTACATGTGTTTCTCGATCTTAGTGAAATTCTTAAAATAAGAAAAACATAAATGTGATAATGTCTCGCAGCAGTCACGAAAAAGAAAAGGATTTAAAAAAATAATAAACTTGTTACCAATTTTATTTAAATTTAAAAAAATAAATATAAATTAATCTTTAAAATTAAGTTGAATTCGAGAGTTAATTGTGTACATAAAATGAAAATTAAATCTCATAATACCCTTAACATATCCGTTTTAAGACAATTTACTTTTTGTTAATTGTGTAAATCTTTGATAAACTTGAAATGTTCATTTGACCCCTTTTATAAAGATAAATTAAGATGTTATAATTATTCAAAGAAAAAGAAGACAAATTAATTATGATTTTTTTTTTATTCTCGACTTACGTATTTTTTGAGTGCAATTAAATGGTCAAAGTTAACATAATTTAAAATATAATTGTGATTTAATTGATTTTAATTATAAAATAAATTTTTGAAAAAAAAAAACAAGAATTGTCTAAAGACATATCCCCTCTTATAAGTTAATATTAAGCTACTTGTAATGTTTTACTTTTAATTTTATGAATTTAACTAATAATTCTTTTTATATTTTAGATATGTAATTTTGGATAAACATACGATACTACTATTACTAAAAATATCAGATACAATATTTTATATTAAGGGATTAACCCTTTCAAAGTTAGTCATACAAATATTTTAAGTTCAACACCTAATTCCAAAAATGAGGCTTATAAAAACTTTACAAAGTGTTTCTATTTACATATTTACAAGCATTAATTTCTATAACTACTCGTCAAAGAGTAGATTTAACAAAATTCTTCAAAGTAATAGTGAAAATAGAATCTCCTAACTCTGACATTTAAGCTTACTGAACATGAAAATCAATCAAAACCCTTACTATCGGCATTCTCTAAAATATTTCACCACAAAAGAGTGAGATACAAATCTCAGTAAAAAGAAACAAAAACAAATATACATTTTCTACTCTTTTCAATTCTCTGTTTCTAAAACCATATCAAAACGTCCACAAATTAAAAATAAGTAAATCATTATTTGAGAAATAATTTGGATGAATAGTAAATAATACAATATTTAAAATATAAGAGTAATAGTTCCAAATAAACAAATCATTAATGAATGAGTAAGTAACTCAAATAAACGAGTTATTGATCTCAATTTTTTTCTTCTCTCCATCATTACTCAAAATGTTCTTATCATTATCATCATCATTATCTTAAAATTTTCTTTTCATCTCATTTCAATACTCTCAACCAAATGTGCATTTTTCTCTATGACAATGAGACGTCCATCAAAGTCCTTTGATTATGACCATAATAATCTCTAATCAATGTGTCTCTCAATAATTTCTAATCATGACCATAATAATATCTGATTGAGGAATTCTCACATATCTTTCTTTGATAATGAGGCGTCCCTCAAAGTCTTCTGATTATGACAATAATAATCTCTAATCAGGGCATCTCCCAATAATCTCTAATCATGGCCATAATATTCTCTGACAAATGAATCCTCAATATTCTCCGACAAAGAGGCATCCCTCAATTTCCTCTGATCATGGCCACAATAATTTCTAATCAGGGCCCCATTAATCTCTAATCATGGTCATGCTATCTCTCTGTACATTGATTCATTTTTATCCATGAGATGATATCTCAAAAATACTTCTCTTCATAAAAATACGTTATCCAAAGAAAATATTTAACATAAAATAAATTGTATTATACAAATATCTGATAAAAATAAAGGACTATAATAAAGATGATAATTAACCCAACATAATATAAGAATTAATTATAAAGAGATTTAAAGAATAACATGTACATTTAACAACAAAAATAGATAAAATGGAAATAATTAATTTAACTAAAAGAATAGCATATATATCCTAAAAATATAACTGATGAAAATAATTTAGAATCAATTACGGTTTTTGAATTATTCGAATAAACTATAGTCTATTCGAATAAACTTGCTTAAAAATATTGGTTTAATATGTTTTATTCGAATAAAGAGTAGATTATTCGAATAAACCTTTGATGAATATAATTCTAGAAGTGCTTTTAACAAGACTTATTCGAATAAACCAATGTTTATTCGAATAAAACCATCGAATTGCAACAGTTGTTAAATTCCTTTGTTATTGTTTTATCAACCAAAATTCAACAAAAAGAATCTTAAAAACAAGGAATTAGTCTGAGAGATATGAGTGATAGAAATAAAGAGAAAATATTGGTGTTTTTGTTAATTCCTACCTTTGTTACAGAATTTGGATTAAGTAAAGAAGTGGGTGAAGATAGAGGTATGGTGTTTGTAGAAAACAGAGCTTGAATTGGTGAGTTGGGTGTGTGTGCTCTGATGAACGAAGGGAAGAATTAAGGGTTATTTATAGGACTAGATTAGGTCTACCTTTCGTATGGTTAGTTAAGTGTCATTAGGAGATTAAATCTTCTTAAAAATCTTCCTTCGTAATCATTAATTCTAATCTCATTTCATCCATGGTTTGCCACACGTTTCTACTTTCATCACAAGCTTATTTCACCTATCATTATTTTTGAACACTTGTCTTCCTCTTGGCCATGCTTCATTGTACTTAGTTCTAGATTTTTCTTATGCAACATGCTTCCAAGATTGACACATGTCTCTTATAATCATTATTTCAAAGTCCAAGTCTTCCAAGAGTCTTTCCTCTTGCCACCTATTCCATTCATTTACTCCATGTAATCATTACCATGATCGCTTGAATTTTGGTAATAACACATGTCCATGCTGATATCATTTGCTTATATCATCCTTAATAAATTCATGGGCACTTGTTCTTCTTCTTGGTCGTAAATCATCATCCTTTCTCATGCGACGTTCATCTTTGTGCCATTTGTTTCTTTGGTAATATTGCTTTCAAATCCAAACTTGACACATGTTGCTACTAATCATTGTTGCTCCTTAGTCAAGATTTCAAGAGTGCTTCCTTCATGACACTTGTCCCGTGCTGATCTTACCATGCTTAACTCACAATGACTTCTTCAAGAAATCTTGAGATTTTTCTTCCAATTAGCGTCTTCAAGAAGTCTTGAGATTTTTCTTTCAATGGTTTCTTCAAGAAGCTTTAAGATATTTATTTTCAATGGCTTCTTCAAGAAGTCTTAAGATTTTTCTTTCATTGGCTTCTTCAAGAAGCCTTAAGATTTTTATTCTAATGACTTCTTCAAGAAGCCTTAAGATTTTTTTTTCAATGACTTCTTCAAAAAGCCTTAAAATTTTTATTCTAACGGTTTTTTAAAGTAGCCTTGAGATTTTTATCTCATTACTTAGTATTATTATTATTACTATTTTGAGAGTTATTACACTACTCAATAAACTCTTATAATTCAAACGACATTAAGGATAACATGTGCTATTCAATTATTTGTGTGGATTAAAAGATTTTTTTATAATTTTATTTAACAATTATAAAATAAAACTAATATTTTTAAAATATTCACCCAAAGGCAAGAACATGGAATAAGATTACCAAGTAACAATAATATAAAAACTAACACAAAATCATACCATAGAACAAATACACATAATGAGATAAGAAGAGCATTAATTTTAAACATTAGAACTCAAAATATTTTTCTTCAATTTTCTTTTGTTTTTCTTTTTTGATATTTCAACATCCCTCTTTTTTAGGGAGACTTTGTTTAAAAACAAATTTATTAAATATTTAAGATTTTTTTAAAAGCGAGCTTCATTTTGCAACTTTGAAATTAACACATTTTTTATACCAATTATTATTATTATTTTTCTTTTATTTATTACTTTTTAATTTATTTTTTTTAAAGAAAAACCAATCTATCTTCAAAGTCAATTTAGACCACACATAATTAGTGAAAACCTTTACCTATTTCATTAATTTGAACAAAGCCTCTTAAACCAAAGTCCATCAATATTTTTTTTTTTTTTTTTTTTGTTTTTAAATTTTTCAACAGATTTTCAAAACAAAATCAGCAAATCATTTTCTTAAAAAACAAAAGAGACTTTTAGTATATGAAATTGAAAAACGAAACAGAGGAAAGGGGGGGGTTGCAAGGGAGAGTGGAATGACGGAGATCTAGGCGACGGCAATCCGGTGATGGGTCGTGGTGGCCGACAACTTGTGCGTCAACCATGAGTGAAAAAAATTGAACTTAAGAATGCACAGAATTACATATAAACTAGAGACAAATAAACTCTTAGAACTTGAGACAAACTCTTAGAACAAGGGCTGCCAGAAAAAGGAAAGCTAGGTGATAGCACAAACAATTGATAGTCTCTTATCTCTTGGGATCAAATCAGCTGTTACGAATGAGTTTTGGATATGGGAGAGAATTACATTGCAAAGAAATCCGTGAAAGCTTATGCAGATGCCGAATAATACACTTGCTACTTCCTGATTAGAGCTACAAAAAATATGTTCTTTTGACACCAAATAGAGTCCACATACCTATACGGAGATATATAATAAGAGGAGTGTTAGGAACATATTATCTATCACATTCTTTTTAATACACTCTCTTTTATTGGGTCACGTCATACATTAAAATATAAACTTAAACTCGATTACATGTTAATTGAATTGATTACACGTTAATCAAATTAATTACACACTAATTAAAGTTAAGTGTGTATTTTAGTATGTGATGTGATTCAATAATAAATGTATTAAAAAGAATATGATAAATAGTATGTTCCTAATATTTCTCATATAGTAATTGTAATAAGAACCTGACAAAATATACCAAGAAATACGTTATAGAATATAATATGAGACTGTTTGTTATAAAAAAAATTCTAAGTTGTACGACCAATTATTCGAATTCAAGTCTCTTTGAATGGCAATGCTCTACTCCACCACCAAGCGACGGATGTTTCTTGCGATTTAAGATAAGTGGGTCTAAGATCCTAACGCACCAACAGATGACTTGGAGGGGCATGTTGGGCCTTTGGAAATCGGCTTAAAAATTACTCTTGTTATGTCATTTTTAGCTAATTCAAGAAGTAATAATCCAAATGGTATAGAAATCATTGACGGTCTCTATCGAACAGTTCTTTTTCTTTGAAAATCTATCTAGGTCTCCACAAAACGGTTTGTTCTTTGAAATTCCAGTCATTTCCTTTTAAACAGCTGCTTTCTATAGTTGTGAGAGAAATCTTCCAAGCACCACAAACTAATTCTTATTTGTATGCTTTCCACTTTCTTTCTTGCTTCTTGGATTCCAAGGGTTTCTTCTTCTTTTTCATTCTGCTTGTAGCTAAGTTTCTTCTCCTGCATATCATGGTTACGGTTATACTAATGACCTATTGTTGGTATAAAGTTAAACTTTTTTACTTGTAAAAAAAAAACTTTAACACATGAAATATCTTTTGGTTAATTTAACTAAACTAAGTTAAGTTTTGATCATCAATTGAAAATAACCATTAAGATGTTTTAACCAGTTTTGTAAGTTAAAAGGTTACTCGAACAGGGAATAAGTTCTTGAAGATTCATTTTGATTAGGCAAAGGGAGAAGGCTTTTCAAATGGATGATAAAGATCGAAGCAACAATGAAGACAACACTCAGCAAATTCTTAAGAATGGTGAAAGACGCCTTCGAGACTAAAGACATTTCGAAACAAATTCAAGACACTTAATTCAAATTTAAGTGTTCAAATTTGAATTTACAGAATTATTATCAATTAAGTTTATACTATTAAGACAAGACAATCATTGTTGTTAGTTTAGGAAGTTATTTTGACAAAGACACTTGCCATAATTTTATCAGAATAATGGTTGACACCCTTATTTATAAATATCAAGGAGGTAAAGACATTTAGTTGGTTGGAAATCACTTGCAAACATCTCTCATACATCCAAAAGTTACTTTGACAAATAAGGATTAAAAAGAGATTAAGTTAAGTATGTCTTCCACCCGGCTTTCTTTTTGTAATCTTTACATTTCAATACAAATTTAAAGCAATTTGTTTACATTTTCTCACAAATTCCCTTCATCTTTTGATTAAGTAATTCTTAGAATTATTTGATTTCTTTACTTTTTTTTTTTTACTTTCATGTAAGTTTACTTTCCTCCATCTTTATTGCTTTCATTTAAATTGCTTTCTTTTAATTTATTTGCATTCTTTTATTTAATATTACCATTTCTACAAGTTTTATCTCCTGTTCTTTATTTGTTTTCTTTGATTATTTTCTTGTATTCGATTGCATTATCTTTAGTTAATTCTATTATTTTGCAAGTTTACATCACTTCTTTAAATTCTTGCTTTGGTTACTTTATCTGTTGCTCTCGATTACATTGTTTTTGTTTATTATTTTTCTTTATAGAATTAATTGTATGTTTTTCTTCAATTTTTGTTTTTCTTTTGATTATTATTTGTTTCTATCTATCATTTTTTTACTCGAAATTACATATATTTACTATTTTAGTCTGAGTTTATTTATGATATTTTTATGATTCACAAATCACCAAGCACTTTGAGAGTTTTTGAGAGGAAGAGATTCTCTTCCCAAACTAATAACATGAATCAAGATTTGACTTTGAAAAATTTTATTATAAACACCTAAAAAGTTTTTGACTTTTGAATGCATTTAAAATAATTAATACGAAAAATCAAAATCTAATATCATATGCAATAAGTGAATATATTTTGATTTATTTTATAAATTCACGAATTTGACTCAACCAAACTCATTTTTAAGCAAGTCAAGTTGGTTGGTTGAAGGAAAAAATTCGATCGATCTAGCTCAACCCAACTTACTGGTTTGATTATTAGGTTGGAACCAAAACTATCATAAAATCCATCCAACCTACCCATCGGACACGGCCCTAACTATATATACATTTGATAATTACATTTCAATTATTTTTATGTTTGTTATTTAGGATTTATATATATTTGATTGATGTATATAACTACTAGAGTAAATTACGTTATCTTTGCTATATAAGGTTTCATGAATTCACACTCCATGCATCTTAATTTATAGTGAAAGAATAATATTATCCCCAAACATTTATACACACATCATTTTATATTTGTATAATTTTTTTTATTTGATTATATTTGATTTCATCTCGTTTGCTATACATATACACTAGTCTAATTCTTCTACGCCCTTCCAGAAGTGAGAGACGTGGGGCATGAGAGATGTGCAACAACTAGCATTTTTCATAGTAAAAATTACATAGTATCCATTGATTTCTTTTGATTAACATAATCCCTTATAGTATGATAGAACAATATGATTAGGAGTGTTCAAAACTAAACCAATCCAATCAAAATTGAAAAAAAGGAACCAAAATATCAAAAACCAAACAAACCGAAAATCAAGAAAACCAACAAAAATAAAAATTCAAAAAAATTAATTAGATTGGATTGGATTACAATTTTAAATTTGAAAATCGATTCAATCCAAAACTAAACAAAAAATTATCTATGTATATTTTAAAATAATATCTTACCTTAAAATTTTTATGTTACCTATACTTATTTATGAACTTTTTTACTATACCTTAACCCAAACTTGATTTATTTCTTAGATTTGGATATGTATATGAGGATTATCAATTAATTTGGACTTATATTTTGGTGAATTAGTTTGAACTAATATTTATTGTTATTTGATAAGTCATTTTATACTTGTATTTAATGTAGTTTGATGAATTTGAATTATGTATTTTGATGAATTTGTATATTAAAAAATTATAATAAAAAACTAAAAAAATTGATCCAGTCCAAATTGATTTAGATTGGATTGGATTGAATCATATTTACATTTTAAATAAAATTGATCGGATTATAACATAAGAAAACCGATGGAATTGAATCAAATGACTTTTTTCCTCAAAACCAATCCAATCCAATTCGCGAACATCCCTCAACTATAATTCTTAGCTTTGGGAGTGAGCAAAATTATGTGCCGAACCTTGTGCAATGTTGTATCTCAATTATGTAATAATTGTAGCAGATTTTGTAGCCAATTAATTATAAAGACAATGACTCATGTATATGACTTGAGGAATCCCTTGTTGCAAATTTGACAAGTTTTTTAAGTCGCAAAAGTAATAAAGTAAGTGAGAGAATATCATCCCATGAAGATTATGTTATTAATAATCAACTTCATAAGTCAAATTACTATCTAGACTATCAAATAAAATGAGAAGTGTGTAATCAACATGAAAATAACAAACAAAGCAATTAAAAGTATTTTTGGTGAGTTTTAACCTATGAAACACAGACATGTTATTTTTTCAGCTTGTCTAGCGTATTCGATTAAAAAAATTATTTTTTCGACTTGACATTACTATTTTTAGACATTTTAGTACACTCCTCATTAATATATATTTTTTAAACAAAATTAGTTTCCATGACTAAAATCCAATTAGTAAGCATGTAACCCACCTAAACCCAGTCACATGACTAACGTCCCAAGCCACTATTTTCACATATTAATATTTTAAGTTTTATTTTTTTACATGTCACTATTAAGTTTTTAAGTTTTATCTTTTCACACATTACTATTTTCTTTTGCTCCTTCTACCTCTACATCATTGAAACTTACCTCACACAACTATTCCTTCTAGTTAATTTTTTTGGAAGCACATATACTTGTACATAGGTAGTTCTATTAGGAGAAGTTGATTTAGGAGATTTTTTAGAAAATATCAATAGAAATCATGCTTCATGTTTTTTGAGAGGGCTTACTAGATAACAAAAATTGACACTATAACATATATTAAAATATTATAAATTTTTAAACTTATAAAAATGATATTAATGAATTATATTTTTTAAAATTTTGTAATTATATATATACATAAATCAAGTTCTTTAACTTACTTTGATATATATATATATATATCGTCTCCGTGTCCTACAATTTTTTGAATTTAGTATGTCTCGTGTCCGTATTCGTGTTGTGTCGTGTCCCGTGTTCGTGTCCGTATATGTACTTCATAGATTATATCAAGTAAGTTCAAAAAAGAAATATATTTAATATGGTTAAAATAACTCATGAATATATAATAAATTAAGATCATAGAAATACATTAAATAAAATTAATCAAATTTTAATATGGCTAAAATTTTAATCAGATTTTAATATGGTTAAAATCTGAACATTTAGTGGCAAGTATATATGTTTAAAATGCAATTTCATCAATTCAGGAAAATTATAACCCAAAATAAGAAGAAAAAAATTAATGTAAATAATTTCTTTATTCTTCTAAATGTCACCAGAGAGGTCCATTAAAAGAGTGGATATTAAACTGAGTTTCATTGCAGCCATAGAATTTGACATTTATCCGTTTAACCATTTGCGCTGTAGCATTCAGCAACTCTGGCCATGGCTGCCACCATCACATACAAGCTCTCACTGCTCTTGAGCCTCCTCTCAGTTACACTCTTGGGTGTCTGGTCAGATACCCATAAGAATGCAGGGACAATTCCCCCAACATGCAAGTGCATAGTGTCCCAGCTATGATGTCATTCAAGTGGGCAATGGCTATGAAATCCGCCGTTATAATTCAACTGTGTGGATTTCGAGCCCCCCCCCCCCCCCCCCATTCAAGACATTTCTCTGGTTGAAGCTACAAAACCTGGCTTCAGGAGGTATTATTCTCTTTATTTATTTTATTTTATTTTATTCAGCTGATTTATATCAAATTATGAATGAATTATTTTCTTGTCAACTTTTTCAGTAATATTCTGTAGCTATGCTGCACGGGTATGGATATGAGTATGTAATGAAACACGATGATTTTTTAAGAAATTAAGATACAGCAATATATATTGAATGAAATATTTATATTTATACATGTAAAAAAAATAAAAATTAAATTTATTTACTTGCAGTTATTTTAACCCGAGTCTCATGCTTTCTGTAACTCATTTATAAAGATGAAAAATTGTTATTTTGTGCAATGTTTTTTGGGAGGAAAAGATTGTAAGAGTAAGAAAATGTTTTGAGAGAAGTCATTGGTAATAACGGGTGATAAGTATACATATATATATATATAGGTAGCAGCAGTATTACACAAGTATTGATATATAGTATACAAATACGAGATGGATATATCACCAATTTTGAAATATCTGTGCATTAGTCTCTAGGCATTTTCTGGGTTCTTCTTTATTATAAAATAAATAAAAAAGCATATCCTTTTGGATTTATCATGTAGGCTATATAATAAATGCATTTTGATCAGTACTTATGTAATTTAGAAGAATTTAACCATAACATATGCAACAAAATTTATCAAATAAATAAAATTTAGCTTATTTTTGTAAGAAAAATATTTAAACTTATAAATTGCTTATTTGATTGAATAAACTAAAACTATGTTCATTAGTTCATCTGTCACTGCCAAAAAAATTCAGTAAGTGCTTCTGGCATTAGATAGTCCCATCCAAAGAGTTAAATAAGCTTGAGTAACAATTTTGTTTTTCGCAGGCTATTTGATTATATTCAGGGTAAAAACAACTACAAGAAAAAAACTGAGATGAAAGCACCTGTGATCACTGTAGTCTCACCTAGTGATGGACCCTTCTGTAAGTCCTCATTTGTTGTCAGCTTCTTTGTGCCAAAAGAGAACCAAGCAAACCCCCCTCCTGCAAAGGGTCTCCATGGCCAGAGATGGAAAACTATGTATGTATCAGTTAGACAGTTTGGTGGATTTGTGAGTGATTAAAATGTTGGGGAGGAAGCTGCTGCCTTGCAGGCTAGTATTGCTGGCACTGAGTGGTCTACTGCCATTGAGAAAAGCCACAGAACTGGCCATGCTTCTGTTGACACTGTGGCACAGTACAATCGCCCTTTTGAATATGATAATAAGGTGAATGAGATATGGTTCTTGTTTGATATTTAAAATCAGCTGCATGTAATGTAAAAAAAAAAAAAGAGAAGAACCATTCGCAAATTCTAGATAGCATGTATGCTTTTAATAAGAAAGCAATAAGCAGGGCGCAACCTGAGGTGTTAGGACATCTTGAATTGATAAATAAGTGTTTCACATTTTGCTAAAACAATGCTTCCGAATTGACTAACTTCTAGGAACATCATTGCTAGTTTCAAGGTAATTTTAACCATTTTTAGTTGGCTACATTTAAAACTTTTCATTATGAATTGATATGGCTGTTAAAAAGAGCATGTGGTAGATATCTCATAGGATACAGAGTTTTTGTTTGGAAAGAAAGGATTTGACAGGTCTGCAATCAAATGCAAAAAGATTGCGCACATTAGAATGCATAGCCAATATCATGATGTACTGGTGCCTTCTGTGTGTGAATGGTGTTCAGATAAACTTAGTTTTGTTTGCTGTCATTTACTTTTTTACAAAATTTAGCACAAATAGCATCTTAGTTTTGTTTGCTGTCATTTACTTTTTATAAAATTTAGCACAAATAGCATCAATTTAGAAAACGAGACTTAATCAAAGTTGTACATAAAAAACTGAAGATGTTTGAAGGATTATGTCAAACGAGCATTAAGTGCTTATTTGTAATAGTTGTAAAAATTTGATTGTTTTAATAATTAATTATTATATAAATTTTTTTTGTTATAATTGATTATAAGAAAAATATTTTATATTTAGATATGTTAATTAAAAAGTGATTTTAAGTTAATTTATTTTATTTAAATAATATAAAAAATCACTTTAATATATCAAATTCCTAAAATAAATATAAAATAATTAAAAAATTATTTAATTAATTAAAAAATTATTTATTTAAAAATAAAATAATATTTATATCTCATTATTAAGAATAATCTTAATAATTTTTTAAAATAATATTCAAATTTCAACTTTTTTCCTGTCATGCAGATTATTTCAATCAATAGCTTTCTTCATAAATATCCAAAGACGTTGCTTTTCAAAGACATCAAATTTTGTAGTTATGATATTGGATATAATGAGTAACAAATTTCTTGCCCATCCTCCGCTTACAGTATACATGAGCCAGTTTAGCAATAAAGCAGACTATCATGACTACGTAGATTTTCATTTTTTTAATGATAAATTCATTCAAATTAAGGTATTCTTTAGATTAATAAAGGAGCATACTTATTTTACCGTATAACTTAATGAGATTCAATCAGTTACACTATTTCTAGTTTTCTACAAATGAAAATGTGTTACAATATTACAACAAACAATTACAAAAGCAAACCCGATTTTATTCTAATTGAACATGACTGACTTATGAGCAATGAGCCCCGTAAGCAAATTACTTAATATAACTCGTAAGGGAAAAACGGGTCCAAGTTTGACGGTTTTGCATGAACAAACCCGACTACAATGATAAAAGCTATCACCGAAGTGGTAACAATAGAACTAAGCCAATTAGGATCGAGGTTTTTCTGGTTCCACTCATGGCTATGCCGTTGGCAATTAAGAGCACCAGAACCGCAAAAGAATCGAGCATGTTGAACCCGGGTTTGAGGGAATTGACCCGGCTCCGAAAGAAATCCGGGTCGTTCTTGTCCATGCTGGCGAAGTAGGAGGACCAGGAACATCCGAGGCCGGTGGCGCCGACGACGGCCTCGAGGAGGATGTTGCCGGCGGCGACAAGGAGAAGCCGCCGGCGACGGGGACGTAGACGGCGAACTCGGTGTAGCAGAGGGCGGAGAAGCCAGAGGCGGCGTTCTAGAGGACGATGGCCGGGCCAGCGTGGAGGCGGGCCTCCTGGCCGGTGATGACGAAGATGCCGGAGCCGACGACGGAGCCGAAGGCGAGCCAGGTGAGGTCCCACCAAGTGAAGCAGCGGCGCATGCGGTTCTCGCTGGCGTTAGGAAGGACAAGGAGCTCGTGGGAGTCGGTGGAGCGGTTGAGGAGGCGGTCCTTGAGGCGGGGGCAGGTGTTGGAGAGGGCGGTACGGTAGGATTTGGGGTCCTGGAAGGAGGGTTCAGGGAAAGAAGTCTTGCTTGCTCCACCGCCAGTAGCTTCTGGTAGTGGTGGAGGAGGTGGTGGTGGTGGTGGTTGGTGGGTGATCCGTGTGTGGTGGTGGTTCCATGGTGTTTGACACTGACACAGAAATGAGAGAAGAGAGAAGAGGGTTGGTTGAGTTGTGAGGAATTGTAGGATCAGTGAGGGATCGAACTGAATAACTTACAGTGTGACAGTATAATTGTGTGTTAAAAATTGTAGGATAATAATGTTCATATTTTTGTTTTTTAAATTTTTTATTTTTTTAAATAATTATTTTAATATTAATTAAATTAAATAAAAAATTATTTAATAAAAAATTAAATATATTTAATATCTTAAAAATATAAAAAATATTCAATATTTTCTTCATTTAATAATTAAAAAAAATAATATGAGAATTGTGTAAGAGAATTTAAAATTATTCTATTTTTATCATATTTTTAATGGTTATGATTAAGTGAAAAAAATTATAAAGAAAAGTGATATATTAATGATATGAGAAATAGTGTAAAAAATAATATAAAAAAATGTATGGTGAGAATATCATTATTAAAATTATATGTATTATTATTATTATTATTATTATTAGTTCTTTTTCATTTATAGTTAAACTTGATTTTTTATGTATCCCAGCCCGTGTGAACTTGGTGTATTAATTATATAGGTGTAAAAATTAGTAGTGTATTCTCTTCCAAAAAAAATTGGTAATGTATGGAGCCTTATGTCACGTTTAGATACATTCTTTTTTTTTTTTGGTACATTCTTAATTTACACTTAATAATGTTTGGTATATATTTTATGAGTCTACATTATTTTATATCAGATATATAGTGATAGAATTTGAATAAAGATATAAAAAATAAAATAAAATAATACTACCTGTAGTTAAATTGTGAAAATTCTATGAATATAAAATGATGAGTTTATAAATATATAAAAGTAACATTATTAGTTTCCGCTCAATTCTTGATTAATGTATTAGACTTGTAATGTGTATTCATACATTTCGTCTTCATTTTTCACACGCTTACTTACACTCTTACCAAAAAATTGGGATTCAAATATTTTTGTCCACCCAAAATAAAAATAAAAGAATAAAAACCTCAGATCCAGATTTGCTTTCGTTTTATCAGGGTCAGACATGAGAGGAGGCTCAACAAAAGATTTTGACCCAGTGACAATTCTAGAGTAAAATAATATAATATATTAACACAAACGTGAAAGGGGCGAAACATGCAGAGAGGGTATGTGAGGCATTGTGTTGGAAGGAATCCTTGTTTTTCAAATGATGTGAATAGAGATATATTGACATAAAAGCTAAGTTTGTGAAGCAGAGTCTATTTAAGTATAATTTTCTATTTAAAAATGCGAAAAGTAATTGCACAGATAAAAGTCTATAAGCAACTTGCACGCCCCCAAAAAAACAAAAAAAAAGAAGTCTTTATACAACCCTTACAAACGTAAGGGGTCGTTGATGAGATGGGAAAAAAATGATAATGATGAAATTTTATGAGGCATGTGATGAAAAATTATGGGAAAAATTAATGTCGGATTAGAAAGAAAGAATATTGAATTTTAAGGGACATAAATGATAAAAGTTTAAATTATTAAAAATATTATATAAAAATTATTTTAAAAAAGAATTATTATATTTTAGTTAATGAATAAAAGTATTCTAAATAAAAGTAATAGTTACTTATTAAGAATAACAAGTAATAATTATTCACAAATTTTTTATAACTTTATATATCTTTATATATAGTATTTTATTTATTAATCATTTAATGATAATAAATTACTACTAAATAATAAACAATAGCCAATTATAAATTTCTTCTTAATTTTGTAAATCTAATATCAAACTTCATTTACATCTTTCAATCACTCAATGAGTAAGGGTGAAAACAGGTCAGGTCAGATAAGACTTTGGCTTAACAGACCTGACCTGTATCTCAATTATAAGGCCTGAATTTGGCCTATGAGTCTATAGTAGACTAATTTTTAAGGTTTGGTCTGATCTTTTTAAAAGTCTGGCCTGACCTGAAAGCCTAATTAAAGGCCTACTTTGTAATACGACATTTAAATAGACTAACAGACCTACTTTTAAATAGGCTAATAGACCTTTATATAGGCTAACAGACTTACCTTTAAATAGATCAATATGTCTTACATAGATTAACAGACCTACTTTTAAATAAGTCAATATGCCTTTACATAGGCTAACAAACCTAAGCCTTGAAATAAGCAAATGAGCTTACTCAAAGTCAATAGGTATTTGTTATAATTTAACACTCACTTTCTAATTTTATAAATGCTCACCACTTTCTTATTCTAGTATTTGGTCGATGTGGGACTTGTAGATATATTAAGTTGCTCACTTTCTTAGTCTAGTCTTTCAAGTCCCACATCGACCAAAAATCAGAGTAAGAAAGTAGTGAACATCTATAAAAGTAGGAGGTGAGTGTTAACTTATTATTTTCATTCTAATAAATATATTACATTAAATATATTAATAAATATGTTATTTCTATTCTAACTTACTAACTTAAGTTTTAGTTATTGACTTTTATTAAAATTTAATTAAAAAATATATTAACATATTATAATAAATTAATAATTATAATTATAATTTATAATTATCATAATAATTATAATTATAATTTATAATTATTATAATAATATAAAGGTCTATTAGATGGCACTGATGTCTAACTTTTTTAATTAAAAAGCTTTTAAAAAACATTAACTTAACTTGTTTAGTAACAATTAGGTCGACTGAAGGCATATAGTCCCCTGACAATCGACCTATTTCCACCATTATCAATGAGAACAAATAACAACTAAAAAAAAGTAATAATTATTCACAATATTTTTTTCAAACTTCATGTATCTAATATATAACTTTATTTACAACGTTAACTATTCAATAAGAACAAATAACCACTCATTAATAAGTAAAAGCAATTAGCAAATCTCTTCTTAGTTTGGGGAATATATAGTAAAACTTCATTTACATCATTCAATGATATAAATAAACCATTTAATAAAAAATAATAGTCCTTTTGTGAATTTGTTTTTGTTACATTCCTGGTTTTTATTTAACTTCATGTATTTAATATATAAGTTTATTTATAATTGTTAACCAATTAGTAATAACAAATAACGACTTTTTAACTACCAATAGCCATTCATAATTCTTAACTTTATGGATCTCATACAAAACTTTATTTACAATAGTTAGTCATTCGAAATAAATAATTACTCTAAAAGGTAATAATCATTCACAAATTTCTTGCTAACTTTATGTATTTAATATACAATTTCATTTACAATTATTAACTATTTAGTGAGAATAAAAAATAGTATTTTTATAACTGGATCAGTTGTTATTAAACTAGTAAAGAAATAGGTTCAATTGTTCAAGGTTTTGAGATTGAACCGGGATAAAACAAATATCAAACCGGATTCTATAATATATATGAAAAATATTAATTATATAAGTAAGTTAAAAAAAGAAATATATTTAATATGGTTAAAATAACTCATGGATATATAATAAATTAAGATTATAGAAATACATTAAATAAAATTAGTCAAATTTTAATATGGCTAAAATTTTAATCAGATTTTAATATGGTTAAAATCTGAACAATTAGTGGCAAGTTTATATGGTTAAAATGCAATTTCATCAATTCAGGAAAATTATAACCAAAAATAAGAAAAAAAAATTAGTGTAAATGATTTCTTTATTCTTCTAAGTGTCACCAGAGAGGTCCATTAAAAGAGTGGATATTAAACTGAGTCTTGCAGCCATAGAATTTGACATTTATCCGTTTAACCATTTGCTCTGTAGCAGTCAGCAACTCTTGCCATGGCTGCTACCATCACATGCAAGCTCTCACTGCTCTTGAGCCTCCTCTCAGTTACACTCTTGGGTGTCCGGTCAGATACCCATAAGAATGCAGGGAAAATTCTCCCAACATGCAAGCGCATAGAGTGTCCCAGCTATGATGTCATTCAAGTGGGCAATGGCTATGAAATCCGCCGCTATAATTCAACTGTGTGGATTTCAAACCCCCCCATTCAAGACATATCTCTGGTTGAAGCTACAAGAACTGGCTTCAGGAGGTAATCTTCTCTTTATTTATTTTATTTTATTTTATTCTCTGATTTATATCAAATTATGAATGAATTATTTTCTTGTCAACTTGTTCGGTAATACTCTGTAGCTATGTTGCACAGGTATGAGTATCAGTATGTGATGCGATACACGATGATTTTTAAAAAAATTAAGAAATTATTTGCTTGTGATTACTCTAACTCGAGTCCTATAATTTGTCTAACTCATTTGTAAATATGAAAAATTATTATTTTTTGCAATGTTTTTGAGAAGGAAAATGTTGTAATTGTAAGAATATGTTTTGAGAGAATTCATTGGTGAGAACGGGTGATGAGTATATATATATATATAAGATATATTTAGTTAGAAGAGCAAATTTTAACTATATACTTATATATTGATGGTCAAAATTAAAAGTTATTTAAATATCATATGATTATTTAAAAAAGTCACATGTATTTATGTTTTAATCTTGATCATTCATGTAAGATCTAATAGTTAAGATTCACTCATTTTATCTCTTATAATAAATATTTCTTTCATCATATATGTTATATATATATAGTATTATACAAGTCTCTGGGCATTTTGTGGGTTCTTCTTTATTATTAAATTAAAAAAGGCATATCCTTTTGGATTTGCCATGTAGGCTATAATAATAAATGCATTTTGATTAGTACTTATGTAATTTAGAAGAATTTAACCATAACATATGCTACAAAATTTATCAAATAAACAAAATTTAGCTTATTTTTGTAAGAAAAGTATTTAAACTTATAAATTGCTTATTTGATTGAATAGACTAAAACTATGTTCATAAGTTCATCTATCACTGCAAAAAATTTTCAATAAGTGCTTCTGGCGTTGGATAGTCCCATCTGAAAAGTTAAATAAGCTTGAGTAACCATTTTGTTTTTCGCAGGCTATTTGATTATATTCAGGATAAGAACGACTACAAGCAAAAAATTGAGATGACAGCACCTGTGATCACTGAAGTCTCACCTAGTGATGGACCTTTCTGTGAGTCCTCATTTGTTGTTAGCTTCTATGTGCCAAAAGAGAACCAAGCAAACCCCCCTCCTGCAAAGGGTCTCCATGTCCAAAGATGGAAAACTGTGTATGTAGCAGTTAGACAGTTTGTTGGATTTGTGAGTGATTCAAATGTTGGGGAGGAAGCTGCTGCCTTGCAGGCTAGTATTGCTGGCACTAAGTGGTCTGCTGCCATTGAGAAAAGCCACAGAGCTGGCCATGTTTCTGTTTACACTGTGGCACAGTACAATGCCCCTTTTGAATATGATAATAGGGTGAATGAGATATGGTTCTTGTTTGATATTTAAAATCAACTGCATTTAATGTGAAAATAAAAAATGAGAAGAAAAGAACCATTCACCAATTCTAGATAGCATGCATGCTTTCAATAAGAAAGCAATAAACAGGGCGCAACCTGAGGTGTTAGGACATCTTGAATTGATAAATAAGTGTTTCACATTTTGCTAAAGCATTGCTTTCCGATTGACTAACTGATGCAAATTAAAAGTTATAAATCCATGTGTAAATTGTTTCAAGTAATAAATTCTTAAAGTCTAAGGTCGATCTATAGGAAATTGATGAAGAAAAAATTCTTTGATGTAAAAAAAATATTTTGTCACAACAATAAAAGTGATAAAACTTAATCACAAATAAAAAAGATTTACTTGGGTTAGGAGATCCACTCTTGGTAAGTAAATTAAGGATAAGATTAATTCTTTTTATAACTCAATTAGAATTCACGCATAATAGAGGTTCCAATCAGAAAATACAACATTCAAAGTTTATTTAAGATTATATATGTAATTATATTATAGTTCCTTTAATTATTTATTAACACCACCACTTATAAATGGGTTCAAGCATTCATTATGTCAACCTCTTGTCTACAATGAATCAAGATCTCCACTTTACAAGGAGGGTTTTTAAATTGATTGGAAACAAAATACAACACATATAATTACCACTTGATAATATATCATTTAAGCACAAGAAAGAAATCAATCTAACTTTAATTTATTACCAAAAATTTCACCCTTTCACCTAAGTAAAATAAAAATTAGTTACTCATAGACAAAAAGAAAGAAATAGAGAAGAAGTAGAAGAAGAACATAACTTCAATTAAGAATAAAAGAAAACTACAACAAGATAAACAAATAACACAATAGCATGATTTTGATCTCTAAAACCAAGATTCTCAAATGATCAGTGGTATGGTGTGAAATATGATTAAAAATTATTATAAAAAATAGTTACCAAGTTCTACAAAATATAAAAAAACCTTACAACCAGTTGTAGTAAGTAAGGGTCGATCCACAAAAAACTAATTCATTTAACACTATAGATTGCTTCCTAATTTAAACTCTTAAAAATAGTAAAAAGTAAAAATGGGGGTTTTGTTAATTAAAACTAAAAATAGAAATTAAACTTAAAACAAAAAAAATAGTAAACACAAATTGAATTACCAAGTCAAAGATATTAGTTAAGAGATGGAATCCACCACTAGATTTATATGATTATGCCAACTTACATACTCTTTATACCAACATGATCAATTATGTTCTTATGTGATTGTGAGATAAATCCCTTATTTTTCTTAAGTTTCGCTTAATTCAGCAACCGCTCAAATCAAACCCTATTCATTAGTTATTTGTAAAGCAACTGCTCTCACACCTACCTAATAATTACATTAAGAATTAGAAAACTAATCACACTAAGATCTAATCATACACCAAGATTAAATTACTTAGATCGTATGTTTCACTAGTTTTACTATAGCAACAGCGCATAGCAATCCTAGTTTTGCCACTCTCGAAATTTGGCAAGAATATAAAGACCTTTATATTGATTTAAAAGATCAGAAATATATGAATAAAAACATAACTGTATTGATATAAAGAAATATGCAAGATTTACATAATCAAAACTAGGATTTCATCTTCTCTTAACCAATCAAGAAGTTTAACTACACATGGCAAATTCAAAAACAGAAGAAGAATTAAAGAAAGACATTGTTCAGAATAAAAGAAGAAAAGAAAACTAAAGATCAAACTAGTTTCCAAGGTTTGAGAATGATTTATCTTCAATCGCTCGAATCCGAGTCTCCAACCCTCAATCGAATCTCTCTCTTTCTTGGTCTTTGTGTTTCCCTCAGTTCCCTTGACGGCTCTCTCTGTCCAGATATCGTTTAGGGACTCTAAGCAACCCTATTTATAAGTTTGGATACCTAATTCAGCATTAAAATTTGAATTTAAATTTCTTAGCCGATGACACGGGCTGTGTCATATAACACGGCCCAGCCCGTGTCATGTGACACAGGCCGTGTTATCGGTCAATTGTTGACATTTAGCTAAGTTTCTGATATAAAAATAGTTGCCAGGTTCCACCAAAAATATAAAGACCTTGCAACCATTTGTAGTAAGCAAAAGTTGATCCACAGAGAACTAATTCAATTAACACTACAGATTGCTTCCTAATTTAAACTCTTAAAAATAGTAAAAAGTAAAAAGGGGGGTTTTGTTAATTAAAACTAAAAATAGAAATTAAACTTAAAACAAAAAAAAACAGTGAACACAAATTGAATTACCAAGTCAAAGATATTAGTTAAGAGATGGAATCCACCACTAGATTTATATGATTATACTAACTTACATACTCTTTATACCAACATGATCAATTATGTTCTTATGTGATTGTGAGATAAATCCCTTGTTTTCCTTAAGTTTCGCTTAATTCAACAACCGCTCAAATCAAACCATAACCATTAGTTATTTGTAAAGCAACCGCTCTTATACTTACCTAATGATTGCGTTAAGAATTAGAAAACCAATCACACTAAGATCTAATCATACACCGGGATTAAATTACTTAGATCGTATATTTCATTAGTTTTACCATTGCAATCGTGCATAGCAATCCTAGTTTTGCCATTCTCGAAATTTGGCAAGAATATAAAGACCTTTATATTGATTTAAGATCAGAAACATATGAATAAAAACATAACTGTATTGATATAAAGAAATATACAAGATTCACATAATCAAAACTAGGATTTCATCTTCCCTTAACCAATCAAGAAGTTTAGCCACACATGGCAAATTCAAAAACAGAAAAAGAATTAAAGAAAGACATTGTTCAGAAGAAAAGAAGAAAAGAAAACTAAAGATCAAACTAGTTTCCAATGTTTGAGAATGATTAATTTTCGATCGCTCGAATCCGAGTCTCCAACCCTCAATTGAATCTCTTTCTTTCTTGGTCTTTGTGTTTCCCTCAGTTCCCTTGACGACTTTCTCTGTTCAGATATCCTTTAGGGACTCTAAGCAACCCTATTTATAAGTTTGGATACCTAATTCAGCATTAAAATTTGAATTTAAATTTTGGAGCCGATGACACGGGCCGTGTCATATAACATGGCCCAGCCCGTGTCTGAATCTGGTAACACACTTCCAGCTAATTTCAAAGTCAGAGAAGAAATCAGTCAAGGCTTAAAACTTAATTCCCTTGTGAAGACAGAGACGTACATGGCCTATCCCGTATCATATAACACGGGCCGTGTGGTACAAAAATAAGATTTGACCCCTGTCTTAAAATAGTCAGAGGAGTACACGGTCCAGCCCGTGTCATTTGACACAAGCTGTGTTATTCACGTTTTTCAAATGCAACCTTGATTCTTCATAAATGCTCTTTTTCCTTTGTCTCCAGGGATAAAACTAATCTTCTTAAGCATTCATCTCTCTCCTTAAATGGTCTTCAAGCTCGGTTTGATGTTAATATACTTAAACACTCAAGGATCTCCTGAAAAGTATAATTTATTTATGAGTGTTTATAACCACATTTAAGCATAATTTCACAATTAACATCCGATTAAGCTTTATATTAGAAATTTAGCTAAATGTCAACAATTGAGCACATATGAAGTCCAATTAGATCAAATAAAAGGCATTTAAGATACTGAAATTATTAACAGATCAATCAGCCAATGGTGCCTTTTATAAAGGATGAGGGATACAAAATGATAATGGACTAATTAATGAGTGAGTAGATGAGTGGGTAAATGAGTAGAAAATGCCAAGTAGTGGTTTGATAATTGTGAATGAGTGAAAAATTATTGAGATTTTTGTCTCCAAAATCATTCAGTGCTGAACTTATGGATGCCATCAGCAAATGGAAAAGTGGTCTTCATGAAAGTTGTAGACCTAGATTTTAACTTTCAGATGCTAAAGTTTCAGCTCCATTCAATTTCTACGGCCCGAGATATGCCCTAATTACTGCATATTGTTCAGGCCCAACTATAACTCCTCTGTTCTGATTTATAAGCCCAACACGCCCTTCAAGCCATCTGAATTTCCTCTTGTGTTCTTCATGAAAGTTATAAATTTGGGTCTTAACTTTCAAATATCAAAACAGTTCCTACAACCTGAGTTATGCCCTGATTATTGTTCAGGCTCAGCTACAACTCCTCTGTTCTGACTTGCAAGCCTAATATGACCTCCAAATCATCTGAATTTCCTCTTGTATTCTTCATGAAAGTTGTAGATTTAGGTCTTTACTTTCAAATGCTAAACCCAAGGCAGTTCCTACAGCCTGAGTTATGTCCTGATTACTGTACACTGTTCAGGTTCCAATCACAAAACTTGTGTTCTAATTTCCAAGCCCAATTAGCTCCACTAGATGTCTGATTTTTTCTTGGAGCTCTTCATGAAAGTTATAGAGCTCTCTCTTATCTTTCCTACAAGGTAAGATACATAATTCTTAGACATATAGAACTCAAGATATGACCGAAATACAAAAATAGTGTAAGATCTCAATAATGCTGAAAAAAATTAATTAAGCCCAATTTTGAGTCCAAACTTACAAAACATAACTAAACTCAATCAATTAAGTATATAGAGAGTGTAAATGACTAAAAATGAAGATTTATTAATGTATAAAATATGTGATTATCACTACGTGGATGCGCCATCCTACTTGGCGCATCCTGGTTGGCCTGGACAAAGAAAACGCCACCCTTGTTGGCGTAACCAAGCAGAATAAGCCAACAAGGGTGGCGTAACCTCAATATATATACCCTAACCCCTCCCCCATCTGTGACATTCAAACGATTTTCTAAATTCTCATTATCTCTCTACAAATTTCTTCACTCTAAACGCTCTGAACTCTCTCAACGAACTCAATTCTTACTAGAAATGGTGTCTGAATCATTATTTATGATCAAATTTAGATCGTATTCCTTAATACTTTAAGTATCTCTTTCAATATTTAAATAGTTTATTTATTATTTGTTGATTGATTTTTTATTATGTTAGTGTTAATTATAAATTAATGTTATTATATATTATGTTAGTGTTAATTATACATTAATATTTTCATTGTCTAGTAAATAATGGAGTGGTAAGATATGTAGTCTAAATTGTACCTGGATTATTATTTTGTACGTGTCGAATAGGATATATTTTTTTCCTTGAGTACTTGACATGATTTAAATTAGTAAATGTAACTTAATTCAAAATAACTGAGTTTAGAAAGTTTTTATACATAAATAACTATATTGAATATTATAATTAATTTTTAATATATTGAATAAATATATGTAATATATTGTTATACATTGTTATATATTGTTATACATTGTTATATTGAATAAATATATTTATACATTGTTATATGTCCAATTAATATTGTAATTGATTTTTAATATATTAAATAAATATGTATTGAATTGTTATTGTTTAGAAGTGGAGTTAACATGACAAAATCACTGAATGTGCGTATTTACTTCAATGGGACAATGTATGATGGTGAAGAGGGTGTCATGTATCAAGGTCCTCCTCCTAGGCCTATTGTGATCACAGCCAATATGACTTTGGATAGGTTGAAAAATAATATCCATTCAAAGTTGAGGCTCCAAGCAAACCAACATGTGTCAAAGGTTGTCTATCGGTGTCCGCAATGCTTCAATCTGTGGAGATGGGTAATCTTCTAATAGAAGACGATGATGATGTAAAGTACATGATAGATTGCTTCTGTCAAACTCTGAACATGGCGTCGATGGAGTTGTATGTTGAGGTAGAAACAAGTGGGCAGGAAGAGCATGTTGAAGCTCCTGGTGAAATCGAAGCTCAAGTTGAGCCATGCAATATGATTGTTATTGGTGGTGCAATGGTTGAAACTGATAACCCACTTGTCAGAGATGCAGCATGCATGGGAGTCAAGTGAAGACGAAGAACAGATAGTTGAGGGCGACGATTCAGACACTGACATAGAGGCAGAAAACTTTGATGTCGAAGAAAATTTACAAGTTCCATTGTCGGTTGCTCCTCAATCCATGTTTATGCCTGAAGGACCTGAATCCATGTTTGTACCACCATGCCCTCAGTTTTCTCAAATCAATTGGGATGCATTGAGTAATCCTGATAACTTGCCTGAATTAGATAGTCGTGGGACTTGTAGCATCAATGATGAATTTTATGTTGGCTTGCAATTTCCATCAAAAGATGTCGTGAAGTTAGCCCTCAAACAATATTCGATTCACAGGCATCAAGAGTACAAGATTAAAGACTCTGATTCACAAAGACTGACTGCTAAGTGTCCTAATTTTGATGAAGGTTGTAATTGGAGACTTAGAGCCATACAAAACAAGAGGTCGAATACGTGACAGATTACAAAATATAATAGACTTTATAGTTGCGTAAACTCATCTATGTCATTAGATCACCGAAAGTTTGACTCTCGTTTGATCTGCTCTTGCATTTTGGAGTTACTTATAACAAAATCCGATGCACCTGTATCCTTAATTGTTGAACGGATTCGAAGCCAATTTGGTTACCAAGTTTCATATCAAAAAGCTTGGAAGGCAAAACAACTGGCTATTATGAATGTTTTTGGGGATTGGGACAAATCTTACGAGGTGTTGCCCAGATGGCTAGCAGCCATGAAGAGAGACATGGAAGGCACAATGGAGTTGTAAGACGAGGAATGTTTTGTGAATAACTGACTCGATCCTTCAAAAAGAGTCTTTTGTTGATTATTCTGGACATTTAGACCAAGTGTGACTGGCTTCCGATATTGTAAGCCCATTGTTCAAATTGATGCCACTCATTTATATAGCAAATACCATCATAAGTTGTTGATTGTAACAACTCAAGATGGAGATAGAAAACCTCTGCCTATTACATTTGTCATTGTGGAGGGGAGACCAAGGATGCTTAGAGTTGGTTCTTAGCCCACCTGAGATTGCATGTCACCCAACAAGAGGGCTTGTGTTTGATCTCTGATCGACATTGAGGCATCTTACAATCAGTGGCAAATAAAAATCTTGGATGGCAGCCTCCGAATGCATATCATGTCTTCTGCATATGGCACATTGGTTCCAATTTTAACTCCAAATTTCAGAATAAGGAGTTGAAGAGATTTTTGATTAACAAGTACTTTAAATTTTCTACTTGTATTCTAATATATGATAATAATAGTTAGGTTCTAATACCAACCTAATTCATTTGTTGTATCAGGGTATGAACTAATCGCAATAAAGTTTGATGCTAGGCTAGAGAAACTAATAGTTACAACGGAGATGGCAAATTGGATTAACAGAATTCCAAAAGAAAAATGGAGTTTGGCGTATGATGGTGGCCGCAGATTCGATTATATGACTACCAATTTATCAGAGTGCATTAACGGAGTGTTGAAGGGTAGCAGAAATCTACCTATAACTGCATTGGTTCAATTGACATATACGAAGTTAGTAGAATACTTTGTCAACCGAAAAGATAAGGCAAATTCGAAATTGATGACATCTGGGCAGGAATGGAGTGATGACTTATTGAAGCACTGGAGAGTCAACCTGGCAAAGGCCAGCTCACACCAAGTTCATCGGTATAATAGAGAGAACACAAGGTTCATGGTTGAAGAGGCTTTTAACCCTATAACACAACAAAGTGGACTTTCTTATACTTTGAACCTGGAAGAAAGGCGGTGTGACTGTGGGGTGTGTCAAGCATTGCATTATCCATGCTCGCATGCGATTGCTGCGTGTGCTTCTGTGACAGTTGACCCATTCCGACTTGTTCATAGGGTTTACAGGATGTAAAGCATTTACAGAGCCTATGAGTTTGATTTTGAACCGGTTCGGGCTGAACCATGGTGGCCTGCAGCTCCTGACACCACTTTGGTGCCACCACGTGCATTGCTTAGATCTAAAGGTCAACCAAAATTAACCCGACTTAGGAATGAGATGAATCGAGTTCTTTAGGGATGATGGAGTGGGGCCATCAACTGGGGCCATCTAGTTGATCTAGGACTTATTTTCATTTTCAGAATCTATAATGTGTATTTTGGAGTTGTATTATTTTGTATCACTAATCTATGATGTTGTTTTCGAATACTATTCCCTTATATATGTTAGTTGATTCTCAGTGTTAACTTCATTTCTTTCATATTATATTTTAGTATAATTATCATATGGTCATATCATATTTTATTATAGTAATCATATTGCAACATTAATTATTGTTATTATTTGGCATACAGCTGACAGATGGCATTCTGTGTAAACCCCGGACCAGAGGACAGCTCGATTTTGGAGTTGTATGAGTACCATGTTTCCCAGCATGTATGGCAGGGACATGAGGACAAGTACCTGCGTGTTAGACGTGCTCAAAAGACGAAACATATGGACTCCCCTGCTCCGATTCTTCCATATATACAGCAGGCTGGCTTCTTGGGAGTTGCCCATATGGGCTATTGTAGCATTGATTACTCCTTGATCTCTACATTGGTTGAGAGATGGCGCTGATCTGTCGATTATTTCCATACTTTAAATGCCTTATGATTGATTTAATTGGACTTCATAAGTGCTCAATTGTTGACATTTAGCTAAGTTTCTGATTTAGAGTTGTCTTTGGATGTTTATTGTGAAACTATGCTAAATGTGGTTATAAACACTCATAAATGAATTATGCTTTTCAGGATATCTTTGAGTGTTTGAGTCCATTAGCATTGAACCGAGCTTGATGGCCATTTGAGGAGAGAGATGAATACTTAAGAAGATTAGTTTTACCTTCAGAAGCAAAGGAAGAAGGGCATTCATGAAGAATCAATGTTGGATTAGAAGAAAATGATCAACACGGCCCGTGTGAAATAACACGGGGTAGGCCGTGTATCATTCTGAGTTTGAAGACTAGAAGATTTTGAAGAACACGGCCCGTGTCC
Organism: Ormosia semicastrata; assembly: GCA_029884595.1. Taxonomy (NCBI): domain Eukaryota; kingdom Viridiplantae; phylum Streptophyta; class Magnoliopsida; order Fabales; family Fabaceae; genus Ormosia; species Ormosia semicastrata. Next base: position 3,948,463 of record JAQQTO010000051.1, on the reverse strand, counting down.
AATGACACGGGGTAGGCCGTGTACTTCTCTGACTTCACAAGGGAATTCAGTTTTTAGCCTTGACCGATAACACGGGACATATGACACGGGTTGGGCCAGTGTATCATGACACGGCCCGTGTCGTCGCACCAGAAAGTTAAATTCGTATTTTAATGCTAAATTAGGTTTCAAAACCTATAAATAGGGTTGCTTAGAGTCCTTAAAGGAGGTCTGGCCGGGAGCAATAAGAGGATTCGAAGACTAAGGGAATGGGAGATCCATTGAAGATTGAGTCTCGGGTTCGAGCAATCGAAGATCGATCATCCCCAAATTTCTTCGGAAACTAGTTTGATCTTCAGTTTTCTTTTGCACTTTTGTTTTGGATAATGTTTTTCTTTAATTCTTCTTTTGTTTTTAACTTTGCCATGTGTGGCTAAACTTCTTGATTGGTTAAGGGAAGATGAAACTCTAGTTTTGATTATGTGAATCTTGCATATTTCTTTATATCAATACGATGTTTTTATTCATATATTTCTCGAATCTATTGTTGGTATGAAGGTTTTTATACTTGTTCCCACTTTCAAAGCGGTAGATCTGGGTTTATTATGCGCGATTGCGGTAGTAAATTTAGCGGAATGTATGATGTTCATGGGGTATAATTATCTTTGTGCTATTTGCCGCTATAAAAGTGGTAGATCTAGATATATTATGCGCGGTTGCATGTAATAATAGATCTAGTGAAATATATGTTCTAAGTAATTTAATCCTTGTGTGATTAGATCTTAGTGTGATTGGTTTTCTAATTCTTAATGCAATCATTAGGTAGTTGTAAGAGCGGTTGCTTTACAAATAACTAATGGTTAGGGTTTGATTTGAGCGGTTGCTGAATTAAGTGAAACTTAAGGAAGACATGGGATTTATCTCGCAATTGCATAAGAACATAATTGATCATGTTGGTATAAAGGGTAAGTAAGTTGGCATAATCATATAAATCTAGTGGTGGATTCCATCTCTTAACCAATATCTTTAACTTGATAATTCAATCTGTGTTTACTGTTTTGATTTAAGTTTAATTTCTCTTTTTAGTTTTAATCAACAAAACCCCCATTTTACTTTTACTGTTTATTTTTCATCAGAGTTTAATTTAGGAATTGGATTGATAGTGTTAATTGAATTAGTTCTTTGTGGATCGACCCTTGCTTACTATAACTGGTTGCAAGGTTTTTATATTTTTGGTGGAACTTGGCAACTGTTTTTGATATTATATTTAATCACAATCCACACCACACCAAATTTTGGCGCCGTTGCCGGGGAACTAATTTTCCAATTACGCTATTAATTTGTTTCCTATTTTTACTCTGTTTTTGTTTTTTTTATTTTTATTTTTGATTCTTTCTTTTTGAGTGTTTGTAGGTGTTGATGTCCATTGATCATGGAAGCTTGTGAGATTTGCTTATCATCTGGACATCCCACTGATTTGTGTCCCACTTTCCTAGTAGACACAAATGAGGAGGTAGAGGCAATATGGGGATATTCTCAACCGTCCGACAACTACAACCCCTACTCCAATACATATTATCCAAGGTGGTGGGATCCTCCTAACTTGAGTCATTGGCAAAGCAACAAGTTCAACCTCCTAGGCAACCCGAACCTTCACTTGGAGGAGCTAATAAGACAAATGGCCACTAATAACATTCGGCCAAAGAGAGACAAAGGCCATGAGCGATGACCTGCAAAACTCTTTGGGGCGCTTAGCCACAGAATTCAGTAAGATGTCGAGCCTAATTTCTGGGAGATTTCCCTCACAATTCGAAGAGGATATGAAGGAAGATCCTAGTACTGTCACATTGCACAGTGGGAAGACGTTAGATGAACCCACCTCTCATCCACAAGCTATTGAAGAGAAAGAAATAGAGCTCAAGAGGTAAGTGAGGAGGGGGAAAACTCTAAGGCCCCCAAGGTAAGTATTCTTGAACCCCTTCCTAAGGTAGTGGAGAGACAGTATGATGAGTTGTGTGATGAATTTCCTGATTTTATTGGTTTCAATAATTATACTCATTGCAACTCATGTATTGATTGTGATGGTGACATGATATGTGTTATTTGTCTTGAAATTTTTGCATTCTTGAGAGCCAATTCTGTTTATACAAAAGCTAATGTTGTTGAAGGATCTATCAATAATGCTTTTGATGCAAGTTACTGGGTCTAAGATACAAGGAGAGATAGAATTGCAGTGTTATCTTGAAGAGTTTTCAGTGAAGGGAGAAGAGCACCAGATGACAGACACTACTGAAGTGGATTTTGTTTTTGGGCCATGGTCCAATAGAAACAATGCATATGAAGTTGATGAAGTGCACATATTACTTTTCAGTGGTGAAGTCAAGGCAATTAAGGAAGGCCAATGGGACCCTGGTGGAAGCCCTCATGCTGTTTCAACCATAACTTGGTCATTACGTTTTAGCCAATGGGACCCCAGTGGAAGCTTTCATGTTATTTCAAGCATAAATTGGTTATTATGCTTTCGCCAATGGGATCTTTGTGGAAATTTCTTCATCTACCTCTGTTACTTCAATTAATAAGGATGTTTCTTTCCTCTCTTTTATTTTACTTATCCTAAATTTATTAATGATTATTTATTGTTGAGGTTTACATTGAGGACAATGTAGAATTTAAGTGTGGGGGAGGAATTGACATTTTGTTTTCTGTTTTATTTTTGTTTTTATTTTAATTTCTATTTTTTGTTTTTGAAAAAAAAATTGTGTGTTTTTATTTGGTTTCCAATGATGTTTTGAGATTTGTGAAGTCTATGAGTTTGAAGCAATTGAAATTCAAGGTTATGATTTATAAAATTCTTCTTTCATCTTGAATTTGACATGCTTGGTTTTGGATGTTTGATTGATGAATTGAGTTTGATAGATGCATACCTGGTGAGATTTTGAGCCTTTTGATGGATGGATTTAGCATTTATGTCATTCTCTTCTTTCTTGTGTGATTTTCACTCATGTCATATTGATCACTCTAGAACTTGCTTTAATTCTTTTTGAGGCTACATTTTCACTTACATACATGAACATGATTGAGGCATTCTTTTGTGATTAACTACTTGGGCCAAATAGCCAACCTTGCATTATTTCCCTTTGATTAACCCCTTGAGCCTATTTGCCTATTTAAGTGTGGGGGAGGAATTGACATTTTCATTGGAGGAGCTCTTTTGCTTGCAAGTGTTTAATAGGACAAGTGTGGGGGTTGTGCAAGTTGATGTGTAATATGCAAGATGTTGGTGAAAAAAAAAAAAGCAAAGAAAAAAAAATTCAAGAAAGATTGTAAAAGAAAATAAAAGAAAAAGGAAAGGAAGATGTAAAGAGAATATGCATTATATAGATTTGAGGGGATAAAAATTTCATATTTGTCAATTGAGTTTCTCCCCAATGTTCTTTTATTCTCTTAGGTGCTCATCTTACCATATCCATATTATTTCCTTCCCTTACCTTGGCCCCATTACAACCTTAAATAAAGTCCTCTTGATTTGTGTGTGCATGTGTTTGAGTAGTGGAGAAGTAGAAGAAAAGCAAGCTTATGGTAGTGCATTTTTCATGGGTTGAATTGAGTGAAATACTTACCTGGTAAACACTTGAGAGATTGAGAGTGTATCTTGTGAGGATCTATCATTCTTAATTCATGCTTTTCAAATTGAAGATGCCTTGCTTGTTGGTTAGAAATGTGAAGAACTGTTATCTCTTGAATGTTTTGATTCCTTGAATCTTTTCTTGCTCTTCTTACTTACTAACTTTTGCCTCTCTTGAATATCATTGGAAACTGAGTCTTTTGAATTTTTAGGTTTTGTTCTGTTTTGTTTTCCCTGTTCCTTGGTTTGGTCTTATGTTTTGCCCAGGAGTGCAAAAAGCTAAGTGTGGGGGTATTTGATCTGTCGATTATTTCCATACTTTAAATGCCTTATGATTGATTTAATTGGACTTCATATGTGCTCAATTGTTGACATTTAGCTAAGTTTCTGATTTAGAGTTGTCTTTGGATGTTTATTGTGAAACTATGCTAAATGTGGTTATAAACACTCATAAATGAATTATGCTTTTCAGGATATCTTTGAGTGTTTGAGTCCATTAGCATTGAACCGAGCTTGATGGCCATTTGAGGAGAGAGATGAATACTTAAGAAGATTAGTTTTACCCTCAGAAGCAAAGGAAGAAGGGCATTCATGAAGAATCAAGGTTGGATTAGAAGAAAATGATCAACACGGCCCATGTGAAATAACACGGGGTAGGCCGTGTATCATTCTGAGTTTGAAGACTAGAAGATTTTGAAGAACACGGCCCGTGTCCAATGACACGGGGTATGCCGTGTACTTCTCTGACTTCACAAGGGAATTCAATTTTTAGCCTTGACCGATAACACGGGCCGTGTGATATGACACGGGTTGGGCCGTGTATCATGACACGGCCTGTGTCGTCGCACCAGAAAGTTAAATTCGTATTTTAATGCTAAATTAGGTTTCAAAACCTATAAATAGGGTTGCTTAGAGCCCTTAAAGGAGGTCAATTGGGGAGACCAAGGGGGGTCAAGAGGATTCGAAGACCAAGGGAAAGGGAGATTGGATTGAAGATTGGAGTCTCGGGTTCGAGCAATCGAAGATCGATCATCCCCACCTTCTGAAACTAGTTTGATCTTCAGTTTTCTTTTGCACTTTTGTTTTGGATAATGTTTTTCTTTAATTCTTCTTCTCGTTTTTAACTTTGCCATGTGTGGCTAAACTTCTTGATTGGTTAAGGGAAGATGAAACTCTAGTTTTGATTATGTGAATCTTGCATATTTCTTTATATCAATACGATTATGTTTTTATTCATATATTTCTCAATCTATTGTTGGTATGAAGGTTTTTATACTTGTTCCCACTTTCAAAGCGGTAGATCTGGGTTTATTATGCGCGGTTCGGTAGTAAATTTAGCGGAATGTATGATGTTCATGTGGGTATAATTATCTTTGTGCTATTTGCCGCTATAAAAGTGGTAGATCTAGATATATTATGCGCGATTGCGATAATAGATCTAGTGAAATATATGTTCTAAGTAATTTAATCCCTAATGTGTGATTAGATCTTAGTGTGATTGGTTTTCTAATTCTTAATGCAATCATTAGGTAGTTGTAAGAGCGGTTGCTTTACAAATAACTAATGGTTAGGGTTTGATTTGAGCGGTTCTTTAATTAAGCGAAACTTAAGGAAGACATGGGATTTATCTCGCAATTGCATAAGAACATAATTGATCATGTTGGTATAAAGGGTAAGTAAGTTGGCATAATCATATAAATCTAGTGGTGGATTCCATCTCTTAACCAATATCTTTAACTTGATAATTCAATCTGTGTTTACTGCTTTTGATTTAAGTTTAATTTCTCTTTTTAGTTTTAATCAACAAAACCCCCTTTTACTTTTACTTGTTTATTTTTCATCAGAGTTTAATTTAGGAATTGGATTGATAGTGTTAATTGAATTGGTTCTCTGTGGATCGACCCTTGCTTACTACAACTGGTTGCAAGGTTTTTATATTTTTGGTGGAACTTGGCAACTGTTTTTGATATTATATTTAATCACAATCCACACCACACCAGGCGCCCAGAGGCGCATACATTTCACATGCCTACCGGGGAGTGCACCATTACATTGGAGGATATCGGTATGATATCGGGTCTTCCCATTGACGGCGTTGCAGTCACTTGCATTACCCATAGGGATGATTGACTCAGTTTGTGTGTTCAGTTGTTAGGGATTGATGAGACTCCCTCGCTCATAGCTGGGGCACGTATTGACATGACATACCTGTGGCAGCCGAGTGTTACTACAGTCACTGAGGATGATGATGATGAGTACGTGCAACAGCGTACACGACATTACATACTTCGGTTGCTTGGGGGTTTCTTATGTCCCGATCATTCTGGTAAGCTTGTGCACTTGATGTTCCTTCCATTGTTGGAGCACTTTGCTATTGCCGGGACATATAGCTGGGGGTCTGCAGTTTTGGCGTACCTGTATAGGAAGCTTTGTAAAGCTACGGACTATAACACACGTGAGATCGGAGGGGCATGCATCTTATTGCAGTATTGGGCATGGTACAGATTCCCCCGGCTTGCCCATACACTAGCTGATCATTTTGAGCCTGATATGTTTTATGATGTTGATCGTGGTCAATTACGTCCCTTAGGATGAGAGTAAGTTTCTATTTCATTTCATATTTTTACATTACTTTCTTGACATACTTTGTTAATATTTGTAACTTACGTTTGTAATACTTTCATTTGCCAAATAGGTGGCGCAAGCATAAAGTATTGAGTGATACTGTGATTGGCGTCCTTGCATATTATTGCCAGTTCTTTGATCAGTTGAAGAACGATGAGGTATGTCTTCGTTTACATTCCTTTGAATTATTTATTTATGCATATGCCGTCTTAATGTTTTGTGCATCTCATTTTTTCAGTTTATATGGCAACCATACACGGATGAGCAGGTGGCAACACTGCCATCTTTTTGTATGGCTGGTAGGGACATAGCACTGGCAGTGGTCCCTCTCATATGTTTTCACATTGTTGAGTGGCACCAGCCAGACCATGTCATGTGCCAGTTTGGTCTTGACCAGCCCATTCCACGGAGACTGCTCCAGGCAGACAGATTGCACTCGGTTACACTGGCAGGTAGGCATGATGATGATTGGCCAGCTACACATGCTGTTTATATAGCCACTTGGGATAGTCGTAGGGAGAAGCTTGTTAGGGGAATCCCATTAGTCGCACCCCTCAATTCACGTTCTGAGTACATGTGTTGGTATAAAATAATTACCAGATACTGGATTGCTCCCACTAGCGCATCTATTGGGAATGCGGTAAGCTCTTTACCAATTTATTAGTGATTATATATATTTTGTATTCAGTATAATGACATAAATTATATCTGTTTATTAGGCGGACATTGTAGAATATTTGCTCAGTTCAACTATTGACACTGTTGCTCGAGAGGCTGCTACACAGATCCTACACTCATTGCGGGAGCATGACTGCATTACGATGGAACAGCTGCATCTAACTCTAGCTGCAGATGACATTTCAGGGCCGCCCGAGGAGTCCAGTCAACAGGGAACGCGGCGTAGACAGAGGAAAAGATTAGCGAGCACTCGGACACGACTTCGACATCCCGAGGACTCCAGCTCTACCAGCCAGCATACGACTCAGTCTCCTACTACTGCTACATACCCTCCTACTCAGCCACCACCTGCATATTACCCACCATACCCACCATACCCTTACACACCGTATCCTTACCAGCCACCGGATTACCCCTCATATCCTTACCCACCACATGGTTACCCACCATATCCTTACCCACCACCAGGTTACCCACCATACCCATCACAGTCAGGTCCCTCTTCCGATCCATCTCACAGGCCACCGCATTCTAATGCAGGCCCATCTCATTGACATTGACATGTAATTATATTTAGTGATTTTATATAAAAGACTATTGATAATATCTTATTGTGAGTTTGGTACCCTTATTAGATTAGATTATATATGTTTTTCGCTCAATTTTAGTTTTATTAAAGATCTTGGTAACTGGTTGCATTAAATAGGATCATGTGCTTTTTGGGAGGTCCAACATTTAGGAAAAACTCTGTCAAAATTTTCACTCTAATTTGAATTACTAAAAAATTGGGAGGGGGATTATTGGGATCCGAATCCTACTCACTAAATAAACGTTTCAAACAATGTTATTTTTTTACTAACATAAACGTGTAGTAACATACGAAAAAAAAAAAGACCTATAAATTACAAGCATAATGTTTTTTTACATAATATTTAGTAACATATCATAGATAGTTGGGACATGTGTACAATGAGGTGACAGTGTTGAGAATTATAATATTCATTAAATAATTCATTAGATAACAGTGGCAAAGAACGTTCATTATTTTAATGCTTACTTTCATAATTTTGGTTTGTTAATATTTAGATTTTGAATTTGTATGATGTAATTTTATTAAATACTTTAAGTGTTATAATTATAATTATTTAGATAAATTAATGAAGTAATATGATGCTAATTGTAATATTTTTAATGAAATATGTTGGTATAAATAAATTCATTAAAAATATAATTTATTATAATAAACATCAAAATTTCTCTTAATAAAACAAAATAAAATTACCTACAAGGGTTACGCCAACACGGTGGCATTTTCCTTATTCAGGCCAATCAGGATACGCCAAGTAGATGCGCATCCACGTAAGTTGCGCCAAGCGTGTTGGCGCAACCTACGTGGATGCGTCATCTTACTTGGCGCATCCTGGTTGGCCAGATAATAATAAAAAAAGTCACGTAGGACAAAAGGGTGACAGTTTGGTATATAATTTCAAAAGAGTGGCATTTTGATACATTGTTAAAAAAAATAACAATTTAATAAATATTTTAAAAAAAATGACAATTTGATAAATAATTTTATTAACATTGCTAGGTTGCTCCTAGTTGAGCTTCATCTCAGATTCCGGTCCAAAACAACTCTCTTAACAGATCATATGATTTTTGCTATCCATGTTATACCTCGTAATCATGAAGCTAATTTTGTTGATATCTCTCGTTACATATGAGAAGACAAACAAGAATGATGTGCGGGTTTTTATTTTTTATTGACTTTATAATTTGTATCCTTAATTTTCACTAGTTACAAGCATTGCATATAAGAGCTGATTCCAAGTATCAGCCACACCAGAAAGACACCAATGAAGGCAATCAATCGCTTGTTTGCCATACCCAAGATAGATAGAAGGGTGACCATCTCTTCTGAGCTGTGATAGGGTTGTTACATCAAGCAAAGCAACGTGTTTTGACATATTAGCCAACACTTCCTTTACAATAGCCACAGGTGCGGGTAAACCTCCTGGGTATGTTGAACCACTAATTGGTTCAGTTTGTCCCTTGCAGGTTGCACCTGAATTTGTGTCATTCCACTCTTCACCACTACACGCACCAGAAATAAGAGGCCAATTACCATATAGCAACAACTCTTTGATCAATGTACCAAACAAAGAAAATGAAAATTACCTGAAATGCCTTGGTGAAATGCCTTGGAAGAACACTTTTGTGACTTTTGGATCCACATTGGATTGCACCCACTTAGACCAATTTGTTAGTCCCTTCTTGTAAGCCACCAAACGATCCATATCTTTCACTATTTGATTACCATCTTGAATGTAGTCCCATCTGAGATCAACAAGCGACATGCACATCACATTATTCAGTTCTTATTGACACCTAAAAAATAGATAATTCTTGCTATGTAGCATTTTGCTTTGTTTATTAAATCAAAACAATGCATCTTACGTCTTATCCGTGCGAGCCCACCAATGCCAGCTATTGAAGATTAGAATGTCATATCCTCTCCATTTATCGCCATTTTTAATGGAGTCAAGCTTTAGAACCTTGCCTATCTTTTCTTGTACCAATTCCACAAGATAATGATTTATAAATCGACTCACATAAATGTCATATTCCTGGTAGAGAAATGAATATGAGAATATGAGTTTGTAGAGGAGCTTGTATAAAAAAAATATTAAAAAGAATTGAAAAGTTGCAGTGCTCAATCTAATGCGATATACACAATTTTTGTATTTTAAATTTACACAACTATTATATATATTTTAATTCTTTTATGGTTACAAGGAGGGTTAGACGCCCAACAAACTACACTATGACACTATGGACAAAGGAAACTCCAGCTAAATCATCCAACAGAAGTTGTCCACACCCATTTGGTGGCTTATACGGAATGAGGAGTTCCCTCTCTCATAGAATGGGTGATTCTGACTTTCCATTGCTGCTCAGTAGCATACTCTTTAAATTAAATGTGGTTTTTTGATATATTTTATGTATTTTTTTCGTTGTTGTGCATATTTATTCTGCAATTTTCTATTCTGTGATAATTTTAAATATATATTGTGTTGCATTTTTGGTGAAATATTGTATAAAAAAATATTTTTGAATGCTCTGAGAATAATGGTAGTATTTACTCTCTCTACTTCAGATAATTTTTAATTTATATTCTCGCTCTTTGTTATATGTTTAAACTTGAATAGAATATACTATGTAATGGTTTAAATCATTTGAAATCCATGCATATGAAACTCTCAGTTTTATGTTGATTGGATGTATGATTTCATGTATGATAAATATATACTGTAGTAATTAAGGCAATTAAAGATTCTAATTATGAGTTTTATAGATTGGTATTCACTAAAATAATTTTATTTATACTGGTATATAATTTATATTTTCTATATGGTGAACATGGTGGAGTGGATTAACTATAACATGACTAACTAGATTGGAAGGAAATATAGGAAGGAATGGAGGGAGGTGTGTGCAGTAACGTGTTGGAAGATATGGAAATGAAGAAAATTGTGGGTTGTTTGATGAAACCGTTAGCAGGCCGACAATTCCAGTGAGAATAGTGGAACCGTGGATTAGTTGCTATGAGAAAAGAAAGGTTGTTTTGAGTACAGGGGCAAATGGAAGATGAAGTAATGGTAGAGGGACCAAGTGGAGGCCACCAGAGGAAGGCTGGGTCAAAATTTATACTGAAGGGGCATGCAGAGGTGGAGGGGACGAGGCAGGCTGTGATGGTCTAATTCGTGACCATTGGGGATAATGGATAAAGGGTTTCACAAGATATTTGGGGAAGACTGATGCTTTTATAGCTGAGATATGGGGTGCGTGGGAAGGAGTTAAGCTAGCTAAGAGACTTGGATACAGCAAGGTCTAGTTGGAATTGGATTCCCTAGGGGTGGTTAAGTCTCTTGAAGCATCAGAGATGGATTATAGAAGTGGGAGGCAGCTGATAAGAAGATTGAAGGAGGAAGTACAGGGAGAAGGGAGGTAAAAATCAGCCATATACCTTGGAAGGGTAATCAATGCGCAGACATATTGGCAATAATGAGTTTTAGAAGCCACACTGGTACCAGAATAATGGAAGATCCGCCAGGAGAGATAAGGGAGTTGGTGTTAGGTGATGTCATGGGACTATATACTCCCCAGGATGCTATCTTATAATCTATGGTATTTGGGCTAATGCCCCGTTTATATAACAAAAAAAAAATGATTTTATTTATGCCTGTCTATAGGATTTATTTTCAGAATAATTTTAAATTATTGCATGCAATTACCTGTTCAAATGGGTTATTACGTGTGTCAATTTAGAATGACATGAGTGCATTTACGGATTGAATAATGTCTTAGTCACGGGAGTCTATCGTCAAAGAGGATGGCTCCTGAGGCATTCCTGAAGGCTTCATTGCTTTGGAAGAGATTGATGCAACACAGATTGAGCAGCCAATATATGAGTTTGTGAATCCGAATGGGGAGTGGAACGGGGCCAAGCTTCAACATTTATTACCTCCATGGGTGTGTGACGAGATTGCAGGGTCATTGACAAGAGCTTGGGGTTGATAAAATAGCTTGGGATTTTTCCAATGATGATCAGTTTTCAACAAAGACAGCATATGATTCTTCAGCTGGAGTGGAACTTTTGAATAAAATGAATTTGTTAGAGCCTGGTTTGGAAATGGCTGGGACCACAATGTGTTCGTTGCTTCCTCTGGTTGACACTGCATGAGGGAATCATGACCAACAGCTTTCGGAAATCCTGGCGATTCACACAAGACGCTTCCTGCCGAAGATGAGGTCATCCAATGGAGTCAGTCCTTCATGCTCTTCGGGACTGTGTGCATGTGCATGATTTTTGGTTACCTATGTTAAGACCTCAAGATTGGCACGAATTCTTTGAAGCTAATGGTCGGGACTAGGTGGTGATGAATCTTAGGAGCATGGGTCAAAAGGTCGAGGAGCATTGGGCTTTTTAATCTTTGGCTTTACATGTTGGCTTCCACGTCAGCTGAGCGAAGGCCAGAAGCAGGTCGGGTCCAGGTGCTAATTAATACAAATCGGGTACAGGATCTAACCCGCGTCAAACACTAGTCAAATACGTGCTGGAACATCAGGCATGTGAGCCACACACGTAGAGGAAGAGGTGGTGCATGGGAGGTTGGACGACGGTGAAAATTTGACGGCGGTAATTCCAACGATGTTCACGGTGTCAAAAACAAAAGTATAGAGAGCGGCGAACTAAAAACAACAACAATGAGGAACTTTTACTATGACAAAAAAAGGTAGGGTTATCAAAGAACGCAAGACGGAGGTTGGATTGAGAGTCTAGATACTCTAATACTAAATTAGTAACGGAGACGGAGAGAGAAAATAAATAAATATATATTTAAATGTATAATATATAAAAAGATTAATTTCTATTTGATACAAGAGAATTGTTATTCATAAAAAATATATGTATATAATTAAATCTAATTGTATACAAAATCAAACCAATCCTAGTTCCTAAAATTGTGCTAACATGCCTAATATGCACAAATAGAAACTCAGTGGTGTTTGAGAATGGTAATTCAAGCAAGGAGTATATTTTATTTCTAGCTAAGTTTTATGTTGCTGAAATATGGTAAATGTGCAGAAGAATGTGTAACAAAAACACATGCAGGGAAATAGCTATCATGATATTGTAATTGGATGTCAGTTCCCTGAGGATGGTTGGATAAAATGTAATTTCGATGCATGGGTGAAACAAGGTAGCCAACTTGATAGTTGTGGAGGACATTTCCATGATAGCTCAGGAGCTTGGGTGGTTGGTTTCACTTGCAATATTGGGAGGTCTACTGATTTATTATCAGAACTTCGGGGAGTCTATACAGCCATAAAGTTGGCATGGGAGCATAGCATTGAAAGGTTATGGGTGGAATCTGATTCTTTAGTAGTTGTGGGACTAATCTCAAAGGGTTGTGCTACTACACATCCGCGCTCCTCATTGGTTGACGCCATTAAGAAGCTTTGTGAGCACTATGCTAGTAAAATTTGATAAAAAATGGACACACAAGTGGGTTACACGCGCAAACGCGTGGGCATTGCCACACGATTGGGTCTTCTCCACTAAGGCTATGTTTGGAAGCTAATTTTAAGAGGGAAAGGGAGGGAAGAGAAAGGCTTATCCCATGCCTTTCTCTTGTTTGAAAGTTTTGGTATGGGAGGGAAAGAGAATGAGGATTTTTCATTAACTCTCTGAAACTCTCTCATCTCACCAATTCACGGTTCCTCTAAATTGGGGGATTTTGGGAGAAAAATAAATATATGTACTAAAATGCCCTTGCCCTTTCTCTTGTCTGAAACCCTTCCATCTTCCTTTCACGTTTTCAGATTCACGGTTCCTTGCATATTTTGGATATGGTGGCTCTACCATTCTCGACTTTGGCTTCGATAACTCCAATCGAATCAACAAGCACGCGCCCTAGACACCGACTCTACCAGAAGATATTGGTGAGTTTCTCGCCTCTCCCATTGCCCCTACCGGTGGTCTTCTTCAAGTTATTGTTGCAGTTACTGCTGGTGAGTAAGTGCCCAAAGATCAACTCAGAGAAATGCACCTTCTCCTCGTGGTGGATCTACATGGCAACACCATCACCATTGTTGAACCTTTGGCTCAACGTCCATGGCGAATTTGAGAGAATTCATGGAGGGGTCGCGCTGCTTGTTGTGGCAGCGTTGATGAGGAACTCGTTGAAGATCTTGTAGATGCCAAGGAGGCAGGTGACTGGGCCGTGGAACATCTCGTTGTTCTCGTAGAACAAAAGGATCTGGAAGTGCTTCTCAATAGTTGAGAATGCACTCCAGCAAGTTATTTTTCTGATACATTTCTTTGATGGTTTTTGGCGCCAGTGCCAGTATGGGGGTTCGATGTTGGCAGTGTTGCTGGTCTGCAATGGGCACTTCTTTTGGGGTTCCAATTTTTTGTTGAAATTCCAATTTCACCGAATAATTTTCCAAACTAAGAAATTTTACAAATCCAGTACATTGAATTGCATCAATTTAATTCCCTTTCATTTTACATTTTCTAAAATTTTGAAATGACTCATCCAAACACTTCTAGAGAAAATAAATTTTAAAGAATTTTTTTGGAGAATATGATTTTTTTGAATAATATGATTTTTAAAGAATATGATTTTTTTGAATAAAGGGTAAAATGGTAAAAATATATCTTAAACCTTTCATTTCCTTTTTTTCATATATTCTACACTCCCAAATAAGGAGGAAGATAAATCTCTTATTTTCATTCTTTTCCTTTCCCTCCAAACTTCCAAACACACCCTAAGAGTCCAAACGGGTCAACCCGCTTTTTCACGGGTTTCCGCCTTTGACCTCGCATAGTCGCATTTGACGAGTTTGTCGCTCAGGAATCAAAGCTCGACCAGCCTCGGACCAAATCATGTGAAAAAATTCAAGGATTTAGATTGTTTTTGAGTGAGAGATGGTACTCATTAAGAACCAAATGGGTTCTTCGAAATTCAAGACAAAACTGAAGGTTGGTTGAATTTAAAAGGCCAAGAAACGCTTCATGAATATCTAAACCGCATCTTATAACAGATCGAAGCATTAAACATGCAAAAATTGATAGAATTAGAATCAGGTTTTCTGAAACCTTAGGTTCAAACCACGAATTTCGAACACGAAATTCTCTATCTACAAGGCACAGTTTAATTCGATTGTAGTGTCCATGTACTCAGAAAATCAAGATCAACAAAAGCTCCAACATAATTCATTCCAATTTTTTTTAAAAAAATCAAAGATTCAAAGGGTCAAGAATTGCATATGAAAAATAAAATTCTTAAATTCAACCAAGTATGCAATTAAAAATTGTGTCCTAAAATCACATATGCTATTTAATATTCTAACAAGAACCTCACCGGCAAATAGAATGTGTGTTCGGAAAATTTGTATTTTGAGTGGGGCACCGCAACGTGCAACAAGCATGCAAGTGATCGCCACTGGTTGTTGCTTAAAGAATCTCCAACGAATAATATTTTCTTCCCCTTATATCTCCTCAAGAAGTCATTGCCATTAAATCTGCACTAAATAGATAATATCATACTATTGAGTATTGAATATATATCCAACATACATGTTAACACGAAAATGTTGGTTTTGATTTGAAGAGGAGTAATCAAATGTTACCTTGGCAATTCACAAGCAGTGGGCTTCCATCTATATTTGAGGTAATCTGTATCTGGTCGTCCATTTTTCTGGCAATCAAATTGACCCCCAATGAAAGGGCAATTTGAGTTGTTGTAAAGAGGATAAGAGTCATCACGAACCCAACTCCCTGTGAAGAAATCACAGTTATTCGATTGAGAATCCTGTGTGTTTTCCAATTGCACAAATGTAGCACTGCTTTGGAAAAATCCATGATAGATAGAGAAGAATGTTAGCACCAAAAAAAAAAAAGAGAGAGGGAGAACAATGTAAGTGATTGAGCAAAGGCTACGGAATCTATAACCCATGGTATGTGTGACAAAAAAAAAAAGCATATGCCCATAGTATTTATAACATAACATACTCTTTATCATTTGCCATTTATCATTAAGATTTTCCTTAATATTTGTTTTCCTTTTAGACGATCCTTTCTTTTTTTATTCTATTTTTAAATGCATATTAAAGAAACTATAGTGAATAGATATTGTTAATTAAGAAACTACTAATATCCTGTACAATGTACATTGCATGCGTTCTTTTAAATTTAGCTAATTTTTTTTAAGTGAATAAATTTAAGGTGTAGTTTTATAAGAAAAATGTTTTTTTATTAAAAAACTCAAATACTTTTAACTATTTAGATAAGATTATTAAAATAAACAAAATTTTAAAATAATTTTTTACTTTTTATAAGAAACTAAGATGAGCTACTTTAGAAAAAAAAATAGAAAAGTATAAGTGTGTTTATTTGTACTTTTTTTTTCACGAAAGAGAGAGAAAATTTTATTATTTTTGCTTTAAATAAAGTGTAGATTAAAAAATTATAATTAGTTGAAAGAGAATTTAAATATTTAAATTTAAAATTTAAAAAAAAGTTAAGAATTATACATACCATTCTTTGAAAAATAGTAAAATTAAGAATGATATATGTTACTCTATAAGACAGAGAAAAATAAAAGATTAATTATGTACTTTAATTTAATATATAAGGATGGATTGGTTTTGAGATACAAGTTTTAGAATTTAAAAATTGATGATGATAAGTATAGATTTAGCTTAGAAAATAAATTACAAAGAAAATAAATTACAGAGAAAAATAAATTTAAGGAGGTACATTATTTAAACTAATACATCTTACCTCATCACACACCAAAATGCATTTTTAGTGGCAATGATAATGGCCTTTACCGGCAATAATAATTGCCACAAATATTTTTACTGTCAATTACCTATTTGACAGTGTAACTAGTGTCGGTAAAAAATTTTCTGGCAATTATAATAATCGCTGGTAAAGACTCCATTTATTGCCGCAAAAAGAAAAGGTTTTATAGCGGCAATTATTTGCCAGTAACTTTTGTGGCCAGTAAAACTGGTTTTCAAATTGACTAAAATAGACATTTTAATAACTTTTGTTATTGCTGATAAAAGTTAAGAAGACTTTTCTATGCAATTACAATTGTCGTAAATGCTATGACTATTTGCCATCCAATATGCACCTAAGAATGTATATAAGGAATATTAATGAAAGTTTTAGTGTCAATTCTATTTGCCACCCAAAAAATTAAATAACATACAAATTAATGTTCCTAATAAAAATACTAAAATTCATTGTAAAAAAATTAAATTAAATTAACCACCAAAAGGAACAATAATTAATTATTAACTTTATGGGTGTCAACAACAAAATACAAAGAACATCATTTAAGTTCAATAACTAGTTTTATTTTGAGTTTAATAACTAGTATCATCAAGTAGTCATAATACAAGACAATAGATAGTCTAAAAACATTTCTTCAACTTGATCACATTAAAGTCTTTAGCAGTAAAATGTATGAGAATCATAATCTATGACCTAAAATGATAAAATAAAAAGAATGAGTCATTCAGTATTAAAAATTTAACAAGAGATTCCAGACAGCTTTGAAGTATGTTGAGCATAACGAACTGTCATAAGAAGATTCCAGGCAGAAAATCTTGAAATTTCTCCACACAAAAAATGAAAAATCTAGATGAAGACTCAAGTGTTGGTCTATGATGTACAAGTGCTGATTCGACAACACAGTTTTATATCAACATTTACACGGAGCCCCTCACATCTTTTATTATACCATCATCCCAGAGAACAACACACTAGTATGGAAGCATAAAAAAAGACTTTCACTGGATCCAATAATGCAGATAACATATAAAAAATATATCTTTGCACACAGTTGAATCTTTCAACATTCATAAGCTGCAAAGTCTCACAGAGGTGACAGAAATCCAGTCCATAGAAATAGTAAAAATGACACTGCTATATTTATGACAGGTTTTGAACACCAATAAAAGGCTTACTTTCAGAAACATTTCTAATTAGGCTACAAAACATTGAATTTATTATTTAAATAAACAACCTACGTTCACACCTTGGTGCGACTTCTGCAACAAATTTGCTTGCAGTGAGTCACTTTTGGTCATATTAATTTGGTGCTATTATTGTTTCCTATTGTTAGAAGCCTATGAACCTGATCAGTTCAAAAGGGAATACATATACCAATGTATACAAAGTCTTGTAGGAGTTATAAAAGAGGTGTGCTTATAGTAAGACTTTTAAAAAGCAACTTCAGGGGCTCACCTAACCCACATATTAGTATATGAAAGGTATAGAATTAATTGTGAAAATTTTGATTATTTTAATAATTAGTTATTGTATAATTAATTATAATATAATCAGTTTTATGTTGAGATATATTAGTTAAAAATAATTTTAAAATAATTTATTTTATTTGAATGATTTAAAAAATTATTTTTATGTATTAAATTATTAAAAAAGTATAAATGATTAAAAAATTATTTAATTAAAGATAAAATAATATTTACATATCAAAAAGTTTTTGAAATAATTTATAATCTAAAATCATAAATTTTAAGTTTTAAGCTTATGAAAAAAAATTGTTATAATGTACTAAATTTTGTGTAAAATTGGAGCAAAAATTGTCAAATATGTGATAAATAATAAAAAAAACTTTTTTATGAAAAAAATATTAGTACAGTAATAAAATTTGTGCCAAAATACTCCAAATAAAAAATGAATTAAATAAAATTAAAATGAAAGAGTAGGAATAGATAGCTCACCTAACCTAACCTTTTACTGGCAAATATTCATTTGCCGAGAGAATTTTGATTTAGAGAATTAATCGCAGGCAATAACATTATGGCCACCAAATAATTGCCACTAAAAGTAATTTTTGGTGTAGTACTGCTACTCAATTGAAGTGGCTCTTACAATTATCATTAATTTCTGTCTTAGTCAAATTTAATATAATGGTATAATGAAACTATCTTGTCTATATAATTAATAGAGAGTCCAGTAACGAAAAGCTTGAAGGAGAGAAAGTTATGTGACAAATTGATGTGCCAGAATGTATTTCTTGAGGTAATATTGGAATTCTTATTATGAAAAGATATAAATGTAATTAATATATATGTACATAATAAAAGACCCAAAACAAACAGGGAAATAGGCCAAATTTATAAAATTCAGTATTCTTAATATCACATTGTACGTATAGATGCAACATATGCAGTAATCTATATAATTATATATATCAATATATAGTTGTGCACAAAAATATATCTTTATTTGTGCAATATATAAAAAGAAAATTCAAGAAGAAGAAACTTAAAAGAGAAAACGTCATGAGACACTTTGAGGTGTTAGTACATGTGTTAGTGAAATTTCAAATATATATATATAGAGAATATATTTGGTGAGAGGAGTATAGAGGTGATAATATTAACCATTTGATCTTTCATAATTGATAAAGATTAGAAGATAAATTGACTTTTTTAAATGTCTTATATATTTAAGAAACTTTTAATTTTGTCACATGTTGTGATCAAGATTTACTCCTCTCACCCTCTCAGGCTAGATATACTATATATATATATATATATATATATATATATATATATATATATATATATATATATATATCAAGTCTTATATATTAGGGAAACTTATGTCACATGTTGTCTTCTTAGGCACTCTAATTTTCTCTATTTTTCAAAGCTTTTCATTAATTGTAAAGTTTTTAAAAGTTTAAATTTAAAATGCAAAATATTTTAAATAATAAATTAATTAGTTATTATTAATTCTAACATTAAAAGAAAATAATTGATTTATCGGATAGAAAGGAGTTAATTAATTAATTGATTAATTGCTATTTAATTTTTTATTTACTAAACTGATTAAAAAGCCAATCATACCCAATGAGAAAAAATAGAAAGGCTAAATTGGGTATGATTGGTGTTTTAATCAGTTTAATAAATAAAAATTAAATATTCAATTAATCAATTAATTAATTAAGCCCTTTCTATTCAATTAATCAATTAATCCCTTTGTAATGGTGTAATTAATAGTAAGTAATTAATTTATTATTTTGATTAATATACTCTTCATCATTTGCCATTTCTCATTAAGATTTTCTTTAACATTTTGTTTTCCTTTTAGAAGATTCTTTCTTTTTTTTTATTCGATTTGTAAATGCATATTAATTAAAGAGACTATAGTGACTAGAGATTGTTAATAAACTATTAATATCCCGTGTATTATACGGGTTCTTTTAAATTTAGTCAAAAAAAAATTTGAAGTGAATAAATTCATTTAAAATTTTAAATAAAATGTAAATTAAAAAACATAACTAGTTGAAAGAGAATTTAAATTTGAAATTTTAGAAAAAAAAAGAAGAAGTTAAGAATGACACATCATTTTTTGAAGAAGAGTAAAATTAAGAATGACACATGTCATTTTATGAGGGAGATAAAAATAAGAGATTAACCTACCTTGTAGTCTAATTTAATATATAAGGGTAGATCTATTTTGAGGTGCAAGTTTTAGAACATAAAAATGATAGTTCTCTACTAATCTTCCTAAGCGCATAGAAGAAAAGTAGCGATTATTTGAAAGAAAAAATGAATTCAATCATGCATTTGAGACCTAATAAAAAATGTCTTTATATAGATATTGAAAGACTCTTTAAGAAGAGACAATTCTTTCTAGAAAAGAGTCACAACTCTCTTTTAGAAAGAGATACAATTCTTCATGTATAACAACTTTTCATGATCAATTACCATGAATAACAATATATACAAATATGCACATCTCTTCATGTATGGCAACCTTCCATAACCATTCACCATACAGACACACCATTTTAGAATTTTTATTGGTTGTGTGTTAAGCGATTAATCGATGAAAATTGGCATACTAATCGCACACTAAGCAAAATGATTTTTACTAGTTTCGTGCCTTCACTGGTTAATCATGCATCTAAAAGTGGCCGACTAATCATGCATTAACATAATGGTTTTGTGCCTTGGCCAATTAACCATCCAAAAGTGGGTGATTAATTGCGTAGTCCAAAATGCTTAAAATTCCAGTGCATGCACCACTGATTAATCGGTGGTTTTTGATCGATTAATTGATGAAAATATAGAAATCTAAACTTATATTTTTTATTATTTTAAAAATCCTCTTACAGTTAGAAAGAGAAGAACCCAAAATATTGAGAGATATGAAATGAATAAACTTAAGAAGGAAAAACACTAACAAATCAAACACCATGTCTTAACCAAAAATTTTAAAACATTAAGTTTGCTTTTGACTATTGGAAATAAAGACTTGGAGAGGCTTTTGTTGGAAACGAAACAAATCATATCTCCAAGTATACAACATATTTCAATAGCTCTTTAATTAGTTGGTAAAACTTTTCATACACGTCAAACCACATGTCAGGAAATTATTTAAATAAATCAGCACATCTATAAAGTCCACTAAAAATACATGCTCAAAATCATCTTCATCATCAAAACTAAGCCTAACACACATCATCAACCATGATTGATGATGAATGATCTAAATTTTATCAATTAGGCTTAGCACAAATTGTAGATCTATCAAAAACAAACCATTGTTGTTGGAGTTAAGAAGAATATTCCATCTCATTTTACAATACTCCATTAGTTAAAAGAAGTTAATGATATGAAATGTTACTTTAGATATAAATTGGGGTGGGGTGTCATTTTGTAAACCTTCGAGGAAGTAAGTGTAATTTAGTCTCATTATTAAGTATATTTCCGATATAGTTTATTGTAAAATCATCAAAATATATATTTAAATATGATTAAAATATAGAATCTTCCACTCAATATATATATATATAGGGGACATATCTAGTGAGAAGAGTTTTTATTGCGAGAGGGTGAGAGGAGTAAATCTTGACCATACAACCATACATGGATGGTCAAGATTAAAAGTTACTTGAAGGTCATGTGACCACTTAAAAAAGTCACATGCATTTATCTTCTAATCTTGACTATTTATGAAAGATCTAATAGTCAAGATTCACTCCTCTCACCTCTCACAATAAACACTCATCTCACCTAAGTAAGATCCTATATATATATATATATATATATATATATATTGTCTTCCCTTATAATTTGGCTCGATTTATTTTATCATCTTATGATACAAAAAGCGTCACTTCACTTCATTAGCATTAATCTTGTTTAGAATGGGTTCAAGTGAGTCATTTGAAAACGTTCTTGGTAGATTTAATGTGGTGGTTTTCTACTTGGTATAGTGGTAACAACAATGAAGTATAGAGTGGTATATCTGTAAAGACACTCTGACATTTAAATTAAGCAGTACACTAATAGAGTAATGTTCAATGTTTAGAGAGTTATTTGAGTAGCTTAGGCCCATATATATAAATGAGTGGTACTTAGTTGTTAAACAAGATAAGAGAAAAAATCTCATTTGAATTGAGTATTAATTGGGTAGTAATGACTGAAATAACCGTTCCTCAAATTAGCAGATTTGCTAGAGAGATTGAATCCCAATTTGTTGGAGCAGTTACTGTCATGGCCATGTGGATCCGGATCCAAGATCTAGCGTCACATTGCTAGGTTGCTCCTAGTTGAGCATTATCCCGGATTCCGGTCCAAAGTAACTCTCTTAACAGATCATATGGTTTTTGCTGTCCATGTTATACCTCGTAATCATGAAGCTAATTTTGTTGATATCTCTTGTTACATATGAGAAGACAAACAAGAATGATATATGTGTGGGTTTTTATTTTTTATTGACTTTATAATTTGTATCCCTAATTCCCACTAGTTACAAGCATTGCATATAAGAGTTGATTCCAAATATCAGGCACACCAGGAAGACACCAATGAATGCAGTCAGACCCTTGTCCCCCTTCATAGATAGATGGATGACCATCTTTTCTGAGCTGTGATAGGGTTGTTATATCAAGCAAAGCAACAGGTTTTGAAATATTGGCCAATACTTCCTTTACAATAGACACAGGTGGTGGTAAACCTCCTGGGTATGTTGAACCCCTAATTGGTTCAGTTTGTCCCTTGCAGGTAGCACCTGGATTTGGGTCATTCCATTCTTTACCACTACATGCACCAGAAATAAGAGTTTAATTACCATATAGCAACAACTATTATTTGAACAATGTACCAAACAAAGAAAATGAAAATTACCTGAAATGCGTTGGAGTAATGCCCTGGAAGAACACTTTTGTGACTTTTGGATCCACATTGGATTGCACCCACTTAGACCAAGTTGTTAGTCCCTTCTTGTAAGCAACCAAACGATCCATATCTTTCACTATTCGATTACCATCTTGAATGTAGTTCCATCTGCAACCCATAAGCAACATGCACATCACATTATTAAGTTCTTATTAGCACCTATCAAAAGAAACTAGAAAAAGATAATTCTTGCTATGTAGCATTTTCCTTTGTTTATTAAATCAAAACAATGCATCTTACGTCTCATCCGTGCGGACCCACCAATGCCAGCTATTGAAGATTAGAATGTCATATCCTCTCCAATATTCATCGCCATTTTTAATGGAGTCAAGCTTTAGAACCGTGCCTATCTTTTCTTGTACCAAATCCACAAGATAATGGTTCACAAATCGACTTATAGAAATGTTATAGTCCTGTGAGGGAAATGAATTTGGTATATGAGATTGTTGAGGAGCTTGTATATTAAAAAAAAAGAAGGAAGTTGCAGTGCTCAATCGAATGCGATACACACAACTTTTGTATTTAAAATTTACACTATATTAGTGGATTTAACTGAATTGAACAAAAAAATGTTTAGGTGAAGCCAGATGAACTTAATTAGACCAAGAAAAATGCAGCATATTGCTAAAGTTGAACAATTCTGGTTTGAAAATGTTATATACTTACACACTATTTAGTTTAAACTAATTTTACACCCATTAATAATGCTTATATTAACAGTTTGTTAGTTTGTTAACTAATTTATACACAATTAATTAATAATTAAGTCATTGCTGTGCAGTGAGCATAACTCTTTTTATGTTTTATTTTTTACATTAAAAAGAATAACTCTAAATTTTTCATTCCCTTAAAAAGGACACGTGTAAGTAATTTCATATTCATGAACTTAGAAGAATAGTGTAATGATTGTAAATACAAAAATACATAGGGATTCATTATTGCACGCATGGATTCATCATTCATCATATAGGGATGCAAATATACTGTGTATTTGAAGAGAGAACCTCACCGGCAAAGAGAATGTGTGTCCCAAAAAATTGTATTTTGAGTGGGGCACTGCAGCATGCAACAAGCATAAAAGTGATCGCCACTGGTTGTTAATTAAAGAATCCCCAACGAATAATATTTTCTTCCCCTTATATCTCCTCAAGAAGTCATTGCCATTAAATCTGCACTAATAGATAATATCATACTACTGAGTATTGAGTATATATCCCACATACATGTTAGCATGAAAGTGTTGGTTTTGATTTGAAGAGGAGTAAATCAAATGTTACCTTGGCAATTCACAAGCAGTGGGCTTCCATCTATATTTGAGGTAATCTTTATCTGGTCGTCCATATTTCTGGCAATCAAATTGAGGCCCAATGAAAGGGCAAATTGAGTTGTTGTAAAGAGGATAAGTGTCATCAAGAACCCAACTCCCTGTGAAGAAATCACAGTTATTCAATTGAGAATCCTGTGTGTTTTCCAATTGCACAAATGTAGCACTGCTTTGGAAAATCCATGATAGATAGAGAAGAACGTAAGTGATTGAGCAAAGGCTTTGGAACCTATAACCCATTGTATGTGTGACAAAGAAAAGAGCATATGCCCATACATATATTTATAACATAACATACTCTTCATCATTTGCATTTCTCAATTAAGAATTTTCTAAATTTTTGTTTACTTTTTAGACGATCCTTTCTTTTTTTTTATTCGATTTCTTTTTGGTGATTTTTTATTCGATATTTGAATTATTACTATACTGACTAGAGATTATTAAGAAACTAGTAATATCCCGTCCATTATATAGGTTATTTTAAATTTAGTTAATTTTTTTAAGTGAATAAATTTAGTTAACTTTTTTAATAAAATGTAGATTAAAAAAGTATAATTAGTTGAAAGAGAATTTAAATTTTAATAATAACAAATCAATTAATAATAAGTAACCAATTTATTATTTTAATTAACATACTCTTCACCATTTGCCGTCATATCATATATATATAAATAGAAAGTACATATTTTACAATTTTGACATGTGTTTTCTCTGTCAATAGATAAGTGTATTACTTACTTGACATATAGTAAATAGAATAATAAATATTTTGCTATATGTCATCTTATGTGACCATTTTCTATAACATATGATCTAATGCGACAATTTTTACACAAAAAAATTGAGACTATAAAAATAATTAATTAACATAATTTAAATTTGAATTCCCATTCTATTTGAATAACATTTATATATTGTTAACTAATTAATTGCATCAATCATTTAATATATTAATTATTATTCATTATATTCTATAAATCTCTACTAAAATTATCTTCTATGAATAATATTACTATTCAAATTCAAATAATTTAAATAATAATATAATTAAAACTTTTAAATTTTGAAACTCACCCTTAATGAATGTCATTTATTTACTATTAAACAATTTATATATAATTAATTACTTAGATAAACTAATTAATTTGTTAATTTTTTACTATCTTACACTAATAAGATTTACATTTAAATAACTCAAACAATAAAAGAAAAAAAATTAAAATTTGAATTTTCCTCTAAATTTGAATTTCATTTATGTACATTTAATTAATTACCTTAATGAATTAATATATTAATTATTTATTATCTTCTATGAATAATATTATTATCCAAATAATTTAAAACTTTTAAAAAATAATAATAATATAGAAATATAAAAATAAATATATGAAAGTTTATCTTAAAAGAAAAAAGTGGACAATACAAACACACACACAAAAAATCATAGAAGATAATGAATAATTAATAACCAATAAATATTATTGCTAAAAAGATATGATTACTAGTAATAATAATGTTATTGCTAACAAATTAGATTATGGTCATTTTTTAAATTTCAATTCAAGTATATTTGAGTAAAGTAATATTTATTTGTCCTTTTATATTTTGGTTGTGTTGTTTAGGCTATTAATTATAAATATTTATTATCTTTATAATTTTTCCAATGTTATTCATTCAATTAAGGCATTTACATTAAATTAATTAATAAATGTATAATTTCTCTTATTACTTTCAAATTTGTATTTTTTAAATTTGTCTTATTAAAATTTATAATCTGCACCCTGGGATGTATGGGATAAAATAAGAATTAAATGATAAGAATAAATATAATTATATAAAAAATAATTTTATTAAATAAAATATATATATTTATTCATCAAGAAAAATAAAATTTATAATTTTAGTTTAAAAATACATAAAATATAATTTTAATTATATTTTCATGAAAAAATTCAATCTAATATAAATACTAAAAATTTAAATATAAATTGTCATAAAATAACTTATAAGCCTGAAAAATATTTATAATATAAAAAATAAATTAACTTGATTAAAAATTATATATAAATTAATTCAATTTATGTAAGTTAAGTGATAAATAGTTTTGGGATGACAAAATATCTTTGCATTTAGGGATTCTCGTGAGAACTATCTCATTTAGGGACTAGAATTCGAGAAATTTTCCCGCAGGAATAAGAACGATATAAAAATATAACTAATATATAAAAAAATATACATGTCTTCAAATCATAACATGTATCACTCCCAATAACTATCATGTGACATATCATGTAATATTCGATTATTAGAAAGGGAATTTTTTTCAATAAAAATCAAAATTTCTTTCTTATTTTGACTCATTAGTAAATTAATCAAAATCTATAATTAATTTTATATTCGATTTCAAATTGTAGGTAGTCAAAAACAATTATTTTTGTATATTAGTTGTAGATTTGATTTGCTTCAATTAGTAATTTTCATTCATTGTTGTTTGTAAAATATTCTGATTTGTTATGTTTGATTGATTTACTTTAATTGATTTAATTCTATTTTTAATTCACTATCATGTGATATATCATGCAATATTCAATTAAGAAGGTAATTTTTTTAATCAAAATCAAAATTCTTTTCCTATTTTGGCTCATTAGTAAATCAATCAAAATCTGTAATTAATTTTAAATTCAATTTTAAATTGCAAGTAATAAAAAACAATTGCTTTTCTATATTAATTTCATATTTAATTTGTTTCAATTAGTAATTTTCATTCATTGTTGTTTTGTCTATGTTTGATTGATTTGCGTTAATTGGTTTTAATTTTGTTTTTAATTCCTTATTATGTTAGTTCATTAATATTCTACAAATTAAGAACAATGAATGAAAATTATTAATTGAAGCAAATTAAATATGAATTTAATATAAAAAACTATTTTTGACTACCTGTAATTTTAAATCAATTTGAAATTAATTATAAATTTTGATTGATTTACTAATGAGTCAAAATAAGAATTGAAAATTTCAATTTTTATTGAAAAGATTTCCTTCCTAATCAAAAATGAAATTTATTTCAATAATTATCAAATTTGACTACCTAAAATTTATTGCAAATGAACAAAATCAAGTATTAATATAATAATAAATTAAAAACAAAATTAAATCAATTAAAGCAAATCAACCAAACCTAACAAATCATAATATTCTACAAACATCAATGAATGAAAATTATCAATTGAAACAAATTAAATCTGAAATTAATATAAAAATCAATTGTATTTTACTATCTGCAATTTGAAATCAAATATGAAATTAATTACAGATTTTGATTAATTTACTAATAAGCCAAAATAGAAAAGGAATTTCAATTTTTATTAAAAAATACATTCCTAATTAAATATTGCATGATATGCCACATGATAGTTATTAAAAATGACACATGTGTCATAATTTGAAGGCATGTACCTTCTATTTATATATTATATAATTATATGAATATTATAATCATTTTTTCATTAGTTAAGTGAATTATATTATGCCAATTTGCTACTTAATTATAATTCTTTTATTCAAATAATTCATGCACTACTATTTGTTTATACAAAGAATTAATTATCTATGTAAATTTAATAAAATCATTAATCAAATTAAGATTATAAATAATTTTTTAATGAATTTAATGTATTAATAATTAGTAGATAGCTTTTGGTTAGATATTTATTTTAAAATTCTTAATCGTTCATTATAATTTAAACTTTTGTAAAATATATAAGGTAATTAATAATAGAAAAATTTGTATATAGTCGTCATATATGAATATTTGTGAAATGTATAGTTATAAAATAAAATATTTGTTTAAAATTTTTAAATCTCATATAATTTTTTTATTACTCTTTTCTGATAATGATGATAAAAGTTATATATTGAATATTTATTTATTAAATTATCTGTAATGTTTTAATTTCTAGATTTTTCAAATAAATGCTTCTTATGCTGCCCTAACTTTTGTACTCAACAAAATATATCACTCTAACTATTTTCATTATCATAATCCTTTGAGAAAGATGTTTGTCAGTTCATATGATTTTAATTTCTCTCTTCGAGGTGTTCCCAAATGTTTTAGTAGGTGTATTACTTGCTTGACATATGGTAAGTAGAATAACAAATATTCTGTCGTATGTCATCTTATGTGATCATTTTTTATCACAAGTAATTTGATGTGATAATTTTTGCATAAAAGCTATTGAGACTATAAAAATAATTAATGAACATAATTTAAATTCAAAAATTGAATGACATTTATTACTACTAATTAATTAATTGCATCAATCATTTAATATATTAATTATTATTCATTATCTTCTATGAATCTCTATCAAAATTATCTTTTATGAATAATAATATTATTTAAATTCAAATAATTTAAATAATAATACAATTAAAACTTTTAAATTTTGAAATTCACCTTTAATGAATGTCATTTATTTACTGCTAAGGAAATTATATATAATTAATTAGTTGCATAAATAAATAATTTTTTTAATTTTTCACCATTTTTCACTAATAAGATTTACATTTAAATAACCCAAACAATAACAGAATAAAAAAATTTAACATTCAAAATTTCCTCCAAAGCCATTTATGTACATTCAATTAATTCCTCAATGAATTAATATATTAATTATTCATTATCTTCTATGAATAATATTACCATTAAATAATTTAAAACTTTTAATAATAATAATAATAATAATATAAAAAGATAAAAATAAATATCTAGAAGTTCATCTTAAAAAAAAAAAAGTGGACAATACAAACACACAAAATATTCATAGAAGATAATGAATAATTGATGACTAATAAATATTATTGCTAAAAAGATAACAATTGTAAGTAATAATAATGTTATTGCTAACAAACTAGATTATGGTCATTTTTTAAATTTTTATTTCATGTGTATTTGAGTAAAATAATATTTATTTACCCTTTTATATTTTGATTATGTTGTTTAGGCTATTAATAATAAATGTTTAATAGTTTATTTCACTTTGTAATAACTTTTTAATAATCCAAAAAGCCAATCGATATCTTTTTAATTTTTCTCATATTACTAATTCAATTAAGACATTTACATAAATTAATTAATAAATGTATAATTTGTCTTATTACTTTTAAATTTGTATTTTTAAAATTTGTCTTATTAATTTGTATTAATTGATATTATAATCTTTTTCATTGGTTAAGTGAATTATATTAATTATGTCAATTTGTTACTTAATTATAATTCCTTTATTCAAATAATTCATGCACTAACTATTTGTTTACACAGAATTAATTATCTATATAAATGTAATAAAATCATTAATCAAATTAAGGTTATAAATAACATTTTTAATGAATTTAGTGTATTAATAATTAGTAGATAACTTTTCGCTTAGATCTTTATTTTAAAATTCTTAACCGTTCATTATAATTTAAACTTTTGTAAAATATATAAGGTAATTAATTAGTACAAAAAATTGTAAATAGCTCTCATATGCGAATATTTATGAAATGTTTATTTATAAAATAAAATATTCCTTTCAAATTTTTACATCTCATATAATTTTTTTGTTACTCTTTTTGAATAATGATTATAAAGTCATTTATTAAGTATTTATTTATCAAATCATCTGTAATTTTTTAGTTTCTAGACTTTTCAAATAAATGCTTCTTATGCTACCATAACTTCTATACTTAACAAAATATATCACTCTAGTTATTTTTATTATCATAATCATTCGAGGAAGATATTTGTCAGTTTATATGATTTTAATTTTTCTCTTTGAGATCCCAAATGACAAGGCTCTTTGCATATGAGACTTGCCTATTTAATGTTCTAAATCCCTTTGTGGATTTATCTAAATCTCCTTAGGATGAAGTACCAATGATAAATAAATCAACTTTTGAGGCATTTTGTAGAACTTTTGGAGGTATTTTGAGGTTTTCTAATGACAAAAACATTGAACAACTGTTTAGAGAAGAAAAAATTATTCTTGGGAGAGACTTCAGACAAATATTGTCAGTATTAGTAATTTTAAAAGTAAGTTGATAAGGTATTGTTATGGTAATAATTAATTCATTGAAATTGTGAAATTACTGCAAAGTCCTAAGATTGATTAAGAATATGATGTTACAATTTGCATTTGCCACATATAACTTATATGAAACTAAGTCTATTTTGTAGATTTGATTATTAACATTAGCGATGACAATTTGGGAAATCTTAATAATGGTGAAGTTAAAATTGAAATCCCTGAAAATCTTTTGATTTTGAATTCTAACAATTATATTTTAGATATTATTAATTTTACATATCCTGATTTAGTTGCAAATATGAAAATTTTGAAGTTTTTAGAGGATATAGCAGGTCTTATTCAAAACGTTAAAATTATTAATAAAGTCAATAAATTCATTTTTTTATAAAAAGAAAAACAATATCTTAGTTCAAATGCAATTTCTGTAGGAGATTAAGATGTTAGTATTGAATTTGAATAATTTACAACTAAGTTTTTACATGAGATTAAATGTTCTAAAATCTCAAATCACATATTGATACTAAAAAATGAAGTTCCAATTATGCTCTTTAGAGATACTGATCAAGCAATATAATTGTGCAATAGAACAAGATTAATTGTGAATGAATTAATACACGTGGTGACAAAATTTATATTCCTAAATTGAATTTAATATCTTCAGTTCTTGGAATCCCTCTAAAGTTTCAAAGAAGACAATTTTAATTAACTCTATGTTTTGTAATGACTATATAAATAAGAATCAAAAATAGTCTCTCTCTCATGCAAGGTTATTCTTTTTACCAAGACTTGTTTTTATTAGTCAATTTTATACTATAAATTCGATAATTAAATCAATAAGTGATTTGAAAATATTGATTGTTGATTTATTTAAATCAATGAGTGATTTAAAAATATTGATATTCATTTTTTGTCTTTACTTTTGAATTTCTTATCTAAATATTATTCATATTTTGTTCACTAATAGTTATATAATTTCTTTTATGTATTTGTAAGTTTCAATGATTGATGGAGTAACATTATACTTTACTTATGTAAAATCATTACACATGATTGAAACTATATTTTTGTATTCATATAATTTTATCAAACTGTATCAATAATTTTTTAAATTAAATTATAAGATTTTTATTTTATTTTATTAATAATTAATTTTCTCTTAATTTTCCCTGCGCAACGGACGAGTACAAACACTAGTCTCTCATTAAGATTAAGATTTTCCTCAATATTTTTTTTTCCTTTTAGGCGATCCTTTCTTTTTTCATTCGATTTTTAAATGCATATTAAACAGACTATAGTGACTAGAGATTGTTAAGAAATTAGTAATATCTTATGCATTATACTAAGTTCTCCAAAATTTTGTTAAATTTTTTAGGTGAATAAATTTATTTTTAACGTTAAATAAAATGTAAAATAAAAAAGCATAATTAGTTGAAAAAAAAATTTAAATTTGAAATTTAATAAAAAAAAAAAAAAAAGATGTTGAGAATGGCACATATCATTTTTTGAGGAAGAGTAAAATTAAGAATGACATATGTCATTTTATGAGGCAGACAAAAATAAGATATTAATTTACTCTGTACTCTTATTTAATATATAGGAGTGGATCTGTTTTGAGGTGCAAGTTGTTGTTGTTTTTTTCTTAGAATATTCTCTCACCCAACATATGAGAGACTAATATCTCAAAATACAATCAAATATCTAAATTTTGAGATGCAAGTTTTAGAACTTAAAAATTGATGATGATAAATATAGATTTACTTTTAAAAATAAATTACAAAGAAAAATTAATTTAAGGAGATACACTATTTAAACCAATACATCTCATCCCATCACACTACTCAATTGAAATCGCTGTTACAACTATCATTACTTTCAACTAGGGATGAGTAAGTGAGAACTCGATGAAATGGAGTTATTATGACCTTGAAACTAATACATTTGTGAGCATAAAGTTCCAATCTTCCTTAGTTTTATGAAAAAATGCACATGATTTCATTTATCTTTAATCATTTGTGTCAAAGTTTAATTTTGCATCATTTAGTGATTTTTCATGAAGATAAAAAATACAATTGCTGAGATTTAATTCAAAATTTAGTAGGGCATAGTGATTTGCAGGCCAAGAAGACAAAAAAAAGCTTTGAAGAAGCTAAGGAACTTGGACAAGAGGATTAAGCATCAAAGGAATCAAGAGGCATTGAAGAAGTGAAGAATTTTTTAAGAAAAGCCTCTAAGTCTAGACTTGGATTTACTAAATTCAAACTTGATAAGCATGTTGTTTTGGTAAATCCCCAAGTATAGACTTGATTCCTGATGTTCAACTTTGTGAAAATCTGCATGCTCCAAGTCCAGATGTGGAACACCCAAGTCTAGACTTGGATGTCTAAAACCAGAAACGTGCTGAAACATATGGCTCACTCAAGACTCACTATAAATATGATTGTGTTCTTGTGGACTTTTTACCCTATTTTTTAGAGCTCTTTTTCATACTTCTTCTTCCATTTTTTTTTTCTCCCTTTTCTCTATTCTTTCCATCATTTTTGAAGAGCAAGGAGCTTGGATCTAAGACTAAGGAGTGAAGATTTCTCATCTCATCTCCATAGGCAACTTAGTTTCCTCTTTCCTTTTCTCTTTATTTTCGTTTTATTCTATGGGCAGGTAAATCTCTCATAGCTAGGGGGAGATTTAGCTTGACCTAACCTTAATGTACATGAATTCTTGATTAACTAATGCTTATTTTGTTTTAATTGATTATTAATTTATGTGCTTAATGTTTCTATGACTTGATCAACCATAGATTGTTTTGTTGGGTGTTTTGAGAATTGTGAAATTCCTTTATACCTTTAATCTTGAAATTAACACCATAATTTGTCCATACCTAGGAATGAGTATTGGTGATTATTGTAATTAAGTGGTCTCAATACTCAAGAAGGAGGTGAATTGAGTATATAAAATATTTTCGCAAATCTTTCATAAAAAAAGTGATTATTAATTTTCGTTGAAGTTATTGATTGATTGAAGTAAATAGATAGATGAGATTGATCACTTCACTCACAAATAAATAAGCCAAGATAGAAAGTATTCAAGCAAGCATATAAGATTAAAGCACAAATATAAAGAGATAAGTTTAGAAGATCAAACACAAGATTTATCCTAGTTCAGTCACTAATCCACTTGTGGCCTACGTCCAGTCCTCAAGTAATCACCCAAGATTTTTCATTATATCTTCAAGCTTCAATAGGTGTTTGTAAACTTTACACAATAGAGCACTCAGCATACATTGGCATACCTCACCCTTTGTACTTGAGCCTCAACTTCAATGGATACCTCACCCTTTTACAACTTTAAGGGATACCTCACCCTCTTTACAAACAAATGATACCTTATCCTTTTCTCTAGAGGGATATCTGACCCTCTTTTATAGATTAATCAAAGTGTAGATGAAAAGAAACTTTATCAAAAGTAGATAATACAAATTGAAGTTTTGTGGGTATCAATGATTCACACTGTAAAAGCTCAAAACAGAGAATTGATGGAAAAGATGATGAAACTCGTATTTAATGATCAAGAATGATTTTCAGAATGTTTTCTCACTTTTCTTGAGTGTCCAAACACTTTTATTTATAGCCCAAAACATTTTAGAACCGTTGGTGGTGGTTGGGAGCATTAAATGTCAAAAACTAGCTATTATTCATGTTTTCTGGTTGTCTAAATAATCAGTTATTACTGTTCCATAACTGGTTATTGCCTAACCAGGAACTTTTAAAAATAGCCAATAACCGGTTATGGAGATCCCATAACCGGTTATGGTCTTTTAAAAAACAGAAGCCTACGCTTCTGGCTTTGTGAATAACTGGTTATGAAAATGTCATAACCGATTATGGTCGTTTATAAATAGAAGTTTATGCTTCTGACTTTGTGAATAACCGGTTATGGATATTTCATAATTAGTTATTCTACCCCTGTTTTTAACTAAAAGACATTTGAAAGACCATAACTTCTTTGATAATTATTCGTTTAAAACAAATGATCACTCATTGGAAAGATCATTGAGTCTACTATTATATGAAATGAGTTTCAGATCAAGACTCAAAAACATTTTGAAAGAAATGGTCAAAGAAGTAACTAAAGGCCAGTTTTGCAAAACGTAAACTTGACAAATTTTCATCCAATTAAACTACCACCAAGACTAGTTATTCAAAAATAGTTTATTTGGGCATTTCATCAATCAAGAAAAACATTTAAAGATTTTAAAACTTGTTTGAATTTCATGTGATTCCTGTTTACCTTTACACGTAAAATCTAAGTCTTATAAGCTAAACTTGACAAAACTTGGAACTTGATCTTCACCCAACCAATCTTTTCTTATTTATTAATCATCAAAACCATTGTCATTCACAATTATGTTACTAATTTGAGAATCATATGCTTAAACCTTCCAATTGCATGAAATTGATCAAGGAATTAGCAATTTTGGGCAATTGAAAAATGGCTAATTCACCAAAGAATTGAGTTTTCGTTATTTTAGAGTATTCTCACCATCAATTGAAGGAAGTAACCATAATTAATTGAAATTTGTGAAAATTAAATGTCGCAACCGAGATTGTGATGGGACGACCGAAAATGATAAAGGATTTTTGAAAATCAATGGAGTCGCCACCAATGTTTATTTAAAGAGGAAAAACATTAGAAAAAATCTTTAATCAGGAAAATTGGTCTTTTAGAAAATGAGTTTGGATTCGGGAGTCGATTACAGGTAAGGAAAGTGTTAGCACCCTACACTGCTCGTTCTAGGAACGGTACCTTAAGTTAGTTGTGCAAATTTTAATAATCTCAAATATATCTATTTTAACCACTTATAAAGAGTTGTAACTATTTACAGAAGAAATAACTAAGTTATGAAAATTTAATTTTAGCTTGACAAAAATAAATTTATGCTTCTACGTATCCCCTAGTGTAATGGAGAACTCAAAATTACGTAATTCTTTAGAAAATGATTGTGGGTTGATTGATTTTAATTATGAAAATAATTAATTAAAAAAAGATTTTATTTAAAAATAAATTCATTCTTGTACAGAATTTAAGTTAGCGTCGGACTATTCAATAAATCTTTATGATTCAAACGACATTGAAGATAGTATCCACTATTCAATCAACATCCTTGGTCATTGCATGAATCAAAAGATTTTTCTTTTTTATTATTATTATTTATATATATATATTTCATTTTTTAACGCACCAGAAACAATTGAAGTGGTTTTTTTTTTTTAACCAAGGAAATAAATTGGCCTATGTGAACCTTGCCTAATTTTTAAAAATGATTAAACCCACAATACCCAGCAACCCAATACACCAGCAGCCCAATTACGTTGTTGCTCACTTTTTTTTATTTTTGTTTTGTTCTCTTTTTCAAGCAACAAACAAAAAAAAAAACAAATGGGGTATTTTGCTTTGGAAAATGATAATCCTACGTCTTTAAATTTACATACTTTTTTTAAGGATATGTAATTAAAAATAAAAAATAAAAAAATAAATATAATAAATAATATTAAATAATGTATGAGAATGAGTATATATATTATTTTGATAAGAATATAAGAGTTGTTTTGCCTTTAACAGAAGCACAACGACACTCGCACGGGCGGATTCGTGAGTCGCGGATCTGAAGTGGTTTCGCGTGGGTGGCGCGGTGGCCGACGGAGAGGAAGTGGTTCGCAGGTGGCGCAGCTCTCGGATCTGACGCGGGTCGCGGCTCAGTTCGAGCGGGTCGGATCTTGGGCGGCGTGGCCGTTCGCAGTGGCTCGCTAGAGCAGTGGCGGCCTCTGGGCCGCGGCGTTGAGCGCGGCCTGCGAGCCGAGACGGAGGCTGCATAGGGGGTACAGAGGAGGCCGGTGGGGTTGGGTCACGACTGGTTCTGGGTCACGGCTGGGTCGTGGTTCCGTGGGTGGACAATGGAGGATGCCGTGGTGGTGCGATGGTTGGAGAGGAGTGGTGTTTTGGGTTTGGGAGTTGGCCATACGGTGGCTTGTGGTGGGTGATTGTTAAGGGTGGTAGTAAGGAGGATGAAAGGTTGAAGATGGAGTGTTTGTGGGTTGAAGATGAAGAGGGGTTGCTGCCAGGATGATTTGGTGGAGGTGAAGGTGAGGGTGTTGGTGGAAGAGGTTGGTTATGGAGGGTGTTGGGTTGAAGGTGGGTGCTGTGTTGTTGGTGGATTTGGGTGATTGTTATGGGGTGAAAGTGGAGATGAGTAAGGATGGTTTGGTTGAAGATAGGTGGTTTTGGTGGAGTGAGTTACTGTTCTGGGGATGGCAGAGGATGACCAAGGGGAGGTGGTGAAGAACTTGGAAATGGGTTCATGGCTTTCTTTTTTTTTTCAAGTTGCAGGGGTTGTGGAGTATTAGCTGTGGGTAATGGTTATTGAAGGGATGAATGTGGTGGTGAAAGGTTGAGATATTGAAGTGGAGGGGCTGCTCAACGATGGTGTGCTGATGAGAGGTTGTTTTTGGTGGAGCAAGGTGAAAGCGTTGGTGAGGATGGGTGCAGGGGGTCGTGGGTGTGTTTCTCTGTGTGCCAATTGAACCCCCTTTTCTCTGTTACGATTGATCATTTTTGTAAGCCAGAAATGGCTCCCCTGCAGCCCCAAGAGATTAGCTTAGGTGCAGATACAGCATTCTAACTCAGCTTTCATTTTCATGTATTTTTCTTGAGATTGTCACCTTCTTATGTTTCACATCACGGTGAATTTACCATTTTTGCTTCTCTCGAGCTTTGGGCTTTTGTGGTTGCCGTAGGATAATTGTATTTCAACTAAAAGTTAGAAATTACAATTGTTTTCCTTCTTTCTTGATAGGACTCTTCCCCTTTCCTTTTTTTATTTTATTTTTTATTATTTTTGTGTTATTTTGTATTTTTTTTTTATTTTTTATTTTTTATTTTTGTTTTCCTTTTGTTTTAATTATTATAAGAAAAATAATAAAAAAATAAGATATTAAGATGCAAGTAAATAAAATATGAAAAAATAAAATAAAATGTTCAAAATATTACAATTAAACATTAATTAACACAAATATTCATTCTTAGTTAAGCAACAAAAATAAAATTTTATGGATTAAATTGACTATCAATATTAAAAAAGATTAAGTGATAATTAATTTCTAACTCTTCAATTCATTATTTTCTTCACACTTTTATCTTGTAAAAAAATTTTAAAAATATTTCTATTCGCTTTATTCACTGTATTTACTCTTTTTATGTTACTTAATTAATTTTTCATATCCACTGTAATTTAGATAGTGAATTAAATAATAAGATTAATACTCAATAGTAATCAATCCTCGCAAGAAGCATACTCTCGCAATATTATATTACTTGCACCACTTATTACACTTGCCAAATTCTCGTTGGTAAGCCCCTGGAGTCTTGCTGTTCAGGATCAAAGATGGTCTCATTTCTAATAAGCCACAAGAAATGAACACCAACACCAGATAGGAAAAATAGTAAGTAACAGTATCCTGAAAGAATATTCTCAGTGTACTGTCATCTAAGTAACTTTGGATACCCTACTATTGAAGGAAAAATAGTAAGTATACATAAAAGCATGGCAAGATGTATATTTCATATATATTAATGCAATTTCTCTAATTTTTGATTTCCCCCTAAGAGGATTCCGTATCAGATATAAATACAGAAGTTTCATCTGTTGGGACACTCCGGCTGTGACTCTCAATTATCTTATTTTCCCCTCTCTGCTGATAATACTGTCGCATCACCTCAAATTTCTTATCATCCGATGCCTCATTTGTGTCTGGCACCACTTCTTGAACAACAGTTCTTCCTTCAAGCATGCTTACCACTGAAGACATGGTAGGCCTGAGCATTGGAGAGAACTTGGTGCATAAAAGAGCCACATTGATCATCACCATTACCTCCTCTTTGTTGAAATCTTCACCCAACCTCTTATCTACAAGCTCCATTAGATTACCTTTTTCTTTCAAGAGATGCACCTGGTAATGTAAAATGCAAACAGCCGTTTGATGCCAAAGTCAATTCAAAGTTGAAACAAACAAGCCATTAAAATTAAGTTGAAGAGATTTGTAAGTATATAGGAAATGCTGTATGGAAGAATTCTTTTCTGGTATAGTTGAGCAAGAAGTGATTAAAAACCATGGACTCCAAGTGTGAAGATTTTTGCAAAGAAAGAATTTATCATATTTGCCTGGCCAGACACCAGAATTTCACAAAATGCAAGAAATTGATGATGCATACTTGGGTATCTTCAATTTGGGACATTAATGGTAAAATGAATTTCCCTTTAATGGTGGCAAAAGATGAAAATTGAATGAAATTTGTTGTATAGTTTCTACACAGCGTTACACAACCATGCCAGATATTCTCAAAATCAGATTGGCATGAATGCAGGAGAGTATGAGAACATTATTTACCCAATCAAGAAGAGAGAAGCATTCTTCCCTAGGCTGGCTAGTGGTGTTGCTCATCCCACTAACAATTTCCAATGCAACAATTCCAAAACTATAGACATCTGCTTTGTCCGTCAAATAACCATGCATTGCATACTCAGGAGCCATGTACCCACTGCAGTATTGAAAATTCATCAATTACAGTAACTGGAGGAAATATTTAATATGTTGAAGAATTTAAATTCAATAAGATATTTCAGTATATGACCTCTATTCTTTTGTTTCTTTAGTGTGATAATATGTCCAAAATATCGCTCAATAAAGATCAATGCAAAATAATATAACATATGGGAACTCACTAAGTGCCAGCTATTCTGGTGTTTATGTGGGTCTTGTCCTCTTCATTGAGCTTGGCCAAACCAAAATCAGATATCTTTGGGTTGAGATCTTTATCCAGCAACACATTAGTGGCCTTGATGTCCCTATGAACGATCTTCAGTCTTGACTCTTCATGAAGGTAAGCCAAGCCTTTAGCTATACCAGCACAAATCCTCTGCCTTGTTTGCCAATTCAATCTCAATTGACATTTCTCTGGGTCATCATTTGTGACTGTGATGGAAATTAGACAACAGTACCATACATCAATACTAGTTACATGTAAAAGATTGTAAACTATTACAGAAACAGCAATGAAACTTGAAAATAGAGAAAAACAATTACCAAATAAAGCACGAGCAAGGCTATTGTTTTCCATGTATTCATATATCAGTAACAATTGATCCTCCTCCATACAACAGCCATAGAGCCTAACTAGACAAGGGTGTTGCAAAGCAGAAATCAGGCCTATCTCGTTTATAAATTCACGATTCCCTTGCCGTGATTTAGAAGAAAGTTGCTTAACTGCTACTATTGTGCCATCTGACAGAACACCCTGGATTTTGGGGAATGGTATACAGTTTTTGAAAAGTTGGAAAACAACATTTCAGAAAATATTACCACAATTACAATATATAATTTGTTATGATCAAGCAGTAAGTGTTGGATTATGCAGAATATACCTTATAAACAGGACCAAACCCTCCTTCTCCAATCTTGAAGGCTTTATCAAAGTTGTTTGTTGCTGCTTTGATTTGTCGTAAGGTAAATAAGCCAGTATGTGAATCTAAACCCTTTAGCTCTGTCAACAGAAGCAAACAAATATCAGAGATCTCTTATATTAGGAAAACTACACATTATTAACACTTCTAGCAGAATAGTCATTATCTTAGAAACACATGGCCTCATTGGATCCACCATCTCAATGCCGTTACTTTCTTCAAGAAGAGTTAGCAAAATAGTTAAGTAGGATGAAAGGTCAATTAAATAGATACCTAAACAACAAGTTACACAAACAAATTAATATCCCAGACATGCAAAATCCCATTTTTCTGCATAAGAGTGTTTCATTCAAAAGGTTGGTCATCAGGATAACTGAAGAAACTTCGCACTGATTACCTCTTGCCAGTGATCTTTTCAGTCCTAAACAGCCCTTCCACCACAGTATACCAAATACCAAGATGATAACAATTACTCCTGCAGCCACAATTGCAACCACAACCCCTACAGGCATGCTACTACCATTTTCCAATGGGGGTGTAAAGTCTGCATGATTATTATATAAGAGTTTTACATTAGATTAGACAATAAAGGTGATGGCAGAAAATAAGGAAGTTTAGACAAGTACAACCCACCAGGATCAACAGATATAGCTGATATAAGAGGACCATATACTGATCCAAATGGGATAGAAGTTGTCCCTTTACCAGCCCAATATAAGCGGATCTCCAACGCATTACTAGCCACAACAGCGGTGAAATTTTTTATGACTGCCTTACCAACACCTCCTGCTTCCTTTGCAATATTGAAATCCTTCACCACCAAGTTTCTCTGCAATATTAAAATCTACATCAAATTCTTTGTGATGGTTACAACTTTTATATTTTCAGTCTGGAAATGTTGCTGAAAATATCGTAGAACACAATTTTACATTATTATTTCATTCTTTAATTTGTTATGACTTATGAGAAAATTTGATTTATATCTAACAGTCTGATAAAGGATTTGAATCTTGTATCATGATGTCCCCAAAGAGACTAGTACCCAATTTGTTCAGTATTTAACATGTGAATGACCAAGGTAGGAAAATGATAGAACCATGCACCTGAATGTATATGTCAAATACACGCCTTCCAAGACTGCTATATGTTTTATTATCAGTGAACATTATTTCTGCAAAATGGAGATTCACTGTGTAGTTTCCATTTCCCAGGCAAAATCCATAATAAGTCAGAGAATTGGGAGAAACTCGTGCATCCATGTACAGTTCAGCATTGTCCACTACAAGCTTAGTTGTATTAGACCATGTATAGTAGTCTGAGCGACCACTATCTAAGAAGTGACCAGAATTGATAAGTGCCCAGTTCGTTCCGGTTTGACGAAATCTTGCTGCTCCAGTCTCACTTGAGTCATCATCATATGTCTTATTTCCATTAGAAGTTACGAGCTTTCCACCACAATTTATATAGAGAGAGTACGAAGCTGGGACAAGCAGAAATTGGTTAGCAAATATGTAAGGAATTAATCACTATTAGAAATCACAATAGAAAAAGATACAACAACAACAACAACAACAACCAAGCCTTTTCCTACTAGGTGGAGTCGGCTACATGGATCAAACGACGTCATTGTATCCTATCATAAATCAAATCTTCAGAAATATTATTCAAATCTAAATCTTTTTAATCGTTTCACCTATAGTCTTTCTTGGTCTTTCTCTACTTCTAGCTATTGGGCTATTTTCCAACTAATCTACTCTTCTTACAGGGGCTTCTAAGGGTCTTCTCCTTACATGTCAAAACTACCTAAGGCGAGATTTTATCATCTTTTCCACAATAGGTGCTATCCCTACTTTCTCTCTAATGCATTCATTCCTAATCCTATCTTGTCTTGTATGGCCACAGATCCAACACAACATCGTCATCTCTGCGACACTGATCTTATACTCTTGTTGACTTTTTACCGCCCAACATTCAGTACCATACAATAACGCGAGCCTTATAGCGGTGCGGTAAAATTTACCCTTAAACTTGAGAGACACTTTTCTGTCACAAATAACTCTTGAAACACTCCTTCATTTGATCCATCCAGTTTCAATCCTATGATTTACATCTCCCTCTATCTCTCCATCATTTTGTAAGATAGATCCAAGATACCTAAACTGTGTGACTTGTGGTATGGTATGATCTCCAATTTTCACTACTAAGCTAGTATTAACACGCCTCTTA
The DNA here is from genome assembly GCA_029884595.1 of Ormosia semicastrata. NCBI lineage: Eukaryota > Viridiplantae > Streptophyta > Magnoliopsida > Fabales > Fabaceae > Ormosia > Ormosia semicastrata. The sequence continues at coordinate 3,906,626 of JAQQTO010000051.1, read as the reverse complement.
CTGAACCTACATTCCATATACTCCGTCTTACTCCTGCTTAGACGAAAGTCATGTTCTTCCAAAACTTGTCTCCATAGTTCTAACTTCCTATTTGTTTCCTCTCTCGACTCTCCAACTAAGACTATATCATCTGCAAAAAGCATGCATTGTGGCACCGGCTCTTGGATATGCGCAGTAAGCACATCCAAGACCAAGGTAAAAAGATATGGACTCAAAGTTGACCCTTGGTGCAGTCCTATAGTTATAGGAAAATTTTCTGTGACCCCACTCTGTGTTCTCACACTAGTTTTAACCCTATCATACATATCTTGGATTGCTCGAATATGGGCGATACGAACTCCTTTTTTCTCCAAAACCTTCCACAAGACCTCTTTCGGTACCCTATCGTAGGCTTTTTCCAGATCAATGAAAACTATGTGTAGGTCTTTTTGCTTCCTCCGATACCTCTCTATTAATCTTCGTAGAAAATAGATTGCTTCCCTGGTTGACCTCCTAGGCATAAAACCAAATTGATTCTCTGAAATATGAGTCTTTTGTCTTAATCTCCGTTCAATTACTCTTTCCCATAACTTCATGGTATAAATCATGAGTTTAATCCCTCTGTAATTTGCACAGTTTTGAATATCTTCCTTGTTCTTATAAATAGGGATTAAAGTGCTTCTCCTCCATTCATTTGGCATTTTCTTAGACCTCATTATCTCGTTAAACAGCTTTGTGAGCCAACTTATACCTTTCTCTCCTAAGCACTTCCATACCTCAATAGGTATATTATCCGGTCCGACCGCTTTTCCATTATCCATCCTCTTCAATGCTTCTTTTACCTCAAACTCCCGAATTCTACGATAAAAGGTTTTATTTTGGTCCTCATCTCTAGTGCTTAGAATGTCTAATGTCCCATGTTCCTCATTAAATAACTTGTGAAAATAACTCTTCCATCGATCCTTGATATCTTGTTCCGCAACCAAGACTTTACCCTCTTCAACCTTAATGCATTTCACTTGATCCAAGTCTCTTGTCTTTCTTTCCCTACTTTTAGCAATCTTGTAGATATTCCTTTCTCCGTCTTTGGTGCCCAACGATTGATATAACCCATTGAACGCTTTAGCTTTCGCCTCGCTTACCGCCTTCTTAGTATCTTTTTTTAGCTGCCTTATATTTTTCCCAATTTTCATCATTTTTACACACGTGCCAAGCTTTCTAACATTCCCTTTTAACCTTAACCTTATCTTGTACACTTGCATCCCACCACCAAGATTCTTTATCCTTGGGTCCAAAGCCTCTTGATTCACCGAGTGTCTCTTTTGCTACCTTCCTAATCCCTTTAGCCATCTCGTCCCACATATCATTAGCACTCTCTTGTACCTCCCAAATCTCTTCTTCCATAATCCTCCTCTGAAAGAGCATTTGTTTTCTTCCCTTTAGTTGCCACCATTTTATCCTTGACTCTCTGTCTCGACAATTTTTCCTTACTCTCAGCTTAACCAGTACATCCATAACCAAAACCTTGTGTTAGGTAGTCAAGCTCTCTCCAGGGATCATTTTGCAATCCATGCAAAGCTTTCTATCAAATTTCCTTATTAGAAAGAAATCAATTTGAGAGCAAGAACCCCTGCTTCTATATGTGATAAGATGTTCTTCCCGCTTCCTAAAACAAGTGTTAGCTATTATAAAATCAAACGCTACCGAAAAATCTAGAATCGCTTTACCCTCTGCATTAGCTACTCCTAGACCATAACCCCTATGCAAACCCTCATACCCCCGAGATTCGCTCCCCACATGACCATTTAGGTCCCCTCCTAGAAAAATCTTCTCTTCTAAAGGTATTCCCTGAGCTAAATCTTCTAAATCCTCCCAAAATTTTATCTTGTAATGCTCGTCTAACCCTACTTGGGGTACATACGCACTGAAAACATTAAAAGTCTCTTGTTCCACATCAAACTTCAAAACTATGATTCTATCTCCGAGTCTTCTCACATCCACAACATTATTCTTCTAATTCTTATCTACTATTATGCCTACCCCATTTCTAGATTTTACTTTGCCGGTGTACCAAAGCTTAAAACCCGAAGTGTCGAGTTCTTTTGCCTTTTCTCCAACCCACTTAGTTTCTTATAGGCACATAAAATTAATCCTCCTCCTAATCATGGTGTCAACTATTTCCATTGATTTACTTGTAAGTGTGCCTATATTTCAAGTTCCAAAACGCATCCTACTCTTGTGAACTAGATTCTTTACCCACACCTGTTCACGAAAATGTGAGAACCCTTGCTTATTTTTCACTACACCCAGGCGGCGATGCAGCAGCTCTTGCTCATTTGACACTGTACTCGAGCCATACAGCGCGTTGCTTAGGAGCAACGACCTAGCATTAACACAATTACTTCGTTGAAGGGAAAAGGGAAAAGGTGTTGAGTTTGACCATGAAGTTTAAGTTGAGTTTTGATAATAAACATTACATGAAGTATGATATATGTTAGGTGGAGTTTTACTATTACTTAATATAGATATGGCATGCGCTTTTTGATGTCTATGTGCTTTGCTTTCGTGCTAAGAGATAAAGTTTATGCACACTACTTGAGCTTGATGAGATACGTGGTTTATGCTAAGATCATGCCAATGCACACAAGGTCAAGTTAATCTTGTTAATATGTATATTATTGTGCCTGATTAAATAATAATCAATATATAGGGCCTTGAGCTTGTTTATATGGTTCAATATTCCTATAATCCCTTTAATTTGGCTAAGCTATGAATAGTTTCAACCATTATGCTTTATAATGATAGTAAGATTCATATTATTCAGTGAAATATCTTCTTAAAGAGATATGATATAGTTTGGTAAAAGCTTATGCTTATAAAGATTATATCATTGTGTGCTTAGTGATTTGATCATATTCTATGTTCACAGCACATGGCGCTTATATGATATTGATTTATATTTATGCTCATGCTATTTTGATCTTGGATAACTTATCTAAGTTTGTGCTCAAAAGTGTTTAAATCTTCACTTTTCTACAAGTCCTTTGATGTAAACCAAGTGAAAATGCATTTTATTAGGATTTTACCTTGATGTCTCACTTTTCCAACACTATTCATGTTGACTACAACCCTCAAATTTCAAGGGAGAGGGTGATGCTAACTTTTCAGTTTGATTTTGGCTATTGGGAGAAATAGTAATTTTCTTCTTAAATTTTCTATACTACTAACATTTTTTTCTTGGCAAACAGCGTTAAAAATTTATCTCTTCAAAACCCTAATTGTTCATAGCTTGAATTCTCCCTAGAACCTGTCAAACCCTAAAATCAAATTTCAAAGGTACAGTTCACAGCACGCAAACAGCTGCCAATTTGACACTTGTCCTTAACTACCCCTATAAGTCTTCAACCCAAGAAAGCCCCTATGCTAATCAATTAAATCCTAAACCTTCAGTTGTCATAATCATAATTTCTAGCAATTAACAAATACTTCGAAAAGGAAAGCAGGGTAAACCTATAGAAATGGACCCTTTACAGTTTGTAACAAATCAAGTGGTTCAAATAACTAACTCAAGGCACCACGGCATGCTTAGTTATGTAAGATAATATTCCATTTCTTCAATTTTCTAACATCATTTCAAATCATCAGTCAGGTTTAGAGTCCTAGAACAAGCTTTTGATATAAAAGTACGGCAATCTATTGTAAGGATAGTTCTACCTTTCCCGTTGTACCTAAAACTTGAATAATATAAAATTACATTTAAAAAAATCAGTTTCAAACATTAAGGTAATACTTAACAGTCTATTGGAAAATCAAAGATAAATCAGCTTACTTTTGGGACACCGAATGTTTGCCAAACACGAAACATTTCCTCTGAGAAAATAAAAGTGGGGAGGGGGGAGTCAGCACACATTATAACCTGTATAAAATTTGTAAATATGTAGTCCAATAATTTAGCATTAGGAAAATATAACTTACAAGCTGTTTCCATTCAAAGAGGATGCAAACAAGTTCCTATGGCATATGGTAAATGGACAAGTCTCAGGTAGCTTCTTAAAATTATAAATAAAATAAAAATAAAAATAAAAAAATAAAATAAAAGTACAAAATGCAAGGAGTCTTACACACTTCCCTGTTGACAAGTCAGCTGCTCTAAGTTTCTGATGCTGAAGTTGTTATATGAGAGATCTCTGCGTAAGGTTCATAGAATGTGATTCAGAAACTGAGATGATACAACATATTGACTTCATGGAACTTGATTGTTCAGGAGAATTCTAAGAATATTAATAGCAAAATATGGAACCTTTTCAGCTTGATTATCTAGCTCAAGCGGATAAATTTACAGTGAAACTCCATATAAGGAAAAGTTTAAAAATGGTTCCCTTGACTGATAAGGAGGAGAGCTACTTATCAACTATTGAACTAAGCATATATCATCCTTCAATACAACAGTACAAACAAAATCTTAAAGAATTTGAAAGAAGTAGCTAAAAGAAAGACAAACTATGACAAAAGTCAATTGATTTGTAACACATTTTTTTTAATGCATATTACGTCCCCAGGAAAACTCTAATGATACGGTTAAAAATTCTGCCATGTGTTTATGTGGTTTAAATAATAATAACAGACATCCATTCTAGTGTGTACTTAACAGGACTAAAACTACTGACATGCTACAGATTTGTAGGCCTCATATAGCTCTTTCTTCTTTTAGGTGTATTATGTGTGGTTCTAGCTCAACTAACATTGCCATTTATTTTTACATTGTCAAGCAACTACTTCCTTATGGAATAATCAAATTGGAGTTTTGGCGAACATTAGGTGTGTCCTTGAATTTGGAGTAGTTTCTTATGGTGAAGTTCAAAGGTTTTGGCAACAACAAGGAGGGTGAAGCCTTATGGAAGTGTGAAATTTATGCTGTTCTTTGGTGTATTTCATTGGAGCAGAATGCTCAAGGGATCCTCTTTGCCCTTTAGATCTATTATGGGGATAAGACTCTTTATTTATGACTTCTCCTTGGTGATTCCACTGATGGTTTCTTTATAGAAATATCCCTATCTGATATGAACAGATATTCTCGAGCCTCTTTAGCTTGCTGTTTTCTTTCTTTTTGTCTATTTAAGAGTGTTAGAGATATAAAATCATTCATGTGTCTTCACCTGACAGCTTAAGCTTTTAGGAGAGTTGTCTTTGACATGGTATCAGAGAATCTACGACCACTTTATTCTAAATAAAATTGAATTTCAGGACAATGTAGAGTGGGCCTATACATTGTTCATGCTTCAAGCCCAAAGAGCTCTTGCATGAGGAGCGTGTTTGAGATATAAAACCATTCACGTGTTTTTACCTTATAGCTTAAGCTTTTAGAAAAGTTGGTCCTTGACAAAGAGGATATATTATCTTCCTCCTTAGTTGTACTATTTATTCTCTTCTCTCTAAGTTTATTTCTTATCAAAATAAATAAGAAAAGTGTCAGAAAGAGTCCTAGAGTAGCTCTTTTATCAGTTTAAGATCTGACATGGCTTGAAAATAGAATAAACCTTCACAAGGGTGGCTAATAATGATATTCATCTTATAATATTGAACTAATAGAATAGTAGGAAACAGCAAAGTGGCTTCGTTCTACTAGTTTATATTCAAGATTACTAAAGCTGCTTAGAATCACTTTCTTCCAAATGATTCAGTTTATCTACAAAAGAAAACCCTGCACCCTACATTATGCTAAAAGAAACAAAAGCAGAGTATAACATGTCATATTATTAAAAATATATTTTTTTTTCCTTCATATTCCCAAAATCTTTGTTTTCTCGAAATGATTTTATAGTACAAAGATGAAACCACAATGAATGGTCCGGGTTTCTCAAAATTTCTTTTTCCAAAATATGTATCCAAATGCGCTTGAAGTTTACTTGTTTATAATACATACGAGAATGGTCTTTTTGTCCAATGAAAAGATTGGAGGATTCTCACCTCCTCATAAGGATGAGGAGGCTAGCATTTTTCTATATATATATATATATATACAGGCACTAAGTGCACCAGGACATAAGCTGATACACAGAAAAGGAACAAACAATTAGTGCAAGTGTAACATTTTACCATCCAAAACTTTCAAATTATTTAAATCAACAAATCACATAGGCAGCATTTGAAAGGTAACTCACACAAAGTTTGGTTTATCTATCCACTGAGGCAGCGATCCAGTGAGAAGATTCCCGGCTAAAAATCTAGTAAAATCAATATCAAGAAGTCAATTCATAGAACTCAAATTATTGATTAACCCACAAAATGGTAAATGAGCTAGTAAACTCTATCCAAATGATCTGGACTGTGCCCAAGGAATCTTCTATTAACTTAACTGGTTTGACCCCAATATTTATTTTAATTCAGTCGCTAACATAAATCAGTGACAATAATTCCAGTCACCAATATTTCTGTCTGCTCTCCTTAACTCCCCTTATAGCCTTTCCTCTCCGTTTTTTCTTTATTTCCTACTTTTTTCCCCTCACAAAGAAGTGGGAACATAATTCTGTAACAGAGAAAATGTTTCTTTAGAAGGTACAAACATATTGGTCTGAACATTAAAGGAAAATCAAATGATGGATGTAAGTTTGGATTTCAAACGGAAAAAAAAAATTACAGAAAAACCAATAAGATACAGACTTATTTGAACCAACAGATTGGTAGTTAGCATTTTCAATGTCACAATACTGGATGTCCAGGGGAAGCAGCCCAGTTTGACCTTTTACAAAATCCAGACTAAAAATTGAAGCTACCAAAGGAAAAATAATAGTACCATCTAGCTAATAAGAAATGCCTGAGTTTATTTTGGCGTAATCATGTAGGAAACTACAGAAAATTTCTTACAGAATATTCAAGTTCTGTAGACCATCAAAACTGCTCGGAATTGGTCCACTTAATTTGTTGTAGCTGAGGTCTCTGAAAAGGAAATTATACCCAGAATATGTTCTTTTTTAGAGGAAAGTTAAATGAAAGGAACATAAAATATAGCTCCTATAATGTGGTGAACAAAACGAGCATGTTGAAGTTCTTCGTCAAATCGATGTGTAAAATGCAGCAAGAATTATAAAAGTTTCTAAATATATTAAAAACTGCAAGAAAATTCAAAACTTATCATGATCAACAAAACAAAAAGGAAAAGAAAATATAGCAGCACTTACAATAGTTGCAAACTAGTCAAATTTCCAAGATATTCAGGCAATGCTCCAATAATATTGCAACTCCTCAATATTCTGGCAATCAAGCAGACAATATGTAAATTTGTGACAGCAATAAGACATGAGCATCTCTTTATTTTCTATCCCTGAGACCTGTTCTTATTGAGGCACTAACTCAGAGTGAAACTAATAATCATAATCAGATCATCTAACTCACAGTGTTTCCAAATTTGTCATATTATTCAGTTGTGGAAAAGGTGAATCAGATCCATTCAAGTCAGTAATTCTCCTGCATATCATATTTTAAGCATTGACTCTCACAATGAAAAAGCAAGTTAATTTTGAAACCTTGGTTATAGTTACATTAAAAAACACCATACTTACAAGTCAGTAAGGTTTTGCAGAAGTGAAATTCCAGAAGGAATCGGCCCACTCAAACCACTCCCTTGGATTACGCTGTGAAAATATTTTTTAAAAAAACCATTGCTTCATATAAAATGACAATATGTAAAATAACAACTTAAAACAACTGAAGTTCACGAAAGGAACGGGGAAAAAATCACACAGTATCTCAAGATTTGTCCAGCTCTGTATAAAATTGGGTATTGCTCCAGAGAATTGATTGTCGCCAATTCGACTGCATTTTAGAAGGGTAAGCAACAAATAGAAGTTACTATCAATTTGGAAGTTAAAAAATGTTAAGATATATAAAACTAATCATAAGCCTTCATCACCTAACAGCTTAAACTTTTAGGAGAATTAGTCACTAACATGATATCAGAGACTATGACTAATTAGTTTGAAGTTCGACCTTTGCCACCCTCATTCTTCTAAATAAAGTTGAATTTCAACACAAGATAAAGTAGGCCTATGCACTGTTCATGCTTCAAGCCCAAAGGGCTCTTACATAAGGAGTATGTTAGAGATATAAAACTAATCATGAGCCTTCACCTAACAGTTTAAGCTTTTAGGAGAGGTGGTTCTTAACAAATAACAATACAGTCTGGCATAATAAAAGAAACATAAAAAAGCAAGAAGCTTACACATGCTTCAATGTAATGAGCCTAGCAAATGTTGCAGGTATTTCTCCAGTGAAATTGTTGGAGGTAAGAAGCCTAAAGCAACATTAAATAATCAATTGAATATGAAAGCATAGTATGTGCACCAATTACTAAATCAATTAAAACTAAAGATATAGTATTTCAGAAGTTAATATTAATCAGCCAAATTAAAAGTAATACAATGACTATTCTGAAAATGTCAGTAAAGGGCTTACAATCTTTCAATCCGGGTAAGATTCCCAAGCTCTGGAGGAAGGTTTCCAGATAATTGATTGAACTCCAATACCCTAACCATTTAAAATTAAGTTCCTCTAAAAAATTCCACACTAGAAAAAAAAATTGAAATGGGACAACTTGTAATGTAGAAAACCAGAAACTTACAAACTTCTGAGAGTGGTGATGTTTCCAAGCTCATTTGGGACTGGACCCGTTAGGCGGTTTCCAAAAAATGAACTTACCAAAAGGAACATTGTACAATTAGATTCATGTTTCACGAAATAAGTACAAAGATAACAAATTAACAACTGAAAAATAAGAACAGCAAAAAGGAAACATACACATATGAAAACCCATTTGTCAGAATCATATGCACAGGAAAATTCTAAGCTACCTTGAATATATCCTGAAGAGAATTCCTAATAAAATAATTTATTTTTTTCAAATACTTTTGCTTGGGGTAGCAGAGTGACCTGCTATGCTATACATGCATGATGCAGGAGTAAGAAAAATTGACAGTGCAACCAAAGGAATAGGGGGAGAGAGAGATTACATGTTGACAAGATTTAAGGTGACCCATTGTTTGGGGATTGTACCATTAAGGTAATTGTGGGTGAGGTCACTGTACCAAAGAGAGACTCAATCAAAAATAAGTGAATGAAACTATATAATATAACAATGAGAATATAAGTTAGAGCGTTACATCTTACATACATTTCTTGGAGATAAAGCAACCTGACAAGCTCTGGCGGGAGAGTACCAGAAAGATTTTGTGCTTTCAAAACACTGCACGGCCATTAAAAACCATGGTTGTTAATGCAGAATCACCAAAATTGGCTTTCCTCAAACTAATCCTCATTCCCCCCTCCCCCCTTTAGGCCCTTCCCCCCCCCCCCTCTTATCTACTTTTTGGGCCTGAAGCTGCCTAGAAAAGCAAATGGTAGACAGTCAGAGTCTTAACAAAATAATTTGACATGCTTATTAATTTATGTAAGAGTCTATCTAACTAAATTATGTCAAAATTTTGGTTGTATAGCTAGGATTGGCAATCCCACCGTTAGCTGTGAGTACATGGCAGGTTAAAAACTAGCACTCGCAACAGGGCAGGGTGGAATAGTGCTCTCCGTGGGGTTTGGAGTCAATCCGTCCCTTCCTGCCTCGCCCCTCTAATCTAAATAAACATCATGCCTAACTTAACTAGTAATGAAATCAATGTTTATTCATATTATGTAATTTTTTTAAAAAAAATATAATTGGTCATTACTGATTTACTACTTATCATGAGCATATCTTTTAATTTATATGAGGATGGATTAATTTTAAATTATTATTGATTATTGATTATTGTATAAATTTTTAATTAAAATATTTATATGTGCGGGACGTGACGAATATGATTGAATTTTAATATTTACATATGGGGTGAGTCCAAGTTTTCATCTTCAAAATCAGCGAGGGTGAGAGTGGATTGGGCAAAAACTAGGGTGTTCACGTTCAATTTGGTTTACTTTTTAGGAAAAAGGTCATCTGAACTGGTTTTTCTTTATTGAGAACCGATCAATTTGTTTCCAATTAAAGAACTGAACCATACCAAATCAATCTTATTCGGTTTGATTTGGTATGATTCAATTGATTTTTTATCAAACACTTTTTTATTGAAAAAATAAACACAAATTTTACTTCACTTTTTTTTTTCATAACCCAATTTATAATAAATTTGTCTAAAAATCTTAATAAAAGCATTATTAATAGATATAAACAACAAATTAGACTAATTTTTTTCTAGAAATAACAATAAATTTAAATCTAATCATTAGTAAGTATATAAATTGTTAAAAATATATTTAGTTTCATAAATAAAAACTGAAAACCAAACTAAACCAATTAATTTTAAAAAGAAAATCAAACAAAATCAAACTTAATCAATTTTGTTTGATTTTCAGATTTTTGGGTTTATTTTTTTGGTTTAGATAAATTACACATAACCCCTATGTATTTTCGCTCTTTCTCAACTGACCCCCCTCAAGTTTTTTTACATCACTTAACCCCTATCAACTTGGATTTAAGTTGAAAATGTTAAATCTCCAGTTAATTTTAACATCAATTTAACATTTTTTTCAACTTAATTACTCTCCTAATGTTTATTTCTTTATCCCCAAACCCTCCTATAGTTTGGTCAATATTGAAAAGATAGTCATACAAGGTAAGCAAATCATATCTCTTCATCATTTAAATGTATCTAAGTTATTACATAGGTGTTGTGTGTCTACACCTTTACATTTACTATATTGCATTTTATTTGTGGGTAAGCAATAGAAGAAGTCTATGTGAGTTAGTGATAACATATCCTCTATAAAATCAATGATTGTGGATTCTGTCTTTTCATCATTTTAAGGCATCACAGCTACAACATAAAGTGCAGTGTGTCCACACCTTTACATTTATCATATTGCACTTTGTCTACGGGTAAAGATAGCAAAAGTGTAGCTGATCTTTTCTCTTTATCATTTACATGTATCACAACTATAGAACAGCTATTATGTATTCACAACTCTATAGAGAATTTGATGATAAAAAAAAAAAAGCTTTACTAGGGTAGGTTGAAAAAGTGTTAAACCACGTGGAGGTAATATGTAAAATAAATAATAATTACCATTAAAGTTAATTAAAATGTTGTTTTTAACCTAAACCAAAGTTGATTGAGGTTAAGTAATAAAAAAATTGAAAAAAAAACTTCAGAGAAGTTAGTTAAAAAAGAGAAAAATTATAGGAGTTATGCGTAATTTATCCTTTCATTTTGGATCGGTTTGAGTTGATTATAAACTATGTTTAACAAAAGAGTAATATTAATTACACACATTTATACTTATATCACTTCATATTTATATAATTTTTACTATCTAATTATATATAGTCTCATATCATTTTTTACACAACTCTTTACTCTTATTCTACCACGTAGAGTAATGTATAGGAATGTGACTTAAAAATGATGTATAACAAACATTTTCCTTAACAAATACATGCCCTATTCTCAAGCCGGTGTATATATAGCATTACTAGCGTAGCAAATTGGAGCCTTCGGCACCACCAGTCCTTTAAAAGGGAAAAAAAATCTCATGAAATATACAATATAATCTCTATATTATATACCATTATAGTTTAGTGCATTTGCATGAAATTTATTATATAAGTAGTTTTAGTGCATTTGCAAGAAATATACAATATAATCACTATATCCTCCTAATTTTTTTTATGATTAGATTTTTTATGATTATATAAAATGTACTTTTAGTATGTATAGATAGGAATTAAATTGTAGATATATAAATCTATAAATGTTGATGTAATTTCACATAAATTTAGATGTCGGATTAATGTTAATATGTGTGACAGTGTGAGTAAGGAATTGTATGAGTAGACACTCTCTACATAAATGAAAATTTCTTATATACTCATGGAAGAAGAATTTTTTCTTCTTTCAGATCGATCTCCACCCTTCATTTTAAAAAAGTAAGGAAAAAGAAAAAGAATTTAAAAAAATGGTTAAGATAGAGTATGGAGGAAAATTTTTCTTCCATCTAGTATGCAGAAGAAGTTCTCCTACATAAATATCATTAGTACCATTGACTATCATTTATAATCTATGATTTAATGTTATGCTTTGATTTTTAAAGGAAAAAGATACTATTTTTTTTCGCTCCTCACAGGCTCAAGTATAAACAGAATTGATATAATTAAAATTTATGCATTGATTAAAAAAATGCAAGAAATTGTTTTAAAATGATTATTTTATTTTAAATAATAAAATATATAAAGATGCATAAGAATAAAACTGCTCCTTTGGAAATTCTGTGAGCTATTCGCCACCTTCTTTGAACTTTGAATATTCATAGTATTATCGCTCGGACCTCTTTGTCTGCCGACATGACAATAAAAATATTCAACTAACCAAATTACTATTTCTGGACAGTGGGACCATGCACTTAATTAAGCAAACGTTTTTTTTAAACATTCGTTCAAGAATTTAAAATAAAAAATATTATATAAAAATATAATTTTTAAAATTCTTAATATATTAAATATTTTTATTTTCATAAAATTATTTTATTTTAGATTATTAACCAATAGTTTAAGACACTTTTTAACAAAAAAAAATCAATAAAATAATTCTAAATCTTGCAAATTTATTGGTACAGTATATAAAAGTTGTAAAATATCTACAGAAACATTTCTCGTGAGTCGTGACCATGTCTAGAATTATTGCGGACGGAACAATGAGAAGATGAAGATATAAGATTAAGTTGTTTCACACCAAAACTATTTTTATGAAAACTTGGCAACGATAACGATTAGAGAGAGAGAGTATATACATACATGCTGACAACATGGCAGACAGTGTGATTGGCAAAAGAGCAATTGCAGGTGACAGCGTTTTCGAATCCTTGCAATTGAGTTGGCGATGTCCAGTTACTCTGTCCGCTACATGGATCTACGCTGAAGTCCCAATCCTTCTTCCCAAGTGTGTTAGCTATGTCTTTTAGAGCTTGCACTGATCATAATCATACATACTTACATAAGAGATATATGATAGATATATAAATACGTTGATGGAGGAATATTAATTAACTCCATGAAATTAATAATCAAACCACAACATGAAATCAAAGCAAGAAAGGGGTAAAATCTCTGTATGTATGTGTATTACCTTCATCTTGTTGCAGAGTGGCTCCAAAAGCAAATGATGCAAAGCAAAGAGGGAGGAGAAAAACAATGGCAAATCGAGATAAGAAGAAGGTACTCATCTTTATGGCTGATTGGATGATAAGGAATCAGTGCGTACGCGTGGTAGAAAGTGGATGGGATAATCCTTATTTAGTTAAGAGTTTTTTATGATCGGTGAAAATATATAATTGAAGTTCACATTCAGAAGAGAAAGAGGAAAGACATGATAGGTGTTTGGTATAGCTGGCAAGAAGACTTGAATACGCAACGCAAGGGAACAAAATATTTTAATAAGAGTTTTGTTTTGTTTTTTAATTTTTTAATAAATTTTTAATATTAAATAAAAAATTTAAATAAAAAATAAATATATTTAATATCTTAAAAATATAAAAAATATTTAATATTTTTTATTTAATAATTAAAAAGATTAATTAAAAAATTTAAATTTACTCTTTTAAATTTGTTAATAAATACTCATAAGAAGTTAAAATAAAAAATTTAAAATAAAAATAAAATATTTAATATATTAAAAATTTAAAAAATATTATTTATTTTATTTTTATCTAATTTTTTATTTTAACTTTATTAATAAATATCATTAACAAACTTTAGATAAAGGAAGATGCTTTTAGTGAAAATGATAGGGATGAACTGTCCCTCTTTTTTATTATCTTTTTCCATGTTAAAAAAACTTAAATTTTGTTAAATAGAAAAAAAATTTAATGTTATTTATTATAAAAATTATAATTACCCTAGTTTTATCCTGTTAATAAAATTTAACTGAAGAGGGAAAAAAACAAAAGGAAATAAGTGATCTCATCCAAATGGCAGAACCGCTTTCATCAACCTGATAAGGGTAATTTTGATGAGGCAGCGACACACTTTCCAATGGGTTAACAATAATAATGTGATTGTACATGTTACATTATTTTTATATTAAGTAATTTTAATGATTTAATTTAAATATATTATTATTATAAAAAGTTTATATTATTATTTAATTATATATTATTATGTTATTAAACATGTTTGAACTTTTTAATAATTATTTTAAAAATTATACATGTAATAATATATAATTAATTAATGGTATAAAAAATTTAGACTCACCATACATTTAAATTAAACTCTAATTTATAATCTTCATAATTTAATATTTTTAAAAAGGTTTTACTGACAATGCAGTTGTTAAAAAAGACAAAATATAAATTTTTAAATAAAAATAAAGATAATTTAATTTCAAAAGCATTAAATATTTTATTTTTATTTAAAGTTTTTATTTTGGCTTCTTTAATATTAAGGTACTCATTAACAAAATCCTTCTTAAAAATTATCCTAACTATTAAATAAAAAAATATTGAATTTTTTTTTTTATATTTTAAGACATTGAATATTTTTTTATTTAATATTTTTTTATTAAATATTAAGAAAATTATTAAATAAATATTATAAGAAGATATAAGAAAACTCTTCTCTGTTATCAATTTTCTCTTTAGGAATAAAAAAAAGAAAAAGAGAATATTTTAGGATAAAATTTAAATAAAGTACTTATATATTTGTAGTTTTATTCATTAATCAAAACATAAAATGCATTTTATTTTTAGGCACCTTATCTTCCTTTTTAAAAATTCTCACAATTGAATGTACATAAATAATACATATATTATATTTTTATTAATATTTTAAAAATTAGATCAAATTGGTCGATTGAATCAAACGGACCATGAGCCAACTATGTCTTTAATTTGAATATTGCTTAATTCAACTATGATTCAATCATGATTTAATCATAAATTTAACTAATTAAATCATGAATCAGAAGACCTTCTAATTTGAATTCTAATTTAATTTTTAAAGCATTGGTTTTTAAAAAAAATATTTAACTTTTTATTCCAAGAGGAAGGTACAAAAGAAAAGGCAAAAAATAGTGTTGCATGGGAAAAAAATATTATTATTTCTACCCAAAGATACTACTTCTTCCGTCTCATTATAATTATTTTTTTTAAAAAAAAATTGTCTCAAATTATTTGTCATTTAATAATATCAATAAAGTAAATTATTATTTTTTCAATTATATTCTTATCATTTATTATCTCAACTAGATTAATAACTACGCATAATTCATAGTTAGTAAACTTTTATAATTTCCTAATAAAGAGTAATTTAATCATATTAAACTATATTTCTTTATAATTGAGATTATTTAATAATATTTTTTACCTTTATGTAAAAATCTTAAAAAGTAATTATAATAGGACGGAAGGAGTATGATGTCAAATAAAAATTTTGTAATTCTTCCTTGTCCAAATCTCTTTTGCGTAGTTTTCATTTTAGACAACTCTACAGAGTACCATAGACCATATAGAATCAACTCATCTTTTTTATTATTCCCCTCAAAGAAAAGCTAACAATAAAGGCAATCTTTATCCTCCTAAAGGAGAAAGCGATTGGGGGTTGAATTTTACCAAACTGCAGCGGGAGAACTAGATTTGGTAATGGCACGAATTGATTTTACGCAAGATGGTGTATGTATGAAACGATTTACAACTTTTTTTTTTTTGAAACTACCAGTTCTTCTCACGTATTAAACTAATTTGAATCGTTATAAACTAAATTTAGTTTAATTACGAGAATATAAAAATTATGCAATCTTTCAATAATAATTGTTTACTTAAGATTTGAATTTGTGTTATTGTCTCAAGGAATTGAGATTGCTTAAACGATTTACAACTTTAAATTATCTTGAGTATACCTTTATAGATTGTAGCCAAGTATTATCCATCATTCTGAAATGTATGGACTTCCCTTAATAATATTTAATTATACATTTTAAAATGAATGTCTATTTTAATCCAAAATATATATAAAAATTTGTCTTATTACAATATTGTACCAATAATCTTATATAGTTTTAATTTTAACAATTAATTTAAAAATTACATTTTCATAAAGTTGCAAATTTTGTTTAAGAAAACTTAAAAATATAAAACAGTTTCGCGTGACAAATAATAATGAATCGATGGTTGGACACCATGAATACAAATCCTTAATTGGATTATAATTAAGCTAACTAGAAAGCCTAGGACAAATGTTCTCGGAGTGTCAAAATGAATTAAATTTGATTAATCAACTTGAATAATTCAATAAAATGTATAAATTGGGTTAAGAAATATTAAGCTCAAATTCATTTTAGCTCCACTTGATGCGAGCTAGCCCAAGCTAATTTGATGGTCTGATGTCTAATTTTTTATTAGAATAATATCAAATAATTTATATGATATGTGAAAAGATTTTGTCCTTATTTTATCTAATGTAAATTAATTTTTGTATCACAAAAATATTTTATCTGATATTTTTTCTAAAATTTAAATTATGTAAAAGAAAAATAAAATAATGAAGCATAAGAACAATTTTTTTTTTGGTCATCAAAAGTTTAAAGTGTGAAACTCAAGAAAAAAAAATGATTTGAGCCAATGGGCTAGCCCACCTGTGGCCTGCATAGGTCCGACCTGGGCCAACAGTTTGCACACCTGCAACACTTTTGGCCCGGTCCAAAATTAGCTTGGCTCACAATGCATTAGATTTTTAGGCGTGGTCTCATACAAAAATAGCATGTTACAATCACCAAACCAATTCATTAATAAATTCTAAAAATTAATTTTAAAAACAGCATTAATAATTTTACAATTAATATTACTCATTCATTAGCATATTACTTTCATTAGACTGGTACGGGTGATTCTAAAATGTTTTGAAAATTACTTTCATTAAAACTAAAAATATATATTTAGCCCATTCTTTATTTTCAATGAAAAAGATAACAGGCATACAAACCGGCCCCATATGTTTTCACTCTGCGGTCTACCCAGTGAAGGGAATTCCCACATGTGCTGTATTTAAAGTTATCACTTATCAGCCTCTTTAATAGTAGAAGATACCATGATATATATATGCAAGAAAATAAGATAATTTTGGTTACTGGGTTATTGGTTCCAGCCCAAGTACTTTAGACTTGGGTGTGATATTGAGGTTAGTAGTTCGATCATCGAACAAGCCACCTTTTCCCGCCCTTACCAATGTGCTTATAGCTCCTACTTAACAATTTTAAAAAAAAAAAGGAACAGGAGAAACAGATATATTAAATTTAATGCAGTTTCTATAGGTTTTCTATAGGTTTCCTAATTTCTGATTTCCCAGTGAGAAGAATCCGTATCAGATGATATAAATGCATAAGATTCATCAGTTGGGATACTCTGGCTCTGAGCCTCAATTATGTCATTTTCTCCCCCCTGTTGGTAGTACTTTCGCATTACCTCAAATTTCTTATCATGCAAAACCTCATTTGTGTCTGACACCACCTCTTGAACAACAGTTCTTCCTTCAAGCATGCTTACCACTGAAGACATGGTAGGCCTGAGCATTGGAGAGAAATTGGTGCATAAAAGAGCAACATTGATCATCACCATTGCCTCCTCTTTGTTTAAGTCTCCACCCAACCTCCAATCAACAAGTTCCATTAGATTACCTTTTTCTTTCAAGAGATTCACCTGGTAATGTACAACACAAACAGCCATTTGATTACAAAGTCAATTCAAAGTTAAAATAAACAAGCCACTAAAAATGTTCACATACAGTATGGAAGAA
The DNA here is from genome assembly GCA_029884595.1 of Ormosia semicastrata. Taxonomy (NCBI): domain Eukaryota; kingdom Viridiplantae; phylum Streptophyta; class Magnoliopsida; order Fabales; family Fabaceae; genus Ormosia; species Ormosia semicastrata. The sequence continues at coordinate 3,888,826 of JAQQTO010000051.1, read as the reverse complement.
GTAATTCAAAACAATATGCTCCTAGCCTTAGGATTTTGCAAAGAAAGAATTCATGATCATATTTTCCTGGCCAAACACCAGAATTTCACAAAACGCGAGAAATTGAATGGTATCTTCAATTTTGGACATTACAGAAGTTTTCATAGAGACACGCTAACTTTAAAATATATTTCCCTTCAATGGTGTCAATAGATGAAAGTAGAATGAAATTTGATATATATTTTCTAAACAACGTACAGAACCATGCTCAATATTCTCAAGGACAACAAGATTGGCATGAATGAAGGAGAGCATAAGAACATAACTTACCCAGTCAAGAAGAGAGAAGCATTCATCCTTAGGATGGCTAATGGCGTTGCTCGTCCCACTAACAATTTCCAGCGCAACAATTCCAAAACTATAAACATCTGCTTTGTCTGTCAAATAACCATGCATTGCATACTCAGGAGCCATGTACCCACTGCAGTATTGAAAATTAATCAATTACAGTAAGTTGAAAAATTTAGGTCATATTTAATATTTTAAAATCCATAATAAGTTGAAGAATTTAAATTTGATAAGGTATTTCAGTATATGACCTCTATTCTTTTGTTTCTTCAGAATGTGATCATGTGTACAAAATATCACTCAACAAAGATCAAAGCAAAATAATATAAAAATATGGGAACTCACTAAGTGCCAGCTATTCTGGTGTTTATGTGGGTCTTGTCCTCTTCATTGAGCTTGGCTAAGCCAAAATCAGATATCTTTGGGTTGAGATCTTTATCCAGCAATACATTAGTGGCCTTGATGTCCCTATGAACTATCTTAAGTCTTGACTCTCCGTGAAGGTAAGCTAAACCTTTAGCAATACCAACACAAATCCTCTGCCTTGTTTGCCAATCTAATCTCAATTGACGTTTCTCTGGGTCTTCTTTTGGGACTGATATAAATTAGACAACAGTACCGTACAGTCATGAATATATGCTACATGTTCAAACTTGTAAGTTATCACAGATACAGCAATGAAACTTGAACAAAAAGAAAAATAATTACCAAATAAAGCATGAGCAAGGCTATTGTTTTCCATGTATTCATATATCAGCAACAACTGATCCTCCTCCATGCAAAAGCCGTAGAGCTTAACTAGATTAGGGTGCTGCAAAGCAGAAATCATGCCTATCTCATTTATAAATTCACGATTCCCTTGCCTTGATTTAGAAGAAAGCTGCTTAACTGCTACTATTGTGCCATCTGACAGAACGCCCTGCATTTTGGGGAATGGTATACAGCTTTTGATTACCACAATTACAACATATTACTCATGATGATCAAACAAAAATGTTGAATTGTGCTTAATATACCTTGTAAACAGGACCAAACCCTCCTTCTCCAATCTTGAAGGATTCATCAAAGTTGTTTGTTGCTGCTTTGATTTGCCGTAATGTAAAGAAGCCAGTTTGTGAACTTAAACCCTTTAGCTCTGTCAGTAGAAGCAAACAAAAATCAGAGATCTCTTATATTAGGAAAACTATACATTATTTAGAAACAATTGGCATCATTGAATTCATCGTCTTAGTGTTGTGACTTTCTTCAAGAGAAGTTAGCAAAGTGGTCAAGTAGGATGAAAGGTCAAATAATTAGATACCTAAACAATAAGTTACACAATCAAATTCATGTCCCACAAATGCAAAATCCCATTTTTGTACAAAAGAATTCCTGAACGTTTTATCCGAAAGGTCGGTAATCATGATAATTGAAGTAATTTCTCAGTGATTACCTCCAGCCACTGATCTTTTCAGTCCTAAACAGCCCTTCCACCAAAGTATACCAAATACCAAGATGATAACAATTGCTCCTGCAGCCACAATTGCAACCACAACCCCTACGGGTATGCTATTACCATTTTCCGATGGGGGTGTAAAGTCTGCATGATTATTATATAATAGTAATAAATTAGATTTTTTTAGACGATAAAGGTGATGACAGAAAATAGGAAACTTAAAAGAAGTACAATTCACCAGGATCAACAGATATAGCTGATATAAGAGGACCATATACTGATCCAAATGGGATAGTAGTTGTTCCTTTCCCAGCCCAATATAAGCGAATCTCCAAGGCATTACTAGTCACAACAGCAGTGAACTTTTTAATGACTGCCTTACCAACACCCCCTGCTTCCTTTGCAATGTTGAAATCCTTCACCACCAATTTTCTCTGCCATATTATCCACACAAAAATGCTTCATGATGGTTACAACTTTAAAATTTGCAGTATAGAAATAGAGTTGAAAATATTGTGATCACAATTTTACTTCGTTATTTAATTCTTTAATTTGGTTATGAGAAAATTTGGTTTACATCAAACAATCTGCTCAAGGATTTGAATCTGGTATCATGATATCCCCAAAGAGACTAGTACCCTGATAAAAGCATTTATTCAATATTTAACATGTGGATGAAAAAGGTGGGAAAATGATGAAACCATGCACCTGAATGTAGATGTCAAACACACGCCTTCCCAGGCTATAATATGTTTTATCATCAGTGAACATTATTTCTGCAAAATGGAGATTCACTGTGTAGTTTCCATTTCCCAGGCAAAATCCATAATAAGTCAGAGAATTGGGAGAAACACGTGCATCCTTGTACAGTTCAGCATTGTCCATAGCAAGTTTAGTTGTATTAGACCATGTATAGTAGTCAGAGCGACCACTATCGAAGAAGTGACCAGCAGTCATAACTGCCCAGTTCGTTCCAGTTTGATGAAATCTTGCTGGTCCCATGTCACTCGAATCATCATCATACGTCTTACTTCCATTAGAAGTTACGAGCTTTCCACCACAATTTATATAGAGAGAGTACCAAGCTGGGAAAAGCAGAAATAGGTGAGCAACTACTAAAGAAATCAATTATAAATTACGATATAAAATGATAATTCTCTTTTTTCCCCTGTACCTCAAACTTGAAAGATATATAAATACATTAAAAACCAACAGGTTCAAATGTTAAAGTAATGCATAAACCTTAACAGTCTATAGGAAATCCATGATAATTCAACTTACTCTTAGGACAGTGATAGTTTGCCAAACATGAAATATTTCCTCTGAGAAAATAAAAAGGGAGGGGGTCACACAATAACCAATAAAATTTATATACATGTAAATACGTAATTAAATAATTTAGCATGAGAAAAAAAAAAAAACCTACAAGCTGTTGCCATTCAAAGAGGATGCAAACAAGTTCCTATGGCACATGGGAAATGGTTAAGACTCAGGTAAGATAGCTTCTTAAAATTATAAAACAAAAAAAGAAGAAATAAATTAAAAAAGAAAACTAAAAATGCAGGATTCTTACACACTTCCTTGTTGACAAGTCTGCTGCTCAAGGTTTCCGATGCTGAAGTTGTTATATGAGAGATCTCTGCGTAAAGTTCATAAAATCCGATTCAGAATCTGAGATTATGAAACAGATCAACTTCATGGAACAATTGATTGCTCAGGAGAATTCTAAGAATATCAATAGCAAAATATGGAAAATTTTCTGCTTGATTATCTTGGGAATATAAAGTGAAACTCCATAACAGGAAATGTTCAAAAATGGATCCATTGACTGATAGGAAGTAGAGCTGCTTATCAACTACTGAGCTAAGCATATATTGTCTGTCAATAAAACTATACAGAGGTATGAAAAATAACTCCATAAACAAATGATAAAAGAATGTGAAAGGAGACACAAGTCAATTGATTAGAAATGTAATTTTGGATAAAAATAACCTCTCGCATATTACTATATTTTAGAATGAACTCATAAAACTTTTAATGTAAGACAAAACATGGCGTTGGTAACCTGGTAACTTATATGGCTGAAACAATTACTACCAGAGTCGAAGTTTGGGGAAGTAAAACAGATGCAAATGCAACTAACATGTTTTGCTTTACACATTGCCTTCAACCTGGTTTTTCATGAGAAGACAACATATAGAGGTTGATTGTCGTTTCATTCGAAAGAAGATCTTGTCAAGATGTATTGTTACTAGTTTTGTGCCAATTCAAATGACCAACTAGCAAATATATTACTAAGTCTCTCAATGTCCTTGGATTAGCTACATTTGTAAATAAACTTGGTGCACATGATTTATATGCTCTAGCTTAAGAGGAAGTGTGGAGATAGTAGCGATAGTTAATAGCGGTTATTATTAATTATTTTTATATAGCTGTACCACAGCTGTACTATTGTTCAATTCTTTTTCTTATTATAGGTAAGACTCATCTGTAAGAGAAATTCTTATTAAATTAAAAGATGAAATCTCAACGGTTGAGAGTATTACTCTCAATGTACATATAAGTATGTTCCAATTTATACAGTCTAATCCCCGATATGCACATAAAAATAAAAGTTTTTCTCTGCTATCTTTTCTTTCTCTACAGTGTAAATATGCAAAGATAAAACTACATTGAAAGGTTGAAGTTTCTAGAAATTTTTTTTCTATAAAATGATCTAATACAGTTTTATTTGTTTCTAAAACAAATGTGATTTTTTTTTAATGAAAAGAGTAGAAGATTTTAACCTCCTTCTAAAGGCGAGAATATATATATATATATATATATATATATATATATATATATATATATATATATATGATACACATATGAAGCCAAAGCTACAGTTCTTAAATGAGTAAAAACAAAAATTGCACATTTAATTAATTCAAGAAATCATATAAGTAGCATTTGAAAGACAACTTACACGAAGTCTGGTTTATCTATCCAGTCAGGCAGCAATCCAGACATAAGATTCCCAGATAAAACTCTGGTGAAATCAATATCAAGAAGTCAATTTATAGAAGTCAAATTATTGATGAACCAGAAAAATGGTAAATGGGCTAGTAAACCCTATCCCAAATAATTTGGACTGTCCATGAAATAGAATAATAACATCCAATTACTAAGAAAAATATGTCCTGAATTTGATGTAATCATATCAGAAACTATAGAAAAATTCTTACAGCATATACAAGTTCTTTAGACCATCAAAGCTCACTGGGATTTGTCCACTTAATTTGTTGTAGCTGAGGTCTCTGAAAAAGAAATTACATCCAGAATACGTTCATTTTTATAGAAATGGTTTAAAAAAACGGAACATAAAATATAGTTCCCTGTAATGTGGTGAACAAACTAAGCATGTTGAAGTTCTTCATCAAATCAATGAGTATAAAATGCATGAATTATAAATACAAGAAAATTCTTAAGTTAGCATCAACCAAACAAAATAGGAAAAAAGTAAAACAGAACTTACAACACTTTCAGATTAGTCAAATTTCCAAGATATTCAGGCACTGATCCAATAATATTGCAACTCCTCAATATTCTGGAACATTGCAGACTATATGTAAATATGTGGCAGCAATCTCTTCTTTATTTTCTATCTCTAAAACATTGCCTTATTGAGGCATAATAATAATAATAATAAGAGCATTTAACTCACAGTTTCTGCAAATTTGTCAAATTATTAAGTTGCTGAAAAGGTGAATCAGATCCATTCAAGTCAGTAATTGTCCTGCATATCATATTTTAAGCATGGCTACACACAATAAAAAAGCAAGCTAAATTTAAAACCTTGGTTACATTAAAAAAACACCATACTTACAAATCAGTAAGGTTTTTTAGAAGTGAAATTCCAGGAGGAATTGGCCCACTCAAACCACTCCCTTGGATCACGCTGAGAAAATTAAAATAATGATAATCATTTCAGATAAAATGACAATACGTAAAACAACAACTGAAAACAACTAAAGTTCACAAAAGAAAAGGGAAAAAAGTTCACACAGTATCTCAAGATTTGTCCAGTTCTGTATAAAATTGGGTATTGCTCCAGAGAATTGATTACTGCCAATTCGACTGCATTATAGGAGGGTAAGCAACAAATAGAAGTTACTACCAATTTGGAAGTTAAATAACAATACAGTCCAGCATAATAAAAATATAAATAAATAAATAAAAAGCAAGATGCTTACACGTGCTTCAATGTAGTGAGCCTAGCAAATGTTGCAGGTAACTCCCCAGTGAAATTGTTGGAGGTAAGAAGCCTAAAGCAACGTTAAATAATCAATTAAAGGCATAGAATGTGCACTAAATATTCAACTAACACTAGAAGATTAGTATTTCAGAAGTAAAAATCAATCTGCCAAATAAAAAAGTAATACAGCAACTATTCTGTAAATGTAAAAGTCATATAAAGGGCTTACATTCTTTCAATCTGGGGAAGATTCCCAAGCTCTGGAGGAAGACTTCCAGATAATTGGTTGAACTCCAATACCCTATCCATTTAAAATTAAAATCCTCTAAAATTTTCCACAAAAAAATTGAAATTGTACAAATTCTAATGTGGAAAAACAGATAACTTACAAACTTTTGAGAGTGGTGATGTTTCCAAGCTCCTTTGGAATTGGACCCGTTAGCCGGTTCCCATAGAAGGAACTAAACAAAAGAAACATTGTACAATTTGATTCATGTTTCACGAAATTAGTACACGATAAATAACAAAGAAAAATATGAACAACACAAAAAAAAAGTTTAAGAAACATAAAAATGAAAACTCATTTGTCAGAATCATAAGCTATACATGCGTGATGATGAAAAATTAACAGGGCAACCAAAGGAAGAGATATATATATATATATATATTACATGTTGACAAGATTTAAGGTGGCCCATTGTTTAGGGATTGTACCATTAAGGTAGTTGAGGGTGAGGTCACTGTAACAAAGAGAAAGAATCAATCAAATATAAGTGAATGAAACTATATAACAATGAATCAATGACAGTGTAAGCTAGAGTGTTACATACATTTCTTGGAGATAAGGCAACCTGACAAACTCCGGAGGGGGAGTGCCCGAAAGATTTTGTGCCTTTAAAACACTATACAGCCATCAAACCATGAAAGATGTTAAGTGCATGTTTGGCAACGTATCAACAGCTTTTTTTTTCCCAAAAAAAGCATTTTTTACTGTTTAAGACAAAATCAGTTTCAATGAAATTCAATATATTATAATTTTTTTATAATATTAAAATTTATAATTATAGATTATAAATTATTTTATATATTTTGAGATATAAATATTATTTTATTTTTAATTAAATAATTTTTTAATTATTTTATATTTATTTTATTAATTTAATATATAAAAATATTTTTTATATTATTTAAATAAAATAAATTAACTTAAAATTATTTTTTAATTAATATATTCAAATATAATATTAATTTTATTATAATTAATTATAATAATAATTATTGATTATATAATAATTAATTATTAAAATAATTAAATTTTTACAACTACTCAAAACATTCTTAAAAATTCTGACTTAAAAGAGGATGACGTCTACAAAAATTTAAAAAAAAAATTATTCTCTTTTTTTTTTCAGCTTCTGTTGTTCCTCTTTTGAACCTAAAGGTACCAACCCTTGAATTTGAGGCCATAAGGATGTGCTTCATAAAACTATCATTCTTTTTTATTTTCTTATTTTTGTCTTAAAAAAATAATATCTCGTGTAATTTATCACAAAAGAATAATATTAAAGGTTGGGCTTAAAGATGAGAAAATTATTGGTATTCGTAAGAATTCATAGATATTACTCATTCCCAATAAAGCTATCATTCTTTTTTATTTTCTTATTTTTGTCTTCAAAAAAATCATATCTCGTGTAATTTATCATAAAAGAATAATGTTAAAGGTTGAGTTTAAAGATGAAAAAATTATTCGTAGAAATTCATAGATATTACTCACAATAAGGTGAGGGAGGGAATTATTGTACCTATCTTATGGATATTGCAAACTTATAAAATATATTTTTTTATTTAATATATATATTATATATTATAATTTTTTTATTTTGAGATGAAATGAAAAGATATATTTTTTTATTATTTTACAATAAATTTTTTTATTGAATGAGGATAAATTTTTTGAAAAAATATATATTATTCATATAATAATTATTTATATAGATTTATTATTATAAAATATAATTAAATTAAATTTTTTATTTATAATATTTTTTTAATTTTATAAAAATTTCAAATTATTGAACAAAATTACAATATGTAATATTAAATTTTATTTTTTTTATTTTGTAATTTTTTAAATTTTATTTAAAATTATTAACTAAGATAAGAGTGAATACTTTCTACATGTAGAAATCTCAAATGAATTTAAATCTTTTTAATATTTTTATTTTAAGTGATCAATTATAAAATAAAAAAAAAAAAAAATATAATAAAATTAAATTATTAGTATAAAATTATTTTTATATTTTTTATATTTTTTCTTTTATAAATGATCACTTAAAATAAATTAAAAAATCCAAATCTATCAAATAGATATCGTGACGGAAACGGGGCGTCCCGTCCTACTGACATCCCCAGTAAGCCCTGACTTAAAATGAGCGGCTTTTCCTCCCCTAATCTATTGATCATAAAAAAAAAAGGCACATTCCTTTGATAAGAAGTTTTTTGTCTTTGCCAAAAAAAGAAAAGGCTGACACGTCCTTTTGATAAGAAATTAAAATTACATTTTCGCTTAATATAATAGTCACAATTACAACTATCTTGCCAACTATTAGATCATTCATCTTTGCTCATCAAATCAATTGGCACAAATTTTTTTTTTTTGGTTGTCAAAAGGATTATAAGTTTAAAACTATAGTAGTATTCCTGTATCATTTGACGCCTAAAATGTATTCTTGGTAGTTGCCTACGCCTAAACATTAATGTTTTTATTCGATAGAATAAGTGTGTGATAGGCTAAGAAAATTTGATTATCTTGTGTCGATTATTGTATAAAAGCTTTTGTTATAATTGATTATAATTGATTCAATTTATGTTTGGATAAGTCACTCGTTAATCTTTCATTTGGATGATATAAAAAAGAATCACAAATTATAAAATGATTAAAAAAATTATGGATGCCATGTAATAGAAAATTATAAGCTCTATTATGATTTATTTTTCGTGTATCTTTGAAAAAAATAAAAAAAGCTCTTATCCAAACATGCATTGGATTTACATAAGTCAAACAAATATATGATTAATTATGGATGCCATGTAATAGAAAAACTCTATTTTTATTTTCTTTGACACTTTATATTAATATTATATTTTATTTTCATATATATATTTTTATTATTTTTTTTATTATTTTTTCTCACTCAATCACATTTTTTAAAAATGATATAAACAGTGCTTATATTCTTTTTTAGAGATGTAAAATGGTCATTTTTGGGAAAAAAAAAGTCTATGTTGAGAAAAAATATTGCGAGGTACCTAATATAATTCCCTGTATTTTTATATGTGCACTGTCTTCTTAATTATATGGAAAGCCTGTAGCACTCTGTGTCCCTTTTATTAAAAAAAATCCATCTAAACAACGATATACTTTAAATAAGATTAATGTTAAATTAAAGTTTTGATCTTATAATTTATACTTATTTTTAATTCAATTTTTATAATTTTTTTCAAATCAATCATTACATTTATAAAAAAATTAAAAATAATCTATGTTATTAATTTCTATTTTAATATCATTAATATTTAATTCTTATTAGATATTTTATGAAAAAAACATTTAAAAAATACTTATTAAACAAAAGAACATTTATTCAAAAGAAATAAGTACTTAATAAAATAAAAAAATACCTTATTTATTTGATATTTATAAAGAAAATGAACATTTAAAAAAGTCAATATTAGATAATAAAATACTTATTTTATTAATTAACTAATGGTATTATAATAGTATTATAATAGAAGTTAATGACAAAAATTATTCTAAAATTTTTTGTAAATATAAAAATTGATTTAAAAAATAAGAATTAAATTAAAAATAAATATAAAATATAATAACTAAAACTTTAATTTAACGTAAGATAAATATACTCTCAAAAATAAAATTAGTAAAATATCAACATTCATAATAGTTAAAATTTTAATTGTGCTTATTTTAGAACTACAATACTATTTAATTACTTAATGAAATCGTCATAACCAAAAGTTTAGTTAATATTAATTTTATAATGAAATAACTGCTTTAGAACCTAAAAACTCCAGGTAAGGATAAGAATAACATCAATCATTTGGGAATTCCGTGAACCCCATCTCATTGTTTGAACTTTGAATATTCGTGTTTAGCATTATTGCACATATCTCTGTGGGCAAACATCTACAGTAGATATATACTTGGATAAAGATATTCTTACATTTTTTTTAGGGATTTATTATTATTTATATTATTTTTAAAAGATGTAATTAAATAAAAATAAATATATATATATAATAAATAATATTAAATAAAATAAAAAAAATTATATATAATATTTGATGTAAGAATATATATATTGTACTTACTTAATCTGTGGGCTATGAACCAAACAAAAAAAATCATAAACTGTGATCTGGTGGCCACTTGGTTTGTTTGAATATTCCAGAAACTATGTCTAGCGTTCTTGCACAGAAAAAGAGATACCTACATGCTACCGGCATGGCCACTTGGTAGACAGTGTTATAATAAATTATAACTACTAAAATTTTAATTTAATTTAAGATAAATATACTCTCAAAAATAAAATTAATAAAATATCAACATTCATAACATAATAGTTACAATTTTAATTGTGTTTATTGTTAGAACTACAATACTATTTAATTAATTAATGAGATTACCTAATTAACAATTTTTATATTTTTTTATAAAATTTAGGTACTATTATATTTTAATATATTTAATTTTATTATTTTTTTACAATATTATTTATTTTTATGAGATAAATTATTTATTAAATTATATATTAATTTTATAAATATTTAAAAATAAAAATAATTAAATTAAATGACTAGACTTGGATAAAAGAAAACATTAGAAGCTCATTTAAAAAAAAAAAAGAAATAACTTAACCTACTTAAAGATTAGGGACGTTGAGGAACACCACAGTGCCGAATTGGAGAATTGGAAAAGAAGGAGCACGCCGTTCGTGACAAAGACTTGACGCGCCCCACAGTAAACAAAAAGAAGAAAAGGAACGTGCAGCGCAGCGTGAAAATATCTTTGTGTTGGTTAAAGATTAACTTAGTTTTTTTTTAGCTTTTTTTTAAAAAAAATTATTATAATAATATTTAGTCATATTTAATAAAATTAATTTTAATTTTTACAAGAAATTTAATATAAAATAAAATTTTTTTAAAATTAATTTTTATAATTCTAAAGATTAAAATTTATGATTTTAACTTATAAATTATTTTTTATAATTTAAAATATAAATATTATTTTATTTTCAATTAAATAATTTTTTAATTATTTTATATCTATTTTAATAATTTAATACAAAAAAAAATTTTATCACTTAAATAATTAAAAAATTTTCTAAAAATTTCTCGATTATAGTTGACACAGAACATTGTAGCGCGGATAAAATTTTGAAGTTGTATAATATCTAATAAAAAATTTTATTGAGATAATTTTATGTATTTTAATTTTATTATATGTTGTTAAAAAATTTTATATTAAATAAATGATAAAATTTTGATTGTTTTGATATTATTATGATGAATTATTTTACTTAATTTTAAAATTTAAAATTTATTAATTTTATTTTTTTATCAAATTATATGAATAAAGTTTTAAATGAGTTTAATCATATATTTCTCATACTTTTAATGTATTTGTATTATTTAAATATTTGTGATAATTATTAGATATTAATTATGATTTTTATTAATGGTATATTTAATAATTTGATAATTTATTATTTATTAATAAAATTTATTATACATTTAATTATTATTTTTAGTATTTCATTGTTAGATTTTTCATAATCACATATTTTATCATTAGATATTTATGAGATAAATTATTTTAATATAATAATTTGATATAATTAATATTAAAATTAATTTTAATAGATATATTCTGACCTTTAATTTTTTTATATTTGATAAAAACTTTATCCACATACTTATTTACTTTTAATTTATTCTTTATTGTAGTTATTTATTTTATTTTATTTATTTTGTATTATAATTCATCAATTTGTATAATTAGATTAAAAAAATAATACTTAAAATTAATTTTAAATTTCTATAGAATCAACCTTTTATATACTTAACTGTATTTTAATATAGCTCGTGAATTTGTGAATATTTAAGAGCTTATAAAAAAATCACAAGAAAAAACAAAAGTTTAATTAATATTAATTTTATAATGAAATAACTGCTTTAGAACCTAAGAATTCCAGGTAAGGATAACGATAACATTAATTATTTGGGAATTCCGTGAGCTGTTCCACATCTCATTGATTTAACTATGAATATTCGTGTTTAGCATTATTGCAAAGACCTCTGTCGGCAAACATATACAGTAGATATATACTTACTTAATCTGTGAGCTATGTACCAAAAATAAATAAATAAATCATAAACTGTGATCTGGTGGCGACTTGGTTTGTTTGAATTAGAAATTCTTATTTAAATATTGGATATTATTAATTAAAATTTAATATTTTTATTAATATTTATAAAATTAATTATGTAACATAAAAATTTATAAAAATATTAAATTTCAATTAATTTGATACAATTAATTGAGTATTTTATATTTAAATAAAAATTTCTCTTGTTTGAATAGTACAGAAACTATGTGTAGCATTATTGCGGGGAGAGAGAGAGAGAGAGGGATACGTACACGCTAACAACATGGCAGACAGTGTTATTGTGAAAAGAGCAATTACAGGTGACAGCATTTTCGGCTCCTGGTAATTGAATAGGTGATGTCCAGTTACTCCGTCGACTACATGGATCTACGGTGAAGTCCCAATTCTTCTTCCCAAGTGTGTTAGCTATGTCTTTCAGAGCTTGCACTGATCATGCAAATACGTACACAAGAGAAGAGAAGCAAAAGTCATTACTCATTAGTCCACGTATAACTAGAATATATAAAATTATAAATATATACTTTCATGATATATATATATATATATATATATATACACAAGAAATATATGTAGGATTATTAACTCCTTGAAATAATAATCAAACGACAACATGAAATCAAAGCAAGAATGGGGGTATGTAAGATCGCTGCATGTATACATGGTAATACCTTCATCTTCTTGCACAGTGGCTCCAAAAGCAAATGATGCAAAGCAGAATGGGAGGAACAAAAGGAGAGAAAATTGAGGGAAGAAAGTCATCTTTATGGCTGATTGGATGAATGGAAAATTCCTCAGACTTAAAAGAATCAGAGCACACTGTTTAAAGGAAATAGGTGTGGTAGTACATTTGAGAGAGCAGTGACATATTATAAAGCTTTAGATGGTGGGACAAGGGCAATATACAAACTTTTGGTAATTTGAAAGAACAATGGAAGATGGAAGAATTTGCCAATTTGGCATTAGGGAGGAGAGATGGCTGGCCAGATGAATTTGTTCAAGTGGAGAGGAAGAATTTGAGATTTGTCAGTGATATTGACATCTCGTGGAGGAAATTTAGTAGCATGGAAATTACTCAACGAACTTCATAATGGAAACCAAATACAAAAGACTTTGACTGCAAAAATAATAAATTCATCTTATAGTAATAGAAAATATTAAAAATTGGGTGGGAGCATGTGCGCTCACAGCCTCACACTCCCTAATGTGGAATTTATGTTATTTTTTCAAATAAAAAATAGGAATTTATGTTCACACTCAGAAAGACGACGTTGGTCAGAAGACTTCAATAAAAAAATGTAAGGTGCGAAGACTTTAGACAATTTTCTACCTAAAGATAATATGCAGGAAAAAAAAATACTCAGTCGTCCAACTTTCTCCCTTAGATATGTTTCATTTTAGATTTTATTATTATTATTATTATATTGGAAGTGTATTCACTTGAGTAGAGATTAGAGAAAGAGAGTAAATGAATCTATGAATATTATCACTATATTCAAATGATGTGCCTAACTTAGCGTGTAGCACAGAAGGACTAACTTGAGTTTTTTAAATTTTAAGAACTAACTCATAAACATAAATAAATTGAGAGACAATATTTTAAATGCAGGAAATTTTTAAGGACTAAATTAATTATTTACTCCTCTTTTAAAAGTCACATTATATAAAATATTATCATTTATGTAATTCATGCAGTATCCATCAGATCAGGATCATCTGTAATTATTTTAAAATTGCATGAGTGAGATTCTGTTATGTTAAATATGTTTTAGTGTATGATAAATTTATTTTTAAAAATTGCAGTTTAATAAATTGAATGGCTGGATCACGAACTGCACACCTTGCAGAATTTTTCAGAAAAAACTTCGGGAATCCATATCCGGTATCCACCTGCATGTAAAAAAATTCAGAAACTAAAGATAAATTTTTTGTAGAATATCAGCTAAGAGTACGAAGGAGGCAAGACTGCCAACAAATATATGGTTAAAAATATCTTTTTTAGAAAAGTAAACTACCGAGACAAATTATTTGTCGTAAATAATTTTTAATTATGTCTTATATTTGAGTTAAATTTGAGTGGGATTTTAAAATTTTAAAATCTAAGAATTACTAGTAAATTACATAAAAAATGAAAAAAAAATCCTCTAAAATGAGAGTCTCTAAAGTAATTAAGTAATGATATATTTATTATTATATTTAATTTAAAATGCATCCTGATTTTACTCACTTTAAAGAAATTTTATCTTAAAAAAAATTTTCAAAATCTTTTAAGATAGGGATATGGAATTCTTTTTAAAGAAAAGTCAACGGATAATTAATTGATTGTTCATCGAAAATTATGTAAATGGTTATGAAATTTGTTCTTTCAATTACTGGCAGATGTTTCGGGATAAATAATACACAAAATGCTACGTTTTAATTATCTAGGAATAATCTATATTATTGCTTTGATTAATAATACTGGTAAAAAAATAAAAAAAATTACTCACAGATTTTACGCAACCTCACCGAAATCATTCACTTTTCTTTTCTTTTCTCTCTCCTATACTTTTTCCCATCATCGATGCTCAAGGGGTTTGGGTAGTATTTCTACTAATTTTTATTTTATTTTATTTTTTAAACTAACATTTCCCAATTGCTTTCTATACCCAGACTACATTTTCTACCCTCATTTTGTCTCTTTCAGTTTCTTTTCCTCAGTATGTAAAATATAGAGTCCTCACCTTTACCATCATTGCCTATGCAACTAATGAGATAGATACGATGAAAAGATGGGGGGGGGGGGGGGAATGAAGAAAAGGTTGTTTTTTTTTTCTTTTTTTAAAATAAATAAACCCTTGACGGAAGGAGTAGTGGCTACCTATCTTCAAGCTGAAGCATGTTACAGACGCAGACGTGAGCATGAATTTCTCCTTGCGTGGCGAGTGAGACAGAAACAGCTATGAACAAATAGAGACAAATATGACAACTTATTCCCATTTGGTTCGTGTCTATTGACTTGCATAAAAATATACGACGAATAATGTGAGTACAAGCTTGTTAAAATGCACACACTCAATCAACGTATGCTCCTGAGTTTCATCTAGGAATTTATATGTATAAAAAAAATATTATTAAGAGGAATTTTTGTTTACATATCTAATTATATCTTAAAATATTACTTTCAAATTTATTGGGTGGAAAAATTAAGAAAAAAAAAGTACACACTCAAACAAAGATTCAAGGAAAAAAGTCAAATATTTTGATTTTTTTAATCATGTGGATTAACATAGTTATTAGTTTTTTAAATTTTAAATTAATTAAATGTTAAATATTATATAACATCTATTGATTTAACTCATTTGTAATTATTTTGTTAGTTAAACTCATATTGATTGTTTTTATCTATAGGTCTTGTAATAAGTTTTCTATGATGGATAAACTAATAAGAGACTCATATTTTCATTTTCTATATATTATTGTCCTATTAAAATTATAAACCCCTTAGTATATAGAGAATAAAAAATAGTTTCTCTCATTTACATTTACATACACACAAATTCTTGTTAGACATGAATTCTTCTTTTGATATCAAGTAATTCTACATCACAAATTTAATTGTTAATTTATTTGCTTACGTCCCATAGATTGAGTTATAAGTAGATTTATACATTTTTTTGGGTAATAAGTATCGGAGCCAGTCATGGACTTTGAAGTTTCAACCTTCTTTTCGTGAACGTATTTATTGTGTTATAAGAATCTTCGTTTATTTTTTTATTATCAAATTTGTGAATCGAATTTCGTCCTAATTAAGGTGTTAGTTTTTCGTTTGTTCCATTGTCATTGATTTTTTTGTCAATTTGAACTTTTTAATTCTCAACTAGGAAAGTCAGCCTTTCAAAGTTGTGGTATTACTTTGTTTTGGTGTTGGAATACGCCGTGGAATGAACGAACTATATGGTATAATTGTCATGGGAAGCTGTAACACCCTTATCAAATTATTATCTGATAGCAAAAATATAATTAATGGTATTATTCTTAATCTCTTTAATCATAGTCATAATAATAAAATTAACGAATTTACTCTATAAAAATTTCAAATCTTACAAAATAAAGTTTTAAAATTTTGAGGACTAAGAAGAAATCAGTTAAAATTTGAAAAATTTTGTTTAATTGAAATACGAAGTAGAGAAAAATAAGGAAAAAAAAAACTTTACAAATCAATGACTGTATTTTACAGCAACTAAATTTTTTATATAGATCGAAATCGAAGGAAAAGATCAAAGTCAAATAGACAGAAATCGAAATAGAGTTCAAAATCAAAAGAGATATCAAAATCGAAGAGCTCAAATCAAAGCTAAAGATCATCGAAAAGATCAGAACAATAATTGAAATCGAGACCATAGTAAGCAGCATAAGTGTTAATTAATAAACTCAGCAACAGAATCATTATTTTACTTACATATATCTGTCATTATTTAGCCCAAAACACATATTTCTAATAATTTCAAATATACATATATTTCTCTCCTTTGGATTTAGAATCCAAACATGTTTTATCTAAATGATGATAATTATAATGCATTCTGCGCTAATCTAAAAACACCATGAACAAAATAAGAATTAAAAATTCTCAGTAGGAAATAACTAGTTATAAAAACATTTAAAAATACATGGTGAATTTCAGTTGTGTAATGTATGCAGAAAATCTCATGGCAACTTAAGTATGACAAGAGTAACATAATTCCAGCATAACAGAATGAATGCTAAATAAATCATACAATACAGCCTTTTATATATATATATATATAACATCAACATGTTCCTAAAATATCAGTAAACAAGTACCAATTTATCAACAAGTAACAGCAAACATCAGCAAGGTCCTCAAATCTCAATAAACAATTTCCAAACATCGGCAAATATTAGCAAACAAGTACCAATCATCAATAATATCAGCAAGCAAGTTCCTCATCATAAAGAATTCATCATTTACTTTATTTTTTCTTTCCATGTCTGTTTGTCTCACATTTTACTCGAAGATCTTCACTTCCATAAGCAAGTACCAACAAACATTAGCAAGGTCCTCAAACCTCTGTAAATAATTTCAAAACATCGGCAAACATTAGCAAACAAGTACTAATCATCAACAATATTAGCAAGCAAGTTCCTCATCACAAAGAATCCACCATTTACTTTACTTTTTCTTTTCATGTCTGTTTGTCTCACATTTTATTCGAAGATTTTCACTTCTATAAAGAATTCACCCTATCTCTGGGATCATTTTAACATCGTGACAACAAAGCCAACATACTCACACTAATCAAACAAGTAACATAAAAGAAAATTCATCTCTCTGCCTCTGAACAGTTAGGTGCAAATTTTTTCATGAATTACTTGCTTGTCATCACACACAAACATAAGTAATACAAGCCACCAATATATTTCATCATATACAAGTCTATAAATAAATCATATCAATTAAATAAAATTTACAAAACTTAGAATCATTAAATTTAGATGTCAATTTTTCAAGGGACCAAGTATGATTTAATTTAATAGTTCTTTTAAAAGTCCACATCACAGTCCATAGTTATCAAGTTCTCATCATAGTCTGTCGCGACCGGAGATCGCGGCGGGGAAACAGCAACTCGAATGGATTTTAGAAAATGAAATGGAAAATGGAGTCGCCACCAATTTTATTTGAATTTGGGAAAATTGGAAAACCTCTCTTTGAAAATGGTCTTTAGAACCAGATTGGATTCGGAAGTCGGTTATGCTTAGGGAAGGGTGGAAACTTAATCCCACAGCACCCCTAACGCACCCGTCATAAGACGGTACCTTGGGTTAATTGTGCAAATTCTTAATAATCCTTGAAAATATTTATTTTACCCTTTTTTGCAAACATTGTAACTAAAAAGCGAAACCACAAAATTGTGAAAATTTAAATTTGGCTTGACAGAAGTGAAATTCTGCTCCTACGTATCCCCTGGTGCAATGGGGAATTCAAAGTTACGTAGTTCTTTATAAAATAAGTGTGGGTTGATTGATTTTATTAAAAAAAATTTATTTGAAAGCGAATCCATTTTTTTGCACAGGATTCAAGTTAGCACTAGGCTACTCAATAAACCCTTATGATCCAAAAGATAATGAAGATAGCATCCGCTATTCAATCATCATCATTGGCCATTGCATGGATTAAAAGATTTTTTTTCTTTATTTTACTTTATTTTGTTTTGCCAAAAAAAAGTGTATCATTATTGCCTTAATATGGAATGGGCAGCAGCCTACATGATTCAAACTCAAACCTCAACAGATAATCACAATTCAATTTAAAGAGATAAAAAGTTGAAGAATTTGACAACAATAACAGCACACACCAGGGGACGTTTGGGGAGGGGTTTGGACCTGAGATTCGACGGTCGGGAGACTGACTTCTGATGTCCGACGGTCGGGAATCGCCTCTGAAGGTCGAGAACTGGTTCCTGTGGTCCGACGGTCGAGAGCTGGCCTCTGAGGTTCGACGGTCGGTTGGTTGAAGGATTTGGTATCTAATCCGACGGTCGGTTGGGAAGGATTTGGAGTTCGACGGTCGGTTGGAAAGGATCTTGGGTTGGTCGGTGAGGGGAGTGTAGCTTGTGTATTTCGACGGTCGAGTGAAGGGATGGATTTGACAGACTTTGGATGGGTTGTCAGTGAGGGGTAGTAGCCGATATGGTTCGACTGGTCGGGTGAAGGGATGGATTCGACGGAGTTTGGATGGGTGAGGAGATGGAGTTTGGTTGATGGTGTTGGAGGTTTGGTGGCTCGTCGGTGAGAGGAGTGGAAATGGAGGTGAATGGTGGTTGTCTTGTTTGCGATCCGACGGTCGGATGAGAGGATGGATTCGACGGTTGATGTATGTGATGGTGTTTGAAATGTGGTTTGGAGATTTGAGAGGTAGGTGGTCCGGTTTGTGGGATGGTTTCGACGGTCGGATTAAGGGAATTGGATGGCTTGTCGGTGAGAGGAATTCGACGGTCGAGAGGAGGAAGGTTTGACAAGGTAAAAAGGGCGTGATGGAATTTGGGTCACGGTTGAGTTCGACGATCGTGGGGTATGATGGTTGTTAGTTCGACGGTCGGTTTGAAGAGATGGGGTCCGACGGTCGGTTGGTTGAAAGGAAGGATCTGACCTTTGGGGCTTCGACGGTCGAATATGATGAGTTTGGGGGTCCGACGGTCGGATGAGAGAATGGACTCGACGGATTTGGTTTCTGTTCTTGCTTGGTTCTGTGCGGTCCGACTGGTCGGTTTAAGGAGATGGGGTTTTGATTGTCGGTTAAAGGGATCTGGTATTGGCAAACCGACAGTCGGTTGGTTGAAGGGAAGGATGTGGTTTAAAGGATTATGACCGACGGTCGGTTGTGATGTGGTCTTATGGTGGCGATCCGGGGTTCAACGATCTTGAAAGGCCGATGGTTTCTCATGCAGTCCGACGGTCGGATGAGAGGATATGGGGTTTTGTGAAGTTGGTTGAAGATCAGCGCCGAGTTCGACGGTCGAATGGGAGGTGAGGATATGATCCGACAGTCGGTTGTGATGTGGTCTTCTGGTTCTGGGCAGCACAAGTGATTCTGGGTTTATAGGTGGCTATAGTGGAAAATGGTTGATGAAGAGGGAGGTTGGTGGTTACATGTTTGGAGAAGGATGGTTACAGGAGTTTAGGTGGTTGTGGGTGATGGGAGGTTTGCTGCATGGTGGTCACGTTGGAGAGTGAGAGCTTGGTGAAGGTGCTGCCATGGTGGTTACGTGAATGGTAGAGGGTGAGGAGGAGCTTGGTTTGTGATGAGGAGGGAGAAGGATGGAGGCTCTGGTTACATGGTGGTTACGTGAATGGTGGAGTTCACGTGGAAGATGGATGGGATGATGGGAAGGTTGTGTGGAGTAGAGTTGAAAGTGGGGTTGTTTACATGGTAGCAGAGGGTGATGGGTTTGAAGGTGGAGAGGTTGGGAGGTTGCAAGATGATGATGAGGGTGATGGGAAGGTGATGGAGGTTCTGTGGAGATGGAAGTGAAGGGTGGTTGCTGTTACGGTTGAGAGGCTTGGATGATGATGGGATGAAGGATGATCAAAGTGAAAAAATTGGAAATGAGAGGGAGGCAGAAGATGGATGGAATGGGTTGTCCAAATTTCCTGAAGAAAAAATGATGGCAGAGACATTTATGGATGGATCCCTCACGTTTTGGAGGGAAGAGTTGTTGGTAGTGGGTGTTATGATTGCTCACCGTCTGGGAGTTTGGCATTTTCCTTCAAATTTTCATCTTCTCCCGACAAATCTCCCTTAAAATCCTCCTTTTTTATCAAAATTCTCTCTTTTTCTTTTCTTTGTCGACTCTTTCTTTTCTCCTTTTTTCTTTTGCCTCAATCACTCCCCCTTTTTTTTATATTGAGTCCCCATCCCCATGAAATCCAAAGTAAAAAACGTATGTGCAAAGATGTGACTTTTTTTTCTTTTTTCTTTTTTATTTTTTACTTTTTTACTTTTTTTTTTTGTTTTTTTAGCCCTCAAAATTGGGTGTTCATTAGATTGCCCTCTTTACTTGTTTCTTATTAGATAATAAGAAAATTGTGATCTTCTTATTATCGTCGTAAGAACGCAGTAAAGACATGAACTCCAATTTTGTCCCAAAAGCACAAGATGTAAATGCAAAACAAAGTAAGAACAATGATAGGAAGTTAAAATGCAATGAGCCGATGCGCTCAACAGAATTTAAAATGCATGGAGCCGATGCGCTCAAAGAAATTAAAATACATGGAGCCGATGCGCTCAACAGAAAATGACAGAAAAATAAAATGCATGGAATGCATGGAGCAGCTGCGCTCAACAAAAAGCTCGACAGAAAGTAAAATGCATGGAGCCGATGCGCTCGACAGAATTTAAAAATGCATAGAATGCGTGGAACGGTGCACTCAACAGAAAGTAAAAAGAACATGTAATGCATGGAGCCGATGCGCTCAAAGAAATTGACAGAAATTTTAAAATGCATGGAATGCATGGAGCCAATGCGCTCAAGAGACAGGAATTAACAGACATGAGCCGATGCGCTCAAAAGTAAATGACAGGAATTAAAAGACAGGAGCCGATGCGCTCAAAAAGTAAATGACAGGAATTAAAAAACAGGAGCCGATGCGCTCAAAAAGTAAATGACAGGAGCCGATGCGCTCAAAAGTAAAAGACAAATTAACAGACAAAAGCCGATGCGCTCAAAAAGTAAATGACAGGAGCCGATGCGCTCAAAAGTAAAAGACAAAGAGCAACTGAGTCCCGAAACCTAAAGGACAATGGGCAACTGAGTCTTGAAAACTTAAAGGACAATGGGCAACTGAGTCCCGAAATTTAAATGACAATGGGCAATCATGTCTGAAATTTAAAAGACAATGGGCAATCAGCGCACCCAAATTTAAAATGACAATGGGCAATCATGCGTCTGAAATTTAAATGGCAATGGGCAATCATGACTAAAATTTAAAATGACAATGGGCAATCTATGACCCGAAATTTAAAAGGCAATGGGCAATCGAGTCCCCCGAATTTAAAAGACAATGGGCAATCTATGTCTAAATTTAAAAGACAATGGGCAATCAAGCTATACCCCAAAGTTAGATGACAATGGAATAAGCATCTTGATCAAAAAGATTTTTTTTTTCATTTTTTTTTTGTTTTTCCTTTGCTTTTCTCTCTTTTCTCTCTTCTTTTTATTTTCTTCTTTTATTTTTCTTTCTCCTTTTCTTTCTTTTTTTTTTTTTTTTTTACTTTTTCTAAATTTTATTTAAAAACATTTGAACCAAGGATCGACTTCGAAAGCTTTGACCACTCAAACTTCTTTCCTTCTTCTTCTCCTTTCCTTCTTTTTCTTTGTTTTTCACTTTCAACTCTCCTTTCAAGAAATGGGATGAACCATTGCTTGACTGATTCCTTGAGAGAAAATTTTGCCCCGGTGTTTAACCTTGTTTCTCATTTAGTTGATTTCCTACAATCCGCTTGATAACTCGATCCTTGTCTGCGTTGCTACTTCCTTCAACACGAACTTCTCCTTAATCCTTCAAAAATTTTGCCCCAAGATATGGCCAACTAAATGCAAACAAAACGTCCCTCCGTGTAGTGATCACACGCAATTCAAAATTGCCCCGGTTTGGGTGCACCCTTCAAGGTGTTTCGTGCTAACTTCCTCCGAGATTTTGCCCATTCATTTGCTCTAACTTTTGTTTAGACCGACCTTTCGTGTTTTCGGACTAACGGGCTCTCTTTTTTCATTTTTTTAGCCGCCTCTTTCGGGTTTTCAGACTAATGGGCTTTTTTTTCTTTTCTTTTCTTTTTTTTTTTTTTTCGGGTACTTCCTTTTCCATCAATTGGGATTTCCAAGATCTCTTCGATCTGAATTGGTCAATAAGCAATTACCATTAGATGGTCAAATCATGGTGTTGTACTCATGGTCACTTTACTCAAGCATTATGTCACAGACACTCATGAATTCAAAAAGTACAACAGAAAGAAACGAACAACTTCAGATTGTTCTTAGAAGTTTGATTACAGAAAGGATATCAAGAAAATCAAAAGAATTTTTTTTTTTTTGTTTTCGCTTGAGTCGAGATTCGACAACTGGACATCATTAATTATCAAACACCCCCCACACTTACTCTTTTGCACGTCCTCGGGCAAAACAGAAAAGTTAAACATTCTAAAAGACTCAATTTCTAAGAATGAAGATCAATTAAATTCAAGTAATTAAAACATTCATGAGGTAACACGTCTTCACATCCCAAATCAATAAGCAAGGATACTTCAATTGAAAAACATGAGTAAAGAATGATAGCTCCTCACAGAATTTACTCTCAATCTCTCAAGTGTTTAGTAGGTATTTCACTCAATTCGACCCATGAAAATTGCACTACCATATGCTTGCTTATCTTCTACTTCTCCACTACTCAAAACACATGCACACACAAATCATGAGGACTTTATTCAAGGTTGTGGTGAGGTCAAGGTAAATGTAGAAGTAGTATGGATATGTCAAGTTAAATACCAAAGAGAATAGAAGAGCATTATAATAGAATGGAGAAGATGTTTGAGAACATTCAGTCTAACTTTCCCAAGATTTTCTTAGTTTTTTTCTCATACAGGACAATTACCAATATCTAACTAATGTTTTGTTAAAGATCAATTGGTAGATTGAATTCCTTTAGGCTTGAAGATTCTCCTTCTATTCCTGTTATTTCCAATCATCCACCCTCATTCTAGGTATGAATATATCACATGGTGCATTCTTTTGATTGTAGCAATAATCAGCTCTCTCTCTTTTTTTTTTTTTAGAAACATATTTTCTTTTTTTTTCTTTTTTTTTTTTTTTTTTTTTCGCTTTCTTTTCGGAATTTTAAAAGACAATGGGCAACTGCGTCTCGGAATTTTAAAAGACAATGGGCAACTGAGTCCCGAAGTTTAAATGACAATAGGCAACTGAGTCCCGGAATTTAAAAGACAATGGGCAACTACGTCCAGGAAAACAAGATTTTTCTTTTCTTTTTTTTTTTTTATAATCAATCTGCACATGCACCCCCACACTTGTTCAGGAACTCATCAAATAACAAGGTCAATGCTCTCTTATTCCCTAAGGTTGGGTTAGAACATGGTTTTTCATTTAATGCACATAATGAGTTCGAAACAAAGAATGGTCAAATAAGCTCAAAGGGGTTAAGCAAGGGGAAATATACAAGGTTGGCAAGAATCAGAGAATTTTCAAGAAGTCAAAAGAGTGCTTGATATCATATTGAAAACAAGGTTGGCTATTTGGTTAAACTGGCTAAGAAAGAGGGCCTCAATCATGTTCATGCATGCAAGTGAAACGTAGCCTCAAAAAGAATCAAAGCAAGTTCTAGAGCGATCATTATCATGAGTGAAAATCACACAAGAAAGAAGAGAATGGTACAAATGTTCAATCCATTCATCAGGCTCAAGATCTCACAAGATATAGTTCTATCATTCTCAGTCCACCAATTCAACATCCATAACCAAACATATGATTTTAAGAAAGAAGACAATTGTTGATACCCAATTTTGTCCATAAAATTTTTATACTTAATTACAATATTTTAAAAAGAAAATTTGAAAAAAAAGGGGGGGGCATTGCATGCCTGCACACGTAAAGGAGAATGCATTAAATGCATTGAGGCAGCAAAGGAAAAAGAAAGAAAAGGTTCTGATAAAGGAGGATGGGGGGCTCAACGTAGGAGGCTCACGCAAAGGAAAAAAAGAAGGAAATGTCAGGGGAGAAATGATGAAAGAGTGGAGGTATTTAAAAGGAAAGAGCATCAGAAAAGGGGGATCCTGATCTTTTTCACACATTTTTTCACCTTCAAGAACCAGAAGAACACATTCCATTTTTCACCACCCTCATCACCAAAAACAGCACCTTCACCCATTCTCCACGAAGACCATCGTCTTTGTCATCCTTCATCTCATCTTCAAAGCCTCCAAGAAGAAGAAAACGTGAACCATCTCCATCTTCACGACCACCATCTTTTACCTTCCCAAATCATCCCATCTTCAGCCAAGGAAAGAAGATTGATGATGTTGAGTTAATCTCTGGTGGTAGCTGAAAAAAAGGAAAAGCAAGAATACTTGGGGGAGGCTGCTGGGAACGAAAGGGATTTCTGATTCTTTTGAGTTGAGTGTTACTGGTAGCACAAAAGAGGTATGCCTTTTTTCATCACTATCCTTGCACTGTTGTGAGTAAAAATGTAATGTTCAAATGCATGCTTGGATACTGGCTGGTTAATTATGTTGCCCATTTTTTTTCTTTCTTAGCCACGAGCACCATACTCACACTGGCACTCTTCCCCTTCTGCATCACATTTCTCAAACCACCAAAGAATCCATCTTCACCTCCAGAAAACAGTAACCACCACCTTCAATAACTTCACAAAACACCATCATTCCCCATTCGACCGTCGAAATCCAAAGAACCCCTGAATCCCTTTTCCGACCGTCGAACCCAAGCACGGATCCATCATACCTCTAACCGACCGTCGAACTACCCCCTGAATCCCTTTCCCGACCGTCGAACCCAAGCACGGGATCCTTCATACCTTTAACCGACCGTCGAACTACCCCGAATCCTCTCTCGCACCGACCGTCGAACCACTCCACAAAATACCATCATTCCCTCTACCGACCGTCGAACTACATCACCGACCTTCACCCCATTCGACCGTCGAACCACACCATCAGACCCTCAACCCCTCACAAAGCCCACCTTCACTTCATTCGACCGTCGGACCAACAACCATCATACCCTCACCGACCGTCGAATCCCCATATACCAACCTTCACCATCCCTCTCACTATTACCGTGAACCCACACCACCATCCTTCAACCACCCATTACGCGAAATCACCTCAAAAAACAACTTATACCCGACCGTCGAACCCCAAAATCCGACCACTTCCCTTTCACCTCCAAAATACTCACTATCTTCAAAGCCTCCATAATCCCCATCACCCAAGCAGGTTTCCATAACCTCTCCAAACACTACCGAACCGACCGTCGAACCGTGAGCTCCACTCCCCTCACCGACAACCCATCCAAACCTTCACACCATCAACCAAACTTCGTCCCATCCGACCGTCGGACTCTGAATCCCTTTGCAACCGACCGTCGAATCCATCACCCCTTTCCAACCGACCGTCGAATCCATCCCATCCTTACCCCCAACCGACCGTCGAACTCCCAAACAATCACCCCTTTTCAACCGACCACGAATCACTCAATCTCCACACTCGACCGTCGAATTTCCCGGATCCTCTCCGCGCTCGACCGTCGAATCTCGTGGTCCAAACCCTCCCCAAACGTCCTCTCGTATGTGCTCTGATATTGTTACCCAAGTTTTCAAGCTCTCTTTCCTTTGAATTGAATTGTTGACTGCCTATTGAGTTTGAATTTGATTCACGTGGGCTGCTGTCCATTTCATATTAAGGCAAAAATGATACACTGTTTGGTAAAAAAAAAAGAGAGAAGGGAAAAAGAAAAAATAAAATCTTTTGATCCATGCAATGACCAATGATGATGATTGAGTAGTGAATACTACCTTCAATGTCATTTGGATCATAAGGGTTTATTGAGTAGCCTAGTGCTAACTTGAATCCTGTGCAAGAATGGATTCACTTTCAAATAAAATCTTTTAAATAAAATCAACCAACCCACACTTATTTTATAAAGAACTACGTGACTTTGAGTTCCTCATTGCACCCGAGGATACGTAGGAGCAGAATCTCTATTCTCAAGCCCAAAAATAAATTTTCATGATTTGGTTGTTTCTTTTATTTCTTTCCAAAAAATGAGAAAAATAAAAAAAATAATTACAAAGTCTTTTGTTTAAAGGGGTAAAAATAAATATATTTGAGATTATTAAATTTTGCACAACTAACATAAGGTACCGTTCTTGGACGGGCAGTATAGGGTGCTAACACCTTCCCTATCTGTAATTGACTCCCGGACTCAAACTCATTTTCAAAAGACCAGTTTTCCTAATTAAATGGTTTTTCTAATGTTTTCCCAATTTAAATAAACATTGGTGGCGACTCCATTGATTTTTATATTTTTCGGTCGTCCGTCGCGATCCCTTCATGCGACAATTACGACTCCACTGGGGACGCTTAGAGAGTCGCCTATTATTGTTAGTTGTGCAAAATTTTGATAATCTTTTATTTATTTATTTTACCCTCTTTGTCTTTGTTTTTGTTTTCTTATTTGTTTGTAAATATATTTTATTTAGTACTTTTATGTAAATATCGATAGCATGTATGTGGTGACTTGTATATATATTTTGTGCTTAATTGTTAAAACCCTAGGGTAGACGATCGTTGGCTGGCTGTTGTATATATGTTTTGCAGGTTGGGTTTAGTTTTATCTTTAAGTTTTTGTACAGGTTTGTATGCTCCTTCACACACGTCACTGATCACTTACCTCACACACTTTTGGGCTCTATACCCGAGTCTGTGCGAACCCGAGGAGTAGGAGGGGTCTCAACTTTTGTTATTGAGGAGCCTTGTGCTCACTTGACATTTGTTGAGACACCACTCAGATTGTTACCAGTATCATGGACTAGTCATATTGAGAGGGTTCATCCCTACTTGTGATTAATTCATGAATTGGATCCTTATCTTTCGAGATAGGGGCAATCTGGGGACCATGACTTTTTAGAAGATAGATCCGTCCTGAAAAACCTTGCACTGATAGAATGAACATAATGACATAGAAGCTTTAGAATCATCCATCTCCTTAGTTTGCACCTCATTAGGACACAAATGGAGCATACTTTTTCTTTATTTTTCTCATGCCATTCATCCATGCATTCTTGTGGTTAAAAAAAAAAAAAAAAAAAAAAACATATGATATTGCATTGTCATTCTTAGCTTTTTATTTTTTTTTTCATCATCCATCTATCTCATGTCATTCATTCTTGTCTAAAAAAAAAAAAAAAAAAAAATCATCTTGCATTTTCATGGTGGCATTTTCATTCATTCTTGCGTCTTCATAAGGAAAAATTCAAATGAGAACAAAACACACATCATCTTGCATTTTCGTAATGCCTCTCAAAGATTTTAGAAGAAAAAAAAAAAAGGAAAAAGAGATAAGGCACCCTTTGGGTTTACGACCCTGTGAGGGCTTCTCCACTTAGACTGTTAATACATTTTCTTTAGAGTTACCTCGATGAGAGGTATCCTTAGGGTGCATTCTTCTTTTTTGTCTTGCTTACATGTTCCCTTCATTACTTCCTTTTTAGGGTGAGTTCTCTTGGCAAAGTGGAAAGGTTAGCACTCATCAATAGCAAGGGATGGAAGAAACATATCAAGGACAGAACTCCAGCAGTGCAGTCAACCTCAAGAGGAGTATAAGGGTTACAGTAAACGGCAGTGATCTAAGCTATGTGAGGACATTACCCAACAAATGACCCCGAGGCTCGATCCGAGTTCTCAAGCGCTTACGGCAGATCTGGATTTGTTGCGCATTACAGGTTGAGGAGCCCGTCTTGAGTGGCCTTACCCAATTTTGGAACCATTCTCTCAAATGTTTTGAGCTGCCTAACTTGGACATTACACCAACCATAGAGGAGTATGCGATCATGTTGAGATTTCCGATGAATAAGCACCCAAATGTCTATCTTTATGGAGGGTATTACGTATCGAGGCAAGATAATGAGTCGATAGGGGCTCCAACAAGTCAATCGGGCATGGAAAAGAGGGGAGGAAATGTAGAGGCTTGAAGAAAAGTTACTTAGAAGCACATCTTCAATATCTAGCACAACAAGGAAAGTGGGATTTCTTCAACAAAACACCGGCCTTAACAATCTTTGGGTTAGTATTATTCCCATTTACCTCGGATGTGGTAGATCAAGCAAAGAATGGATGTATTCTTCAAGTTTGAGAAGTATAAAGCAAATCTGATCCTCGCTATCCTTCTTGATACTTTCCCGACGATGGAAATCATCATCAAAAGGGTGGTGGAAAAATTCGATGTTGTACACATATGTTGTACGTTTGGATCATGACGCATATGGATGTACAGAATCGCCGGGACTCCTACGACCGTTGAGGAATTTTGGTCGCATACCAGTGAAGCCACAAAAAGCTTATGAATGGAAGAATGAGTTCATGAGGATGGGGTCAGATTCTTTTAAATGGGTATGCCCGTGGTATCATGGAGAAGAGATAGTCTTTAGTTGTGGTGACTTTCCTAATGTTCCTTTGATGAGCCCTAGAGGTAGTGTATCATACGCGCCAATTCTCGTGCTTAGGCAACTCCGATGGACTCAATACGTGCCCAACGAAGAGCAACTTGAAGGGCTCAGCTTCTTATACCAGCAAGATGGAAGCACTACTAAACAAGAAAAAGAGATTAGAGATGCTTGGAAGAGTGTTCATATGGCAGGAACAAAGGAATTGGGGAAGCATGTGGTGGTTTGTACCCCGGAATACATGCAATGGAGAGAGGCAAGAAGGGTGCAGAATGGTATCCCTCGGACGGTTTTAAATGATAAAGGTCATCCTCAAACCCTACCTCAAATGGCCACCGAGATTGAAAGATTGAAAGCACAAATGAAAGCCTTGGAACAAGGAAAAGAAGCCGCTGAGTTAAAAATAGTCATCCACCAGAGTCGATGCCAGAAGCTAGCTGATGAAGTTGAATATCTAAAGGATACGTGTGCAGATATGGCTGGGACCCCAAGCCGAGGGAAAAGGGCAAGGAAAGGAAGGGAGATAGAATTTGAAAAGACCACAACAGAAGTTTATGAACTACGAGCCAAGATAAGTGCTCAGGAAGAGACAATGGCGTTGGTTTTGCAAGAGAAAGAAAAGTTGGAGGCGAATGCTAGGGTACAAGATCGTAGAATGCAAGTCTTACAAGAAGCTCTGACTGAGGCGAAGCGCCACTCAGACCAAGGGCGAGCATTAGCTACCAAATATCACGATGCACTCTCGGAAGCAAACCAAAAGAATGGGTATTTGAAGCTCGAAATTCAAGAGTTGGGGCGAAACCATGAGCAGTGGAGACTTGAAGCCCAAAGACTATTGAGGCAAAAAGAAGAATGGGCAGAAGTGTGGCAATCAGTAGCACAAGACCAAAGGGCTGAAAAAGAAGAGTGGAAGAAGAAATTTGAAGACATATCTGATAGCTTACGATATCATGCCACGCAACTGATTACTCATTTCGAAGAAGCAGACATTCAGGCTCACACAAACCCTCTGGTTACGACTACCATCAAAAATCACTGATTTTATGAAGTATTGTCGAGTCTCGCTAAGGGTTTTAGAAGAAAACAAATGAAATTGTTGATGTAATTGTGTTATGTTTTGTGGGAACTAAATCTTGTACTTCAAGTTTGAAATGAAAATGGATGCTCATTACTGTGTTTTGTTATCCTTTTATCAAGATATTGTTCATTGAGGTGTGAATTCTTCCGTGAATAAATTGTCAACTATCTTTCCGCCTCGGGACTATTTGTCTTTGAGTGAAAGTACGGAGAGTTTGGTTCTACGTCTGCATTGCCAGTGAATGGTGTCCATTGAGGAATGAATATTCCCTTGGATTTACCATCAACTACATTTTTGCCTAAGGAGCGATATGCCCTAGTGCTAAATGTAGGGATTTTGCCTTGCTATCGAATGTTTGTGCGAACCTTTCCATGGTCACCAAGTTTCCTCACGGGCACAAACTTGTTCCTTTCGCTAACAAGGAATTGCATGCAGAATCATATTTATCTGCCAAAACAAAAAAATCATCGGCATAAATAGTCATTGCTTTGCATACATGCATTTTGTCATTTTGGTTCAGTCCATACTAATAATCGCATCATGTTTCCTCAAGCGAAAAATAGACACTATAGCAGAAAACAACTTCTACGACACCCTTACGGACTCGTTCCTGCAAAGATCATGGATGAGATAGAGCAGACGCAGGATTTGAGGGATGAAGTGAACCACTTTCGGGAGCAAATGTCCAAAATGATGGAAATGTTACGGTCTATGGAGAGTAGAAAGAGCACGATGGGAATCCTTCGGTGGCAAATGAAGGACATCCACCACACCTCCTTGCCCGCCTGGTTTTGCCGCGTTCCCTTACAATACCAAGGCTTTAATCCTCGAGGGATTACGATGCCGCTCACCATTTGCCCAAATGGCACCACTCAACCTTCGGTCGCTTCACGGGGAAACCAGGGACGTCTTTTCCCCGTATGGCCTCCCTCCAGGTTATCTACCACCATTAGCCACTAATTCCCCAATAATGACATGCCAACAAGTGTCCCCAACTCCAAATCCTTCAAACTCTACCCAAAATCAAGCCACTCGGTCAAATGTCAACGAACCCCGCCAACACAACACCCATACCCTTTCTTCGTCCCGCCATATGGTCTCCATCCTAGTTCGTACCACCACAA
Source organism: Ormosia semicastrata (assembly GCA_029884595.1). NCBI lineage: Eukaryota > Viridiplantae > Streptophyta > Magnoliopsida > Fabales > Fabaceae > Ormosia > Ormosia semicastrata. The sequence goes on along the minus strand of JAQQTO010000051.1, from coordinate 3,857,412 downwards.
ACCGCCAATCCTCGGATAGTAGCATGCCCTCGCTTCAAACTCCTTAAGTGCACTCAACCACGTGCCGTGGAACCCCACCTGGGCAACATTCTCGTTCCCGCCATCATGCCACAATACCCGTTGAATTCCTCTCGTGGAAAACCCCAGGTCCAAGGAGAGGTGGGAAGTTCTTGAAGAAAGACTACGAGCCGTTGAAGGGCAAGCGGTTATGGTCTTTTGGATGCTTGAGCTCTGTCTTGTCCCGAATGTGGTGATTCCTCCCAAGTTCAAAGTCCCATTTCGACAAGTACAGGGGACTACTTGTCCAAAGAACCACTTAACCATGTACATCCGCAAGATGGCTTCGCATGCTTACGATGACAAGCCGTAATCCACTTCTTTCAAGACAAATTTACCCTAACCGGGGCACTTCGAATTGGTACACGCATCTTGAGCGTGCCCATATACGATGTTTCAAAGACTTGACTGATGCTTTCCTGAAGCAATAAGTATAACATCGATATGGCACCTGATAGACTACAATTGCAGAATATGGCTAAGAAGGATGCTGAGACCTTCAAGGAATATGCTCAGAGGTGGAGGGAAATGGCTGCTCAAGTAGAGCCCCCATTGACGGAAAGAGAGATGGTGGCTACGTTCATCGACACTCTACAATCACCCTTTTATGACAAAATGATAGGGAGCGTGTCATCAAATTTCTCAGACATGGTTATCATTGGAGAAAGAGTTGAGGGAGGAATGAGAAGCGGGAAGATCGTTGAAAGTTCAACAGGAACATTCAATGCCAAGAGGCCCCCAATGGGGAAGAAAAGAGAGGGAGAAACTCATGCTATTTCCTTTGACCGAGAAACTTCACCCGAGAGAGATATGCCAAACACCTGTGAACCACCAATCATCCTTCCAAACTCCTTTGGCACCTTACCACCCGTACTTTCCCACTACTCCTCCAATTCCATATCCCCACCGTATCACCCCATGTCGCCAACGCTTCACATGTTCTCATCCTCGCCTCATCACCCAACGAGGCCTCACCAAACGCCATATCCTAATCAATACCGGACACCCCCTACCTTACCGCCTCAACAAACTCAACCATGGACCCAAAGCCCAAACACAAACCAAAGAAGACCACCATATAGCCAAGAAAGGAAGCATCTTGACCCAATCCCTATGACTTATACCGAGTCATTTACCCCGGCCTCATCCGTAACTCTCTCTTGGCTCCTTGCCCGATGAAGCCGGTGGAGCCCCCATACCCTAAAGGATTTGACCCAAATGCCAAGTGCGACTACCATGCGGGGCTGCGGCCATTCCACGAAAAATTGCAGGACGTTGAAGTTTAAGGTGCAAGACCTAGTAGATGCTAAGTGGTTGAATTTCAAGACAAATACTCCTAGTGTGGGTCACAATCCTTTACCAAACCACGGAATCCCACAGCTTAATGCTATAGGGGAGTGTTCTACCCAAAGAGCGACTCATAAGACAAGCGACGGATGTCAAGACCCCATGAGGGTTATCTTCAAAGAACCGTGTAAATTTGGGATGATGGAAGCTCATATTGAGAGGAAAAGGGCGACGAAGGTGAAATAATGTGCAATCTCCACTGGGAATGTGGGGCATTCTATTGAGGAATGTAGTGAGTTTAGACAAATCCTTCAAGATCTAATGGATATGCATTTAGTGCAAATAGGTCATCTATGGGACAATGGTGGCGTAAACATGATGGATAAATGTGCTATTCCACAATTGCAAGAAGGTCGAAGCCGTAAACTCTCTCGGTCCCTTCCATTGCAAATCCGGTTGTCAAACCGTTGGTTATCTATTATACTTGAAGCTGCATATGTGCCATCCCTCAGGGCCCGAAACCTATCACCATTCAAGTTCCCAAATCCTTTTCCTTCAAGGACACTCGAGCCGTGCCATGGAATTATGATGTGCAAGTCCTTAGAAGCAATCCCACGAATGATCGGTCGGAAGTTGCGTCGGTTCGACTTCTTTTGTTACCAATATATCGTGGGATTGGGGGAGTGACCCGGAGTGGCGCGTCTACATTCCCGAGGAGCCGCGAAAGACCCAAGAAGAAGAAGAAGAGGGGGAATCGTAAAGGCAAAGTCGAGAAAGGGAGACTTCCATTGGGAACGAAGCAAAAGAAAAAGAAAGGCCGAAAAGTCGAAAGAGTACAAAAAGAGGTATCGATGAAGAAGCTTGTGAGTTCTTGAAGTTTATAAAGCAAAGCGAATATAGAGTGGTGGATCACCGAATCGCACCCCTGCGAGGATATCGCTTTTGTCCTTATTAATGAACTCGAATCGCACGTAAAAGTATTGATGAAAATATCAATCGTGCTCATGTTTCCCATGATATTACAAATTTACAAGTTAGGTGGTATTATTGGCAACATTACTGGCGATAATTATGTCACTTTCACGATGATGAGATACCACCAAGGAATGGGACACAACAAGGCACTGCACATTTCATTTACGTCAAATGTCAAAAGCATATAATGGCTAGAGCGCTCATTGACAATGGTTCCTCCTTGAACGTGTTACCGAAATCAACCCTTTCCAAGTCGCCTTTTGATGGGACTTGCATGAAACCAAGCACGATGATAGTAAGGGCATTCGATTGCACCGAAGAGAAGTCATGGGGGAGATTGAAATACCGGTTCAGATTGGTCCCTCGCACTTTCAATATACTCTTCCAAGTGATGGACATTACGCCATCCTACAGTTGTCTTTTAGGACGACCATGGATTCATTCCGCTGGAGCTGTTCCTTCTACCTTGCACCAAAAAGTAAAATTCATAGTTGATAATAAGATGATTACTGTCTTTGGCGAAGAGGACTTGCTGGTGAGCAAGCCATTGGACACTCCTTATATCGAAGCTGCAGAAGAAGCTCTTGAAACCGCGTTCCAAGCACTAGAGATTGTCAATGCCACCTATGTGGAAGAAGGAGCTCAAGGTCTGAAGCCTCAGCCATCTAATACATCCATGATGATGGCCAAGGTAATGCTTGGAAAAGGATATCAATATGGAAGAGGACTAGGAATGAATGGACAAGGCATCGTGAAGTTCTGGGCACCCTGCGAAAACAAAGACAGATTTGGGTTAGGGTATAAACCCACCAAAGCATGAAGAAGGGTCCTAGAAGAGAAAAGGGAGAGGAGGTTGGCTAGGTTGGAAAATCGGGAGCCTAAAGCTGAGAGGATCCCCATCTGTGACATCCGACGAAACTTCCGAAGTGCGGGATTAGTGTTTCTGAACCAAGTGACCGCCATCGAGGACGATCTACCCATCAATCATTGTGTCAACTTGGTGTACCCTTGCTCCCCAGATGCAGAACTCAACAATTGGGAGAGCGTTGATTTTCCCATGACTTATGAAATTGATTCAAAGTAATTTTGTAATGCTAATCCTTTAGCTCGCCCCAAGGCTTTAGGATAATGTGTTGTGAAAGCGGGCTCACATGTTTCCATTTCAATATTTACTATCAATAAATGCATTTTCGATTATCTTGCTATTTCCTTTTTCTTCTTTTTAACTTTTTGCTTGACCATTTCATTAACCTTTATTCATTACCCTTTTTTAACACCAATAAATGCAGATCTCGAAAGTGACTCTCTTGAAAATGACAGTTGCTATGACCCCATTATACGATTTTGACCACCCCGTTAATCATGTTGATGAGGATAATGATGACAATTGGGAACCTCTCCGAGCTAATGAGATTAATGGAACAAGAGGCCAAGGAAATTCAACCCCACGAAGAGCCAACCGAATCGATTAATTTGGGGACCGAGGATGATAAAAAGAAGTTAAAATTGCACTACCATGAAAGAAAATGAGCGAAGCAAGTTGGTTAAGCTCTTATCGATTATTGCGATGTTTTCGCCAGTGGTCGTACCAAGATATGCCTGGCCTAGATACTAGCATAGTTGAGCACAAATTGCCTTTAAAATCGAATGTCCTCCTGGTCAAGCAAAAGTTGAGACGAATGAAGCCAGAGATGTCACTAAAAATTAGAGAAGAGGTTAAAAAGCGGTTTGATGCAGGGTTTCCTCGCGGTTGCAAAATACCCTCAATGGGTTGCTAACATCGTCCCTGTCCCAAAGAAAGATGGGAAGGTGCGAATGTGCGTTGACTATAGAGATTTGAATAGGGCCAGCCCTAAAGACAACTTCCCTCTACCTCACATTGACGTTTTGGTGGACAACACTGCTCAACATGCATTTTTCTCCTTCATGGATGGTTTCTCGGGATATAACCAAATCAAGATGGCGCCTGAAGATATGGAGAAGACCACATTCATCACTTTGTGGGGAACCTTTTGCTATAAGGTGATGCCATTTGGATTGAAGAATGCCGGAGCAACTTATCAAAGGGCGATGGTGGCATTGTTCCACGACATGATGCACAAAGAAATAGAAGTTTACGTGGATGACATGATTGCAAAGTCAAAAACAGAAGAAGATCACTTAACCGATTTGCAAAAGCTCTTTGGACGATTGAGAAAGTTCAGGCTCAGACTGAATCCTACTAAGTGCACTTTCGGGGTAAAATCAGGCAAGCTCTTAGGGTTTGTGGTTAGTGAGAAAGGGATAGAAGTTGATCCAGACAAAGTTCGAGCAATCATAGAGATGCCAGCTCCTCGCACTGAAAAAGAAGTTCGTGGGTTTTTGGGAAGGCTGAACTATATTGCTAGGTTTATATCCCAATTGACAGCAACATGTGAGCCAATCTTCAAGTTGTTACGTAAAAACCAGACAGTAGAGTGGAATGAGGATTGTCAGGTGGCATTTGAGAAGATCAAGCAGTATTTGCAAGAACCCCCAGTTTTGGTACCTCCAGTGCCAGGAAGGCCACTCATCATGTACTTGACTGTGTTGGATGAATCCATGGGTTGTGTACTGGGACAACACGATGAAACTGGCAGAAAGGAGCAGGCCATCTATTACTTGAGTAAGAAGTTTACTAACTATGAGGCAAAATACTCATTGTTGGAACGAACATGCTGCGCCTTGGCATGGGCAGCCCACCGGTTAAGGCAGTACATGTTGTGTTGCACTACTTGGTTAGTGTCCAAAATGGACCCGATCAAGTACATCTTTGAAAAACCGCCTCACCGGGAGGATTGCACGGCGGCAAGTTTTGCTATCGAATATGACATTGTCTATGTCACGCAAAAAGCAATCAAAGGCGGTGCTCGCGATTTCTTGGCTAGTCAACCAAAGGAGGATTATGGGTCTATGCAAAGTGAGTTCCCGATGAAGATGTAATGGCTTTGTTCGAGAGAAGAAAAACCCTCGGAAAAAGAAAAATGGACTTTGTTGTTCGATGGAGCTTCCAATTCACTGGGGCATGGAGTTGGGGCCATACGATTTCCCCGAAAATAATTTCATCCCAATCACTTTGCTCGGTTGTGCTTCGACCGTACAAACAACATAGGCAGTATGAAGCGTGTGCCATGGGAATCCAAGCAGCAGACTCAAAGGCAAAAGTTCTTGAGGTATATGGGGACTCGCCTTGGTCATCCATCAGCTAAAGGGAGAATGGGAAACTCGAGATGCCAAATTAATTCCCTATCATGCCCACATCAAGGAGTTGATTGAACAACTTGACAAAGTTACATTCCGGCATATCCCTCGAGAAGATAATCAGTTGGCTGATGCCCTAGCCACATTGTCGTCAATGTTCAAAGTAAGTCGGGATAGGGACTTGCCGCTTATAAAAATGGAAAGTCGAGACCAACCGGCATATTGTCAGATGATAGAAGTGGAACCAGATGGGAAACCGTGGTATCATGACATCAAATACTTCATCAAGAGCAAAGAGTACCCTCCACATGCTTCAGAAAATGATAAAAGGACCCTCAGAAGACTCGCAATGGGTTTCTTTCTAAATAAGGAAGTACTTTACAAAAGGAACCATGATATGGTGCTGCTAAGATGCGTTGATGCGACGGAGGCGAGAAGATCATCAAAGATGTTCATGAAGGTTCTTTTGGAACTCATGCAAATGGGCATACAATGGCAAGGAAAATACTAAGGGCGGGGTACTATTGGTTGACAATGGAGACTGATTGCTTCAACTATGTGAAAAAATGTCATAAATGCCAGACATATGCGATAGGATTCACATGCCACCAGCACCTTTGAATGTTTTAACGGCACCGGCCGTTCTCGATGTGGGGAATGGATGTCATAGGACCCATTGAACCAAAGGCCTCAAATGGACATCGCTTCATTCTCGTTGCAATTGATTACTTCACTAAATGGGTCGGCCGCTTCTTATACCAACGTCACTAGGAATGTAGTGGTCGGGTTTGTCAAAAAGGAGTTGATTTGTCGTTATGGCTTGCCGAGCAAGATTATTACGGATAATGCCACCAATCAATAATAAGATGATGAAAGAGATGTGTGAGAATTTTAAAATTGAGCACCACAATTCCTCACCTTACAGCCCTAAGATGAATGGGGCGATTGAGGCAAAGAACAAGAATATCAAGAAGATCGTCCGTAAGATGGTTGTAACATACAAAGATCGGCACGAAATGCTACCATTTGCACCGCATGGTTATCGCACGTCGGTTCGTACTTCAACCTGGGCAACTCCTTTCTCTTTGGTTTATGGAATGGAAGCGGTACTCCCTATTGAAGTGGAAATCCCATCATTAAGGGTGCTGATGGAGGCAGGACTAGAAGAAGCCGAATGGGTCCAGACTCGACTTGATCAGTTGAACCTCATTGAAGGAAAGAGATTAACCGCACTATGTCATGGTCAGCTTTACCAGAAGAGAATGATGAAGGCCTATGCGAAAAGGTGCGTCTCGACAGTTTCAAGAAGGAGATTTAGTACTCAAAAAGATCCTTCCCATTCAAAAGGATTTTCGAGGAAAATGGACTCCAAACTATGATGGACCTTATGTCGTAAAAAAGGCCTTCTCAGGAGGAGCTTTGATTCTCACAAACATGGATGGCGAAGATCTACCACTTCCCGTAAATTCAGATGCAGTCAAAATGTACTATGCTTAAAAAAAAAAAAAAAAAAAAAAAAAGAGAGAAAAAAAATGGCTCGCTAGGGTTGAAAACCTGAAAAGGCGACCTGGGCAAAAGTTAGAGCGACCCGCTAGGTTGAAAACTCGGAAGAGCGACCTAGGCAAAAGTTAGGGTTAAAAATGGTACTTGACACATCCGAAGAAGTGAACATACCTCAAGTCACAAATCGGGGCGCTTGAGAGTATCTGGTCGAACCGGGGCAGTTTGAATATATGAAGTCTTATCGGGAGACACTCCCAATATGTAAAAGCCGGGTCAAATCATATTCCTAGAAACAGACAAGGGGATGTTCAAGGTCGCGTACATGAGAAATTAGCACTGATCATCCAAGAGAGCATCACTGGAAGAGTTGGAAGATTCCACTCCAACATTTCTTTTGTAAACCTTTTCAATTCGAGTCCCATTTGTACTACCTTTCTTGTACTTTTCTTGTCCATAATGATAATCCTTTTTGTTGCAACCCATTGTTGATTTAATATGCATTTTTATGATAGTTTTATATTGAGATGTGAAACATGTGACAATATGATAAAAGCATTTAGATTTGCTTTAACAATCTCGAAGGTCATGGGAAACGCAATGAAATCCTAACAAGAGTTGATGAGAAAAGTAAGACTTATCAAGCAAATCATAAGGCCAATCAATTTTGCTGTTCAATTGCGATCCTGCTGTGGGAAAAAGTCCTTAAGGGTTGCGGAACCAAAGCTCGATAAAAAAAAAAAAAAAAAAAAAAAGAAAAAAAAAAACCAAAAAAAAAAAGCAAAAAAAAAAGATTTGCTAACTCGGTTGCTCATGAGAATCCCTACAAGAGGGCATTCATTGCATCATGCATCATTTCTAGCATCACATGCATTGTCCTCGAGCATCACATCCATTGCATCATCATCCATTGCATCATGCACCATCTCGACATCACATGCATTCACAAAACCTTTGCTTTTAGTTTTGGTCCCCGCACCCGTTGTCTTTTAGTTTCCGGTCCCGCACCCATTGTCTTTCGCTTCACGGGTCCCCGTACCCATTTGTCTTTTAGTTTCCGGTCCCCGCACCCGTTTGCTTTTAGTTTCCTGGTCCCCGCACCCATTGTCTTTTAGTTTCGGGTCCTCGTACCCATTGTCTTTTTTAGTTTCCGGTCCCCCGCACCCATTGTCTTTTAGTTTACGGGTCCCCGCACCCATTGTCTTTTAGTTTCCTGGTCCTCGCACCCATTGTCTTTTTTTAGTTTCTGGGTCCCCGTGCCCGTTGTCTTTTAGTTTCTGGTCCCCGTACCCATTGTTTTTTAGTTTCTGGGTCCCGTGCACCCGTTGTCTTTAGTTTCCGTCCCCGTACCCATTTGTCTTTTAGTTTCCGGTCCCGTACCCATTGTCTTTTAGTTTCCGGGTCCCCGTACCCATTGTCTTTTAGTTTCCGGGTCCCCGCACCCATTTGCTTTTAGTTTCTGGGTCCCCGCACCCATTGTCTGTTAAGTTTCTGGGTCCCCGTACCCATTGTCTTTCAGTTTCTGGGTCCCCGTACCCGTTGTCTTTTAGTTTCCGGGTCCCCGCACCCATTGTCTTTTAGTTTCTGGGTCCCCGTACCCGTTGTCTTTTAGTTTCCGGGTCCCCGTACCCATTTGTCTTTTAGTTTCCGGGTCCCCGCACCCATTGTCTTTTAGTTTCCGGGTCCCCGCACCCATTTGCTTTTAGTTTCTGGGTCCCCGCACCCATTGTCTGTTAAGTTTTCTGGGTCCCCGCACCCGTTGTCTTTCTTTTTGGGTCCTCGTGCCCATCGCTTCCAAAGCAAGCAGGGACCTTGGGCCCGTCACCTTTTTCTTTTCTGTCAAGCTTCAGTGGATACCCGACTCATGTTTTGTGCCTTTTCTGTTTTAAGTTTCGACAAGTTTCAAATGTACTGACTCATAATTTTTCTACCTCATTTAATGTCCATTCTTTTTGCGTCAATACGCTTTCCTATTTAAAAAAAAAAAAAAAAAAGAAAAGAAAAAAGAAGTGAAAATTTTCATGGACAAAATTAAATCAATTCCTTTGCTTCCCATTTATGTTAAATGTAAAGCAAAGGGGGGCAGCTGTTGATACCCAATTTTGTCCATAAAATTTTTATACTTAATTACAATATTTTAAAAAGAAAATTTGAAAAAAGGGGGGCATTGCATGCCTGCACACGTAAAGGAGAATGCATTAAATGCATTGAGGCAAAGAAAGGAAAAAGAAGGAAAAGGTTCGATAAAGGAGGATGGGGGCTCAACGTAGGAGGCTCACGCAAAGGAAAAAAAAGAAGGAAATGTCGGGGAGAAATGATGAAAGAGTGGAGGTATTTAAAAGGAAAGAGCATCGAAAAGGGGATCCCGATCTTTTTCACACATTTTTTCACCTTCAAGAACCGTAAGAACACATTCCATTTTTCACCACCCTCATCACCAAAAACAAAGACCTTCACCCATTCTCCACGAAGACCATCGTCTTTGTCATCCTTCATCTCATCTTCAAAGCCTCCAAGAAGAAGAAAACGTGAACCATCTCCATCTTCACGACCACCATCTTTTACCTTCCCAAATCATCCCATCTTCAGCCAAGGAAAGAAGATTGATGATGTTGAGTTAATCTCTGGTGGTAGCTGAAAAAAAAAGGAAAAGCAAGAATACTTTTGGGAGGTCTTTGGGAACGAAAGGGATTTCGATTCTTTTGAGTTGAGTGTTACTGGTAGCACAAAAGAGGTATGCCTTTTTTTCATCACTATCCTTGCACTGTTGTGAGTAAAAATGTAATGTTCAAATGCATGCTTGGATACTGGCTGGTTAATTATGTTGCCCATTTTTTTCTTTCTTAGCCACGAGCACCATACTCACACTGGCACTCTTCCCCTTCTGCATCACATTTCTCAAACCACCAAAGAATCCATCTTCACCTCCAGAAAACAGTAACCACCACCTTCAATAACTTCACAAAACACCATCATTCCCCATTCGACCGTCGAAATCCAAAGAACCCCTGAATCCCTTTTCCGACCGTCGAACCCAAGCACGGATCCATCATACCTCTAACCGACCGTCGAACTACCCCCGAATCCCTTTCCCGACCGTCGAACCCAAGCACGGGATCCTTCATACCTTTAACCGACCGTCGAACTACCCCGAATCCTCGCACCGACCGTCGAACCACTCCACAAAATACCATCATTCCTCTACCGACCGTCGAACTACATCACCGACCTTCACCCCATTCGACCGTCGAACCACACCATTGTGACCCTCAACCCCTCACAAAGCCCACCTTCACTTCATTCGACCGTCGGACCAACAACCATCATACCCTCACCGACCGTCGAATCCCCATATACCAACCTTCACCATCCCCTCTCACTATTACTGTGAACCCACACCACCATCCTTCAACCACCCATTACGCGAAATCACCTCAAAAAAACAACTTATACCCGACCGTCGAACCCCAAAATCCGACCACTTCCCTTTCACCTCCAAAATACTCACTATCTTCAAAGCCTCCATAATCCCCATCACCCAAGCAAGCTTTTCCATAACCTCTCCAAACACTACCGGACCGACCGTCGAATCGTGAGCTCCACTCCCCTCACCGACAACCCATCCAAACCTTCACACCATCAACCAAACTTCGTCCCATCCGACCGTCGGACTCACGAATCCCTTTGCAACCGACCGTCGAATCCATCACCCCTTTCCAACCGACCGTCGAATCCATCCCATCCTTACCCCCAACCGACCGTCGAACTCCCAAACAGAATCACCCCTTTTCAACCGACCACAGAATCACTCAATCTCCACACTCGACCGTCGAATTTCCAGATCCCTCTCCGCGCTCGACCGTCGAATCTCAGGGTCCAAACCCCTCCCCAAACGTCCTCTGTATGTGCTCTGATATTGTTACCCAAGTTTTCAAGCTCTCTTTCCTCTGAATTGAATTGTTGACTGCCTATTGAGTTTGAATTTGATTCACGTGGGCTGCTGTCCATTTCATATTAAGGCAAAAATGATACACTGTTTGGTAAAAAAAAAAAGAGAGAAGGGAAAAAGAAAAAAATAAAATCTTTTGATCCATGCAATGACCAATGATGATGATTGAGTAGTGAATACTACCTTCAATGTCATTTGGATCATAAGGGTTTATTGAGTAGCCTAGTGCTAACTTGAATCCTGTGCAAGAATGGATTCACTTTCAAATAAAATCTTTTAAATAAAATCAACCAACCCACACTTATTTTATAAAGAACTACGTGACTTTGAGTTCCTCATTGCACCCGAGGGATACGTAGGAGCGAGAATCTCTATTCTCATCAAGCCCAAAAATAAATTTTCATGATTTGGTTGTTTCTTTTATTTCTTTCCAAAAAATGAGAAAAATAAAAAAAATAATTACAAAGTCTTTTGTTTAAAGGGTAAAAATAAATATATTTGAGATTATTAAATTTTGCACAACCAACATAAGGTCTGTTCTTGAACGGCAAGATAAGGTGCTAACACCTTCCCTATCCGTAATTGACTCCGACTCAAACTCATTTTCAAAAGACCAGTTTTCCTAATTAAATGGTTTTTCTAATGTTTTCCCAATTTAAATAAACATTGGTGGCGACTCCATTGATTTTTATATTTTTCGGTCGTCCCGTCGCGATCCCGGTTGCGACAACAATTTACTCAATCATGCAAATTTTCCTGAATTTCAATTGCTACTTCTACCCCAACTAAAATGCGTCTCAAGAGTAAAATTTACTCCCTACTCTGCCATCCCTATTTAATTTTGTTGTTAATTGATGACAAACACAACAAACATATTAACAAACACACTTTTTGAATTTTTGTTTTTTTTTTTTTTTTTTTTTTTTTTGTTTTGTTTGTTTGTTTGTTTTTTTTTTTTTTATATTTAGGCACACAACGATCCTTCCCCCAACCAGATCTAACATTGTCCTCAATGTGAAAGAGAGATATAGAAAAGAGCAAAACAACCCGATAAGAAGTGAATCAACGCCAAGCGTAAATGAAGCACACAACAAGGTCTGCGTATCGACGACCGATAAGAAGTGAATCCATCACCAAGCAGAAATGAAGCACACAGTTAGTGCTGCATCTGACCCTGATAAGAAGTGAATCATCACCAAGCAGAAATGAAGCACACAGTTAGTGCCGCATCTGACCCTCAAAAGAAATCAGATAATAAAACTTAAGTACTTCCACAATTTAATACTAATTACTACCCTACTACTCCTTACTCTGCCACCAATTAAGATGCGTCTCAAGAGAAAAAATATTCCTTACTCTGCCATCCCTATTTTAATTGATGACAAACACAAACATATTAACAAACACACTTTCTGAATTTTTGGTTTTTTGTTTTTGTTGTTTTTTTTTTTGTTTGTTTTTCTTTTTTATATTTTTTTTTTTTTTTTTTTTTTTTTTTGTTTTGTTTTTTTTTTTTTTTTTTTACACAACCATCCTTCCCCCCAACCAGATCACAACATTGTCCTCAATGTGAAAGAGAGATATAGAAAAGAGCAAAACAACCTGATAAGAAATGAATCAACGCCAAACAGAAATGAAGCACACATCAAGTCTTTGCATCCGACCACGATAAGTGAATCATCACCAAGCGAAATGAAGCACTGATTAGCTTTGCATCGACCTCTGCCACCAATTAAGATGCGTCTCAAGATAAAAAATACTCCTTACTCTGCCATCCCTATTTTAATTGATGACAAACACAAACATATAAACACACTTTTTTGAATTTTTTTGGTTTTTGTTTTTTTTGTTTTTTTGTTTGTTTTTTTATTTTTTTATTTTTTATTTTGTTTGTTTTTTGTTTGTTTGTTTTTTTTTTTTTTACACAACCATCCTTCCCTCCAACCAGATCATAACATTGTCCTTAATGTTAAAATATAGATGAGTAAAGGATAGAATTACCTGCTGGAGAAAGCGGACACAAATTTAAACAGAAACAAAGTACAATAAAATCAAACCGATTAAAGAGAAAGTGTCAGATCGGGCTTGCTTCTCTTGTTACTTCCTTCGCTGCTTCTATTGACCAATCTATTTGAGCCAATACCTTATCGTACATACTCAAAAGCTTCCAATTTATCAATGAGCTCATCAATAGTGGAGGCAGAGATAAGAAGTTGTCTTCTTAAAGGAGTGATAAATTTTTGTTCCACAAACTTTGTCAAGAAAAAATAACAAAAGGTCAAAGAAATTATTAACATTCAACGGACCAATGGGTTTATGGTGGATGTTCGGTTCAAGAGAGACAATTTGAAAAATTTCTTCCAAAGTACCAAAACCACCTGGTAAGACAAGAAATGCATCGAATTGTCACCATTATTTTCATGCGTCCATGCATAGATGTTACCCGAATTTCTTCTCCAACTGTCTTGCCGGTGATGTTACTTTCGGCTAAAGGTTTAGGAATAACACCTAAAACTCATCGCTCCTATAAGAGCGAAGAAGTGAAACAAATGACCCCCATTAACCCACGACAACCTCCCCCCCATATACAAGATGAATCTTCCTCACAAAGAAGTGATCGACCAAGAGTGCTAGCTGCGTTTACAAAATCTAATCCCTTCCCATAACTCGACCCACAAAAAACACAGACATTTCTTAGGTTACGAATAGCAGGCCCCATTCTATACCCTTCTTCTCTTTTGAGTGTTTCGAGTTGAAGATGAAGGAGAAGATGAAGTGTTTAAATAAGAAAAAGAATGGAAAGGGAAATAATTGCACCTAGAAGGGTAGTTGTTGTCAGAAAAGGTTGAATTTAAGAAACATAAAATCTTTTTTTTTTTTTTTTTTAACTTTTTTTTTGTGTTTTTTTTTGTTTTTTTTTTTTTTGTGTGTTTTTTTTTTTTTGTGTTTTTTTTTCAAGAAAACCATCAGGGTAAAGAAGTCTAGAAACCCCCGAAGGATCCCATCCAAAGGATCGTCTGTCCAAAACCAAAATTCAACAAAATCATACAAAGATAATAACAAATGATTACATACCTTTATGTACAGGTTTCATGGCAGATCTTTATACTGCGTCATGAGTGCAGTAATACCAAGACTGGCTCAGCCAATCTGGGCATTCTTCTCCTCCCGCTTGTGGGATATTTTGGATTGAGCTACGACGCCACTAATTAAAGTGCGTAACTCGACAAACTACCACCAACGACCACGGCCAAGTGAGAGGTCGTTGAAGAGCCCATGGCATTAAATCACAAGATTCACTCGGAGGCATTGTCACGCGAGAATGCAAACACGGACGCTTCTTTCGTCCATCAACAAGCGAGCCTTTGGTTAAAACACAGGAATGCTTGCGCGGCTCTCTACGAGCATGGCACACGAACCTTATTTACCGACCGGCGTGCGAAGGTCCACCCGAGTCAATGACGGGTCTGCCTCCACCGCGGGGCTCCTAATCTAATTAAAGACCAAGTACAACCGAAGTTTCGCCCTCTTTTCATTTTTTCATTTGTTTTTTTTTCATTTTTTTTTCATTTTTTTTTGAAAGATAATATGTACATGTTGTTGTGATGGTGGCTCACATCTTCCTCTGGTTTCACGTCCAGAAACGGCTTAAACGCCTTCTATGAGTCGAGGATAAGCTTCCCATCCAATTTTCTTATAAATTGGCAAACAGGGTCTTTTTGAGTCGATTCCCAAGACTGTAACGCTCTTACTCGTCCTTGAAGAGATTCCACAAACTAAGAAGTTCACGCTGCACAACTCCACAAGAATGCGTCTCAAGAGTCAATAAGATATTATCTAATGACTCCTTACTCATCCATTCTTAACGAAGAATATTTTATCTTCTCTATTTACGTAAACCATCCCCAAAGAGTGACATCGGTGTTGCAATTCCATCGTGCACACTTGTAACAAACTTTCATTCTTTTTGCTCTTCTCCTTTTTGAAAATGAACTTTTACCGAGACCAGGCATGTATGGGACAAATGAATCGAAGATTCACCACTAAACGAACCTTTGCTTCGATTATCCAAATATATCTTCGGGATGCCCTTATACATTAACAATCTCGGTCTTTCACACCTAGCTTCATAGACTTTTGTTAGAGCATTTAGAGGAGAGAAGAAAAATATTTTCTTAGATTTGAGAGAATGACCTCCATTTTGAAAGGAGAAGAAATCGTTATTATGGGAAATCGAAAAACAAACCGACCTAAGAGTCACGAGTACCGTTATCCGCCACTTAACCTGAACACAGAGAACTCAACAACTTGACGTTCCAGAAAATGGTTGAGTCTTGGTCCATTAACTTTTAATACAACACCATTCCTAGGATTCTCAATGTCTATGGCCCCATAAAATACACGTGTTTGACAACAAAAGAACCGCGCCTCCTAGATCTCAATTTTCTAAGGAGTAGGTGCGGATGAGAATCTTAAAGCAAAACTTTATTGACCACTTTCCGCAACTTTTGCAAAAGGTGTGTCAGACCTTGAATAAAGAAGGCCAATAAAATTCATACTGCAAGATTTTCACAATTGTTGTCGCTGAAAAAAAAAAAAGTGACCTCCACGTGCTTCCGATAAAGTTTAATGGCACTACCTACCTCATTGTCGGGTACACAGCTGTCTTTTTTTTCTTTTTTTTTTATTCATAATGCGGATGGAGAAGGTTTATCACCTCACTTCTGCATTCTCTGGAAGTTCTTGAAACTGTTTGAGGCGGTGTTTTCTTTCCTTTGTCGCGCAATAGTTGCCGAACACGGTAACATCATACAAGGAATGTCATGCATAAGATGAGATGAATGAAATGAAAACATTTTCTTTTCAGATGCATGGAATGAAATACATGATTTATTTTTTTTTATATATATTTTTTAGAATGCTAAAGATGCCATGCATGAATTTTTTTTTTTTTTTTATGAAAATGCCTGATTTATTTTTTTTATTATTTTTTTTTAAATGCTAAGAATGGCATGAAAATGCATGATTTTTTTTGAATGCTAGGAATGCATGATTTTCTTTATGCAATGTCATGAAAATGCAAGTTTTTTTTTTCTTTTTTTTGAATGCTAGGGATGTTATGCATGATTTTTTATATGCAATGTTATGAAAATGCAAGTTTTTTTTTTTAATGCTAAGCATGTTTATGAAAATGCAAGTAATGAATAACTTCTTTTTTTTTATTTATTCTTTTCTTTTTGATTTTTTTTTTGCAAGAATGAATGATATAAGAGAAAAGAAAAAGAAAATACGCTCCCTTTTGTGCCCTAGCCAAGTGGAACCTAAGATTTGACAATCACTATGTTCAACCTATCAGTGCAAGATTTTCGGGACAGGTCTAAACTTCTAAAAGTCACGGTTCCCAGATTGCCCTTATCTATAAAGACAAGGTCCCAAATCATGAATTAATCACAAATAGGGATAAACCCTCTCAATATGATTCGTCCATGATAATGGTAACAAACTGAGTGGTGTCTCAACAAATGTCAAGTGAGCATAAAGCCCCTCAATAACAAAAGCCGAGACCCCTCCTACTCCTCGGGTTCGCACAGACTCGGGTATAGAGCCCAAAAAGTGTGTGAGGTAAGTGATAGTGATGTGTGTGAGGAGCATACAAACCTGTACAAAAATTTTAAAAGATAAAACTACCCCAACCTCGTAAACATATATACAATAACCAGCAAAGAATCATCTATCCTAAGGTTTCAACAATTATGCACAATTAAGTACAAATTATATACAAGTATATCAGGTCAAAACAAACACCGGGATAACGCTATCAAATATTTACATAGAACAAAATAAATAAAATCCATTTACAAACAAGGATAAAAAGGGTAAAATAAATAAATGAAAATTATTAACAATTTGCACAACTAACAACGACAGGCTTGACTCTCTAAATATCCCCAGTGGAGTCGCCATCTATCGCGACCGGAGATCGCGGCGGGGAAACAGCAACTCGAATGGATTTTAGAAAATGAAATGGAAAATGGAGTCGCCACCAATTTTATTTGAATTTGGGAAAATTGGAAAACCTCTCTTTGAAAATGGTCTTTAGAACCAGATTGGATTCGGAAGTCGGTTATGCTTAGGGAAGGGTGGAAACTTAATCCCACAGCACCCCTAACGCACCCGTCATAAGACGGTACCTTGGGTTAATTGTGCAAATTCTTAATAATCCTTGAAAATATTTATTTTACCCTTTTTTGCAAACATTGTAACTAAAAAGCGAAACCACAAAATTGTGAAAATTTAAATTTGGCTTGATAGAAGTGAAATTTTGCTCCTACGTATCCCCTGGTGCAATGGGGAATTCAAAGTTACGTAGTTCTTTATAAAATAAATGTGGGTTGATTGATTTTATTAAAAAAATTTTATTTGAAAGCGAATCCATTTTTTTGCACAGGATTCAAGTTAGCACTAGGCTACTCAATAAACCCTTATGATCCAAAAGATAATGAAGATAGCATCCGCTATTCAATCATCATCATTGGCCATTGCATGGATTAAAAGATTTTTTTTCTTTATTTTATTTTATTTTGTTTTGCCAAAAAAAAGTGTATCATTATTGCCTTAATATGGAATGGGCAGCAGCCTACGTGATTCAAACTCAAACCTCAACAGATAATCACAATTCAATTTAAAGAGATAAAAAGTTGAAGAATTTGACAACAATAACAGCACACACCAGGGGACGTTTGGGGAGGGGTTTGGACCTGAGATTCGACGGTTGGGAGACTGACTTCTGATGTCCGACGGTCGGGAATCGCCTCTGAAGGTCGAGAACTAGTTCCTGTGGTCCGACGGTCGAGAGCTGGCCTCTGAGGTTTGACGGTCGGTTGGTTGAAGGATTTGGTATCTAATCCGACGGTCGGTTGGGAAGGATTTGGAGTTCGA
Organism: Ormosia semicastrata; assembly: GCA_029884595.1. Classification (NCBI taxonomy): domain Eukaryota; kingdom Viridiplantae; phylum Streptophyta; class Magnoliopsida; order Fabales; family Fabaceae; genus Ormosia; species Ormosia semicastrata. The sequence continues at coordinate 3,839,486 of JAQQTO010000051.1, read as the reverse complement.
CGGTCGGTTGGAAAGGATCTTGGGTTGGTCGGTGAGGGGAGTGTAGCTTGTGTATTTCGACGGTCGAGTGAAGGGATGGATTTGACAGACTTTGGATGGGTTGTCAGTGAGGGGTAGAGGCGATATGGTTCGACTGGTCGGGTGAAGGGATGGATTCGACGAGTTTGGATGGGTGAGGAGATGGAGTTTGGTTGATGGTGTTGGAGGTTTGGTGGCTCGTCGGTGAGAGGAGTGGAAATGGAGGTGAAGGGTGGTTGTTTGTTTGCGGTCCGACGGTCGGATGAGAGGATGGATTCGACGGTTGATGTATGTGATGGTGTTTGAAATGTGGTTTGGAGATTTGAGAGGTAGGTGGTCTGGTTTGTGGGATGGTTTCGACGGTCGGATTAAGGGAATTGGATGGCTTGTCGGTGAGAGGAATTCGACGGTCGAGAGGAGGAAGGTTCGACAGTCGGTAAAAAGGGCGTGATGGAATTTGGGTCACGGTTGAGTTCGACAGTCGGTGGGGGTATGATGGTTGTTAGTTCGACGGTCGGTTTGAAGAGATGGGGTCCGACGGTCGGTTGGTTGAAAGGAAGGATCTGACCTTTGGGGCTTCGACGGTCGAATATGATGAGTTTGGGGGTCCGACGGTCGGATGAGAGAATGGACTCGACGGATTTGGTTTCTGTTCTTGCTTGGTTCTGTGCGGTCCGACGGTCGGTTTAAGGAGATGGGGTTTTGATTGTCGGTTAAAGGGATCTGGTATTGGCAAACCGACAGTCGGTTGGTTGAAGGGAAGGATGTGGTTTAAAGGATTATGACCGACGGTCGGTTGTGATGTGGTCTTATGGTGGCAGATCTGGGGTTCAACGATCTTGAAAGGCTGATGGTTTCTGTGCAGTCCGACGGTCGGATGAGAGGATATGGGGTTTTGTGAAGTTGGTTGAAGATCAGCGCGCAGTTCGACGGTCGAATGGGAGGTGAGGATATGATCCGACAGTCGGTTGTGATGTGGTCTTCTCGGTTCTGGGCAGCACAAGTGATTCTGGGTTTATAGGTGGCTATAGTGGAAAATGGTTGATGAAGAGGGAGGTTGGTGGTTACATGGTTGGAGAAGGATGGTTACGGAGTTTAGGTGGTTGTGGGTGATGGGAGGTTTGCTGCATGGTGGTCACGTTGGAGAGTGAGAGCTTGGTGAAGGTGCTGCCATGGTGGTTACGTGAATGGTAGAGGGGTGAGGAGGAGCTTGGTTTGTGATGAGGAGGGAGAAGGATGGAGGCTGCTCGGTTACATGGTGGTTACGTGAATGGTGGAGTTCACGTGGAAGATGGATGGGATGATGGGAAGGTTGTGTGGAGTAGAGTTGAAAGTGGGGTTGTTTACATGGTAGCAGAGAGGGTGATGGGTTTGAAGGTGGAGAGGTTGGGAGGTTGCAAGATGATGATGAGGGTGATGGGAAGGTGATGGAGGTTCTGTGGAGATGGAAGTGAAGGGTGGTTGCTTACGGGTTGAGAGGCTTGGATGATGATGGGATGAAGGATGATCAAAGTGAAAAAATTGGAAATGAGAGGGAGGCAGAAGATGGATGGAATGGGTTGTCCAGCCCCCCCCGGAAGAAAATGATGGCAGAGACATTTATGGATGGATCCCTCACGTTTTGGAGGGAAGAGTTGTTGGTAGTGGGTGTTATGATTGCCCACCGTCTGGGAGTTTGGCATTTTCCTTCAAATTTTCATCTTCTCCCGACAAATCTCCCTTAAAATCCTCCTTTTTTATCAAAATTCTCTCTTTTTCTTTTCTTTGCTGCTGACTCTTTCTTTTCTCTTTTTTTCTTTTGCCTCAATCACTCCCCCCTTTTTTTATATTGAGTCCCCATCCCCATGAAATCCAAAGTAAAAAACGTATGTATGTGCAGACATGTGACTTTTTTTTTTTTTTTTATTTTTATTTTTTACTTTTTTACTTTTTTTTTTTTTTTTTAGCCCTAAAAATTGGGTGTTCACATAGTCCATAGTTTGTCAGGCCTTCATTATGATCCATAGTTTGTCATAATCCTGATAGTGCATTCATTACACAAAAGTCTTTTTATTACAAAAGTTAAAATAAAAGTCATAAAATTACTCTCAAGTTAAGATAAATATAAAAAAAGTCCATGTACATCAAGTACATATATTTATTGTAAAATATAATTAAAAATATTTATTTAAATTAAGTCTTGAGTAATATTTTAACTCTTTTTAAGGTTTATTATATTAGTTCTATGAAAGAGTTAACATGCAAATTATAATAACTCTAAATTTTATCAAATATAATAAACATTTTAAAACTAAACAAATATCAAGTTTTTATAATCTAACAATTTTACATGTGCATAATAAATTTAATAAAAATAACAATATACACACAATATTAAAATAATAAATTAACTAATAAAACATATAAACATATTGTAAATCATATTTTATATTTTGAAAAAAAAATTTACTCCTTATCTCTTACAAAATTTTCTTTGTTTCTTTTTCTTTTCCTTGTTTCTTCTTCTCCTTCTTTTCTCTCTCTTTTCTTTCTATACTTCTTTTCCACGTTTTCTCTCCCTCGGTCAGAGACTTTCTCTCCCTCCCACATTCACAATTTCACCTTAACTCTCCGAAAATGATGATCATATATTATTTTTACTCATACATCATTATTTATATAATTTTTGAGTAAATGTGATTAAATGAAAAATAATAATAAGAAAAAATTGATATAATTAATGATATAAAAAATAATATAAAAAAGTAATATAAAAAAATCAAATTTGTAACTCTCATGTTGCTTGTTTTCTCATTCTACGTGCAGCCTTTATATAGCCAATTCAATTGGCTATAAGTGGATCTAAATGGTGCACGTTGCACCACTTCTTGTGGTGCAGGTTGCAACCATTTTTATTTATTTAAAATCAAAATAATGATTATTTTTATTAAATATCTTATCTTAATGATTATCAGGATAAATTTTTATATTAAAATAATAATTAATTCATAAATATTTTGTTATGAATATTTTTTTTAGAAATATTTAAATATATATATTAAAATAATTTTAATCTTTATTATTATTGTTAAATTTTATTTTAATAAATTCAAAATTTTTGTTCTATTATTTAATTTATCTAAAAAGTTGATCTCAATAATTTAAATTAAATTATTACAAACTTTATCTAATCTCTTTTTATTAGTAACATCTATTATAAAATAAAATTAAATAGAATATTCAAGTTAAATTAAATTTTTCATTTTCATAAAAATATTTTTTGAAAAATAAGATATTATATTTCTTCTCTCTTTTTAAGAATTTTGTCATCAAAATTTATTAACTTGATTGAAATAACTCTGGATAGGACTTCTAAATGTCATCTTCTAGTTCCCCTGTTACCTCTTTTGATGACAGTCCTTCCCATATCACTTTAAAAAAAATTTTCCTCTCAAGTGTTTGACAAATTTGTCCATGAGTCATGCAGGTTTTGTTCCAAAAGTCAACTCATCTCTTACTTGCATTGTTTTGTGTTCTATGATGTTTGAAGGATCAAAACAATATTTTTTGAGTTGGGATACATTAAAAACATTATGAAGATTTAAAAGATTTGGAGGAAGTGTAATTTGATAGGCAACAAGTCCTACTTTTTTAAGGATTTGGAATGGACCAATGAATTTGAATTTCAACTTTTTGAATTTAAAGGTTCTGTTAATCCCAATAATAGGAGTGACTCTGAGAAAAATATGTTTCTCCTTCTTCAAATTCTAAGGTTTTTTTTATCAACATAACTTTTTTGTTTACTTTGAGTAGTAAGTAAATTTTTTTTGTTGATAAATTTGATCTTTTCTATGGTTTACTATACTATATCAGGTTCTAATATATTCTTTTCCCCGTTTATAACTAACACAAAGGTGATTTATACTTTCTACCATACAGTGCTTCAAATTGTGTCATTCATATACTGGAATGGTAATTGTTGTTATAGGCAAACTTTATCAATAGTAGACGGGTATTCAAACTTCCTTGAAATTATAACACATAGGCTCTAAGCATATCTTCTAGGGTCTAAATGGTTCTTTCAATTTGACCATCTGTCAGAGAGTGGTAAGAGGTACTAAAACGGAGCTTAGTTCATAAAGCTTATTGTAAGGCTACCCAGAATTTTGAGGTAAATCTTGGGTCTCTGTGTGAAACTATGCTAGTTGGTACACCATGTAACCTTACAATTTCCCGAATGTAATATTGAGCCACCTTGTACAATGGGCAACTAATCCTAATAGGCAAAATGTGAACAGATTTAGTTAACCTATTAATAATTACCCATGCCACATCATAACCTAATGGAGTCCTAGGTAATCCTAACACAAAATTCATTGATATGCTATCTCATTTCCATTCAGGGATATTCAAGGGTTGCAATAATCCAGTAGGCTTCTGGTGTTCTATTTTAACCTTTTGGCAAACTAGATATTTAGCCACAAAACTAGCTATATCTTTTTTCATCTCATTCCACCAAAATAATTTTCTGAGATCCTAATACATTTTAGTTGCACCAGGATGCATAGTATAATTACTACAATGTGCCTCAAATAAAATCTTTTCTCTCAATTCTTCATCATTGGGCACACATAATATTTCTTTGTACATTATAGCCCATTTTTCATCAACATGAAAATGTTCAAGCTATTCTACTAGAATTCTTCTTTTGAGAAACTGTAAAAATTCATCATTTTCTTGGGCTTGTCTTACTTCATCTCTTAAATCACACTTTATCTTTAGTTCACTGGCATATAAAGTACTGAGGTTGCAAGGACACTGAAATTTTCAAGTTCCTGAAATTTTCTAATAACTTTTGTTCCTTTATCATTATCGAGGACATGTGTAAGGACTTTTTGCTCAAGGCATCAACCACTACATTGGCTTTACTAGTATGATATTTTAATTCAAAATCATAATCCTTTAAGAACTCAATTCTTCTACATTGTCTCATATTTAACTCCTTTTGGTCAAAATGATACTTTAAACTCTTATGATCACTGTATACTTCAAACTTGACTTCATATAGATAATGACTCCAAATTTTCAAAGCAAAAACTACTGCAGCTAACTCTAAGTTATGAGTATGGTCTAAGTTATTTGGATGCATAGGCTACAACTCTACTGTGTTGCATAAAAACACATCCCAAACCATTCTTTGATGCATCACAATACACTACAAAGCTTTGTTTAGGATCAAAAATTATTAAGACTGAAATGGAAGTAAGCTTATTCTTTAACTCTTGAAAACTTGCTTCAAAAGCTGAATCCCACTCAAAATGGTGATTCTTTCTAGTTAACCTAGTCAGAGGTAAAACTAGTTAGGAGAATCCATTAATGAATCTTCTATAATATCTGGCTAATCCCAAAAAATTCCTAATCTCAGTAATTATTTTTTGGCCTTTCCCAGTGAACTACTGCTTCAACTTTACTAGGTCCACAACTACTCTTCCCTGATTGATCACATGACCTAAGAATTTTACTTCACTCAACTAGAATTCACACTTTTCTAACTTAGCATACTATTGTTTCTCCTTTAGGATATGTAGCACTATTCTAAGGTATTGTTCATGCTCCTTTTTAATCTTAGAATAGATGAGTATGTCATATATAAAGACTACTACAAATTGGTAGAGGTAAAGTCTAAAAATCATATTCATGTAATCCATGAATATTGCAGAAGCATTAGTAAGTCCAAAGGGCGTTGTCACAAGGTATTTATAATGCCCATATCTAGTCCTAAAGACTATCTTGGGTACATCTTCTAATTTTACTCTTATCTGATGATATCCTGATATTAAGTCTATATTTGAGAAGATTGTGACTCTTAACAATTGATCCAACAAATCATCTATCATAAGGAGTGAATACTTATTTTTAATTATGACTTTGTTCAATTGTCTCTAATCTACACACAATCTCATGCTCCCATCTTTCTTCTTGACTAATAGAACATGTGCACCTCACGGTGATACGCTAGGCCTAATAAATCCTTTGGCTAGCAGTTCCTCTATTTGTTTCTTGAGTTCAGTTAGCTCCAAATAGGACATTCTATAAAGTGCAAAAGATAGATGTCATGTTCCCGAAACTAAGTCAATGGAAAATTCAACTTTTCTTTTAGGTGGTAGGTTCACTATCTCTTTGGAAAATATTTCTGAAAATTCTCTTATTATATGTATACTGTTTATTTCCTGCCTAACCTCTGAATTTAAAGAAAATAAAAGATGAAACCCTTGATCTCCTTCTAAGAGACACTTCTCTGCCTGAGTAGCATTAAGTAATAAGGTATTGATAGATTTTGGTTCCTTGGGTGGATCATTAGGAAAGTGGACAAGTTTTTTGGAATAGTCTAAGATAATATCATTAGTAGACAACCAGTCCATTCTAATTATAATATCTATATCAATCAAAGGCAAACAAACAAGGTTTAAAGTGAAAACTTTTCCTTCAATTAGAATAGGACATTTTAAACAAGCTTTAAGAAGTAAAAACTTTTTCCCTGTAGAAGTTGAAACTAACAGATCATAAAACAAGAAAGTTATAGATAAATTCAACTTCTTCACACAATCAATAAATATAAAGGAGTGTGTAAATAATGCAATTAAGAGAGTATTTTTAAGAAAACATTTATCTTAAATCATGTTGAGAGATTGATTTGCCTCTTCTCCAATTAAGAGAGTATTCTTTAAAAAAACCTTCACCTTGAATCATATTTTCCTTTTTAAGTTGTATGAATTCTGCCTCTTTTTTTTTTTTTACATTATAGGGAAGTACGTATCAAGGAATGTAGTTAAAAAAATACCTCCCAGGTGATTTTAATTCCTCTATATTCTAACAAGTTCTTATTACCTTTTCAATAATACTCTGTCTCCCTTTATAGCATGTATGTGACAAAGACTACTTAAGTAAACAAGTACCAATTTATCAACAAGTACTAGCAAACATCAGCAAGATCCTTAAACCTCAGTAAATAATTTTCAAACATTGGCAAACATTAGCAAACAAGTACTAATCATCAGCTACATCAGCAAACAAGTTTCTTATCATAAGGAATCTACCATTTATTATTTCTTTTTATGTCTGTTTGTCTCATATTTTACTCGAAAGCTTTCACTTCCATAGGGAATCAACTTTATCTCTGATATTACTTTAACATCATGACAATAAAGTCAGACATAATCACACTAACTAGACAAGTAACATAAAAGGAAATACACCAATTGCCTCTCAACAGTTAGGTACAAACTTTTTCATGAATCACTTGCTTGTCATCACACATAAACATAAATAATATAAGCTACAAATATATTTCATCATATACTAGTCTATAAATAAATCATGTCAATTAAATAAAATTAACAAAATTTAGAATCATTAAATTTAAATGTCAATTCTTCAAGGGACCAAGTATGATTTAATTTTATAATTCTTTTAAAAGTCTATAGTTATTTAGTCCTCATTATAGTTCATAGTTTGTCAGGCCCTCATTATGATTCATAGTTTGTCTTAGTCCTGATAGTGCATTCATTACACAAAATTTCTTTTATTGCAAATTCTAAAATAAAGGTCATAAATTTACTCTAAGTCAAGGTAAACATAAAAAAGTCGATGTACATCAAGTACATATATTTATTGTACAATATAATTAAAAGTATTTATTTAAATTAAGTCTTGAGTAATATTTTAATTCTTTTATGATTTATTATATTTGCCCCATGAAAATTTTAATATTCAAATTATAATAACTCTAAATTTTGTCAAATATAATAACATTTTAAAGCCAAACAAATATCACATTTATATAATCTAACAACTTTACATATGCATAATAATTTTAACAAAAATAATAATATACATAAAAGAGGAATGATCAACTTACACCAAGATAAGTCTTTTTTTCCTACACTTATTTTTAACCATTAATTTCACTTTCATCTAATGATTATCTTTAATGAAATAATCTCAACTATTAGATGAAAGTAAAATTAACGATTAAAAATAAGTGTAAAAAAAAATACTTACACTAATATAAATTAATCCTTTCTCTATATAAAATATTAAAATAATAAATTAACTAATAAAATATATAAACATACTAAAAATTATGATTTTATTTTAAAAAAAATCACTTCCTACCTCTTATAGAATATTCTTTCTTTCTTTTTCCTTCCCTTCGTTCTTCTTCTTTTCATCCTCTTCTTCTTTCCTCTCTCTCTTTTCTTTCTCTCCTTCTTTTATGCATTTTCTCTCCCTCAGTCAACAACTCTCTCCCTCCCACTCTCACAATTTCACCTTAACTCTCCTGTTACTTGTTTTCTCATTCTACGTGCAGCCCCTTATATAGCCAATTCAATTGGCTATGAGTGGATCTAAATGGCGCACGTTGCTACCATTTTTTTAAATTTAATATCAAAGTAATGATTATTTTTACTAAATATCTTATCTTGATTATTAGGATAGATGTTTATATTAAAATAATATTCAATTCATAAATAATAAATATTTAAAATATCTATTAAAATACTTCTAATCTTTATTATTATTACTAAATTTTATTTTAATAAATTCAAAATCTTTATTTTATTATCTAATTTATCTAAAAGATTAATCTCAATAAAATTTATTGTAAAACTTTATCTATTTTTTGTAAAACATTTATAAAATAAAATTAAATAGAATATTTAACTTAAATTAATTTTTTTTCATAAAAATATTTTATAAAAATTAAAATGTTACAGAAGGCACGAATAAGATTACATTTAGTGCTAATAATGAAATTTTGTAGAATAAAAATTGGAATATGAATAAGAATTAATGAATTATAATAAGAATCTTATTCTAATTTTATAATTTGGTATAATTAAAAATAAATGTTATAGAAAGTAATTATATAATTTAGTGTGTGGAATATATTATTTAATGAAATATAAATTGATTTAAATGACATAAATACTTCAAATAAAAAATATAAAAAATTAACTTTTTCTGTCATATTATATATATAATATAAATATATATTTTAAAGTAATATTTAAGATTAATTTTTAAAAAACTTTAATAAAATAAATATTGATAATTTTTTTTCTTTCTAATGATTTTTTCTTCTAATTACTATGTTATAGTTATGGCCATAAATTTTGTTATATTGGTACAATATTAATTTTAAGATAAAAATTACAATTAAAAATTATCTAATTTATTATAAAAATAATCAATAGTTCTATGATAATCTTAAATGAAAATTACACTACAAAGAAAGCATAAAAGTCAAATATCCAAAAGATTAAAAATTTACAATATATGAAAATATATGCCTTTTTTTATAGTCGAAAAATTTAAAACACATGAGTAGTTTATAAATTATAAAATGGTTAAGCTATATCATTTTATAATTTTTTTTCATCAATAAACATAAGAATGCTGTGATTTCAAGATTAAATATAAAATACTATTTTATTCTTTTACACCAAACGTAACCTAAGGGTTTTATGCTCATTATTGATGTTAATTAATGCAGATTTTGTTGAGAATCATATAATGGGAGAAATTCTAGTAAGGAAGGATTTTTTATCATTAATTTTAAGGTTTTCTTAACAACTTCTTTAGTATTCAAAATATAAAATTTTAAATAAAAAATAATTTTTTTAAGTTTCTAATTTATTAAATAATTTAGTTTTCATTAAATACTTTCCATATCTTCATTTCATATAACAAGCTTTTTAATTTCTTAAAGTATCCTTTTACTCGGTAAATGAGAGACTAATCTCTCGGAGTATAATTAAACACCTCAACAGAGACATTCTTCCAAAGATATTTTTTTTTTCATATACATGAATTCAGATATTGAACTTAGAACCACATGTTTAAATGACCATAATCCTTTTCACTCGATCCACATTGGTAATTCCTTATAACAAGTGAGTATTTGTTAAACAAATCCTTAATTTAAATAAACTTATATAAATTTTACACACTAATTTAAAATTAATAATAAAGATGTTTCATGAAGCATGCATTAATTTTACTCCAAAAACATTCAAAAATCTCTCGTATAATGGAGCATGGACTCCGGGTTTTTTTTTGCAAGTTGAGACTAAGGCTAGCAATCAATTAGGGCATTTGAAAGAATATGAAATTTCATTTATTGCCTTCAATCAAGGGGAAATATTTTGTATCTAATTTTTATATGTACACTGTATTTATATTATATATTAATGTAAAAGAAATGTTAAATTATTTTGTATATAATTGTAACATTATTATGAAATACATAATAAATTTAAGAATAAATTTAAAAAAAAATTAAATGTATAAAAATGAGACAATTAACGAAATGTTAAATTAAGCCTATAAAGTTCTGATGTATAGTGATACCAAACGAGCAGAAACTGTTATGCCCCATTGAAATGACGATCGGGCAAGGTCAAATGTTATGCCATTTATTATCGAGTAATTTGTAAAATTATCATTTGAGTGACAATTTGATGTCAAAGCACAATTGAATAGTTTGCTTGACAATATCAAAGCTTGCGCAAGATATTTTATTGGTAATTATTGCAAAATAAAAAATATCATATATTTTATTTTATTAATAATTATTGTATATGGCCTTTGCGAAAGTTTATTTAAATAAAATTAAATATATTATATTTTTATACTCTTACCTGTTGTCGTTTGAATGCTGAAATAATTCTGTTGGTACTATATGCATATAATATTATATTATATTATAGGTTATAAATAATTATGTTTTGCATTTTGGTACAAATTAAAATGTGAGAGTTCCTATAGTAAAAATAAATAAAAAATGAAAATTCCCTTTTGAAATATCGAGAACTATTTTTTGCCATTGTTAAAATTATAGATAAATAAATAGAGGGCCGGGAAAAGCGCCCTATGCTATAAGCGCATGATGAAATAAGCTATCTTATCGAAATGATGGGATAAAAAAAAATTTTGTGATTAATTCTCACGTTATTTTAGACATTTTAGTGTTGAATATGGTTATGTGATCTTTGGTAAGGTTTTTTGTGATACATATACTAAATATGTGAAAATTATAATTAAAAATGCTACTTATGAATATTTTATTGTTTTCGATAAATTTTTACATAATAAGTAGCATTATCATACACTCTTAACAAATATATTGTTTTGATGCCAATTTGTGTCCATTATTGTTTCTGTGAATCATTTATATTGCACTTATATAATTTTAAAATTTTTTCAAAGACATCTATGCTTTATCAATTACTTAATTGTGTATAAACTTATATGTAAATGCATATGTAGTAAGACTTATTTATGTAATTTTCACTGATATTTTTATAGCAACCTTTATTCTTATTGTTACTCTCGAATTTTACCAAACTATTTAAGGTCAATCATGTACAAATACATTATATACTAAGCGAATGTCTTCTTACTTTTTTAGTTTGATGTATAGCTTTATTTTTTCAATGGTGGTAAAAGGATTAAGATATTTCTTTGCATAATCTTTAGCACATCTTATACCAGTTTCTAATGGTTTATATTTATTTTTATCACTAGGAAATATTTGTATTGTTTATGTGTTAAAAATATAGAAAAATAATACTTTAAGACTTTTATGTTGTATATATTGTATAAAGGAACAAATTAAAATGATACAGATGAATATATTGATGCTAGAATATAGCTAAAATATTATTGCTCTGTAAATGTGTAATTTTTTTCTTAATAAATGCCTATTTAATAAGAGTTTAATTTTAATATATGGTCATTGTAAAATTTTTACACTATCAATTAATTATATATTATTATATATATGACTTTCAAATAATTATTATAAAAATTAAATATTTTTAATTATGTAACAATACATAATTAGATGACAATATATTTAACTTTTATATTAACAATGTATTCAAATTAAATTTATTTAATAATATGTTTTGTTTATTGTAAAATCATCTTTCTATCATTCTATGTACATTTCGATTTCTTTAAAATTGCATTAAAAAAATAAACTCACCGTACCTTAACGAGTATAAGTCTAATGTAGTGCCAAAAATGTCCTAATTGGAGACAGAGAATATAAGCCACGAAATTTATTTGGTGATAAAGTTAACTTTTTGTTAGGATCGACTCAAGTTTCTTATATGATAATTATAGCTGATAGATTTAATTTTGAATTATAATTAATATTAAGATAATAAAAAAATATGTAAAATATTTTATTAAATAAAAAATTAGTATTATCTAGTAAAGATATACTGTGGAATGGTTGATGACTATATAAATTCTTGTGAACCTATATTGTGAAATTTGTAGGGTCACGAAAATGAGGTAGAAAAAATTAGAATAACGTTGCGGAGGATTTATAATTTTTTCCTTAAAAGTTGTATTCATAAAGGATTTGTGACTATATTGGCAAAAGATTTACAACTTGGTCTATAAAAGTTATAACAGTAGAAGGAAAATATTGTACTTTTATCCGTGCAAACTGCAAAGTTACAAGCTGAAAGGTTTTATGTCTTTTAAGTTGAAATGTTGTATTGTTATATGTTCACATAAATTTGATCTATTTTACGTAAATGTATGCAAGTTGTGACGAAGGGAATATGGTATTCCAATATGCAAAATTAAATAAGAAAATATTGAATTAAAAAATGACCACTGTATAGGCAACTATGTGACTGCTTTGTTAGAATAGTTTTGATATTTTTATTATTAATAATATATATATATATTTTATATATATTTTTAATATTATTTATCATATTTATTTATTTTTATTATTATTTTCATTAAATTTGATATTCTTAAAAATAATATTAATAATTTATACATTCTTAAAAAAAATATATGCTAATCTTTTTTCTTTGATTGAAACGTAAGCAATGACCCATTAGTTATGACCAACTTGATTTCCTTTTTCTCCTACTCTCATTTTCCCACTTTGCTTCCCCTTTCCCTCTATATATACGACGGAGAAGGACGCATCAGGCACACAACCACACTGTACTCAACACTGAACTAAACTGACAACCTAAGATGGCAGAAGTGAGGAACAAACAAGTGATTCTAAGGGACTACGTGTCTGGTTTTCCCAAAGAATCTGACATGAATGCTGTTGAAGGTACCATAAAGTTGAAGGTTCCAAAAGGTTCCGATGAGGTGCTGCTCAAGAATCTCTACTTGTCCTGTGATCCATACATGCGAAACCTTGGAAACCTTAGGTTGTTTTATCAAATTCTCATTAATGATAAAATTATTTATTAAAATATTTTTTAAATTATTTATTAAAATATTATTATTTTAAAATTATATATCAAATTATTATTTTTTTATTTAACATAAATTTTTTAATAATTTTTAATCCAAATAAAATATATAGTGTTGGTGTAATCAACTTAGATACACCAAACGTGTTGGCTTAATTAAGGTGGATACACTAACATGTTTAGCGTATTTTGCATAGACTAAAAATCATTTGAAAATATCACGTTGGACAAAAGAATTACAAAACACTAAATTTCTCTCACCAATACATTTATTAGGAATGCAATAAGTTTTTTACTAATTCGTCAATTACTATACATATTTTGCATTGATTATAATGACATATTTTATATTTATTTTTTAAGCAGACATTCAGAGTATTAGTTTAGTTCGACTACTGACGTTGCAACTCAAAAATCTATTACGCAATTCCTACATTCATTACAGGAGCAATTCGGACAACATGAGAAATGTCTGCCTCTTCAGGATGTCGAAATCGTGTCTGAGTGCTCACTAACTCTATCCTCCTTCTATGTCGCATCCCATGCTCTTTGGACTCTTCGGGTAACCCTGAAATGTCATCTGTTACTGGAGCTAGATGAAGTTGTTCCATTGTAATGCAAACTGCTCTTGCAATGAATGTAGGATCTACGCAACAAATTTTCGAGCGACAACGTCATCAGTAGTCGATCTGAACCAATGATCTACAATGTTCGCCTAAAAAATAGATATAAAATATGTCATTATAATCAATGTAAAATATATATAGTAATTGATGAATTACTAAGGAGCTTATCGCATTCTCAATAGATACACTAGTGGGAAAAATCTAGTATTTGGTAATTCTTTTATCTAACGTGACAATTTTTTAATGATTTTTGATCCACGTAAGATGCATCAAACATGTTGGCATATCCACCTTAATTAGGCCAACACGTTTGACGTATCCAAGTTGATTACACCAACACGTTTGGCGTAATCTACGTGGATGCGCCAAATAATTTATAATGCTAAAAGATTAGAATTACAAAAAAATATTTGGCAGATATTACAAAGAATAAATGTTCGATTAGCCCGTAAATCGCATTCTTTTTTTAAATTTTTCATGGAAAGGGTATACATAGATATCTTTCTATGTATCATTAGTATTCCTAGGATCAATGTACAATGTTTTCTTGAATCAACAAAAAAAAATTTAAATAAATCCATTTACAAAAATGAAGCAAATGCAGAAAGAACTGATAAAACAAATCAAAGTATAATTCACTTTATTTCGATAAAAAAAAAATATTATAATATTAGGAATACGAATTCACAGATATTGGCATAACCACGTAGATTACGCTGGCGTAATCAACTTGTATACGCCAAATGCTTTGGCGTATCTTAAAAAATATTACTTTGAACAAAAGAAAAGAGTGGTATTTTAGTAAATAATTTAAAAAAATAATATTTTGATAAATAATTTTTTCACTCACGATAGTTTGGTAAAAAAGCCCGAAACCTTATGAACAAGTCAGAAGACCCTGATGGATTTCCTTCCTACACCCTTGATTCTGTAAGTCCTACTCTCTGTGGGAATACCCTTCTGATTTCTTTTTGCTTTTTTTTTTTTATAGTTTTTACTTCAAAGGGGTTGGTGTTTTTAAAAAAACTCCAATGGTTGTTGTTGTAACATATTAATCAAAATTTAAAGTAATCAAAGAATGTGCAACATTGAAAAGACATTTTAATCATATATTTATGCAGCTACTAATTGTTGAGGAATTGCAGCCATTAGCAGGATATGGTGTGGCTAAAGTTCTCGAATCTGGACAACCAGCTTATAAAAGAGGTGATTTAGTATGGGGATTTACTAGATGGGAAGAGTACACCTACTACCCTCAACTCATATAGATTTCAAAATTGAGCACACTGATGTCCCACTTTCCCACTATACTGGAATTCTTGGTATGTATTGAAGAATTTCAATTTATATTGATTATGAGTGAATGACATCAATAAATTCTTGGCATCAAGAATTTATACTTGATGCCAGTATGATCTGCAAGTCTAATTACGGAGTCTTCATGTGATAAATGGAGGTGGTTTTCTGGCTGTTTGTTCCTATATGCCTTTTCCATTTTCTTCTTTTGTTCAGTGAGAGTGAAGTGGCAATTGATCATTGATTCACAATATTAATTGGCTGACCAGCTTCCATTTAGCCAACCTCTTTTGTATATATGTTTCTTCCTTGTCACTGTGATAAACTCCTCTTAATTCATATTGTACTTTTTTGTTATTGTTTTTTGAGTATGCATGATTCTTCATTTTATTGTTTGTTTTGATTTGACCAATATATTTTCATCTTTTTAACACAGGTATGCCAGGAATGACTGCTTATGTGGGTTTCTATGAAGTAGGCTCTTCCAAGAAAGGAGAGAAAGAAAGTTTTCGTTTCAGCTGCCTCTGGTGCAGTTGGTCAACTTGTTGGGCAATTTGCTAAATTGACTGGTTGTATGTCGTTGGAAGTGCTGGCAGTAAAGAGAAGGTATTCTTCTAATTATTGTATTTATATATGCCTGCATAAATCAGCATCATATATTCCTTATTTTTAATTAGTTAACTTACAAAATTAATTCTGCCAATTTCCGAGCTTGAGCAATGTTCTCTTTTAATTAGAAATCCCTTCTCATTGAAAACTCTGAGACATCTTGCATACTTATTGGGATTTCCTAAGACTATTATTGGTGGAATTAAGACACTTGAAATGTTATTTAATCAATGGAGCACATGCTTATTTATGTCCAAAAAAAAAGGAATTACTTGGTTGTTCTATGCATAAATTTCTCTAAAATATATCCTACTGGTATTTATACCCTTGGCTTCGTACCGGGGTGACATTGCACGAGGGTATCCACCCCCCTCCCCCTTGCAATAAGGAAAAGGAAGAAGAAATTTACAAAAATATCTGTGGCATAGACTAGCAAAAGCACTTGTATTTCTCCTAAAGTTCAGAGTAGAAACAGATTGTTGTAAAGGAGTTTGATTACCAAGGGCTGAAATATATTCAGTTTTTTATTTGTTCACCAAGAAAAAAATTCTTAGTCCTCCTTTCACTTGAATGTTGTCTTTTAAAATCAGGTGGATCTATTGAAAAATAAATTTGGATTCGATGAAGCTTTTAACTACAAGGAAGAGCCAGACCTTAATGCAGCTTTGAAAAGGTCAGTATTTAACAGTTTTATGACACGAATAAAAATCTAACATTTTTTTTATGGCCATATAAAATTTAAATTGCTGTGCCTAGTAATTAATGCACACTAGTGACTATTTGATATCAATATACAATGAGGTACTTTCCAGAAGGCATTGACATTTACTATGAGAATGTTGGGGGCAAGACACTTGATGCGGTACTCTTGAATATGAGAGTCCATGGCCGCATAACAGTTTGTGGAATGATCTCACAGTATAATCTTTCTCAACATGAAGGTGTAACAAATTTGGCATCTCTCTTATTTAAGCGGATTCTAAATTTTCATGTCACTGATTTCTATCACCTATATCCTAAATTTTTGGAGTTTGTCCTCATATCAGAGAAGGGAAGATTGTGTATGTGGAAGACATAGCCGAGGACCTTGAGAATGGCCCTACAGCCTTGGTTGGCCTTTTCAGTGGTCGCAATGTTGGAAAACAAGTGCTTGTTGCTCGTGAATGAAAAAACATATGCTATGCATTGTTATCTTGTAAGTTTTAGTAATAATTTTGGGTCGAAAATTGAGCAATCTTCATATCATCTTTGCAATCATCATCCTCAACTGTGTGATGATCTTGTTTTTCTGAGTGTCCTGTGGGCCTTGAGAATGGCCCTGCTGCCATGGTTGGCCTTTATAGTGGTCACAATGTTGAAAAACAAGTGATTGTTGCTCATGAATAAAAGCACATCTTTTCCTATATCCTATGTATCTTTTTCTTTAAGTTTGTGTATTTAAAATGTGTACGATCTTCCTTATTAAACTAGGCTCCTGGACGCATTAGGTGGCACATAGGCCGAATTGCTGAACATAGCCTCTTGAAAACAAATAATTACATTAATATATAATTAATGATTATGAAATAGATGAATCAATAGGAGATTAATTTTAATGCAATGTAAATCTAGTTTAAACTGTCATCAAATCTTGTGTTATACATCATTTAATGAGTTTAACTATGTTATCCAGAAGATGTCAAATTCATTAAATAATAGGTCAATAGATTATTGAATGCAAGTATAAAACTTTTTTATATTGATAATGCCTAGATTTTAATTAAAGGGAGAATTAATAAGAAGGATTACTAATTATACAAAATTAACGGGAAGGACTAATTAATCATTTAGATTGCTGTTATGAGAATGATTATTGGTCTTTCACTTCTAATTTTTTTATTGTTGATGGTCTTTTCCGTTAATTATCCCAAAATTTCTATTTTAATTCATTTAGTATAGTTTTATTAAGCTAACTTGAATGAACCTACAATGCATTAGTTGAATATTTACATTCATCAATAACTTGAGTTTGCACAAATTTATTTTTACTCAATTTATTACTTAACTTGTGATTATATAAAAATTTTAAAATATCATTCTTAGAACAAATTTATAGATATTATTACACAAGTGCAATCAAACAGAAGTACATCTTAAGATAAATTGTTCAAATAAGCAGACATAAATTTATGCTTCTCTCAGACTAATTTGAATAACTAGGTTGAACTTTACCATAGCAAAGTCTTGTTTCCTTAAGGCAGCCTTCATGTTCTTAATTCACATTTTCTTCTGCAGAATTAATTTTCTAATGCATTAAACTCGGAACCTTGAAATATCATTTCATTTATTATCTTTAATATGAACCTTCTTATCTTGTTGCCATTTTTCTTTATAGTTAGCAAAGCCAAATCTGATGCTGTCATTCTCTGTGTATTTCATCTTCAAGATATTAATCATTCTCAGAAATATTAATTAAATAGGAAAAACAACCATGTCAAGTGAAGCACCCCATGACCACGCCAAAACATACATGATCCTCAACTTTACACATCTGCTATTTGAATAATGTCACTAAGTGTAAGCTACTAAATGTTGACTAACAATTCAGACACTTTCATGTTTTCCAGATATTTCCACCACTCCTTTCACAAGAAATAATACACCATAGTGGAATCACAAAAGGATTTACCGGGAAAAAAGAAGAAAGGTATACACCAACTCATGGCAAGGTAATTCATACAAGTTAATGCAATTTTTGCATTCTCACTAACCTCTTTTCTCCCAGTAAGAGGAATCAAGGTTTACAGGATAGAGATCTGTTGCAGATGTAGATGAAGCAGTCCATGGGACATCCATTGAGATACCCTGGGTTGTGAGTCTCAATTAACTAGTTTTCTTCCATCTCTTGGTAGTACTGTCGCATTGCCTCCAACTTCTTCTCTTCCAATACCTCACTTGGCTCTGAAACCACGTCCTGGACAACCGTTCTGCCTTCAAGCATGCTTACCACTGAAGACATAGTAGGCCTGAGGGAGGTAGTGACATTGGTGCATAGAAGAGCCACGTTGGTCATCACCTTAACCTCCTCTTTGTTGAAGTCCAAACCCAATCTTCTATCAACTAGCTCCATGAGATTACCTTTCTCTTTCAACAGATGTGCCTGGTAAACAGAATAATATAAAACAACAGTTTGATTACATAGTCAATTCAAAGTAAGCAACCAATGAAATCACTCTTTTCTGTTATAATTAACAAGTGATTCAAACTGATAGCTCCTTGTCTTGAATATGGTCAAATTTACAGAGTCAGAAACACGGAGAAATAGAATTCCAAAAATAACACAAGTAGTCCCACAGCAATTTTGATATAATCATGGTAAGCACGAAATGTGTGGCTATTAAGGGTAGCTACTAGATGAAAATTGAATGAGATAATCTGTAAATTAAATCTTACCAAACATATATACACTACCTTGTCCAATATTCTCAAGTAAAATAAAATTGGCATGATTGCAGCATGAGAATACTTACCCAATCAAGAAGATAGGATGCTTCTTCTTTTTGTCGTTGAAGGGTATTGCTCCTCCCGCTTATAATTACCAAGGCAACAATTCCAAAGCTATAGACATCTGCTTTTTGGGTCAAATAACCATGCATAGCATATTCAGGAGCCATGTATCCACTGTATAGTAAAAATAAAATAAAATTATCAGCTACATTAACTGCAGAATCGTGCTTAATCACTATATAGTTCCTTTACTTTTGTTTCTTCACAGTCCTATCGTATCATACGTACAAAATATTTCTTGATAAAATTTACATAAAAGAAATTAAAATATAGAAACTCTATAAGTCCCAGCTCTTCGGGTGCTTATGTGGGTATTGTCTTCTTCATCATGCTTGGCTAAACCAAAGTCATGTATATTTGGGTTGGGATCTTTATCAAGCAACACATTAGTGGCCTTATGTCCCTATGAACAATTTTCAGTCTTGATTCTTCATGGAGGTATGCCAATCCTCTAGCAATACCAGCACTGCACAGATCTTTTGCCTTGTTGGCCAATCCAATTTTATTTGGCATTCTTCTGGACCTTCATTTGTGAATGTGATAGAAATTAAACAAGGTATCATATAGCCATGTATATAAGGTAGAACATGTGGAATATCACAGAAATGACAACTGAAGTTGGCCATACAGGGAAGAATTACCAAATAAAGCACGAGCAAGGCTATTATTCTCCATATATTCATATACCAGGAGTAACTGATCTCCCTCAACACAACAGCCTTAGAGTTTAACGAGACAAGGATGCTGCAAAGCTGAAATCATGCCTATCTCATTTATAAACTCACGATTCCCTTGCCTTGATTTAGGAGAAAGCTGCTTGACAGCTATTATTGTCCCATCTGACAGATTTCCCTGCATTTTGGGGAATGATATATAGTTCTTGAAATGTTGAAAAATAATTTTCAAAAAGTAATAGCTAGAATTATAATAGATGTATGATAATCAAGAGAATAGGCAGTATAGTCCAAAATACCTTGTACACAGGACCAAACCCTCCTTCTCCAATCTTGTTAGCAATATTGAAGTTATTTATTGCTGCCTTGATTTGTCTTAAGGTAAAAAAACCAGTTTGCAGATCACAACCCTTTAGCTCTGTCAATTGAAACAAAGAAAGACCAGAGATCTCTTATATTGAGAAAATTCCATATTATTGATACTTTTGTCAACAATGGCCACATTGGATCAATCATCCATAGGCTGCTACTTTCTTCCTAGCAAGATAATTAACTAGCCTCAAAGGTTAAATAACTGGATTCCCTAAACTATTTACGTACTCAGATTTATGCAACATGCAAAACTTCACTTTCGTACTTGAAAAATCCATGTGTTTCAAGGAGAAAAAGGGTTGGTAATCATGACAACAGTAGCAGTTGCTTCGTAATTACCTTTTGCTAAAGAATTTTTCTTTCCAAGACAGCCTCTCCCCCAAAGTATACCAAATACCAGGATGATAATAACTGCTACTGCAGCCACATTGCAACCACCACCCCTGCAGATATGCTACTTCCATTTTCCGAGGGAGGTGGGAAGTCTGCTTGATTATTATACAGGAGCTTTTATATACTAGATGATAACATAAAGATGCTAGCCGAAGATTAAGTGTATGTTTGGATTAGCTTATTTTGCACCAAAAGCAAAGATTTTCAACCAAAAGTTGTCTCCAGAGTATTTGGTTATAAGCTTTTACAAAAGCAAAATAAGTTAATTCAAACATGCACTAAGAGCTTACAGAGAAGTACGACCCACCAGAATTCACAGTTATAGCTGATATAAGAGGACCATATACTGATTTGAATGGGATAGCAATTGTCCCTTTTCCAGCCCAATATAAGCGGATCTCCAATGTATTATTACTAATCACAACAGAAGTGAAGGCTATTTGCACTAGATTCTGTATTACATGACACGCACATGTCGATTAAAGTGTACTCATATATGATATGTTTGCACTGGCTTCATAAGCAAGACGAACAGAAGATAATTAGCTATTTGTGATTGTAGACCATCAAACTCCTATTTGTAGACCAGGTATTATTACTGCTTTTAAAAGTAGATTTATAAAACCTAGAAAACAACAAAAGAAAACCCTTTGGCATTAGTTTCATGTACACCTCTTTTATGAAACATTTATTGGAACCAGATGTTGGATGATCAAATAAAAATTCTCACAATATTAAGTAACTAAGTCCTCCATGGTTACATGCAATAGAAGATTTTTTCAACCTATTCATGAACATAAGATCATTTAATAAAGCTACCATGGCATGCAGTAAAAACAAAACTAAGATAAAACTCCTACCATGGTATGTTGCACTCTTCTCTGGGTCATCTTATAAAATCATGTCAAACTTCTCAGCATCTTTTCATAAATACTTCCAAAAGGAAACCGAAGAAATAGGTGAGTGGTTTACTCTTGTTACATGTTATGTGGTTCAAAATTGAAATGACTAACTCATTTTACCACCATCATTGAACTGTCAGTTATATTATCTGATATTCCTTTCTCAAATTTAACTAGTTTTTAACTTCAGCACTCTGAGCTTTTAGTGTACTACAACAATGTCTTGATATACAGCAATGGTATTCTCTGGTTCCCCTTCCCCTTGTACCCCCCAAAAAGAGAAAAATGAAGGTTCAAATGCTAAAGCAATAGTGAGACCTTAACAATCTGTAGCAAATTCACTACAAAAAACAATTTACTCTTCGAACAGGGAATGCTTCTTAAACATGAAACATTCCTCTGAGAGAATGATGAAAGGAACAGAATAAGTTAGCATAATCTCATCATAAACAGTGTAAGATTAACCACATAAAAAAGGTAGTGAAAATCCATATAGTTGTAATAAAATTAAGTTAGCATGTATAATATGAAAGACACTAGGATTGGGCTAGTAGTGAGGAGTTTTGGTAGTTTGCAGAAAGGCATGGGTTCAAACTTCAAACCTCCATGCCACCATTGTATAAAAATGTAAAGCATGTATAATATGAAACTTACGAGTTATTGCCCGTCGAAGAGCTTGCAAAATAGTTCCTATGGCATATAATTAAGAGAAGGTTATAACTTAGATAGGTTCTTAAAGTTGCAAATAAATACACACAAATGCAAGGATTCTTACACATTTCCCTGTTGACATGTCTCCTGCCCTGGCTTTCTGATGTTGAAGATATTGTATGAAAGATCTCTATATACAAATTATAAAATTTGATTCAGACAGAGAGACTTAATGAAACATTTGTTATGAAAAATGCTTTATTTCAAAAAAATAAATGCTCCACATTGGTTGGAAATAAGTTTTTGAAGAAGTATAAAAATGATTTAGTTTTATCCGAATTTTGACTTGGTCTATTTCAACGGTTATATTCCAACGGACATATTCCAACGGTCATATTCTAACGATCAAAATCTATTTTCTATAAATATCATTCTTTTATTAAGTTTTGCTTATTGTTGAGCTTCTTCTTCTCTAATTCTCCACTTCTATTCTCTTTCTCTATTGGGTTACGTGACTTAAAATCTTTTACAGTTCTTAAAGTCTTGTCAAACAGGAAGAGCCTGCAGTACCCTGGGGGATTTTCGTCTATACCAAAATAATATTTGAGGACAGTGCTTTACACGTTACAAGTTTCACGATTTTGCTGTCTCATTTATTTGTAGGTTTAGATTAAGGCCGCACGAATGACAACAATCTCAAGGATTATTACTGCACATCAATACTACTCATGCAATGTTTAATTTTACCCGTTCGTATATTTTTTATTATTTTTCCTACAATCTCTATGATACTGATATAACTTATTTTAAATGTGAGGTTTTTATAAGGAAATGGGTAATACGGTGGAAAGGGAAAGAGAAGCTCGTGGTTTTGGACGTAGGGGCAGAGGTACAAACGGCGTTATGTGGGTTCACGCGCTGGTTTTGGGTAATGTTTGCTGTTGTGGTGCTTAGAGGCCATGGGTTCTATGAATGAGGCAAAGATTTTCTTTGAAAAATGCTTGACTTGAAGGAGATCAAAGTTGCAAGAACAAAAACACACAAAACCCTTAAACTTGTTTTGGAGAGTGAGAAGAGACTAAAGTCGTCACTACTCCACCGCGCGCTGTCGTCAACCACTAGGTTTTTTTGTTTTATATTTCTATTAAATTAAAAGCAAAAAGAAAAATAAGAACATTTAGAGTAAGATTAATGTTAATAGTGAAGCCGTGTGTAGGTGAGGGTAATACACTAATTTTGTGATATATGATTTTGCTATTTAATTGTGTTTTGAATTTATGTTAATGACTTGGTATAAATATCTTAAAGTGTGGGGGTGTTTAACTAAAATTCTTTACCTGAACCAAGAAAAGAACATTATGGTGCTTCTAATTGTGTGAAATAATTTTTAGAAAGACAATTTTTTTATGTCTCTATTGGATAAATCCGTTTTTATGTTGAAGTTGTTTTAAATTCAAAATCATAATTTAATGAGATTAGAAGTGAGTTAAAAGGCTACTAGTTTAGAGTATGATCTAGTAGTGGTGCATCACAATCTGAATATGCTCAAATATTGGTAGCATTTATGTACTTGATTTTGCATGTGTTATAAATTGATTGAGTAAATACACACACATAATCCTTATAATAATTTATGTAGAGTTTGAAAATTAAAATAGAGCATTGAGTGCTTCAAATAATGTCTTACATTGTATCTCATATATCCTTGTTATCTTTGAATTACTATTATCTTGGTTATGTGACATGCATAGTTATACATGTATAGAGTGTGATAACCATGATCTAAATGTACATGATCAACTGTTTGATGATGCTTGCATGAATGAATTCCATGTCCCTATTGCACTATGAGATTAGATGAGACTAAGGACCAAGAGCCATGGTGTTGAATTTGATATGTGGACAAGATAATCATAATGCTAAATAAAGCATTGATTCATATGAGACAAATCTACAAGTGGGTTTATTTTTAACCTCAATGGAGGTGATATCACTTGGAAGTCATCCAAGTAAACCTGTATAGCCAAATCTAAAATTGAGGCCAAGTTTATTAACTTGGTAGGATCTGAGGTTGAGTGGTTAAGAAATCTCTTAGCAGATATTCCTTTTATGGAAGAAACCTGAAGACATAGATTATTCAGAGTCTGTGATTGTCAAAATGGCAAATAGTAAGAGCAAACAAAATGTGTATAATGAAATAGTGACATATATGTATACATCACAATATTGTGAAGCATATGCTGAAAGATGGAACTATATCCATTGATTATGTGAAGTCAGAAGTGAACTTGGTCGATCCTCTGACTAAGCTTTTAGGAAGAAACTTAATAAATACCACATCGAGGGGAATGAGACTTAAGCCAATTTGAAACTAACAGTGATGGTAACCCAACTTTTATGAGTGGAGATCCCATGAAAAAAGTTCATATAGGTAATAACAAGTCACTTGTTAGTACTGCTAGCATTTTGTTTGTCCCTTCCTATGGTGTGAGAAGCATGAGAAGTGCTAGACTGTATTTATTGTGAGGATAAGCTAAATGCTTTTAATGAATTTCATATTCCTTACAGGTAGTGTATAAAGTACAGTATACACTTGATGAAATCATCTATATGAGTGTGGAGTGGGGCCGCTCCTATGAGATGATGGCATAGTCTCTAGAGCATTCATGAACAATCAGGCATGCATATGGCCGAAAAGTGCAAAACTGCGTTAACAACAAGAGATAAATGAGGGTGTAAATGTGATCAAGTGAAATTCTAATTTACATGAAAAATGTTTTGGTTCATAGAAGTTTAAACTTCACTAATTACATTGTAAGTTAAAATCCTATTTATCTAGGTCTGGTTCATAATCCAGAAGACACCAGATTCGAAACGTTTACACTCATGATGTAACCTAGATTCTGTTTTTAAAATTATTGATTTTATTTAATATTCTTTTGAAATATGTGGGAGATTGTTATGAAAAATGTTTTGTTTCAAAAGAATAAATGTTCCACATTAGTTGGAAATAAGTTTTTGAAGAAGTATAAAAATGATTTAGTTTTATCCGAATTTTGACCTGATCTATTTCAACGGTCATATTCCAACGGACATATTCGAACGGTCATATTCCAACGACCAAAATCTATTTTCTATAAATATCATCCTTTTATTAAGTTTTGTTTGTTGTTGAACTTCTTCTTCTCTAGTTATCCACTTCTATTCTCTTTCTTTACTGGGTTATGTGACTTAAAATCTTTTACAGTTCTTGAAAACCTGTCAAATAGGAAGAGCCTGCAGTATCCTGAGAGATTTTCGTCTATACTGAAATAATTCTTGAAGATAGTACTTTGCACGTTACAGGTTTTACGATTTTGTTGTCTCATTTATTTGCAGATTTCGATTAAGGCTGCACGAATGACAACAACATTTTGGAACTCCAGACAAACCTAAGAATATTAACCTCAAAATTCAGGAGCTCTTTCCCTCAATAATCCAATAAATAAATGCACAATCAAACTCCTTGCACGAAAAAGTTCCAAAATGGTTTTCCTAACTGATAAGTAGGTGAGCTACTCATGAACTAGTAAATTAAGTAAACTCATCCTTCAAAAGAAGGGAACAGAAAATCATTCCATAAACAAATTATAGTAGAATAACAATGGATTAGCTAGACTAAGAATGTTTTTTTTCTCTTTTTTTCCTTGTGAGTCCTAGTTAAACATTGGGATTATACTATTATAGACACAATATTAAGTAAACCATGGACAGGAAGCAGGGGTTAGACACAGCCAACCTGAATTGGATATATAACTCACCCCTCAAGGATGCTATAAAACACTTCAGAGAGAGGAGAGATTAGAGGATTGTAATGTAAGACTTCAAGAAAATACCAAGGAATCTATTAAAATTATTGTAATATATGAGGGAAATTAAATCAATTATGGGCCTAGCATTAAATTTTGGGAGAATTAGAATTAAGGACTAGTCTGTAGGAATTTTTACTTAAAAAGATTTGTCCTGTTAAAATACTTAAATTATTCGGTGAAAATACATAAATGATTTTATTATATTTTTAACATGTTTTTTCATGTAAAAGTTCTTTGAACTTGAAGCGTAGATAATATATATGTCCATTTCTACCACGTGCTTATATTCAATTTTTATTTAGAAGAATGAGAGAGGCAATGATCAACCTATAAATGGTCATAGATGCTTTGATAAACTTTTAGATGAAGGCACATGAATTACTTTATTATATGTCTAATAGGATTCATTAACACCTGGTGTGATCAATGGTTTTTAAAAAAATATTTTTCAGGTTGCATTTTACATGCTGTCCTGATTTTTTTTTTAACATAAAAAGCTTGTCTAATTTTTTTATGTTAGAATCTTTTACAAGCTTTTGGTGAATGGTGATCAATAATCACTCCAGCGTAGATGGGGATCAAGCACTAATACCCAAGTACATAAGCAGAAACTATACGACTAAAGCAAGATTTCTTAAATGCAAAGAGAGAAGAGAAAGAAAAGGAAAAAACAAGGTCCACTCAAAAAATTAAAAAAAAATTGATACGTTTCTAATATTTTTCAGCTTAAAATACATGAATTCTTCAATTCAAGGAATCATGTAAATAGCATTTGAAGGAGAACTCACATGTTTCTTGCTTCGTTTATCCATGCAGGCATTGTCCCCGTAAGAAGGTTTCTAGTTAAATATCTACATTAATAGAATATCAAGAAATTTATATATCGAACTTATCAATCATAGACAAAATTGTAAACAAGCAAGTCATCTGTAATCACACCCTTTTATCTTTACTTATTCTTTATAAATGACTTGATTAGTTCAGATTATTTGTAGTTTAAATGGATCGGACTTATAATCGACTAGTTTTTTCAACATTGCATAGTAGTCCAATTCTACCACATTTTGACATAAGTCATGTGGTTTGGTTTGTATTATATATAATGCTATAATTCCTTGTTCGTAATTTGAATGGACTAATGTCCCTATCAATATAAGAACCCAAAGATATGCAACTAAATCTTATCACCACATTTGCGGGTGTACATGGGATGTGATAAGATAGGTTTGACTTGATCTAAGCTTGATGCGTTATTTTGATCGAGCTATTTTCTTATACTCGTATCCAATTTGACCATAATTCAATATGATTGAGCCCAAACTTAACCAAGTCGATATGTAAATATAATGTATAAATTTAAATATTATACATAATCAAATTATACAACTATATAAGTAAAAAGCTAAAACAAAGACATATTTTATAATATATGTTTTAAAATAAATAATATTAATATAAATATATTATCATAATATGCAAAAATTATTAATTTAAATGAATAAGTCTTGTTATTTATAATTAATTATATAAAAAAATATAAATTTTAAAATAATTTAAAACATGATATCAAATTAGGATGACGCATAATATAACATAAACTTAACATAAAAATATATCAAATTTAATTTATAAGATCCAAACTCATTTTAATTAACTTCAGGTCAAACTAAATTTTGTAAAATAGACTGGATCATCAACACTCCTAATTACATTATTGCTTCACCCATTTGAAATCTAAATAGGAAAAAGCACTTTAATTCTAATAACTTCTATTCTACGAAAGTTACTTCAACTTTTTAAATATGTGAGTTCGAATAAAATAATTTTCGTGTGATACAATATAAATTTTAAAAATTTAATAATACGAAAATAAATACATATGTTCTTATACTTTTTTTTGACTGGTATATGTTCTTACACTTACATTCTTATAAGTGTGTGACTATGTAGCATTAATATTTTAAAAATAGTTTATATACTTTTAATTTTTTTAAAATTTTTATGATATTAATATATTTGTAATATGTTACATTTATGTCTCGTAAATCAATCTATTATTCCTACGCGTCAAGTGGTGAGAAAATCAATGACAAGAAAATTATGAGAAATATTTTTTATACTCTTTAATTAAATACATCTATCCTACATTTATTAAATGTGAAATTAATTTAAAATATCAAATCATTTCATATGTTACAAAAATATTACAATTATATATAAAATAATTTTTCACACAATATAGGCCATTACATTTAGACTAATAATGGTGCTCGAAGATTATGTACACTACAAACAATGTCGGACTTTTTTACTAAAAGATCACAACTATTACTCAACTCAAAAGGATTTATTAAAATGTTTTGCATTTTTTTAACTATTTATCAAATTGTCATTTTTTCAAACTATTTACCAAATTGCCCTTTTTTAGCTTATAGGACTTATTTACCAATAAAGGTAAAACTATATCACACTAAACTCAAATAAGTTTTACACATCTTTACAAGTGTTTCTAAAATGCTTAAATGCCCAACAAAATGTTTTGGAAAGCTAGTCTTGGTGGTATTTCAAATTTATGAAAAATAGTCAAGTTTGTGTTTTACAAAATTGATATATAGTTACTCTTTTGATCATAACTTTCAAAATACTTTGAGTTTTATCCTAAATCTTATCTCATTTGAAAAAATACGCCACCCTTGATCTTTCCAACCAATAATTTGCTTTAAATGCCAACAAAAAAAGTATATATTTAAAGTTCCCTTTTGAAAATATGACCTTTAGTTACTATTTTGATCATTTTTCAAAATACTTTGAGTTTCTTCTAAAACTTTCTTTCATATGAAAATAAACTCAAAGTCTTTCAATTAGTGGTCATTTGCTTTAATTGGATAAGAAATGATCATTGAAATTATGACTTTTAAATTATATTTTGAAAACTAGAAATATTTCTTTCGATAGTTAAATAGTTTAATTATTATTTATTGATTACTTTTTTACTAAGTTAGTGTTAGTTATAATATATTATTATTATAGTTTAATATTTGTCGATTACATGACTAATGAATAATGAAGTTGTATGATATTTCTAACGGCTTTAAATTATATAGATAATTAATTTATAATAATCTAGTAGATATATATTTTGACATGATTTACAGTTAGTAAATGTAGCTTAATTCAAGATATTCGAATTGATCCTTTCATCAGAAATTTTTTTTTACATAAATAATCCTTTGAATACCCATTGTAATTTCATGTTTAATCTCTCTTACAAAGTGTTGAATCATTCATACTTTGTTCTTCGAGTTGTATATCCACACGATAAAATCGCTAAATTCTTTTTATTTACCTTGAAATTATTGTAAGAGGGTGAGGTATCACTCAAGAGAAGAAAGGGTGAGGTATCCCTTGTAGTCGAGACTCAAACTCAAAGGGTGATTGTATCACAAGGGTGTTGTGAGTGCTTTGATTGTAAAGGTTGAAAACTAAGATCCATTCAAAGTTGAGGCTTTAGCAAACCAACAGGTATCAAAAGGTGTGAGAGTGCTCTTGTATGTACAAAGATTTTCCTAGCACCCGTGAAGTCTAGGAGATAGTGAAGAAAATCTCAAGTTAAGCTTGGGGATAGAATGTAGGCCACAAGTGGTCTAAAGTAATGATAATTCTTGAGTTTGATTCTCTTTTCCCACATCTTTAAATTTAGTATTTATGAAATATATTTATCTATTGCATATCTTGATGTTTTGATTGCAAGATATCTAGCTTATTCACTTAGTTCATTATATATCCCAAGTTGTATTTGAGTAATCTCAATAGTTGTCCATTTATTAGACTTATTGAGTCATGCATTTATTATGATCCTTATCAATGCATAATTTGTCAATGGTTGAACCCGTAATTACCCAACTCACCCCCTTGTCGGGTAGATTGTCATGGCTAACAGTCAATTGAAGACGAAGAAAGCAAGTTGTTTAGAGTTAAAGATCCTTGTTTGTTTGACAACCATTAAAAGGCAAAATGAATAATTTTGATTAATAAACAAAATTCTTTGATGGTACAAATTTCGTTTATTGGAAAGTCCTAGAATCCATATTTATGCCTGATATTGATTTGTGAGATATTGTGCTTCCGATGGATTTGCCACCATGCCCTCGCTTTTCTCAAATTAACCTTGGATGATTGGATAATCCCGATAACTTGCCCATTAGACAATGCAAATACTTGAGCAAGGGTGATGAATTCTATGTTATGCTTTAAGAATTTCTCTATCAAAAGATATATGGGATGCTTAGATTCTATCTATCTTGCTAAACAATATTCCATTCACAGTTGTATCAAGAAGAGGACAATCATTAAAGAATCTTGATTCAAAATTCATTCTCAAAATGATGCCCAATTTGAAGAGGTTGGACGAAAGGTAATGAGGAAGATGGTGATTTACTTAAAGAGCCATACAGCAATGGAGGTACTTCATATATGGCTAAAAGGGACTTTGAGGTAAATAATATAAACTGGACCTATAGTCCTTTCTATGATGAGCCCATCTATGTCATTAGATCAAAGTTGATGACTTGTTGAATTTAGAAAATAAAAATTTATCTTGTTTGAACAAAATTTCCCGATGCAAATGAAATTGAGATTTTAAAAAATGATTATGCTTTTCTTGATGAGTCAATTTGGAAATTACCAAGTTTCATTCTTGTCGAAAAATGCTTAAAGGCAAAATAAATGTCTATATTGTGAATTTGTCAAAGGGATTCAAATCTTACAGGTCCTTGATTGTTAATAACAATGAAATGCGATGTTATTTCACATGGAAATTCAAGTAAGGCTGGTTGCAAAAATGACATAGAATATAAAAACAACAAAAGACTTATGTTTTTCAAAAATGATCTTTGATCAAGTCATCATTAAATTCACATTTATGATAATTTTGTGGTCATTTAAGACATATTTCTCAGCCCATTATTCGAAATTGATGCCACTAACTTAGTTTGTTGGCAAAATCGTTAAAGTTGTTGATTGAAGGACTCAAGATGGAATGACAAAAAACCTCTAGTGTTTCATTATGTAGAAAACTTGTCATTGTGGATGGACAGATCAAGTAAAAAGGATGCTTCAAGGGAGTTGCTTTCTTAGCCCACTTGGTAGAAGTTTGAACCCAGAAGGAAGATTGACTTTGATCTCGATCGACACAAAATGTGGATCTTACAATCAAAACACCAAATGAAAATCTTGGATAAGGCGCCTCCTTGATTATCAAGGCAAGGTATCAAAGCGTCTTACCTCAAATGCACACATTCATTGTTCCAATTTTAATCCAAATTTGAGGTATATTCAAGGAGTTGAAAATAGATTTTTGATTAACAAAACTTGAATATTATATTTAGCTCTTTATGTTGTATTTTTTGCTAATAATAGTTAGGTTGTAATACTAACCCATGTTATCCATGATGTTTGAAATTGCCTTGGACATTTTGAACTAATTTAAAGTTTGATGATAGGCTCAATTACTATTTAAAAAATTGAATTTACAAGCTTGAGATGGCAAACCTTGTAATAGATTAACGGAATTCCAAAAGCGTTCAAGCAAAGTGGAGTTTGGCTATGTATGATGGTGTTTCTAGAACTCATGTAATCGATCATATGACTACAATTTGTCGAGTGCATTAATGGAGTCGATTACAGGGCTTTAAAAATGATTTACCTATAAATGACCATTTTCAATTATCTCGTATATCATGAATTAGTAGAATACTTTGGCTATGAGCTTAATGGTAAATTGATTGTTTAATTTGTTGTGCTCAATTTATATACTATGAAAAAAATTAATATTTTTTATAATGGATTAATAATCAATGACTAATCACATTGGATCAAAATTGGTGGATACTATTTATGGTTTGATATTTCTTCCCATTAATTTAACCAGTTGTAGTGATGACTTATTAGCTCAAGTATGCAAATGAAGTGAAAAACAATCGTGCTACTTGAGGTTGGGAAACCTTAAAATGGTTCAAGTTCTCCAAAAATGATGAAAAACATAAAAAGAAAGACATGGAGAACCACAACATTCTCATGGAGCCTTGAAGCATAGAAGTTTTAATCACCTACAAAAACTTAAAGAGTACACTTTTGGTGATATCTTATCTCTTATCCTTACTTATATTTTAAATTGTACATCATGGATATTTGGATAAGTAAAGATTTGTTTATACCTTATCATGCCTCAAGTTGTGCTTTTCTAGCACTATGTTTTAAAAATATTTTTATATATGCTAACATTTAGATATCACACATTTTGCTTGGATGACATTTATGACAATATTTTTTGTTCTTGAGATTGTGACCAATTCTGGCTTCGCTCAAATATGTAAATTCACTTTGGTGCCACCAGTAGTTCTAATCCTTTCTTTTGATCTCAATTTGCTTAAATGCTTACTTAGAGATTGAATAGAGATGGTTATTTGTCTTCTTGTTTAAAATTACTTGATATGTTCATATTTTGAAAACAAGAAGAAATGATCTTTTTGGACATTGAACTTATCTTTGAACTTCAATGTTTTTTTTTGATCGAAGTATATCTTGAAATGAATCATGAATGGTTTCAAAAGTTATAGTTCCATGGTTTTCTAATTGATTCACTACAATAAGAAACTTCTTTTGTTGATTTTGTATGCATAATAAAATTCTTACTTGATATTAGTAATGATGTCATTATTTACCCCAAAATGCTTGTATTGTTTTGATATTGATCATGTGTATGCTTGATAAACTTGAATCTTGCCTTGAAAATGCTTAAATTATCCTTTTGTTCAAGTTGCATATATCATTCTTTTGTTCTCTTTAATTAACAATTCATATTGATATTGTTGTATATGTTATCATTATATATCAACCTAAATTATGTTATAAATAAGTTTAAATGATATTTGATGTTAACTTGTTTTAAGAACTTTTGAAATATAGTCATCAAATATTGAAATGTTAAGCATATGTGGATAAATGAGAAATGTTGAAGGAAGAGGAACATGATGAGACTTTTTCAAGTGCAATGGAATGAAATACTCATGAAGAAAGTACAAGGACCTATAAATGAAGAATATTCTAAAGGACATCACTTTCTATCTAACCCGTGTAAATATCTCTATCCCTAAACTAAACATATGGATATTATATGCTATGAATTATATGATACTTGTTGATAAATTGATCTTAAAAGATTATATGTTTTCCTTACATGAGAAGTATGCTTAGCATTGACAAAGTGCCTAATTAGACATTAAATTGTTAGTTTTGTCATTGCATATAGGGTGTATGATATTAGTTATGTACATGCTTTGATCCCTATAGCATATTTCATAAAGGTGAATATTTGATATTTATGATTCTTTTGATCTATGATTTCTTAGTGATATAACTCTTATGAGAATCATACTCTTATTTTGAAAAGAATTTTTGGTTTGATTAAAAAGTTTTTTTAAAAAAGAAGCAAAATCTCTTATCAAATTTGAAAGAAGTTTTTCAAGTTCCATATCCTTGAAAATCTTTTGAACCTGTCTTAAGAATTTGAAAGTATTTTCATCTCCTAATTGTCTTGAAAATTTAGAAATCATTTGATTTGTGCTATAAATGTAATACTCTCTTCATTGCTTTGAAATGTTTTATTAAATCTTGAGAGAATATTTAAGAAAGTTTCCAAATAAATCTTTTGAAGTTCTATAGAGACCATCTTAATACTTCAAAAGATGTTCCTCCCATTCTTCAAAACTGTTTTATCTTTTCAAGACTCTTGTTTAATGAGAAAAAGAGGAGATGTACTTTCAAATGTTCCTTTGACTTGGATTTGATCACTCTCAAGGAATTTGTGATTTCAATATAAAACTCTTCTACCCTTCTAAAATACTTTTAAAAATATAATGTGTTATTATAAAATTCTTTTTGAAAGGGGGAGAAGTTTTTAAAATAATTTTTGATTAATGGATTAAGAATATGACCTTTGATGGTAATGTGCTTACATGGTCTTGACTTGCATATTTTGAGTCTAGCTCATAAATTGTCTTATATCTCTTGGCTTACGTTTGACATAGGATGGGAAATGCTTTATTATTATTTCATATTATTCGATACAATATCTTTCAAAGAAGGCATACTTTGTTATCAAAATATCTTTATTGTTAATACTATCATCTCTTATTGTCTTTTCCTTTATCAATGAAAGAGGGTAAACTTTATTAAACTTCATATCTTTTGATTCTTTCATTGAGAAGATCCTACCCTTCTTGACAACATGAGTTTTATCTATAGGGGGAGAAAATATTATATTTCCTTCCTAAGCCTTTTTGTTGATGTCTTATGCATGAAAATTGGAAAGAAAAATATGTTCTTGTGCTTAATGTTTTATGCTCTCATGAATTTTATTTTACATTGTTCAACATATTTTTCTTTAGTGATTTGTCATCATCAAAAAGGGGGAGATTATGGAAATAAGTTTGCCCCAATGGTTTAATATGTTAAGTCTTGATGATGACAAATACAAGACAAAAAGAATGATGCTTATGCTTTATAGTTATGCTTAATAAATGATAAATGCATCACAAAAGAATGTTGATCATGTTACATAGATGTGCTTAATGAGATATACTGGATCATACATAATTATGTACTTTATTTAGTTATACTTCATTTAATAATCATGCAATGAGATATATGCATGTTAGACTTATTAGAGTTATATATTTATGAATAATGCATATTAAGATATTAAGTTATAAATTTGGACTAACTACTTGTTTTAAGTGAGCAATACTTATATAGCCACCCAAGGATAGTCGTAGGGAGAGCTTGTTAGAAAGCAAAAGATCACAACTATGCTCGCACTCAAGAAGGATGAGAG
The DNA here is from genome assembly GCA_029884595.1 of Ormosia semicastrata. Lineage (NCBI taxonomy): Eukaryota > Viridiplantae > Streptophyta > Magnoliopsida > Fabales > Fabaceae > Ormosia > Ormosia semicastrata. The sequence goes on along the minus strand of JAQQTO010000051.1, from coordinate 3,804,372 downwards.
CGAAAAGATGTTCAAGCTTTTACAAGTTTTGAAGAAAAGATTTTCTTTGGAAGCTTGGATTACATCAAGAATTGATGGTAGCAAGAGATCAAGTCCCAATGTTCTTTAAGAATAGCTTATAGGACTTAAATCTTGTGTAAAGGTAAAAAAGAATCACATTAAGCTCAAATAAGTTTTAAACATCTTTACAAGTGTTTCTCAAAAAATTTAAATGCCCAACAAAATGCTTTTGGAAAGCTAGTCTTGGTGGTATTTCAAATCTATGAAAAATAGTCAAGTTTGTGTTTTGTAAAACTGACATATAGTTACTCTTTTGATCATAACTTTCAAAATACTTTGAGTTTTACTTTTAAACTTATCTCATTTGAAAATATACTCAAAGATCTTTCCAATGACTGGTAATTAGCTTTAAACGGATAAGAAACGAAAAAGTTATGACCAATTAAAGTTTGAGTTTTGAAAATATGATATTTAGTTACTATTTTGATCATATCTTTCAAAATACTTTGAGTTTTGTTCTGAAACTTCTTTCATATGAAAATAGACTCAAATATCTTTCCAATTAGTGGTCATTTGCTTTAATTGGATAAGAAATAAAGAAGTTATGATCTTTTAAAGTCAATTTTGAAAACCAGATATGGTGTAATCGATTATACAAGTCATGTAATCGATTACAACCTTGACAGAAGCCGTGTAATCGATTACATAAAGTGTGTAATCGATTAAAAAGTGCCCAGAAACGTTTCTAACAGCTATAAACGGCTAGTTTTCATAGAAAAACATTATAAAACACTACCAAAGGCTATTTTATCACTTGAGCTCTATATATAAGCGTTGTATGAAGCTTATACACATATTAAACACTAGAATTGATTCTTAAATAATCAAAATCATATTTTGAGCTTTAAAGTGTGAATCCTTTATACCTATTGAGCTTCAACTTGTATTATCCACTCTTAAGAGAATTTTCTATCATTCATACTTTGTTCTTCAAGTTGTATATCATTTAGAGAGTATATTTATTGATTTTGTGTAAAATAAATGTGAGAATATATTATAGTGAGACTTGAGTATCCCAAATGTGTTGTATGCTCTTGATTGTAAAGGTCATCAAGCAACTGTTTTGATTTGAAAATTATTGTAGCACAAGTGGTAAGGTATCCATTAAAGGAGTGCTCATGTATGTACAAAGGTTTTCCTAGATCCGTGAATTTAGGAGATAGTGAAAAAATCTTTTAGTTAAGCTTGGGGACTAAATGTAGATAGTGGTTTATTCGATCGAATCTTATAAATTATCATTTGATTCTACTATTCAACAAAAATTTAGTATTTGGTGAAATATATTTATCTATTACATATCTTTAATTTTGATTGTTATAACTTGATTCTAACTTATTCATTTAATTCATTATATATCCCAATTATATTTGAATAATTCTCAATAATTGACATTTATTAGACTTATTAGATTGTTTATTAATTGAATTATTTAAAATATATAATTTATCAAGACAATTAAAATTTATAATTATTAATTCACTCCCTCTTGAATAATTTTCATGAAACACTTGATTCTTATAAACTATGTAATTAAAAAAAATAGTTTATATAAATTTTTTAAAAAATGATATTAATATATGTGTATATGTTACATTTATAAATCTTCGTAATCAATCTAAAATTCCTACGCGTCAAGTGGTGATTAAATCAATGACAAGAAAATTATGTCAAATATTTTTTTCTAATTATATATTTCTATCCTACATTTATTAAATGTGAAATTAACTTAAAATATCAAATCATTTCATATGTTACAAAAATATTATAATTATATATAAAATAATTTTTACACAATAAAGGCCATTATTTAGATGTTTGAGAAAAATAGATTCTTTTTTAAAAAGTTAGTTTTAGAGGATTAAGCTGTTTTGTGAAATAATTATTATGTTTAGGTAAAAAGATTATTTTTAAAAAAAAGTTTTTACACGAAATTCAATACGCCAGCGTGATAATAATCACAAGCCTAAAGATTGAATCTTATGATTTTATCTTATAGATTATTTATTACATTTTGATATGTAAATATTATTTTGTCCTCAATCAAATAATTTTTTTAATTATTCTATACTCATTTTAATAATTTAATACATAAAAATAATTTTTTATATCATACAAATAAATCATATTAATTTAAAATTATTTTACAATTAATACATTTAAATATAAAAAAAATCCATTATAATTAATTATAATAATAATTAATTATAACATAATATCAAAAATAATTTATAATTTTTAATTTTCTTAAACAAGTCCTTAGACTAATAATGATACTCGAAGATTATGTACACAACAAACAATGCCGTGTGCTGACTCTTTCATGTGGGTCACCAAAATTAATATTAATAAAAAAAATCTTCAACGACGACCACTTTCACTCTTTTTTTTTTTTTTTTTTTTGTTCACTCAAGTCGCTTATTGAGTTTTTGATATCCTTCTTCTGGTCAAAATTCTCACTTTTTAAAAGCTCCTCCTTCTCTTTCCCTCCAACAAATTGATAAAGGAGACAAATTATGTACACTACAAACAATGCCGTGTGCTGACTCTTTGGTGTGTGGATTATGTCATGCCACCAAATTTGGAAATCCGAAAAATTAATAAAAAAATCTTAAACGACGACCACTTTCACTATTTTTTTATTTCTTTGTCAATCAATTCGTTTATTGAGTTTTTGACATCCTTCTTCTGGTCAAAAATCTCACTTTTTAAAAGCTTCTCCCGGAGACAAATTATACTACCAACTCTTGTTATTTTGTTTTCGTCACTTGGTTTTTGTGTCTGCTATCCTTCTTGTCCTTCTATTACACTGTCATTAAGGACAGTTCTGTCTCAAAACCAACGAAGGTGAAGCTTTGAGACAAAGCAAAATGTGGTTTGTGATGTCAAGCTCCAAACTTGTCTATGTTGTTATGTTGGGGTTTCTGGCTTTGAATTGCTTTCAAGGGTTTGGATCCAACGCTCAACTCTTACCACAAGATGAAGGTACGCTTCCACGCGTCATTTTGCTATGAATTTTTTTGTGTTAATAGCTTTGCTTGATTACTCAAACGTGCAGTCATTGGAAAAACAAAAAAAAACTCTTTTGAAACTTCCAAAACAATGCTTTTGTTTTCCAATTTAGAACCCAGCAAATAACAGAAACCGCCTTTAACCTCCCTTTTAACCGTTCTCACTTGTATAATAGGTGAACATAGAAACTAAGAAAAACTGACATTGAAAATAATCTAATACAATATTTTTTGAATGGGGCACAAGATGGAATTCCAATAACATTAAGCATTGAAAGCTTTGCATCATTATCCCTTGTTTCCCTTGTATTAAACAGAAGGGCATGTTGACTCTGTTTTCATTTCTAGAATTTTGTTTATGAACTTTTAATTCTTTTTTGCTATCTGGGTTCTGATGGCTGCTACCAGATCTTTTTCTTGTCCCTGCATTTACGTACTGTGTTGTCTTTTACATTACATCTGAGTCGTTTTTCATTTGAGGTTATGCATCTAACATGCTCAAAATCAATTCTATTTATTTTGTTTGCTAGATCTTTGAATTCATCTGTTAGTAATGGTGGATTCTTTATCATACATGATACATCAATGAATCCTCTCTGCCTTGGCTTTTAATTTTCTGGCATCACTTTTCATTTGGGCTTTTCTTTATTAATTTAATCGTCATTTTGGAGTGGATGTTGGTTGTCGTCCCATATGAGATGGCCTCCTTTGGAAATTGGAAACACAAGAGTGAGGGACCACTATTTGTGTTTTTTTTTAATTTTTGGGTAAGACCATTGTTACGTAATATCTATTATGATAGTTAATCATCCAACTGATAATATCATAATATATTTATAAAAGCTTGGATAAATTATGACCGTGACTAAGACAGTCCTCTGATTTGTACAATCGTATAGAATATTTATTGGATATAAAGATTAATAAAATGATAAATGATGAATCATATGAGATGACCATAGTTATTTGTAGTCATAATAATTTTATATTCTTATATCAAATAATATATATATTTTTTTATATCTTTATTTAATATTATTTATTATATATTTTTTTATTATTATTTTTAATCAATCATATTATAAAAAATAATGTGAATAATAATACATCTTTAAAAAAAGCGATAAAATATCTTTTTTTTTTACTAATTAGAATTTATGTTATTTTATATAAAAATTATTATTTATTTCAGATACATTTACCAAGGTGTCTCATTTGGGTATCCACTTTAATTATACAAAAACCATTTTTGAATTTGAGAGGCTGAATACCATTGTTCTTTCCTGGGGTTTGGGGTTAGCAGCAGTTTTCCTGAAGACTGAACTGGTTTTCAATTTTTCTACCATTATCATTTCCGTTGAGACAACGACTTAGAGATGATATAAATATATATTCATCTCATATTTATATAATTTTTATTATTTAATTATAATATAATTATTATAACTTATTTTACTTTATTTTCTATAAACGTATACTCAAATTTTGGCATTTCATGGTGGAGTAGGAGCATGTGAGGACTGAAAATGTGCAACATCGGTATTTATTGACAGACTGACAGTTTGGTGATGGACATTTAAACAAAAGTGCCACCCATTAATAACGGAAGCAGAGAAATGGCTCTGCTTCCACATGCTACGTACTGCGGCACGGCATTGATATCCAATTAAGACAAATTGGTTGGGAAAGGCCTTCGTGGTCCGATATTATTGCATGTAGTTAGAATAATAATAAATATATACTTTAGAAACATCTTTTTTTATTAATTTTAAGTATATTTTCCTAAATTTTATATAAAAATAAATTAAATTAAAGATAAAAATATTTTTAAACATATATTTATTGTTACTTTAGAAATATACTAATTTTTTTCTTTTTTAATTTATATAATTAGAAATTATAGTTGAATATTATGTTTAGTTTTACAATAATATTTCTATCAAGGTTGATTTATGTATACAAAAATTATAATTAATAACTAAATTTTATTAAGAGATTAAAATAATATAATAGATATGGTAAAAATTAAAGTAAACTCCTAATTTCGACTATGAAAAATTTGGCGGCAGATATATTAATGCTCAAAAAGGATTAATGTGGTCAACATTGGTGGTTTCTTAAAAGTCAAAATTGAGTTTTAATTATTCAAGGATTAATGTGTGTGTTGCCAAATTTTTTAGAGATGAATTTGGAAGTTTATTTTAAAATAAAAGATTTTCTATTATTACTCATTCATGTTTATTGTTATTGTTATTCTATTATTGTTTTAGACTAAAATGCAAAGAACCTCATCAACCATAAGTCATTAAAATTATATAACTCGATTTTTTAAACTTACCAAATCATGCATGTTAACTTCACACTCTTCTGTGTGTATTATTACTTTTATTCTATTATTTTTTTAAGTTAAAATGCAAGGAACCCTTCAATTATAAGTCATTAAATTTTATAACTCGATTCTTTAAACTTACTAAACCATACATATAAGCTTCCTAAAAGGGGATTTTCTGCAAAGGGAATTAAATTTATATTACTTTGCACAATTTGTATAGTTTAGGAAATTGAATTTTGAACTATGAAATTTTTTTTAAAAATGACTTATAGTTGAAATAATTTTTTTATATTTTAACCATTTTTTCATTAAATGAACTATTTTGAGACATTAATCAAAAATTAAATCAAACGTCATTTAATAAAAAGTTAATAAAATTAGAGTAATAAGAGACACAAATGAATAACAATATACACTCCTCTAAAAAAATATATACAAAACTTAGTACTAACGGATAACTAAATAAGATAGAGATTCTGTTATTAAGCACAACGTATACAGCAAATTCGGTAGTTGGTACAAGAGTCTTCCACAAAGGTAGAAGACTAGGTGCAAATCTCAATTTTCCAAATTTTTGGATTTTAGATTCTCCGTTATTTTTTTATTTTATTTTTTTAACTCAGGTAAGAGAGTAGCTAGCATTTTTGCCAACTGAAGTATTTAAGAAAAATTAGGATTTCTTTTAAATTAATGATACAGTTTAAATTTGATGGACTGTTAGTATAAAATATTTTACACTTTTATCAAACACTATATTGATATATCATTAAAAATATTAAAATTTTTAGGTAATGATTATGATTGTCAAACATTTGTAAATGATACTGTAAATAAGTTTTATATTAATAACATATTAAAATTAAATATTTTTTCTATACATCTTTTACTGTAACCATCAAATTATATATTGCTAAATTATTAAAGATGATTAACACTCAAAATCATTAACTAAAAAAATATAATTTTAACATGCATTTCACAGTCAGTGTTGTGTAACGTGTAAACAAAAACAAAACCATGCTATTTCTTCAACTTTATATATATCGACGGTAGTGATAATCCTGATTTGTGTGAAATGCGAAAAATATTTTGCATAAACACAAACCTATCTTAAACACAGCCGTGGGATGGGTCACTGCTGACATGGGTATAAATGAGAAAGAAAAAGATAGTCTTATACTTTTTTTAGGAGCCTTCGAAAAATTCTTTATATTCCTCGAGAAACGAAAAAGTTTTGATGGATTGATTGAATGAAAAAAAATAAAAAAAAATATGTATAATGAATGATATTAAATGAGATATAAAAATAAGGTTATAATGTTTTATAGTCTATAGATATAGTGTTAAAATTAGAAACCATGAGAATCTAAAATTTGGAAGGAGCCTTCGAAAAATTCTTTATATTCCTCGAGAAACGAAAAAGTTTATGATCATTGATTTTGAAAAAAAAAAAGAATAAGAGAATAAGAGTGAAAAGAAAAATAAAAGGTTAAAATGTTTTATAGTCTATAGATAAAGAATCCAAGGGAACTATCGAAGTTCTCCTTACATCATCTTCGCATGAAAAGTTCAATTTCTTATATTATATTGCCCACCATCTATGACTTGGTCGGACCGAGAATGAAAACTAGTATCATGTTTCTTCTTCCTCTTCATTTCTTCTTCTTAAGGCTGTTGCAAGTTAGAGTTCGATCGGCAGGCTTCGGTCTGGCCGTTCGCGAGTTACGGTTCTCGGGTTACGTTCGCGGGTTACGAGATAACCTAAACATTTTTTCGACGGCGGCTTGGATCTGCCGCCGTAAGTCGGATCATTGAAATATGACAGACGCAGTATCCAGTATGGGGCTGTGAGGGAGGGGACGTTGGGGGTGGGGGATTTCAAGGGGTTCTTTTTTTTTTATATATATATTAAAATATATTTAATAAAATTTGATATAAATATTATATAATTATAAATAACAAATCAAAAAGATTTATTAAATAAATAATTTCAAATTAAATTTTTATAATTTGGTGTTAATAAATTAAAATTTTGTAATTAATATTTAATATAAAATTATTTTTTTTAATTTATAAAAAAATATTTATAGATTAAAATAAAATTAACTTTTGTTTATAATTAATTAATTATGATAAGAATATATATGTTATTTTATATAATTATAATTTTTTTTTCGTTTCTCATTTTATATAATTATAAAATGTATTTATTTACTTAATATAAATTTAAAAATGTATAATTAAAAAATATAATAATATATTTATATTTCATTATACATTTAATAAGGATAAATATGTCATTTTATAAAATTATATATTATATTTTTTATTTTTTATTCAACTCTCATTTTCTTTCTCTTCATTTTCTCTTCATCCAAACAATAAGAGAAAAAATATATTTTTCTCTTTTATTTCTCTCTTCTCATTTTCTCTCTTCTCGTTTTCTCTCCTCATCCAAACAAAGCATTATTAAGGCTGTTGCAAGTTACGGTCACGAGATAACCTAAACATTTTTTATCATTGAAATATGACAGACCAGTATCTAGAATTTCAACTCTTTTATTCGTCTAATTAAAATATATATATTTTTTTAATTCTTTTACAAATTTATTTTATATCTTATAAAAATATTACAATTACATATAATCTAATTTAATATCTTTTTCATTAAATATATAGTATACATATTATATATGTACAAAAAACATTTCCTCTAAAATTTACCAAAAATGACAAGATCTATACTTACAATCTAGATTAAGAATTCTTTAAAAAAAAATATAGATTAAGAATTCAATTTTGATTTGTCCTCAATGTAAAATATTTTTATATTATCATCCATTAGTATATTATTGTTTTTATTTGATTATGAAAACAATTATATAAATATTTATATTTTTTAATAATGCGATAACTTATAATTAGTTGATAATATAAAAGAAATTTTCACTCACAATGAATTAAAATTAAACTATTGATTTCTTTTGTTCTTTAGGAGTGTATATTTGAGGGAATCAGATTGATTGTGGATGTGCAAGTAGATAAATCATGGTTTATATTTTTTTGAAGGTTTAATTAAAACCTAGATGAAATGCATGTAGCTAAAGCTAATTGCTTTGTGTTTGTGTTGCAGTGAAAGTTCTGCAAGCAATATCGGATAAACTAAAGAACGTGAATTGGAAAGTCACAGAACGTTCCTGCATCGAGGATGGAGGATTTAATGGCAAAATTAATATAGATAACGACATCGTAAGGAATGTCACATGCGATTGCACTTACCAATCTAGCACCGTTTGCCATGTTACAAATATGTACGCCTTTTTTTACATATTTTATATATAAGAATGTTAGACACATATTTACACATAATTTTTCATCTATACAATTTTCACTATTTAATTATGAGTGGTCTTGCTCTTTTTCTATACAATTCACTCTGATTTTGCTGCCACTTAAACAGATATAAGAGATCTGAGAGTTTTAATAATGTGTATTGCATGTAACATTTTCCTTCTATACAATTTCAATTATACAACTTTGACCAAATTGTTCAACTTTGACCTAGGGAGATTTTGTTAATTGAAACCAAACTGATGTAAAAAGAGAGAAAATGACAAAAAGGGTGGTTATATTTGTATTGCAATAAAAAGTAAAATTATTATTAATTTTGCAAAAATTAAAATTACAGCTGAGTATTTCCCAACACTCACATTTTCTATCTTATATTAACTGTATTCATCTAAAGGTTACCTCTGTAATTTTCTTTATGGGATACTAATACCAGAGTTTGCCTATTATAGCTTTCTCAAGGGTCAAAATATATCTGGAGTTATGCCCAGTGAATTTGGAAATCTCACTCAACTGAAAGTACTGTAAGTGATTGTAAATTCTGTTTCCTTCATCTTTTCTTGTCTGTGTTCATAAATAATGTCATTGGGTTAGAAAATGTTGAATCGTTGATTATAACTAAGGTACATAATTGTTGTAGTCACAACTGCACGCAATTGTACATTTGGCTTTCTCTGAGTTTAAATGGCTCTTCTTAAACTTCCACTTGTTAAATCATGCGTGACAATATGAAGTTGTGATAGCAGTATTGTATAATTATAGCATTATTTTAACATTCATATACTAAAAAAGACTATAGGTGAAACGATTAAAAAATATTTAGATTTGAATGGCATCTTTGAAGACTTGGTTTATCATAGAACACAATGGCATCGTTTGATTTATGTAGCCGAACCCACTTAGTGGGAAAAGACTTGGTTGCTGCTGTTGTTGTATTTTAACATTCATATGCATTCCAGACCAGTTATTTTTATGTGAAAGTGAAACATTATTAACTTCATCAAACGCAACAGAATCTGCTAAAAACTGACTGAAGTTTTTATGCTAACCAGTGATCTCACTCGCAACTATCTCAATGGCTCAATTCCAACGAGTTTTGCTCGCACCACGCTTGTCATTTTGTAAGTCATCATTACCTTTGCATCTGTGTGTTCTTTCCTTACTCTATGCATGAGGCATGCACTTCATTTGTGTCAAGCCCAACTCTCTTAAATAAAAGTATAATCTGTCAGGTGAAGGCTCACTAATAGTTTTATGTCTAATATGTCCCTTCACGCAGCATGGATAATACACTTCAATTTTACCTTATACTAAATTTCAACTTTATTTGAAAGAATGGGGTGGTAAGAATTAAACTTTTGACCACTTGATCATAGAAACTCTAATGCCATGTCAAGGACCAATTCTCCTAAACAAGGGCGGCATGTCATTCACGGCTATGGGGCAATGCCTCCCTCAATTTTTTGAAATTCTTTCACCTTTCATGATATTTTTTTCTTAACAAAAAACCAAATCTCGAACTTGGCCCCTCCTATAATGATTTTTTTTTTCTCTTTGGTCCCCTTCAACAAATTTGTCTACCTCCACCCATGCTACTAAAAGCTTAAGCAGTTAGGTGAAGACTAAAAACTAATGAAAAATTTTATATCTAACAATTTGTTCACTTGGAACCTTTACTTGAGAATATTTTTTTTTCTCAATTTTGCCCAAGTGGCTTCAATTATTTGCCATGTGTACATGTTTCAAATGATCAATGCACAACTGTTACTATGGTTCAGGTCCCTTTTGGGAAATCAACTAAGTGGTCCAATTCCCGCAGAAATTGGTGAGATTGCTAGTCTGGAGGAGCTGTAAGTGTTGGAGAAAATTTTGATGTTATATAGAAAAATGGTTGATATTGGAGGTTGAATACTTCAATGATAATATTGATATACATGTTTACAGGGTCTTAGAAGATAATCAACTTGGAGGACCACTTCCTCCCAGTCTTGGAAATTTGAGCAAGTTGAAGAGACTGTAAGATTGATGTTTCTTTCTAGTCATTTTCATTTGATATATATAATCAATTTTAATCATTTATTTTTCTGTAGTGATGTACATGAATTATCTATGATTTCATATTGCATTTACCGCGCATGGCTAATTTTTTATTTTTTTTTAAAAAATGAATCTGCAGACTTCTTTCTGCAAATAATTTTACAGGGACAATACCAGAAACATTTAGCAAACTAAAGAATCTCACTGATTTGTGAGTGATATGAAGTGTTACATATGTTCTTTTTATTTTTTATTTTTTTGGTTTTTGGTTATATCTTTGTTAAATTCTAAAATCACTCTTTACATTTTCTGCAGTAGAATAGATGGGAGCAGTTTATCCGGAAAGATACCCAGTTTTATTGGGAACTGGACCAAACTTGACCGATTGTGAGTACACCTTTTTTTTATTTATCCATGACCTTTTCCATGCTGGTGAAGAGAACAAATTTATATCATGCTTAACTTCCCTTCTATTTTGTGATGATTTTTTTTTTTTTTTTGGTAGGGATATGCAGGGAACATCTATGGAAGGTCCAATTCCTCCCACCATATCTGAGTTGAAAATTTTGACTCAATTGTGAGTACAGGCTCCTTTTTAGAATATTCATGAATTGCTGCATTTTATCTGAATATTGTACAGTGGTTGTGGAATGCAATCTTCAATAGAGGAACATTTTTTTTTTATTGATGAAACATTTCTGTATCAGGAGAATAACTGATTTGAACGGACCAACTATGACATTTCCTGATCTGAAGGATTTGAAAAACTTGGAACTGATGTGAGTTGAAACATTTTCAGCTATTTTGTGGAGAACAATATAATTCATTTGGGCTTTTAATGAAGTGGTTTATTTCTGTGAATCAGGGAATTGAGAAATTGCTTAATCACTGGTCCAATTCTAGATTACATTGGTGAAATGGCAAGCCTAGTTACTTTGTAAGTTGTGTCGAATTGGTATATAGCTCAAGTTTCTTTTTTTCTTCTTTTTGCCTATCATTTAAGGTTTTCTCCTCATTTCTTCACTCAAAAAATGGGATGCTAGGTTTGCACTCCAATTAGTTTGACATTATTTAGTGCTAGTTCTAAATGTGTGAAGATGGACTACTAATTAAAAGTTCAGTTGCAAATTCTCACATTGTATTATGGCAGAAAGACAAAATGTAAACATGTTTTAAAGGTTGTTTTAAAATTATTTAGTCAAGTAAAAGCAGATAATTTTGTTTAACTTAGTAGTGGGCAATGAGGACACAAACAAATGCACTCTTCAGTCTCATTGGCAACTTCATGTTTCCCCCATTTTCCTCTATGCCTGTTGTTTTTTCCCTCCTCCTTATTTCTCCCCATTATCTATGTAATTCTAATTTAATATGATGCAGAAGAGAAATGTGAGTCTGCAAGATGCTTTTCTTTTTCCTGTCCCTCACAGAGTGTCTACTCAGGCTAGTATAGTAGTAAAGAAATTTCTGGCTGGTTTCATAATGAGACAGTTAAATGATCATGTGAATAAACCATTCAGAAGTCACTGTGCTATACTGGACTTTGATCCTTTTATTTTGATTTATAGACTCAGTTTATTTTACTATTACATATTTATACTCGTTCCTTATGGATGATAACCAGTTCATTTTTTCCCTTCTTTTCTTTTCTATCCCCATTTGTTTCAAAGGGTTCACTCTTGTTAGAATATATTTATGTTCACTTACATATAAAGATTGGTAAATCATTTGAATCTAATTAATTAATTTTTTGCATACTATTTCTGTTGGTAGTCTTTGTCACTCATTTTGACATCCTCATCTTTGGGTGGTCGTAGAACACTATTGAACTAAAATCATCAGTCATCACCAACAGGAACAAGTTTGTCTATCCTTTATTTAGGGTGATTTGTTTCATAGTTTTTGTATGACTCTAGTGATCATATATAGGATAATAAGTTGGTATTAATCCTATTTATAGGAGTCATTTCTGAAAATTAATATCTATAATATTGTTATGCTGTGTATATGTATTTTCAAATGGCACTCAAATGAGTAGAGTTTTAAAATAGAATCTTGAAAAATCCTCCCATAAATTCTGTTCTTAGGATTTGGTTTATTTGGTATGTGTCATGAGAGTCATTACTTCTTCTTCATCATCATAATCATCTTCTTTTTCTTGCAGAGACCTAAGCTTCAATAGGTTGACTGGTTCAATCCCAAATTCAATTCAGGGCTTGAAAAAGCTAGATTACATGTAAGTGAACATTTTAATTTGCTGACCAGAAGATTAGCCAAAAGGATATGTATCTTCTGCTAGTAATTTGACATCTGGAAAATTGGTATTTGTTTTAACTTTCTATGATCATAAAATGAGACAGATATTAATCATGGATGCAGGTTTCTGACTAACAATTCTCTGAGCGGACCGATTCAAGACTGGATACTGAACTTCAAAATTAAGATGTTAGCATATTTCCTTTATTTTGTTTTCTCTAATTGAATAGTTTACAGCCACTTTTTGGAATTTAGCCGTTACAGAAGTACACCATATACTATATTATTGATACTCCTTTCAGTTTTGTCTCTTGTGATTAATCAAGAGTACCACTGAATTATGAAGAAATTGAAGTTCAATCTCACCTTATGTTCTCTTTCAGGGATTTATCTTACAATAATTTTACAAAGTCTTCTGCAACTAGCTGCCAGCTCTTGGATCTGTAAGCTTATCTTTGTCTAGCAATTATATAAGCATTTCAGCTATGTCAATACTAACCACTTATTATTACTGAACAGGAACTTAGCTTCAAGCCATTCTTCTTCAGCAATCACTTCGTAAGTTCTTTGCTTAATTTCCACTTGTTTTATCACCTTTGAATCATCTGTTGAAACTAACTATATTCATCTTGTAGAACTTTTTGTTTGAAGAAGAACCTACCTTGTGCAGGGAAACCCCAGTGTAAGTGTTGAGATTTAGTACACCAATCATGTTTCTATACACTAGAATAATTTTGTAAATGAAGCTGTGATAGTTTCTTTTAGGAGTAACTTGTGATGAGATTTTCACTATGTCTCTGCAGATTATTCATTGTTCATAAACTGTGGAGGACCTGAAGGGGAGTTTGAGGGCAATAACTATGTAGGCGACCTCCAGCAAGATGGTATTTCAAACTTTGTTCTTAGAAATGAAGGACAATGGGCTTATAGCAGCACAGGAGTATATATGGGAAATGATGATGCTAATCATATAGCAACAAATACATTTTCTTTGAATATTAGTGGCCCAGAATACTACCAGACTGCCCGCCTTGCCCCTCTGTCACTAAAGTACTATGGCCTTTGTATGCTGAAGGGCAATTATAAAGTGAAGCTCCATTTTGCTGAGATAATGTTTTCTGATGATCAGACGTTTAGCAGTCTTGGAAGGCGCATATTTGATGTTTCAATTCAAGTGAGCAATGAAGCAAATATTTTGTTACATTGTTTTGGTTGGTTCTTGCATTTTTATCATATTTTGTAACTGGTATTTGAAGAAATCAAAAGTTCTGAAGGTAGAAATTTTCAATGCTGCATCTTCACAGGGTTTTAAATATTTGAAAGATTTTAACATCATGGAAGAAGCTGGTGGAGTTGGTAAGGGCATCACTCAAGAATTTGATGTCGATGTTAATGATAGCACCTTGGAAATCCACTTATACTGGGCAGGGAAAGGAACTACAGCCATTCCTGACAGAGGTGTATATGGACCTCTTATATCTGCTATCACGGTGACACCAAGTATTTTTCATATTGTTATTTGTTTCCTATCTTTCTTTCAACTACCTTGTTTTGCCATGTTCTATAAGCATTTCTACTTTGTTGTAGACTTTGAAATTTCTTCAAAAGGTCTGTCTGCTGGAGCTATTGGTGGAATTGTGGCTGCATCATGTGTGCTTGTCATACTGATACTGGTTGCCCTTCAGAAGATGGGTTTCCTTGGCGGGAAAGATACAACAGACAAAGGTAAGATTCAAGTCCAAAATAAAGAAGTTAGTTGCCGCTCTTGTAATTTGCTTTTTGTCAATAAAAGGTTCAGGGTTAGCTGTCAAGCTGGATGAATATGCATCTACAATCTGTAATATGTTAACAAACATGATTTTTATATATCCATATTGTTAGAAACATAGAAATAGGGAAAGTCTAGAGAAGGTTTTTGTATACTTTGAATTATCTCTGAATTAATTAGTGTGTACAAGAGGATTTTCTATTTATAGAAGAGGGAGTCTATATAAAGAATAAAATACAATCAAATATAATCAAAATAGTATCTCTAATTATGTAGAAATCAGATCCCTGAGATAACACAAAATCAAGTCTAATTTAATTCTGAGATATATTCTAGATATTCTAACACTCCCCCTCAAGCTAAACAACTAAGCTTTAGCTTGTTACAATTAAACACATGAAAATAAAATAAACTAAAAATATTCTAAAAACACAACATCGAGATCTTGGAGAAGCCAAGAGGCCAAAACTACATTTGGAATGGAACCATCTGCATTTGAGAAAAAATTGCACCGAAGTGTCGGAGCCAATCTATCAGACAAAACTGTGCGAAGGCTGGAGCAACGGAGATGGAGCGGCGAAACTGAACAAATATGGATATCGGAGATGCTAGATCAAGCGGAAGTGATCGGAGATGCGAGATCAGACTGAACTGATCGGAAGAGTGGAGGAGCGCAACGGAAATGAGGAATGGAGGAGCGTAGCAGAGACACGCAACAGAGGAGTGTAGCGGAGACGGAGCCAACTATGAATAGGAGAGAGATGGTGGAGAGATAGAGAAAGGAAGTCGAAAAGAAAATACGACATGAGATGTGACTAATCAGAGTTTCATAATTTCGGGAACTATGCAGTAGAATAGTAATGAGACAGGTCACAGAGGATGGTACCGCTCTGATACCATGTTAGAAATAGAGAAACAGGGACACATAAAAAGTCTAGAGAATGTTTCTGTATATTCTCTAAATTATCTCTGAATTAATCAGTGTGTACAGGATGATTCTCTATTTATAGGAGAGAGTCTATATGAAGAAAAAAATACAATCAAATATAATTAAAATAATATCTCTAATTATGTAGAAATCAAATCCCTAAGATAACACAAAATCAAGCCTAATTTAATTCCGAAATATGTTCTAAATATTCTAACACGTATATATTATCTTAAGACATCAAGCTTACTGTATATATCCAAAATGATAACAAATTTAAAAGAAAATGCAGATTTGGGTTCACTATTTTGGCAAATACATACATTTTTTTGTTCTTGGAATTTGTTGGATTCTCTATTTTCTCTTTCTGTGGTTCTCTTTTCTCTCTTTTTCTTTTATTTTTTATTTTTTAATCTGAATAGTGATTTTATTTATAAATCTTCCTTATTGCAGAACTTTTAGATCTGAAAACGGGTTATTTCAGTTTAAGACAAATTAAAGCAGCCACTAATAACTTTGACCCAGCAAATAAGATAGGTGAAGGAGGCTTTGGGCCAGTATACAAGGTAACTTTGGATAGATTATAATGATCTGACTTTGCTTAAGCAGTATAAGGTTTCAAAACATTGGGGCATATCACTTATCCTCCAACGTTTTTTTCTATATATGAAAACATGATACTGAAGCCATGGCTTGATGACAGGGTGTACTGCCAGATGGTGATGTGATTGCTGTCAAGCAGCTCTCCTCCAAATCAAAGCAAGGGAACCGTGAATTTGTTAATGAAATAGGAATGATATCTGCTTTGCAGCATCCAAATCTTGTGAAGCTTTATGGCTGTTGCATTGAAGGAAACCAGTTGCTGCTAATATATGAATACATGGAGAACAATAGTCTTGCTCGTGCACTTTTTGGTAAATGCTTCATGAACACCTTGTGGTTGTGTGTGCATTTTCCTACTTCAAAATCAAGATGTAACTGAAAGAACACTTTTCTTTGCCCCTGCACTTCTGCTAGGTCATCAAGAACAGAAGCTGTACTTGGACTGGCCCACAAGAATTAAGATCTGTTTGGGGATAGCAAGGGGGTTAGCTTATCTTCATGAGGAATCAAGGTTGAAAATAGTGCACAGAGACATTAAGGCAACCAATGTCTTACTTGATAAGGATCTGAATGCTAAGATCTCTGACTTTGGTTTAGCCAAGCTTGATGAAGAAGATAATACCCATATCAGCACAAGAATAGCTGGAACAATGTTAGTACTATGCCACATCTATTAGCTCGAATCCAAGACTTTAGTTCATAATTAGTTGATAATTTAATATTAGCATAAACAATTGGCTTGCACTGCTATCCACAATCTGTCTACTGCATGAATTCATAGTCACTTAAATAATCCAATAAATACTTATGTTTCATTGTTTTGTGGAATCACTGATTCTATACTACATGTCTTATCAGTGGTTACATGGCTCCTGAATATGCTATGCGGGGTTACTTGACTGACAAAGCAGATGTTTATAGCTTCGGAGTTGTAGCTCTAGAGATTGTTAGTGGAAAGAGCAACACAAATTATAGACCAAAGGAGGAGTATGTATATCTTCTGGATTGGGTAAGTTGAACTTTTTTGTGGCTTTGTGAGTTTATGATAACCTAAAGCATTGTGTGGGAGCATTTGGGCGCATGACACCCACCTTACCTTATCATCTTCAGTTCAACATGTTCAAAATATTTGTGTCATGTTCATGCAAGTCTTCGTCCCATTACTTATAAGACTAAGCTTATGCCATATATATCTCTGGCAATAAAAACTCATTTTCAAAACCAAATAGGATAATAAGATGAGGGATTAAGGATAACATTATTTATTAAATAAAAGGAGAAATTACTATACTTTCTTTTTCTTTTATTTATTTATTTTTTACTATTTTGCTTTCCTTCTTGTTTTTCTTTATTTTAATGGATTTGTTAAATTTCTAATTGGTACATTTTTGCATGCCATCGAAGGCCTACGTTCTCCAAGAGCAAGGAGACCTTCTGGAATTGGTGGATCCAAGTCTTGGTTCAAGGTACACCCCAGAGGAGGCCATGAGAATGCTGAACTTGGCACTCTTATGCACCAATCCATCTCCCACTCTTAGACCATCCATGTCATCTGCAGTGAGTATGCTTGAAGGAAAAACTCCAATCCAAGCGCCAATAATCAAGCGCAGTGAGAGTAGCCAAGATGCAAGATTTAAAGCCTTCGAATTGCGATCACAAGACAGCCAAACTCTTGTTTCTTCTACATTCTCACAAGAAAGTATACAGCAAAGAGACAAATCAGCAGATGGGCCATGGGTTGACTCCTCTATATCTCTTCCAAGTGGAGATGATTATTCTTCAGCCAGTAAACTTCTTTGAGATTCAGCTGATGTATGATTTAATCAAAATTTAAGAGAGGACAACTCACATGAAATTCCAGTTCCTTTTTGAAGAAGCTGAAGTGTAACAGTACAATGTGATAGCATATATAATATATACAATGTCGAAAAGAAAAGCATTGAAGTATGTTATCAAGGCTTCAAAGTGCATAGAACATTTTCACGTGGTTGTTGCTAAATTGTGGTTTAAAGGCATTTCATGTGTCCATCTTACCAAGATGGTAGTGAATTTCAGTTTAAAAGCTCCAATTGGCTGATTTTAGACGGCTTTTTTACTAAACTGCCATAGTTAGTAAAATTATTTATCAAACTGTCATTTTTTTTAACTATTTACCAAATTGTCATTTTTTTTAATTATTTACCAAAATGTCACTCTTTTAAAATTATATACCAAAATGTCACCCTTTTGGCCTACGTGACATTTTTTAATATTTTTTGGCCAACCAGGATGCGCCAGCCTACGTGGCGCATCCTGATTGCCCTTGACACTGAAAGCGCCACCTTTGTTGGCGCAAGCAAGCAGAATAAGCCAACAAGGGTGGCGTAACCCTAGTATATATCCCCACACCCCTTCCCCGTTCGTGACATTCTAACCATTTCCTAAATTCTCACTATCTCTCTACACATTTCTTCTCTCTAAATACTCTGAACTCTCTCAATTCTTACGAGAAGTGGTGTCAGGATCATTATTTGTGATCAACTTTAGATTGTATTTCTTCACACTGTAAGTATCTCTTTCAATAGTTAAATAGTTTATTTATTATTTGTTGATTACTTTTTTACTAGGTTAGTGTTAATTGTAATTTAATATTATTATACTTTAATATTTTTATTGACTAATGAATAATGAAGTTGTATGATATGTAGTCTAAATTATATGGATAATTATTTTATAGGTAATCGAGTAGGATATATATCTTTGACATGATTTACATTAGTAAATGTAACTTAATTCAAAATATTCGACTTTAGAAATTTTTTTACATAAATAAGCGTATTGAATATTATAGTTATAAATATTTATACATCGTTATAAATATTTATACATTGTTATATATCCGATTAATATTGTAATTGATGTTTAATATATTAAATAAATGTGTTGAATTGTTATTGTTCAGAATTGGAGTTAACATGACAAAATCGCTAAATGTGCACATTTACTTCAATGGGACAATGTATGATGGTGAAGAGGGTGTCATGTATCGAGGTCCTCCTCCTAGGCCTATTGTGATCACAGCCGACATGACTTTGGATGGGTTGAAAACTAAGATCCATTCAAAGTTGAGGCTTCAAGCAAACCAACATGTGTCAAAAGTTGTCTATCGGTGTCCGCAATGCTTCAATCTGTGGAGATGGGTAGGGCTTCCAATAGAAGACGATGATGATGTAAAGTACATGATAGATTCTTTCTGTCAAACTCCGAACATGGCGCCTATGGAGTTGTATGTGGAGGTAGAAACAAGTGGGCAAGAAGAGTATGCTGAAGCTCTTGGTGAAATTGAAGGTCAAGTTGGTTCGTCTAATCAAGTTGAGTCATGCAATATGATCGTTATTGGTGGTGCAATGGTTGAACCTGATAACCCACTTCTCAGAGATGCAGTATGGGAGTCAAGTGAAGACGAAGAACAAGTAGCTGAGGGCGACGATTCAGACACCGACATAGAGGCAGAAAACTTTGATGCCGAAGAAAATTTACAGGTTCCATTGGCGATTGCTCCTCAATCCATATTTATGCCTCGGGGACCTGAATCTGTGTTTGTGCCACCATGCCATCAGTTTTCTCAAATCAACTGGGATGTATTGAATAATCCTGATAACTTGCCTGAGTTAGACACTCGTGGGACTTGGAGCATGGGTGATGAATTCTATGTTGGCTTGCAATTTCCATCAAAAGATTCAGTGAAGTTAGCTCTCAAACAATATTTCATTCACAGGCATCAAGAGTACAAGATTGAAGACTCTGATTCACGAAGACTGACTGCCAAATGTCCTAATTTTGACGAAGGTTGTAGTTGGAGACTTAGAGCCATACAAAGCAGGAGGTTGAATACGTGGCAGATTACAAAATATAATAGACCTCATAGTTGCGTAAACTCATCTATGTCATTAGATCACCAGAAGTTGGACTCTTGTTTGATCTGCTCTTGCATTTTGGAGTTAGTCAGAACAAAACCCGATGCACCCGTATCTTTAATTATTGAACTGATTCGAAGCCAATTTGGTTACCAAGTTTTATATCGAAAGGCTTGGAAGGCAAAACAAATGGCTATTGTGAATGTGTTTGGAGATTGGGACAAATCTTATGAGGTGTTGCCCAGATGGCTAGCAGCTATGAAGAGAGACATAGAAGGCACAGTGGTGGAGTTGCAAGACGAGGAATGTTTTGTGAATAACCGACTCGATCGTTCAAAAAGAGTCTTTTGTCGATTATTCTGGACATTTAGACCATGTGTGGCTGGCTTCTGATATTGTAAGCCCATCATTCAGATTGATGCCACTCATTTGTATGGCAAGTATCGTCATAAGTTGTTGATTGCAACAACTCAAGATGGAGACAGAAAACCTCTGCCTATTGCATTTGCCATTGTGGAAGGGGAGACCAAGGATGCTTGGAGTTGGTTCTTAAGGATGCTTGGAGTTGGTTCTTAGCCCATCTGAGATTGCATGTAACCCAACAAGAGGGCTTGTGTTTGATCTCTAATCGACATCGAGGCATCTTACAATCAGTGGCAAATGAAAATCTTGGATGGCAGCCTCCGAATGCATATCATGTCTTCTGCATACGGCATATTGGTTCCAATTTTAACTCCAAATTTCAGAACAAGGAGTTGAAAAGATTTTTGATTAACACAGGTACTTTACATTTTCTATTTGTATTCTAATTTTGCCGTTAATAATAGTTAGGTTGTAATACTAACCCAAGTTATTCGATGTATCAGGGTATGAACCAATCGCAATAAAGTTTGATGCTAGGCTAGAGAAGCTTAAAGTTACAACGGAGATGGCAAATTGGATTAACAGAATTCCAAAAGAAAAATGGAGTTTGGCATATGATGGTGGTCACAGATTCGGTCATATGACTACCAATTTGTCAGAGTGCATTAACGGAGTGTTGAAGGGTAGCAGAAATCTACTTATAACAGCATTGGTTCAATTGACATATACGAAGTTAGTAGAATACTTCGTCAACCGAAAGGACGAGGCAAATTCGAAATTGATGACATTGAACCAAGTTTGATATTGTTTTACAATATTAAGTACAACCACAAATAAATTGTTGTTCACATTAAATGCTTACAGATTTGCTTAGTACTATCCGTTAATTAAATGCACACGTGCATCTATTTATGGTTTGATATTGTTGTTCCCATTAATTTAACCAGATCTGGAGTGATGACTTATTAAAGCATTGGAGAGTAAACCTGGCAAAGGCCAGTTCACACCAAGTTCGTCGGTACAATAGAGAGAACACAAAGTTCATGGTTGAAGAGGCTTTTAATCCTGTAACACAACAGGGTGGACTTTCTTATACTTTGAACCTAGAAGAAAGGCAGTGTGACTGTGGGGTGTTTCAAGCATTGCATTATCCTTGCTCGCATGCGCTTGCTGCGTGTACCTCAGTGGCAGTTGACTCATTCCAACTTGTTCATAGGGTTTACAGGATGGAAAGCATTTATAGGGCCTATGAGTTTGACTTTGAACCGGTCCGGGCTGAAACATGGTGGCCTGCAGCTCCCGACGCCACTTTGGTGCCACCACGTGCATTGCTTAGATCCAAAGGTCGACCAAAGGTCGACCAAAATCAACCCGACTCAGGAATGAGATGGATTGGCGCGAAGCAGGGCCAGGACAGACGTGTACAAGATGCCATCAACGTGGACATAATTCTCGTACTTGTCATGTCGGTGGATCGAGTTCCTTGGGGGATGATGGAGCGGGGCCATCAACTGCGCCCATCTAGTTGATCCCGGACCTATTTTCATTTTTCAGAATCTTGTATTAGCAATGATGTGTATTTACGAGTTGTATTGTTTTGTATCACTAATCTATGCAATTGTATTTGAATACTATTCTCATATATATGTTAGTTGATTCTCAGTGTTATCTTCATTTCTTCCATATTATATTTTTGTATAGTTATCATATGGTTATATCATATTTTATTATAATAATAATAGAATCATACTAATTGTTGTTATTGTTTGGCATACAGCTGACAGATGGCATTCCGTGTAAACCCCGGACCAGAGGACGGCTCGATTTTGGAGTTGCAGGAGTACCATGTTTCCCAGCATGTATGACAAGGACATGAGGAGCGACACCTGTGTGTTAGACGTGCTTAGAAGATGAAACATATGGACCCCCCTGCTCCGATTATTCCTTATCTTCAGCAGGATGGTTTCTTGGGAGTTGCCCACATGGGTTATTGCAGTATTGATCACTCCCTGATCTCTGCGTTGGTTGAGAGATGGCGCCCAGAGACGCATACATTTCACATGCCTACCGGGGAGTGCACCATTACGTTGGAGGATATCGGAATGATATCGGGTCTTCCCATTGATGGCGCTGCAGTCACTGGCGTTACGCATAGGGATGATTGGCTCAGTTTGTGTGCTCAGTTGTTAGGGATTGATGACACTCCCTCGCTCGTAGCTGGGGCACGCATTGACATGACATACCTGTGGCAGTGAGTGTTACTGCGGTCCTTGAGGACGATGATGATGAGTACGTGCAACAGCGTGCACGACATTACATACTTCGCTTGCTTGGGGGTTTCTTATGCCCCGATCATTCGGGTAAGCTCGTGCACTTGATGTTCCTCCCATTGTTGGAGGTCTTTGCTGTTGTCGGGACGTATAGCTGGGGGTCTGCAGTTTTGGCGTACCTGTATAGAGAGCTTTGTAAAGCTACGGACTATGACGCACGCGAGATCGGAGGTGCATGCATCTTATTGCAGTACTGGGCATGGTACAAATTTTCCCGGCTTGCCCCTTCACTAGCTGACCATGATGAGCCTGATGTGTTTTACGATGCTGGTCGTGGTCAATTACGTCCCTTAGGATGGGAGTAAGTTTCTATTTCATTTCATATTTTTACATTACTTCCATGACATACTTTGTTAATATTTTTACTTACGTTTGCAATACTTTCATTTACCAAATAGGTGGCGCAAACATAAAGTATTGAGTGATACTGTGATTGGCGTCCTTACATATTATCGTCAGTTCTTCGATCAGTTGAAGAACGATGAGGTATGTCTTCGTTTACATTCCTTTAAGATATTTACTTATGCATATGATGTGTTAATGTTTTGTGCATATCTTTTTTTCAATTTATATGGCAACCATACACGGATGAGCATGTGGCAACATTGCCATCTTTTTGTGTGGCTAGTAGGGACATTGCACTGGCAGTGGTCCCTCTCATATGTTTCCACATTGTTGAGTGCCACCAGCCAGACCGCGTCATGCGTCAGTTTGGTCTTGACCAGCCCATTCCACGGAGACCGCTCCAGCTAGACAGATTGCACTCAGTTACATTGGCAGGTAGGTATGATGAGGATTGGCCAGCTACACATGCTGTTTATATAGCCACCTGGGATAGTCGTAGGGAGAAGCTTGTTAGGGGAGTCCCATTGGTCGCACCCCTCAGTTCGCGTTCTGAGTACATGCGTTGGTATAAAAGAATTACTAGACGCTGGATTGCTCCCACAAGCGTATCTATTGGGAATGCGGTAAGCTCTTTACTAATTCGTTAGTGACTATATGTATTTTGTATTCAGTATAATGACATAAATTATATATGTTTATTAGGCGGACACTGCAGAGTATTTGCTCAGTTCAATTACAGACACTGTCGCTCGAGAGGCTGCTACACAAATCCTACACTCATTGCGGGAGCATGACCGCATTACGATGGAACAGCTGCGTCCAGCTCCACCAGCAGACGACATTTCAGGGCCGCCCGAAGAGTCGAGCCAACAGGGAAAGCGGCATAGATGGAGGAGAGGATTAGCGAGCAGTCGGACACGACTTCGACATCCCGAGGACTCCAGCTCTACTAGCCAGCATACGACTCAGCCTCCTACCGCTGCTACCGCTGCTACATATCCCCCCACTCAGCCTCCTACTACTGCTACGTACCCCCCTATTCAGCCACCACCTGTATATTACCCATCATACCCTTACTCACCGTATCCATACCCGTCACCGAGTTACCCCTCATATCCTTACCCACCACAGGGTTACCCACCATATCCTTACCCACCACCAGGTTACCCACCATACCCATCACAGCCAAGTCCCTCTTTCGAACCATCTCACAGGCCACCGCATTCTGATGCGGGCCCATCTCATTGACATTCAGTGATTATATTTAGTGATTTTATTAAAGATCGTTTGCAATACTTTCATTTACCAAATAGGTGGCGCAAACATAAAGTATTGAGTGATACTGTGATTGGCGTCCTTACATATTATCGTCAGTTCTTCGATCAGTTGAAGAACGATGAGGTATGTCTTCGTTTACATTCCTTTAAGATATTTACTTATGCATATGCTGTGTTAATGTTTTGTGCATATCTTTTTTTCAGTTTATATGGCAACCATACACGGATGAGCATGTGGCAACATTGCCACCTTTTTGTGTGGCTGGTAGGGACATTGCACTGGCAGTGGTCCCTCTCATATGTTTCCACATTGTTGAGTGGCACCAGTCAGACCGCGTCATGCGCCAGTTTGGTCTTGACCAGCCCATTCCACGGAGATCGCTCCAGCCAGACAGATTGCACTCGGTTACATTGGCAGGTAGGCATGATGAGGATTGGTCAGCTACACATGCTGTTTATATAGCCACCTGGGATAGTCGTAGGGAGAAGCTTGTTAGGGGAGTCCCATTGGTCGCACCCCTCAGTTCGCGTTCTGAGTACATGCGTTGGTATAAAAGAATTACCAGACGCTGGATTGCTCCCACAAGCGCATCTATTGGGAATGCGGTAAGCTCTTTACTAATTCGTTAGTGACTATATGTATTTTGTATTCAGTATAATGACATAAATTATATATGTTTATTAGGCGGACATTGCAGAGTATTTGCTCAGTTCAACTACCGACACTGTCGCTCAAGAGGCTGCTACACAAATCCTACACTCATTGCGGGAGCATGATCGCATTACGATGGAACAGTTGCGTCCAGCTCCACCAGCAGACGACATTTCAGGGCCGCCCGAGGAGTCGAGCCAACAGGGAACGCGGCGTAGATGGAGGAGAGGATTAGCGAGCAGTCGGACACGACTTCGACATCCCGAGGACTCCACTCTACTAGCCGAAGATATGACTCGCCTCTCTGCACCGCTGCTACCGCCGCTACATACGCCCCACTCAGCCTCCTACTACTGCTACGTACCCCCTACTCAGCCACCACCTGCATATTACCCACCATACCCTTACTCACCGTATCCATACCCGCCACCGAGTTACCCCTCATATCCTTACCCACCACAGGGTTACCCACCATATCCTTACCCACCACCAGGTTACCCACCATACCCATCACAGTCAGGTCCCTCTTCCGAACCATCTCACAGGCCACCGCATTCTGATGCGGACCCATCTCATTGACATTCAGTGATTATATTTAGTGATTTTGTGTAAAATACTATTGAGAATATTTTCTTGTGAGTTTGGTACCCTAATTAGATTACACTATATATGCTTTTCGCACTGTTTTAGATTTTATTAAAGATTGTGGTAACTGGTTGCATTAAACAGGATCATTGGCTTTTGGGGAGATCCAACATTTAGGAAAAACTCTGTTGAAATTTTTATTAATTCGAATTACTAAAAATTTGGGAGGGGGATTATTGGGATCGGAATCCTACTCACTATCATCTAAAGCCTACTCAAAAAAATTCATTTAAAAACTTTTTTAGGACTAATAAGCTTTTTTAGGAAGCATTTAATGCACATATCATTAATACTAACTTTTCTTATGATTTGACTAATAATAAAAGGAAAGTCATCGAAGTTTATTTTAAGGATTATATTAACCAAGTATAAGTATAACCTATAAGTGATACGTCTCTTCTACAGGATATACCATTTAATTTTTATGATATGTTGTTTAAAATATTTGTGTAAAAATAAATAAATATATTCAATAACTTCAATAATAAGATATGTACGTACATTTGATTAGATTATTTTTAAATTTATTAAAAATCATACATAAAGACAAAATTAAAAACAAATAATTAATACCTCAATCGTTTTTAAATTGAACAATAAATTGAAACAATAAATTTTAAAAAAATAACAAAAAAAGAAACATATGTGTTATGTAATTAATAAATCTTCATAATAACTAAAACAATATTAAATATTACCAACATATTAAATTTGTCACTTTTTTAATTTTATATTATATATTTTATTTCCATAATTAGTATGGATTCATTAATAAACGTTATAAAATTTTATTAAGTAATTTAAATAATTTATAAATAAATATTTAAATTTAAAGGTTTGCGCCAACAAGGGTGACGCTTTCGATGTCAAGGGCAATCGGGATGCGCGTGTAGGTGGCGCATTCACGTAGGTTGCGCCAAACGTGTTTGGCGCAACCTACGTGGATGCGCCAGCCTACGTGGCGCATCCTGATTGGCCAGAAAATATTAAAAAATGTCACGTAGGCCAAAAGGGTGACATTTTGGTATATAGTTTCAAAAGAGTGGCATTTTGGTAAATAGTTAAAAAAATGACAATTTGGTAAATAGTTAAAAAAAATGACAATTTGATAAATAGTTTTACTAACAGTGGCAGTGGCAGTTTAATAAAAAAGTCGATTTTAGACATTAAAAGACATACATGGTGCATTGGTCATGGTTGATAACAATTTATGAAGTACGGACATGTTTTTTTAGGCATGTCCGCCTGTCAGATACGTGTTTGTGTTAAACACATTGGGACACCTATATGACACATATCTTATGTGTTTGAATTTGTCTTATTAAAAAGATTATTTTTTTTTAGTTTAGACACGTCTCGGACACGCTTGGACACGTCTCAGACATGCTTGGACACGTCTAAGACACAGGTTGGACACGACCTATTAATATTAAAAAAAAAGTTAATTTTCATGACTAACGTTCAATTAGTAAGTTCGTAATTCATTCAAGCTCAATCACATGATTGATGTTCTAAGCTACTATTTTCACATATTAGTATTTTAAGTTTTATCTTTTTATACGTTACTATTAGACTTTTAAGTTTTATCTTTTCATACACTACTATTTTTATCTGCTCCTAACTTTGCTCGTACCAAGTCATCCATTTCGTTGTCACCGAAGCTTGCATCACACCAATATTCCCTCTAGTTGATTTTTTTTTTATGCACATGCATTTGTACATAATTAATTTTATTAGAAGAAGTTAGTTTATGAGATTTTTTAGAATATGTCAATAGAAATTATACTCCATATTTTTTAAGAGGAGTTTATTAAGTAGCAAATACTGAGACATATGACATATATTAAGATATTATAAATTTTTAAATTTATAGAAATGATATTAATAAATTATGAAACTTTTTTCTTGTATTTTGTAATATATATATATATATATATATATATATATATATGTTGTGTCCTATAATTTTTTAAATTTAATGTATCCCGTATCGTGTCCCTTGTCCATGTTTCATAAATAACAATGAATATGACAAGAAAGGTTAAATTTACATGCATACAAAACAGTAGGAGAAAGCGGGCTACAAAACTACAACCTGGTACAACTTTTAATAGGCAAATTGCGGTCTATAGTTTATAGTATACCAGTAGTATTTATGCATGGAGAATTTTGTGTTATATTTTGTTAAGGTACCTCCACTTAGTTAACCACATTATCCAATTCTTAATGCACAACTTTTCTTTTATATAGGAAACGCTAAATTCATGAGATGAGTAATCACATGCTTTCTTCTGCATTACAATTCCGCACAAGGAATCCATTTCTATGACCAAAAGAGGATAATGGTGTAGAAGCAATCATTCAGTCATGAAAAGTGGAAACTTTGCGAAGCTTAGAAAAAAAAAAACTGTCGAGTTCCTCTACACTTGGTGCCTTTCAAATTCCCCAATCCTACGCAGGACTCTCTCATCAGCTTTTCGCTTGCCTTGAAGTGGAGAAAAAGATAACACGTAGAAGATAACCAATGTAGAAGTGTTTGAGAAGAAAACTGCAGTTGGCCATCTTTTCCCTCCTAGAAAGTCCTTTAGTAGTAAGAAAACTTGAAAGCATGTGAGGACCAAATGTTGTTGACAAAAATCTAGAAAACCCATAGTTGGTAATGCATGGTTTATCCTCCAACTGCTATGAGGTTTATGGTTCCCTTGCAAAAGATACAGTATGATGTGCTAAAATGGTTCATTACTCAATCTGGTTCTCCATGGAGCTGATAAGGTGTTCATGGATCAGAAATCACTGAAAATCAACCCCTTTCTTGGTCATTTGCAGCAACCATATTTCCTTGACAGTCCTAAGGATTCACCCAGTGGAAGTGAGATGGATTGGAGCTCTAGTTCACAGTCTTAAGACATTACCCAGAGTTGCTGGCAAAAGACAAGGAGGTACAATTGATTCTTTTATGAAAGAAGATGATATAATTAGAGCTGAACTGGATAATGCTTTTCTTAAATAAAGCAACAATAGAGATGGTCTCAATCCATCACACAGATTTCCTGTCAATGCTTTAAATTTTATTGCACTATTAGTAATGAGGTTCGTTGCCTTTCAATTGAGTCTGCTGGTTATCTCATGTTTCCCATAAGGATGTCCTTTTTTCTCACTCATGTCTTCTTGTTTCCATTTCGAAAGTTTAGGCACCTTAGAGGGTATGTGACTAAAAAGCTATTAAGGCTGTGGGGTGACTTACATGGCTGTTGCCTTCTTCTATACTTTATGTTTAGTGCTATTAGGATTGCTGATTCAGGGTTTGCATTTGGGGATCTTAAGATGCAGCGCCTGGTTGAGAAGCCTATTCAGATGAAAGAGCCCTTGAATAGTGATTGCAACAAATCTACATTATGATGCATGCTTTCAAATGATTTGGACCAAATCAGAGACACTGACAAAAATGATATCACATCAAGAAGATTTTCTATTCACATTAACACTCTATGCTTTGTTGTTGAAAGGAGTGCCAGTCCTTCTCTACAGACCAAACCTATATACACCATCTCCTACAAAATATGGAAAACGTGGTACTAAACAGTGGGAGGCTATCAAAACTCAATGCCACTATTTATCTGAACAGATAAAGAAGGACGCCCAATATTGGGGAGGGGGGCATCCACTTTTAGAACAAGACCTGAGCTCCCAACATTTCCATTCCACTTCGATCTGCCAATCTGAACACAATATAAAAATGTGAGCCAAGAAACCATTTTTTGTCTAAATACCACTGCATATTATACTCACTATGTTAAATACCCTAAGAATTGATTATCTTTCTAATTCATTCATACTCACATATTAAATATAAATGTTAATAGATACTGATATTATCATCCAGAGACAACGAATACCCATAAAAGAACAATTATGCTGGTTCAGAAACAACTCACACATATTGATGCAAACGCAGAAGGATATGTCATGAAGGCACACCCACAAATTAGACTAAGTTTCTCTTTAACTGAATGAATGAGTTCGGCCCGCAATCCCGGATTGCTTCCACCAAAAGTAGGACACACACTGGCCGCCATATATAGTACACAAAAGATAAGGCACATGAACAAAATTAAAAATACAAGTTGACAAGCAAGATTACAATATATCTGTAATACAGACAATACATGTCAGACCTGTATTAGAAGCATGAGAAGTATTAGACAATTGGTAATTATAATATTCAAAACAAATAGTTTTCGCAAGCAGGGGAAAAACAGAACCTTAGTAGAAACTCGTTCAGACAAATAGAAAAAGTTACACATCTAAATAACAGAACTACGAAATATGTAAAACAATAAATTACTCTAATAACCAACATCAGATACAGTGTCCCCTTATGTTTAAAGGTAAAGCTTTTCAATTTTCTCATTTGGAAAGTAAAAATCTCAATTTAAAGAGAAGAGCATAGCAGCATGACAGAGTCCAAATACTTCATGAACCAGGCTTAACATCAAGAGAGAACAATTATAAAAGCCTTTTGTTGCACATGAATGTAATCATTAAATTACACTTTAGTTTATTTTTCTTCATGGAGTGAGCTACATTTTCCGGAGTGTACTGTATTTGATTGGAACATATAGCTTGAATTTTACCCACATTTCCAGGAGACAGTATTCAGCTTAATTGTTTCTCTAGGACTCGTCTGATTTGCAAAGAAACTAAATAACTGTTTTAAGCTTATCTATTGTTCCTTTTGTTATGTTTTTCAGTCCACTTTATCAGGATTCCTTGTCCTCCATTTTTGAACTCTACTCTTATTAGATTTAAGTTTTTTACTAAAAAATATTCTGTTTCACATCCAAACAACATTAACCAAGAAGAAAGCATATGCATCACAACTATGTTCTCCATTATGGGGTTATTATTAAAACTCTGCCTCCACCCCACCAAAAAATAAAATTAATAAAATTAAAAAATTAAAAAAAGAAGAAAAACCAACAAAAGAAAAACTAGAAATGGAGCGTAACATCTTACCTAAATTGAATGGTTGGCCTTACAATGAGACTAGATCTCTGCCAGGCCAAGGCTTGAGCAAGACCCAAAGAAAATGACTTGTCAGGCCATTGTATCATTGGTGTGACTCTTGTTCCCCACTTGTTCTAAGAAAACAGAAGAGTAGCAGATATTAGTTCCAATGCATAAGGAAATCAGTTAGAGATCATAAAATTCTGCAGCTGGTTGACTCAAAGTGAGTACGTCAAACTATTTAGTTAATGCCTTCACTAATATAGATTCTAACCTTGTATGAAAAGCTGAATCTCATTTCCCCTGGATATTGACCCTGAGCTTGTAGAAGACCTCCGCAAACAGGAAGAAAGGCACTAGTAGTTAGACCCTCACCAGATACATAAGTTAGCTGCCCATTAGGAAATTGCAGATCCACAAATGACTGGTTGCAGAGAGAGAGAAACAAATTATAGTTGTTATTAGCTTATACAAAGAGATTGCTCATATACAATAGTAAATTAGATTCTCCGTAAATATCAAATCCAATATTTTATGCTTGAACACTGGGCTCCAAACTTCAAGGGGCAGTTTGGAAGACTCAAAATTAGGTTCAGAATTGTCAGTTAAAACTAAAACCTAGTATCACTATTAATTAAAATTGGTTTAAACTTTAAAATATTGTCTAAAAGTTGATTTTGGATTAGTTTGATATCAAAGATTGTATGGTAAATCTAGGTGAATCATTTTGGGAATTGCAAATAATGTAGAAAGAGAAAGAGGGGGCAAGAAATAAAGATACTTTTGATTCAATAAAAACCGATTAGCTGGAATCCAACTTTGTACAGCATTTCTTTTACACTGGTTTTGACTTTAAATTTAAACTAACATCATAGTACCTAGTTATTAGGTTTTTGAAAACCCTCTCCCAAGAGAATTACATGTCAAGTGTCAGATTGTAAAACCATTTCCTTGAAGTCCAACATGTTGGCTTGGCTTTTCAGGAATTCTCCCTAAAAATTATAGTTAGTGGTTTTAGAGTCATCATAAGTGTCGCGACCGGAGATCGCGGCGAAGGATATAGCGACTCGTTATGATTTTAAAATATGACAATGGAAAAATGGAGGCGCCACCAATTTTATTTGAATTTGGAAAAATTGGAAAACCTTTCTTTGGAAATGGTCTTTGAAACCAGATTGGATTCAGGAGTCGGTTATGTTTAAGGAAGGGAGGAAACTTAATCCCACTGCACCCCTAATACACCCATCCTAAGACGGTACCTTAGGTTAATTGTGCAAATCATTAACAATCCTCAAAATATTTATTTTACCCCTTTTGCAAAGACATTGTAACTATTTTCTTTTTTTCTTTTCTTTTTTTTTTTTTTAAAAAGGAAAATCACAAAATTATGAAAATTTAAATTTGGGCTTGACAGAAATGAAATTCTGCTCCTACGTATCCCCTGGTGCTATGGGGAACTCAAAGTTACGTAGTTCTTTAGAAAATATTTGTGGGTTGGTTGATTTTATTAAAAAAACTTTAAAAATTGAATCAAACAAGCCGTCATGCTTCGCTTATTCAAATTAATGATCAAATAAGTGAAACTCGCGTCGCGCTAGAGACGTTACCCATTGATTATCAAATTTGTTACAAAACTTTTATTTAAAATTATCAATTAGCGATTTAACTAAAAAATAAAAAAAACATGATAATAATTTAAATATAATAATAATAATGTAAATTATCAAGCTGTCGTAACTCAGATATTTACAAAATATAAGGGTTAGCAAGCTGTCGCAACTCAGGCAACCCATTTTTATTCCTTTTTAAAAATGTTTAATTATTTCTTTATTTATCATTTTTAACTCCCAAAATCTAGCCCGACAAACTGATAATAAATGAAATAAAAAAAAAATAAGGAAACGTAAAAAGAAAACCAAGAAACAGATAACCCAAAACTGAGAGATACAACAGTAAGGATCTCGTTTACGGTCAAATTAGCAGGGGAGGGTGGTTGGCTTCTTCGGTTCGACGGTCGAATTGCTTTCTGAAGTCCGACGGTCGGGAGTTCCTTTCTGAGATCCGACGGTCGAGCACAAGGCTGCTCAATAAACACTCTGGTAATGCAGGAGGTGACTCGTAGGAGAGGGATCTGGTATTGGTAGCCCGACAGTCGGTTGGTTGAAGGATTTGGTATCTGATCCGACAGTCGGTTGGTTGAAGGATTTGGTATCTGATCCGACGGTCGGTTGGGAAGGATTTGGAGTTCGACGGTCGGTGAAGGGAAAGATTTAGGGTTCGACGGTCAAGTTGAAGGTTGGTGGATGGTGATGGAGTTTGGATGGGTTGTCAGTGAGAGGAGTGGAGCTCACGGTTCGACGGTCGAATTGGAGAATGTAAGTGGTCTTGCTTTTGGGGTCCGACAGTCGGATGTGATGGAGTTTGTGCTTGAGTTCGACAGTCGGAAAGGGGAAGGATGTGGCTCTTTGGATTTCGACGGTCGATGTATGTGATGGTGTTTGAAATGTGGTTTGGAGATTTGAGAGGTAGGAGGTCCGGGTTTGTGGGATGGTTTGATGATGAGGTTTTGAAGTTTGGTGATTGGTTTTATTTCATGTTGATTCCCCGAAGTGTTGGGGGTGTGATTATGGTTTGTGAATGTGCTCTCAATGGAGACGGCACGGCAGAAGGTGTTGGAGGTGAATTGGTGAGTGAGGTGAATATTGATAATGAAGATGAAGGGGAATGGGTAAGCTCGTAGGTGTTAGTGCAGAATGCTCACGGTTGAAGCTTAGAGAGAAGGTGATGGTGAGTTGATTAAGTTGGTGTGCTTGAAGAGTCTTGGTGAAGGTTGGTCTTTGAAAGTTTAATATCAGCCTCCAATGGATCCTTTCCAAGGTCTTGAAGTTGGTCCTCTCTTATTAGTTGCTAGCAGTCAGGTGATAATGGAGTGGGTGAATTAGTGAGGGAGTAGGTGCAATTAGTGAGGGAATCTGTTTGTTCAGTAGTGCAAGTGGGAAACTAAGTGGGGAGCAAAAAGCGTACCTTTGGGAAAAAGAGAATGGGAGGCAAAAGTGCTTGTCCCCTATTTCATAGTGGTGATCTTTGCATGGCTAAAGAGAAAAAAAAATGATTTTTATCCCAACGAAAAAAAAAAAAAAATCTTTTTTTTATTATTTTTTTTTTTTCTTTTTTTTTTTTTTTTTTACTTTTTTATTTTTTATTTTCTATTATATTTTGGGCTTATGTATTTGGGTTAAAAAGATGGGTTAAAAAAAGGATAACAAAAATTTTTTTTTTTTGATTTTTTTTTTATTTTTCTCTTTTTTGTTTCTTTTTTTATTTTTTTTTTCTTTTAGTCCGGTCAAAATTGGATGTTCACAATAAGCAATCAACTTACACAAGCTACGGGATTGAGACAAAGCATGGACATCAACAGCCACCTTCTGTGTTTTGACCACACTGCTGGGCAAAGAGAATGCATTCCATCCTGACAATCAAAAAAAGATAATGTAGGATAAAATAATGCAAGGGGGGAGGGGGGAATCACAAAGCATTATGACACAGAAAATTAAGACTAAATATGTAATTAAAAAGTAATGAAACAATTTCAGCAAGAGTGGAAGAGAGTAATGTAGACAGAAAACAATCTATTACTGTAAATGACTGCTGCCTTAACAAAGACACAAATTATTTAAAATCATCAAGATGAATCCCAATATTAATAGCAGTATCATTTCAAATCAACATCAGCACCAATGAATTGGCAAGGTGTCCATTGTAACTAAAATCAGCACATACATGGTGCAATAAATATCCTACTTCAATGATTCATAGTTCTTACTCAACTGTAGTTCTAATGGTTTTGTAGATGTTTTGAATTCACGCAAAAACTCAGTTCAGGACAAGGTCAGATGGCTTCGACAGCTCATAAGAAATTAAGAAGTCATAATTTAGTCTTCGGTAGAATCTACAACTAGAAAGCAAGAAATCTACTCTAATTTGTAACTTTTGTTCAACTTTATTAAAGATACAAAGACAATCAAATGACATCATGCATAGGTCCTGTTTGGATAGATAACTAAAATAAGTACTTATTCAAGTAAAGCTTATTAAATAAAGTCTAATGTCATACGTGCAACAACAACAAAAGCCTTTTCCAACTAGGTGGGTTCAACTACATAGATCAAACAATGCCATTGTGTTCATAAACCATATCTTCATAAAGGTCATTTAGATCTAAGTCCTTTTTAATGATTTCACTTATAGTTTGTCTTGGTCTCCCTCTACCTCTAACTATTAGGCTATCCTCCATCATCCTCCATCTGATCTACTCTTCTTACCAGAGCTTCTAATGGTTTCCTCCTCACATGGCCAAACCACCTAAGGTGAGATTCTACTATATTTTTCTCAATAGGTGTTACCCCTACTTTCTCTCTAATGTTGCATTCATTCTTGATCCTAAGTGTAGTTTGAAATAAACTGAATACTATTTGGATAGACACCTAGAGATGCACTTATGCACAAATGGAATTTTTGTAATTTATTAAGGTTAATTTAGTAAGAAATTATTCTAAAAAACTACTACCGCCTAAATTTTTTTAGCTTTCACAATGGTTTATTCCCGGAAAATTTAGCATATCGCTCTATATCATGCCAGAAGTTATACATGTATAATTGAACAACATACTCAAAAAGTAATTCAACATGTATGATAAGATTAAATAATACATGTGCTATATTACAAACAAAAATAATAATAAAAATACTTGTGTTCTAATGATTTTCTCATTGTCTGAGTCGTAAGTTTTGATTTCTTTTTATGAATTCATTAATTTTAATTCCTTTTCTTATTAAAATTTATCTAATCTGTCTAAGTCTAATTTCTACTAATTTCTCTAATCAAGTTATTATTTCTTTATCGATACCTTACTTGGTTGAAGGCGATGTATAGCGATAAAGCTTCTTTCTTCTTCTCCCCTTCTTTATCCTTAATTCCTAAGTTGAATCAGGTCAAAATGCCAACATAAATTAGGGTCGCGGAATTTAGTGATCCAGATTGTGTACCACCAAGGATGCAAATGCACAGATATTGTGATTAAAGAAGGAATTTAGTGATCATAGTAAATGTGACACATGTTCACCAGAAGAAAAGAAGTTTCTAAAGAAAATCAATCTAACAGAATCTATAGGAAATAAATTCCTATTTAAATTTTATCATCTTAACCAACAGACTAACATTAAATGCGACAGACCTGTAATCCAAACTTAACTTCACTAAATATGTGAACCTACCATAGTAGGATGCTTGGTAGAGACCTCTCTAGCATCTATGATGGAAAGCAATTTCAACTAGCAAACTAAGCAATAGCTTGCACAGGAAAGCTCATAAACGCAATTGGGAAATAGTGTCCAATTGTCAAATACATATGATACAATCTATAAGAATTCTTTATTTGGATAAGTTATATACAGCTTTGTTAACTAAAAACTTTAACACAATGTCCACAAAGATGCTTTTCTACGATAAAATCATAAAACAGTGTCCAAAAGCATGCTTATTTCCCCAATATATTAAATTTTATAGCAAAGTCCAACTAAGCCAGCTGAACCAGATCTATACCTTTCTGTCATAGCCATACCAAAGCAAGTGTTGCTTTGACAAATGAACAGGCAAAAGAAGGGTTGAATCACGGATAAATAGGAGAGGTCCAAGCTGGACTAGGAAAAGAGATGAATTTTCATTTCCAGATGTAGAGCCACCACGCGATGCCTCTACTCTCCATAAATCTCCCCTTGCAGCTAAAGAACCTTCCACCTCTTGAGTTCTACTATCGTAAGTTGATGTAATGCTTATGGTTCCCTGCACTTGACAAGAGAATAGCCAGTAAATGAAATAGACAAAAAAGGATGGCAATGAGTGAGAGAAAAGAGAATTGTGGATACAAAATACATATTACAGAACTTGCACATTTTCTTATACACTTTTCAGAATAAATATTCAATAGAAGAAATCTCTCCTAATTAACACAGGAAATTTGAAAGCTAGTAGGTGATATTAAACTACATGACAGAAAACTATCATGAAGGAGACAGGATAATAATTTTAGTTGGATAAGAGAAATAATTAATTAATATTAAAAGATTCAAAAGATTAATAAGACAAATACAGGGAAAGAGTAATAGGGAAAATTATGGGAAACTGGCGGTTTGAATTTATTTACAAGGAGAATTTAAGTATCGTACAGTTGATACTTGATACAGTTCAAGAGTGCTTAAACCAGTCTTAAAGTAAATTAACCAATAAACACACAATGGTTAATGGGCCTTTCAGCATAAACATTATGCATCTCAAGTCTCAACAATTCCCACCCTATATTTACCCAAATTAATATCAAACTTAGCTCACTTTCACCTCACATATTTCAATTTCAGGTGTTACAGCTTGGAATTTTATTTTTCACTTGAGGAAAAGTGCCGGAAGTCCACATCTTAAATAAATACCAAGATAGTTGAAACTTTTGCAGAATACACACTTTTGACCAGCCACTTGCATAGACACAGACCCACTACAGATACTTCATTATCAAGACCCTGCTTGACAATGTAGATCAATTTTCAGGTTGAAAATCTAATTAAACAATAGGATCAATACTATATTGGTTATACTTGATAGCTAACAAGATCGATGTAATAAATATTGGTAATTTGATATAAACCAGAGCAGACATAGCAGCGACAAAGCAACTAGACCACAAATATGCAGAAGGACCTTTGTGACTCAACTTTTGCGTTTAGAGTTTACAATGATTAATTGACAAATTTTGGCATGTAGGGAAAATTTGTTTAACTAAAATCAGTATCTATCAAGAGACAATTAATTAAAGAATAAATGATTGGGCAATAGATGACAAATCACAGACAAGAGAGGCTGGAGACTTATAGGCTGGGAAAGAGAAAAAATCTTCTTTCTAGAAAACTGAACACATTGATATAGGATAGAAACCTAACAAAATAACAAATCCTTATCTTGAAAATAAGTATGGTCTTGAGTCACCGTCCAAGATATTCAATAATATTAAATAATAATGATATGTGGCAAATTCATAGACCTCTTAAGGATTTGTCACCTAATATGTGTGTGATACTGCAACGTGTTGTTCTAATTCAAAAATTGCTGCACCTCTAATTCTACATTGACTAGCATCAAGATGTATGTGGCATAGGCTTTTTAGGGTGTTTGGTGAACATTGGGTGTGCCCCCAAAGGTTGGAGCATTCTCTAATGATTATGTTCACAAGGTATGGAAGGAGCATGAAGAAAAAGTTTAATGGAAGTCTGATATGTTGGTCGTCCTTTGGTGTCTCTGGCTAGAAAGTTATGCTCAGATTTTTTAAGGAAGACATCTCCCCTTAGATACGCTTCAGGACAAGGTCAAGTCTCCTTGGTAGATTTGTAGAAGGTATTAATTATTTAGTAAGTAATTCTTGTTTTGTTTCTGCTCAAGATTTTCCTTTGTTTTGCCTTAGGAGGATTCCTTATCCTCCTTCTTTTAGTAAGTTACCCATTTTTTCCTTCTAACAATTTTTTTCTTTTATTGAAAATAAAAAAATGGAAAGAAGAAAAAAGGACATAAAAGGACTTCAATAAAACTGAAACATATATTCTTCAGTACTCATGCTACAGTATAGCCATTAGCCAAGGTGATTAAAAAAATGTAAAAATTCTGATCCTACATCACATAGACCTTGTGCACAAGGTTCTTTCCAAAGGTTGTTTAATGGCTTGGTGAGAGAAAAGGTACTGAAGATTGAAATTTATGAGTCTCAACTGATGTCCATAAGGGAGGAAATTTGTGGTGTAGAAAGAGCTAATAATAAAATTCAAGGAGCAGTTTTTACAATTGAAGAAGAAGGTAATCATTTGTTCAACTATCCTATGCGTCTTTCTTTTAGTTGGATTTCAGGAACTATGTGAAGACCACAAGAAGCATTGCTTAAACATTATGAATCTCTAAAAACTTTGAAGCAACAAACAGAAATTACTCTCACTGCAAGTTTATGATGTTTACCAATCCTTTATTGCTACATAACATATAAACATAACAGTATCTCGACAAAGGACAGAAAGTAGAAACTGTTAACCATCATCACCACAGGATTTAATATCTCAAATTCTCAATCTCACCAATAAAGGCAGAATCATCCATTAGTTCAGCCAGACAATAACCAGGCCCTAGGCCAAATTGGTGGGCTGCCAAGTTGATGTCAGAATAGCCTCTTGATCTTAAAAACTGTTTTTGTACATGATTGAAATAATTTCAAAATAAAGCAAAGAAGCAATTAACAGTTTTTCCTCCCAATTTACAAAAATTGCCCTATATTATCCAAGAAATTATTAGGTACTCTCAGAGCAATACACCAATCCAATTAACACATAACACACAGCACAGAAATTGAAGTTGCATTATCAAATTAATTTTATAAGATTTCATAATAAGATCTTCACGAATAAGTATATTGCTCTTAGAGTTCATAACAATGTCTCCTATCGAATAGTTAAACAGACGCAACTAATCAACTTTGACATCCAATATTCCACTAGCAAACAAACAACAATCACAAATCCATCATCTTGAACAACACTCACACATCAAAAACATAACTACTCCACATGCAAACAACAAGAACACCAAGATATTTATTTACCTGCCGCCTACCTAGAAGACCAATAGACCCAAGGTTAAAGCCACCAGCTTCTTCATCCACAGTTCTACCAGCACCATTATCATTCTCAGTAAACCCATGATTCTTCAAACTTTCACTCAACGACCCCAAATCCTCTCGCATAGCTATCCCAACAACACTCCTCTCCCTACTACTATTCCCTCCCATTGAAACCGAACTCATCACACCATCCTCCTGCTTAAACGGCACAGGCAACGACCTGAAAAACTGCTGAACCAACCCATTCAAGCTGGCGCCAAAGTCAGCTCCGGCCTGCCCGATCCGGCTACCGATATCGAAAATCGCCGAAACCCCATTGATTGCATAGTCCTCAGTGGCCAAACCAAAATCTCTAGTACCAAAACTCTGGCTCGGGAACTCGAGATCGAAAAGCTTCGATTTTGGCGGGTTGGGCCATGCGAAAGGGGACTGGATCAACCCGGTGAATCCCTGAGCTAACCGGTCAGCAAGGTCCTGGCCATGGCGCTGCACTTCTTCCCACGCCTCGAATGACCTCTCCACAGACATTTTGAACACTCTCTTCCCAGAAAGTCACAACTTTTCCATAAGAATTCGATGTGATTGAGATAACCCAGAAAGGGTTTTGAGTTTTTTGAATCAGATATAATCAATATCAAAGGGTATATTTTTTTGGTACAAATATCAAAGGTTATATGATATGTAACTCGAATGTTTTATGGTTGTTTAAATGTAATAAGAATTATGTAATTTATTTATGTTTGTTGTATTGAATTAAATATGTTTTTATTATATTTTGTTGGAACTTAAGAATTTTTGTGGTATTTTAGGTATAATTATTAAAATTTTATAGTATTTTTAACATAATTTTTGTTATAAATCTTAGATTGGATTATTTTTGGTGTCTATGAAAAAATAATAAATATTTTTATAATTTTAATGAAGATATCGAAATTCGGTTTATATATTAAGAAAGTAAAAGATTGTTATAATGTTACTAATGAAATATGACTAAATCGATTAGTATTCATAAATTTTAAAGATCAAATTAAATTCTTAATTAGAGTGTAAGTAATTTTTACTTGGTGACCAAGCATCCTTTAAATTAAGCAATGATATTAAAGAATTTTTAATTTGAGTGAGATATTTGTTTCTTAATTTATATGAATTCAATAAGAAAAAAAATAAGAAATAATAGATTTGTTCATAAATTAATTTAAAAAAGTATCGTTATCAAATTTATCTCAGTAAATTAGACAAAATTTCTCTACAAATATGTGATTTAACTAATTTTGATGACTTTTGAAAGTTGAGAAAAATATCTATAAATATCACGTTGATAATTTTCCTTAATTAAGTTATTATTAATACGAGATTTGCGTCTCAAGTAGCAGTAAAGTATTGTTTGACCTATTTTATCCAAGATTTGTTGAATTTATTATAAAATAGAAGTTAAGGCTAAGGATATGAGGAATGAGAGCGGCAACATAGATAAAGAAATCACTTTTGAGGCTTAGAGGAATTTATTATTGAAAACTTTTAAGATATTTTTTCTTCTAAGATTTTATCCATGATGTTTATTCTACTCATTTATTTATTTTGTGCTTTTTTTTTTCCATGAGTGTATAAACTTTTCTTACTAAGATGAGATGTAACTTGATTAAATTGATACGTATTAAGATTAAATTTTTAATTAATTTATTTTTTATTTAATTTGAGTGTTTATTATGATTATTAATATTTTTATGAATTATGCATCATTTATAAAATTGATTTAGTGTGATATATGTAGAATTAGAAGGTTTTCATATGACTTAGATCATAAATAATAATGGTAATGCTTTATAACTATTTAAGAATGAAGGTTATATGTTGTGTGAAAAATTATGGTATTTTTTATGAGAATCCATATAACAAAAATCATATTTTTAAGAATTGAGATTTAGATTAAGAAATTGACTATGCTTTGACAATTAAAAAGAATTAATTTGTCATAGAATTTAATTAATTAAGAAATTATTCTCATTAATTGAATGATTTAAAATAAAATAATAAAAGAGAATAAAAGTTCTAAAGTTACTCTAATATCTATGATAAATTATTGAATTAAATAAAATCGTTTAACTAATAATTTTATTATTACTTATTTATACCTTAATTTATTATTATGTTCTATTATTATTTTTAATTTATATATTTTTATCTTATTTTACTTTTTTTCACTTACTTATTTTTTACTTAGTGATAAAAGACTTGATGATTGTATTTATTTTTCATTTAAATTCTTTTTCAATCAAATCATTGCCTAAATAATAAAATTAATGAAGTGATAATTAATAATTCAATCTTTATAACAATAATACTTACTTGGTGACTACTCTAGTAGTTACAAAAATTAAGTAGTTTGAGTACTTTTTTAATAAAAAAGTAACATATGTACTCTTTTAATAGTTTAAGTCTACATTTTATGTCCGTGATCAATGAGATTATGAGATATCATTGGCAACATTCATTCTTTGTATTAAGTAGATAAAACACCTACTTTCTTATCTTTATTATTGGTGCAATTACCAAATTTCTAATAATTCGATACGCTCAAAGGGCTAGTTTCTCATTTTTTATTAAAAGGAAAATGCTTGAGCTCGTAGACTAAAAAGAGATTTATCAAAAAGTCATTTTTTTCCTATTTACTAAATTGCCATTTTTTTAATTATTTACTAAATTGCCCTTTTTCTCGGCTATTTATCAAATCAGAATCAATATATACCAAGCTCATCAAAGAGCGTGACATTTTTAATGTTTTAAACCCGTGAAGCGAAAAACTGAAGCTCGCGGTATCCAAGCAGTAGCAGCAGAGCCTAGGGAAGAGAAGTGAAGGTATTGCGGAGGAGCGATCCCTGCTTGGCCAGAGCTGAAAACACGGTGTTCTGCCCAACGGAGAGAGAGCCAAAAACAAGGGACACCCTAAGATATTCCCAAAAGGGACGTTGTTGACATTCTCACATTTTCCTAAATTTTCACTATCTCTCTACAAATTTCTTACTCAAACACTCACGAAGTCTCAATTCTTCAGAAATATCATTATTTGTACTTTAAATTATATTCCTTCACATTAATATTTCTTTCAATAGTTAAATAGTTTATTTATTATTTATTGATTACTTTTTTACTAAGTTAGTGTTAATTATAATGTATTATTATTATAGTTTAATATTTGTATTGACTAATGAATAATGAAGTTGTATGATATGTAATTTAAATTATATAGATAATTAATTTATAGGTAATCTAGTAGGATATATATCTTTGACATGATTTACATTAGTAAATGTAGCTTAATTCAAGATATTCGAGTTTAGAATTTTTTTTTTTACATAAATAAGCGTATTGAATATTGTAATTGATGTTTAATCTCTCTACAAATGTGTTGAATTGTTATTGTTTTAATTAGTTAAAAAATATTAATTAAGTTACAAAATCGCTAAATGTGCATATTTACTTCAAAAATGTATGATGGTGAAGAGGTGTATGTATCGAGTCCTCCTCCTGGCTTTATTGATCAATAATATTTACATACTTTGGATGGGTTGAAAACTAAGATCCATTCAAAGTTGAGGCTTCAAAACAAACCAACATGTGTCAAAATTGTCTCATAGTCGATGTCCGCAATGCCTCTTGATCATGGAGATGGGTAGGGCTTCCAATAAAGTTAATGATGATCTAAAGTACATGATAGATTCTTTCTATGTGTAAACTCCGAACATGGCATCTATGGAGTTGTATGTGGAGGTAGAAACAAGTGGGCAAGAAGAGCATTTTGAAGCTCTGGTGAAACCGAATCTCAAGTTGGTCCGTCTAATCAAGTTGAGTCATGCAATATGATCCTTATTGGTGGTGCAATGGTTGAACTCGATAACCCACTTGTCGAGATGCAAGATGAGAGTCAAGTGAAGATAAAAGACGAAGAACAAGTAGGTTGAGGGCTAACGTCATTAATGAGTACAACATATTTAAAACTTTGATGCCGAACAAAATTTAATTCATTAGTGTTCCTTTGGCGATTATTCCTCAATCCATATTTATGCCTGGGTACTATCCTGTTTGTGCCACCATGCCCTCGCTTCTCAAATTAATTGGGATGCATTGGATAATCCTTATAACTTGCTAAGTTAGACACTCGTGGGACATGGAGCACGGGTGATGAATTCTATGTTGGCTTGCAATTTCCATCAAAAGATTCCTTTGAGAAGTTAGCTCTCAAACAATATTCCATTCACAGGCATCAAGAATACAATATTGAAGACTCGATTCACGAAGATTCACCGCCAAATGCCCTAACTTTGACGAAGGTTGTAGTTGGAGACTTAGAATACAAAGCAGGAGGTCGAATACGTGGCAAATTACAAAATATAATGGACCTCATAGTTGCGTAAGCCCATCTATGTCATTAGATCATAAATTGGACTCTCGTTTGATCTTCTTGCATTTTGGAGTT
Organism: Ormosia semicastrata; assembly: GCA_029884595.1. Taxonomy (NCBI): domain Eukaryota; kingdom Viridiplantae; phylum Streptophyta; class Magnoliopsida; order Fabales; family Fabaceae; genus Ormosia; species Ormosia semicastrata. Next base: position 3,760,341 of record JAQQTO010000051.1, on the reverse strand, counting down.
AGTCGAACAAAACCCGATGCACCCGTATCATTAATTATTGAACGGATTCGAAGTCAATTTGGTTACCAAGTTTCATATCGAAAGGCTTGGAAGACAAAACAAATGGCTATTGTGAATGTGTTTGGGGATTGGGACAAATCTTATGAGGTGTTGCCCAGATGGCTAGCAGCCATGCAGAGAGACATGGAAGGCACAAAGTGGTGGAGTTGCAAGATGAGGAATGTTTTGTGAATAACCGACTCGATCGTTCAAAAAGAGTCTTTTGTCGGTTATTCTGGACATTTAGACCATGTGTGGTTGGCTTCCGATATTGTAAGCCCATCATTCGATTGATGCCACTCATTTGTATGGCAAATATCGTCATAAGTTGTTGATTGCAACAACTCAAGATGGAGACAGTAAAACCTCTCGCCTATTGCATTTGCCATTGTGGAGGGGGAGACAAAGGATGCTTGGAGTTGATTCTTAGCCCACTTGAGATTGCATGTAACCCAACAAGAGGGCTTGTGTTTGATCTCTGATCGACATCGAGGCATCTTACAATCAGTGGCAAATGAAAATCTTGGATATTCCGAATGCATATCATGTCTTCTCGCATACGGCATATTGGTTCCAATTTTCACTCCAAATTTCGAGAACAAGGAGTTGAAAAGATTTTTGATTAACACAGTACTTTACATTTTCTCTTTGTGTTGTAACTTTTGTCGCTAATAATAGTTAGGTTGTAATACTAACCCAAATTATTCGATGTATCGTGTATGAACCAATCGCGATAAAGTTTGATGCTAGGCTAAAGAAGCTTAAAGTTACAACGGAGATGGCAAATTGGATTAACGAATTCCAAAAGAAAAATGGAGTTTGGCGTATGATGGTGGTCGCAGATTCGGTCATATGACTACCAATTTGTCGAGTGCATTAATGGAGTGTTGAAGGGTAGCGAGAATCTACCTATAATGCATTGGTTCAATTGACATATACGAAGTTAGTAGAATACTTCGTCAACCGAAAGGATGAGGCAAATTCGAAATTGACGACATTGAACCAGGTTTGATATTGTTTTACAATATTAAGTACAACCACAAACACATTGTTGTTCACACGTGCATCTATTTATGGTTTGATATTGTTATTCCCATTAATTTAACCAGATCTGGAGTGATGACTTATTGAAGCATTGGAGAGTAAACCTGGCAAAGGCCAGTTCACACCAAGTTCATCGGTACTATTAGAGAGAACACAAGGTTCATGGTTGAAGAGGCTTTTAATCTTGTAACAGAACACAATTAAACTTTCTTATACTTTGAACCTGGAAGCAAGGCGGTGTGGTCGTGGGGTGTTTCAAGCATTGCATTATCCTTGCTCGCATGCGCTATAAGTCGCGTTGTGCTTTATGGCGCTGACCCATTCGAACTTGTTCATAGGGTTTACAGTTGGAAAGCATTTATAGGGCCTATGAGTTTGACTTTGACCGGTCGGCCGAACCATGGTGGCTGCATAAGCTCCCGACGCCACTTTGGTGCCACCACGTGCATTGCTTAGATCCAAAGGTCGACCAAAATCAACCCGACTTAGGAATGAGATGGATTGGCGCGAAGCGTCAACACTGCGACATTCGTGTACAAGATGCCATCAACGTGGACATAATTCTTGTACTTGTCGTGTCGGCATCATCGAGTTCCTTGGGGGATAATGGAGCTCGACCATCAACTGCGCCCATCTAGTTGATCTCGACCTATTTTCATTTTTCAGAATCTTGTATTAGTAATGATGTGTATTTACGAGTTGTATTGTTTTGTATCACCGATAGTATGCAAAAAATTCGAATACTATTCTCCTATATATGTTAGTTGATTGTCGGTTGTTTTCTTTAATTATTCCATATTATATTCTTGTATAGTTATCATATGGTTATATCATATTTTATTATAAAAATAATAGGATCATACTAATTGTTGTTAATGTTTGGTATACACTGAAGAACCATCAAGGCATTCCGTGTAAACCCCGGACCCGAGGAAGGAATGTGCTCGATTTTGGAGTTGCAGGAGTACCATGTTTCCCAGACATGTATGGCGGGGGCCATGAGACCGACATCCACGTGTTAGACGTGCTCGAGACAGACGAAACATATGGACCCCCCGCTCCGATTATTCATTATCTTCACAGTCTGTTTCTCGGGAGTTGCCCACACAGTTATTGCGGTTTGATTGATCCCCGATCTCTGCGTTGGTTGAGAGATGTTCCCAACGCAACATTTCACATGCAGGCCGTGGAGTGCACCATTACGTTGGAGGATATCGGAATGATATCCATCTTCCCATTGATGGCGCGATGACACGGGCGTTACGCATAGGGACGATTGGCTCGGTTGTGCGCTATTAGTTAATTGATGAGACTCCCTCGCCGTAGAACGCATTGACATAACATACCCGTGGCGGCCGAGTGTTACTACGGTCCTTGAGGACGATGATGATGATTACGTGCAACAATGCACGACATTACATACTTCGCTTGCTTGGGGTTTCTTATGCCCCGACCATTCGGGTAAGCTCGTGCACTTGATGTTCCTTCCATTATTGGAGGACTTTGATTCTTTATAGTGGGGGTCCGCAGCTTTGGCGTACCTATATGAAGAGCTTTGTAAAGCTTGGATATGACACACGCGAGATCGGAGGTGCATGCATCTTATTGCGCATATTTAAAAATTCCCCGAATGCCCCTTCACTAGTGACCATGATGAGCCTGGTGTGTTTTACGATGTTCGTGGTCAACTACGTCCCTTAGGATGGGAGTAAGTTTCTATTTCATTTCATATTTTTACATTACTTTCATGACATGCTTTGTTAATAAAAATACTTACGTTTGCAATACTTTCATTTACCAAATAGGAAAGCATAAAGTATTGAGTTTGATATTATTTCCTTTCATATTATCGTCGCTTCTTCGATCATTGAAGAACGATGAGGTATGTCTTCGTTTACATTCCTTTGATATATTTTCTTATGCATATGCTGTCTTAATGTTTTGTGCATCTCATTTTTTCGGTTTATATGGCAACCATACACGGATGAACTTTGGCAAGATTGCCACCTTTTTGTGTGGTTAACATAAACCATAAATATGTTTCCATATTGTCGAGTGGCACCGGCCAATACCGCGTCATGCGCCGCTTTGGTCTTGACCAAAATATTTCATTTTATTTGTTACTCCAATACAAATTGCACTATTACATTAATTATTGAGGATTGGCTTTATCATTTATATAGCCACCCGATATCGTAGGGAGAAGCTTGTTGGGGAGTCCCATTGGTCGCACCCCTCGGTTCGCGTTCAGTACATGCGTTGGTATAAAAGAATTACCGAACGCCGGATTGCTCCCACAAGCGCATCTATTGAGAATTAAAATTTTTTAAAATTCGTTTATTTATATGTATTTTGTATTCGGTGATAATGACATAAATTGTATATGTTTATTAAACACATTGAAGTATTTGCTCGGTTCATCATTAATACCGAGAGGTCTTTCACAAATCCTACACTCATTCAGCATGACCGCATTACGATGGAGCAATTTGCGTCCGGCTCATCCAAAATAAATTTACATTTCGTGGCCGCCCGAGGAGTCGAGCCAACGAGGGAACGCTAAGCGTATATCGGAGGAGAGGATTAGCGAGATTTAATACACGACTTCGACATCCCGAGGACTCCATTAACTTGCCATTACGACACATATACCGTTACATACCCCCACATCTTCCTACTTACTTATTTCACTCGCCCACCACCTGCATATTACCCACCATACCCACCATACCCTTACTCACCGTATCCATACATTGCCATGCTTACCCCATTATCCTTACCCACCAATTTTTACCATACCCATCAAAAGTAAACTCACAACGTGTTTTTGTATTTAATGTGGGACCCATCTCATTGACATTTAGAGAATATATTTATTGATTTTGTAAAATACTATTGAGTAATATATTTTAGTTTAACCTAATTAGGTACACTTATATATGCTTTTCATGAACTTTTAGATTTTATTAAATATTGTGGTAATACATATATTAAAAGATCATTGCTTTTGGGAGATCCAACATTTAGGGAAACTTTGTAAATTTTTACTAATTGAATTACTAAAAATTTGAGATAGGGATTATTCTTTTAGATCGAATCTTACTCACTATCATCCGAATCCTACTCAACAAAAATTCATTTAAGTGATAATTCTCTTCTATGATATACCATTTAATTTTTATTATATGTTGTTTAAATTATTTGTGTCAAAAATAAATAAATATATTCAATAACTTCAATAATAAGATATTACGTATATTTGATTAGATTATTTTTAAATTTATTAAAAATCTTACATAAAGACAATTAAAAGTAAATAATTAATACCTCAATCGTGATTTTTATTGATCAATAAATTGAAACAAATTTTTTAAAAAATAACAAAAAAATAAACATATGTGTTATGTAATTAATAAATCTTCATAATAACTAAAATAATATTCAATATTATTAACATACTCAATTTGTCACTTTTTTTATTTTATATTATATATTTTATTCTCGTAATTAGTATGAATTCATTAATAAACGTTTATAAATATTTATTAAGTATTTTAATTAATTTTTAATTAATTATTTAATTTTAATAAAGAAAAAGATTGTGCGTTTTTGACTTCCACCTTAGCACCGTAGGATGATCACATAAATTGGTGTGTGGGAGAGAGTGACTCCCACTGCGATTCTCACCATCCTATTCCTTCATCTCATCATCGATTTGTGCCAAATATTAAAAATGTTCTTCCATAAGGCGTTTTGGTATATAGTTTTGCAAAACAATGACATTTTGATAAATAATTAAAAAAACTATAATTTGGTAAATAATTAAAAAAAATGATAATTTAATAAATAGTTAAAAAAATGACATTTTGATAAATAATTTTACTAATAGTGGTAGTTTAGTAAAAAACGGGCTAGTTTCTCACCAACCCAAGAAGGAAAATGACTTGAGCTCGTGGTAGACTTGGAAAAGAGAATATAGAAAAAGTCAGAAATTTTCCATAAGATTCGATGCGACAAAGAAAACCCAGAAAGGGTTTTGAGTCTCGGCACGGATCAAATCAGAATCAATAATTCCAAGCTCATCAAAGAGCTAGTTTGTTACAAACCCGTGAAGCGAAAAACTGAAGCTCGCGGTAAAGTTGGAAGCAGTAGCAGCAGAGGATAGGGAAGAGAAGTGAAGGTATTGGTGGAGGAGACGAAGCTTGTTCAGAGCTGAAGACACGGTGTTCAATGCCCAACGGAGAGAGAGAGAGAAAAAACAAGGGACACGGAGAAAAAGGGACGTTGGTTAATAGCAGAAAAATAACAGTGCGCACTCGCACACTTACACACGTAAAGTATATCACAATATTTTATTAACGAATAACTTTAAATTTTTTTAATTAATCTTACAAAATACATAAAGTATTTAATATTTTTTATGTTTTTAAACATTAAATATATTTATTTTTTAATTTAATATTTTTTATTAAATACTAAAAATATTATTATAAAAATATTTTTAAAAAATATAATAAAATTCTTTTTTTAACTAATTAGTATTATATAAGTTTTATTTCACTTTATTTTTTATTTTAAAAAAGTGAAATTGTATTAATTATATTTTAATTTTATCTTTATTTTTTTATATTTTAATATTTTTACTTATTAAAATAAAAAAATTAATTAAGTTATAATATTTTAGATGTTTTATTATAAAAATAATTTGATCAAAATAATTATATTTTTATAATTAATAATATTTAATAACTTTCTTACCTTTTATGCAAAAAGTTTTAAACAATTTTAAAACGAATTGAGTAATTATTTATAATTAATCATAGTTTGTGCTACAAATATCTCTTGAATATATAAATAAGTATAAGTAAATTATAAGTTAATTATGTTTAGTAATTAATTAATAAAAAATAATGTGAAATGGTATGTGTAAACATGTGTGAATATTATTTGTAGGTGGAGACGTTTGATGTCACGTTAGGCCAAAATTGTTTTGTGGTCCAGAAAGATAAAAGATTTTAGGTGGTTGTTCTGGTATAATTAAAAATTATTTGCCATTAATAGTATCTTATAATATTTAAATAGTATTTTAACATATAAACAAGTGAGTCTAATTCATCAATTCATATAAGAGGATTATTTTGTAATTTTATTTTTCGCTGTACTATCCTTATGGGATTATGAAAATTGAAAACAATTGTGCAATCTTCAAAATAAATCTAATAATATTCTTTTGAGAGAGCCACGTGAACAAGGGTGAAGTTCTGTCTGAGTTCTTTTGAGAAGTGAACGGCAACAATGTTATATTATCGAATTTTGTTATATTTTTTAAAATAATTTTTTAATAATATTTTATTATTTAATAAAAAAATTAAATAATAAATTAAATGTAACTAATATTTTAAAATTATAAAAAATATTTAATATTTTTTTATTTAATAATTAAAAGAATTATTAAAAAAATGAGTTAAAAAAATTAATCATTTTCCTATGTTATCATCCGTGAATGGAGTTTGAAAATAACAAGCCTCTCCCTCATCAAGAACCTGGTTTGGCCTATTGGCTCTGACTTCCCTTCGCACCCTAAACAAGTTAGCAATACTTTTTTAAAAAACCTGTTTACTAAAAAAAATAATTTATCCCTCTAATCATCTTTTTTTTATTGTCATTGGAGATACAACTTATTTAGTTATATATAATATAATATATATTATTATAATAATTATAAATTATAATTATAATTATTAATCAATTATAATATATTAATATATTTTTTAATTAAATATTAATAAAAATCAATAACAAAAAATTAAGCTAGTAAATTAAAATAAAAATAATATATTTATTAATATATTTAATGTAATATAATTATTAGATTAAAAATAATAAATTAACACTCATTTCCTATTTTTATAGATGCTCACTACTTTCTTATTCTGATATTTGGTCGATGTGGGACTTGAAAGACTAGAGTAAAAAAGTGAGCAACTTAGTATATCTCTAAATCTCACATCGACCAAAGATTAAAGTAAAAAAGTTATGAACATCTATAAAATTAGAAGGTGAGTGTTAAATTATAATAAAAACCTATTGACTTTGAGTAGGCCCGTTAGCTTATTTTATGACTTAGGCCAATTAATTTATATAAAGACATATTGATTTATTTAAAGATAAGTTCGTTAGTTTATGTGAAACATATTAACTTATTTAAAGATAAATTTATTAACCTATATAAAAGTTTATTGACCTATTTAAAAGCAAATTTATTAATTTATTTAAAGACTTTACTACAAAGTAAGTCTTTAAATAAATTTTTAAGTTATATTAAATTTTTAAAAAGATCAATCAAATTTTAAAAATTAACTTATTACAAATTTATAAATCAAATTCAAACTTTATAATTAAGATATAAATTAAATTTATTTAAAATAAAATCTGATCTAACTTAACCTATTTTCACCTCTATCCGTAAATACTTCATAAGTTCCAACTTTCAGATTTGCATTCTGATCTTTAGTACTGTGACAACAATATTGCTGGCCGAACAGAGGGCTTTCTCTCCCCTCGACACTGCGACATTCATATATGCATTGGGAGAAAGAATTTTATTTAAAAAAAAGCATCATCATTAGCTTTCATAAATGAGAAACTCGACATCACTTATCATATTTCTATTAGAATTTTTTTTGGTCAGAAACAATTTATTTTAAAGATTGCACAATTGTTTTCAGCTTTGATAATTCCTTAACGATAGTACAGCAAAAAAAATTATAAAATAATCTTTTTATATGAATTGATGAACTAAATTTATTTGTTTATATATTAAAATATTATTAAAAATTATAAAATATCATTAATAATAAATAATTTTAATTACCCTAGAACAACCATCAAGATTTTAATCGGAGGAAAGTGAATGCGTCGTGTAAGAAGGATGGAGGAAAGTGAATGTGTCGTGTGACAAGGATGGAAGACATGGTCACGGCCAGTGAGAATCCACGTTTTTTCGACACGGCAGACAGACAGACCCCAAAACAATCAATGATTTTTGTTTTTCTGTTTCGTGATTTTAGCACACAGATTTGATATTTTTTTTGTCATCGGCAGTTCCCAAGCCAACAACAGCCTTTTCACAATTCTCAAGTTCCATTACAGCACACGATGACAAAAAGAAAGATTCTGAGCATGGAATATTAGTTAATTACCCGGTGGCCAAGAAAATAAATGTAGAATGTAGGGTTGCCGACGCGTGGGTTTAGAGATTAAGATTTAGGGTAGGTCGGGTTTAATCCAGCCAAAATTTAATTTGATATCTTTATTGGGTTTAATTTTTAGATTAAGACTTGATGAATATGATTTGGTTATTGATTGGATTGAAATTAGATTAATTTAATATTTAGATATTTAAAAATTTGAATATTATATATATTTAAGTTAAAAAATTTAAAAATATAAAAACTTTATATAATATATATTTTAAAACAAATTATATTAATGTAAAAAATATTAATTTAAGTTAAGAAAGTTTATACTTTGTTATTAATTTTTATAAAATTATAAGATTAAATATGTTATGTAACATTGGATTGAATTTGATCAATCAAATGTGATCCAAACTCGATCCAAAAATATATCGAATCAAATTTAAAAAATCTAATATGACCAAATTAACTTTGAGTCAAATCGATTATTGAGATTAACAAGATCATAAACATCCTTAGGATAATGTATTAAATACTCCCTCTGCTTTTGTTTTAGGAAAAAATTTTCATTTTATTTGTTACTTTCAAAAATTAATAAAATATTAATTAATTATTTTAAACTTTATCATTTTATTTTGATATCTCAACTAAATAAAATGAGAGAGCATTCATAAAGTAAAAATATAATTTAGTTAAATGTAATTATATTTTTTAAAATTAAAATTATTTAATAAATTTCTTAATTCTTATGAAAAAATTTAAACGATAAATATTATGAAACATATGAAGTATTAAATATAATCATTAATACATAAATACTTTCCAAATTATAACTTTCAATAATTACATATATAAATTCTGATAAAACTCATTTAAAATAAATTTATTTCTAAAATAAATAAGTAAAGTATATCATGTTTGATTTAATAAAGTGTATTGAGATATTAATTTATTAAATAATTTAAAGTTAAATACATCTTTATTTACTTATTTCAAAAACAAATTTACTTTAAATAAGTTTTTTTTTATAAATTCATTGATGCTTAATTGGTTTTGTTAAATTTTTATATAGTTTTAAAAGTAAAACTACGACGTGTTTTTGTACTTAATGTGGGACTAATCTTCAGACAATTTTATCCACAAAGTATTTTGAGTAAATTTTAAACCTCTACACTTATACACCATGAACTAAAATTGCACATATAAATTAATACATATATTAAAAGATGTTGCTAACCAGTGTACATTGGGCACGTATACTAAATGACTTTTCATTAAATTCCTTTTAGTTAACTCGTTCAAAGGCACAATAAAATTCTTGATTTTGTAGGAATTTATCCATGAAACCTGCAAAAGTTTTTAATAGGGTATTCATATTTAAAAAATAAATAAATAAAATTTCAGTTAAATTATTTCTAATTACAAAATTATTTAATTAAGTTCTTGAAACTTATAATATTAACACAAACTGATTTGCTTACTATAAATATTTATTACAGAATCTAACGGTCATAAGCCAATATAAACATATTTAAAAGTTTTTAAAAATATAAAAACTCTATTAAATAATCTAAATTATAAAAACTTATTTAAAAATTCAATAAAACTATAATTACAAAAAAGTAATTTAACTTTAGATTTATTATACAAACTAGTGGAAAGAAAGAAGATTGGGGATTGACTCTCCACCTTAGCACCAGGAATGGCACTCGCGTGGTGTGTGGGAGAGAGTGACTCCCCACTCCCGATTCTCACCATCCATTCCTTCTCTCATCATCGATTTGTGCCACGAGTGAGTTTTTTTTCTTCCATCCCTGTTTTCTAGTTCCTTGCAAATCCCCACAAGGACCCGAAAATGCCTAAAAATTTTAAAAACTAAAATAAAAAGTTGAGAAAAGCTTAAATATAAAATGGGAAAAAAATTCATATTTTATTATTTTAAATTATTTACTAATAAAGAGTTAAATGACTAAAAGGGACAAAGTCACTAAAAAGTGAGTTAATAATAAAGGATTTAAGTAATTTACATAAAGTTATAAATTTAAATCTTAATACCTTTATTGTAAAAAATAAATAAATAAAAGGAATAAAGGCTATTAATGTGTGTGTATCATTAACTATATTTTTTATATAATTTGTCAGGGATAAGGACCTATGAGTCCGGTAATATGCTCCCAATTTCCATTCTTGAATTAGCCTTAGGGGAGTTTTTTTCACAATCTCTGTATCGGTGGAAAAAATTTCCAATTTCAAGTCTTCAAATAGGGTAATCCCCATTGAAATATGTGAATGCAGAGATTTTTTTGTCATCTCAAACTACCACCTAAGCTGTTGCTGTCCTTTTGAGATATCCTATCCTCTAAATTAATTGTTATTCAAAATTTTGAAAAACACCTATACATTAAGTGACGTTTTGATTTTAAAAAAAACCTTAAAAAACTAATTTATCCCTTATAATCATCTTCAAAAATTGTCATTGGAGATACAAACTTTCCACTGTCAACATAATTGCAAGGTTTTTCTAAGGAAAAACTCTAAGATACTCTTGAAGTAATGGCGTTAGTAGATGAAATTTAATTTAAATTTTGTTAAATAATATTTTAAATTTAATCAACTGATATGTATAATTATGTAGCTTAAGTGTTATGTTTTTATTAGATTAAGTGTAATATTCTCATAGTACATATGAGCTTTTTCTTTTTGAGTGCCTTGTTCATTTAAAAATTAAAAAAAAAAGCCACTTATTGTATTAATGTTTCTAATTGTAACAATTAACCCTTAAGTTGAAAAGGAATAATATTGCAAAAAAATTATTAAATAAGAATAAATGCACTTAGTTTTATAAATCAAATTGTGATTAACCCTTAATTATTTATTTTGACAGTTGGTGTTTAAAGAAATGGAAGAGATAGCAAGTTTCATATTTGGATTGTAAGTTTGTGTTTCCTTAATATATTATAAAACCCAGGAAATGTGTTTAATTAAAAAATTCAATTGGGAGGAGCATTGATCCTTTAACACTTGTCTTTTTCTTAGAAAAATGTTAACTAATGTAGTTAGTTAGTTAGTTAATTATCATTAGTGTTTCAGTTAGTTGGTTATGCTAATTATGATAGTTAACTACAGTTGTTTTGTCTATATATAGAACTTTGTATTCTGTTTGTTATTCAGAATGAGAAATCCATTTTTCTCTCAAACTGGTTGAGACTATTTTCTCTTCTCCTTCACTTCGTTCATGTATTTGTTGAGAGTTAACATGGTATCAGAGCCTCTTTCCTGAGGGGCTCTGTTACTGCTGCATTTCTCTAATTGTTTTTCGATCACAGATCATAGTTCTTGCTCTTTCTTTTTTGGGAATTGTGATTTTTTTGCTTTTGGATCTTTTATGATCCTGCTTTTGATCCATATTCAGTTAGAATTTGCATGTGATTGATTCGATTCTAACTGATTCACGATCTGGTTTAATTATATTGTAATTGAATCTTGATCGATTCGTTGTTGTGATTCTTTGTGCAATTGATCTTTCAGGTTCAAATTGCGATTGTGATCATCTTCTGTAATTGAAGTTTGATGGCAGATTCTGGTTCAAATACATCAAACCCTAATATGACTATGAGGACTGTGATCAATGTTACTAATGTAACTTCATATTTCACTAGCCCTTATTACTTGCTGCAGAATGAAAATCCAGGATCTGTGATAGTCTCTGATAGATTAAATGGTGAAAACTATCATCAATGGTCAAGAGCTGTTATGGTGGCTCTTAGCTCAAAGAACAAAGAACAGTTCATTGATGGAACTTTGCCTAAGCCTCCCGTCACTGATCAGAATCATAAGATTTGGTGTAGATGCAACAAGTTAGTACTTTATTGGCTCTTGCATTCAATGGAACCATCAATTATGCAGAGTGTTCTTTGGATGGAAACTGCAAGTGAGGTATGGAAAGATCTCAAAAATAGGTATTATCAGGGAGATATATTTCGCATTTCTGAATTACAGGAAGAATTATATCTGCATAAACAAGGAGACTCATCCATAAGTACCTATTTCACTCATTTGAAAGGAATTTGGCAGGAGCTTGATAATTTTAGGCCTATTCCTTCTTGTAAATGTCAGATCAATTGTTCTTGTGATTTGATCCCTACAATCCAGTCTTATAGAGAGAATGATTATGTAATTAGATTTCTTAAAGGTCTAAATGAGCAATACTCAGCTGTGAGGTCCTAGATCATGCTCATGGAACCTCTCCCACACATATCAAAAGTGTTTTCTCTACTCATACAACAAGAAAGACAACTCAATATTCAACTTGAGGAGCCAAGAATTATGTTCAAAGTCAAGAATGATGCAAGAAAGACAGGCAGAGGAACTCGTGGTAGGGGATCAAACTCAAAGGTAGAAATGGAATGGCGGAGAGGCAAAAGCACTAAATTGTTCTTCTTTTAATAAGGTTGGACATATGGTAGACACATGCTATAAAAAGCATGGTTACCCTCCTAATCTTCAGAAAACGCTAGTGCAAATAATTTTGTGATAGAAGAAGACATAGAAGATGACATGAGATCTGTCAAGTCATTCAAGCACAAACAAGAGATGGAAGACAGTTCAAAGTTGAGCTTCACACCCAAACATTACAAAGCTATACGGCCATGCTCAGTAAATCAGAATGGATGCTATGAATCACGTGTTAGCCACATTGTGACTCATTGACAAAATGAGCAATCAGTATCATTTGTCTTTGTCAATAATCACAAATTCTTTGAATCACTGGATCTTAGATACAGGGGCCACTGATCATGTATGTTAATCCCTGTCCTTACTTCAATGTCATAGAAGAATAAGACCAGTTAATGTTAAACTTCCAAATGAATCTCATATGATTGCTGACATTGCCGGAACAGTTGTCTTATCTGAAAAATTATATCTCACAGATGTGCTATATATACCAAATTTCTCCTTCAATTTGATTTCAGTATCAAGGATGGTCAAAACAAATGATTGTAAGTTGGTTTTTGACCATGATGCTTGTCATATACAGGACAGCATCACCTTGAAGACGATTGGTACAACTAGCTTGGAGTATGGTCTCTACACACTCCATCCACTGGCTTGTTTTCCTATTTTTTTTCCTGTTGTGAATGCTGCTACTACCACTAGGAGTAATATCTGGCATTTGAGGTTAGGTCACTCTTCTCATGACCGATTGGTTCAATTGAATAAATGCTTTCCCTTTATCAATTGTAATAAGGTAGTAGATCCCTGTGATATATGTTACATGGCAAAACAGAAAAAATCTCCTTTTCTACACAGCACATCTACATCTGATGCTTTATTTGAATTACTGCATATGGACATATGGGGGCCTCTCTCTATACCTTCCATGTTTGGTCATAGATACTTTCTTACAGTGGTAGATGATCATTCTAGACACACTTGGATATATTTCATGAAGTTAAAATCTGAGATAGCTAGTCATATTCAAAGTTTTGTTGCTTTAATGGAAACTCAATTTGGAGCCAAAGTCAAAAGGATTAGAACTGACAATGGGAAGGAATTTGTGTTGACTGACTTCTATAAACAAAAGGGAATTCTACATGAAACCACTTGTGTAGAGACACCACAGCAGAATGGCATTGTGGAGAGAAAACATCAACACATCCTAGCTGTGACTCGTGCCATCATGTTTCAATCTAGCATCCTTAAATGTTTTTGGACACACGCTGTAAGTCATGCTGTCTTCATTATCAATAGATTGCCAACTCTATATTTGAAGAATAAATCACCTTACCAAATTCTATACCAGAACTTACCTAACCTTGAACCATTAAAGGTGTTTGGTTGTCTTTGTTTTGCTACCACATTGCCTAGTCACAGAAAGAAACTTGATTATAGATCCAGAAAATGTATCCACATTGGATTCAAGCCTGGCACCAAAGGCTATTTACTGTTTGATCTTCAAACCAGAGAAGTATTTTTGTCCAGAAATGTATCTTTCCATGAAACCATATTTCCTTTTGCTGCCCTTCCAAATGCAAATCATTACACCACACCTATGCCCATCACACCCATCCAAGACATTGATAAATTATCATCTTTTGATCCTTGGTTCACTCCACTTTCATCTATTCAGCAGTCCACTACTCCAATTTTATCATTCTCTGGTCACACACCAGTTTCCTCAACCTCTTCTAACATTGCTCAACCACCTGTATCCTCACCTACACCTAGATCTATACCTTTACCCCCACCAACTAGACAGTCAACTAGAATCTGCAAGCCTCCCTCATATCTCCAAGATTTTCATTGCTACCTCACTACTACCACTAAAAATCAACACAAAACCAAATATCCTCTCTCACATTACCTTTCATATGATAATTTCTCACCTTCTCACAAGCATTTTTCTCTTGCTATCCATTCCGCTTCTGAACCTACCACTTTCCAGGAAGCCATTCAACATCTTTCTTGGAAATAAGCTATAGATACTGAGTTGGCAGCACTTATTAATAATCATACCTGGACTTTACAACCTTTACCACCAGATAAGAGACCCATCAGCTACAAGTGGTTGTTCAAAATTAAGTACCATGCTGATGGCTCTATAGAAAGACATAAGGCTAGACTTGTAGCCCGTGGATTTACTCAAACTGCAGGGTTAGATTACCTTGAGACATTCAGCCCTGTAGTCAAGATGACCACTGTGAGGCTGCTGTTATCTTTAGCTTCTTCCCTCAATTGGTTCATTCACCAGTTGGATGTTAACACTGTCTTCTTACGTAGAGATTTAATGGAAGAAGTGTATATGCACATACCACCTGGTCTTGAAGTTTCTGATTCTCGTTTGGTTTGCAAGTTACAAAAATCCTTGTATGGATTGAAACAGGCTAGTAGGCAATGGAATGCCAAGCTAACTGATTCTCTGCTTGCCTCTGGTTTCCTTCAATCTCGGGCAGATTATTCTTGTTCACCAAGCAATCATCCACTGGTTTCACTGCTATCCTAGTTTATGTTGATGACTTGGTGCTTGCGGGTAATGATCTTGCAGAAATTCCAAAGATATCAAGTCACGCTTCATCAATGAATTCAAGATCCAAGATCTTGGTGAATTGAAATAATATTTTTGGGTTTTGAGGTTGCTAAATCCCAATCGGGAATATCTTTATATCGAGAAGTATTCCCTTGATTTGTTGCGAGATAAGTTTGCTTGGTCTTCTTGGATGCAAACCGTGCTCCAATCCTATGGATCCGAAATTGAAACTCGGTACTAATTCGGGTAGTCCACTTTCTCGATTCTTCATCATACCGACTACGAGATTGGCAAACTTCTTTATCTTACACATACCGGACCGACATCATTATCTTATGTGCAGTAAGCTCGATCAATACCTTGATGCTCTACTGGATGTGCATTACCATTTTCGCCCACTAGAGTACTTCGATATATCAAACAATCTCCTGGTACAGACTTATTATTTCCTAGACAGTCTGACTTATGCTTAAAGGGGTTTACTGATTCAGATTGGGGAGCTTGTCCTGATACTCGCCGTTCTGTTACGGGTTTATGTTTTTTCCTTGGGAATGCTCCCATTTCTTGGAAAAGCAAGAAACAATCCGTTGTTTCTCGTTCTTCTTCTGAAGTCGAATATCGGGCATTAGCACAAGGGACATGTGAGGCTCAGTGGCTTCTTTATCTTCTTCGTGATTTGCACATACCTCACCCTAAACCAGTGGCTCTTTACTGTGATAATCAGTCTGCACTTCATATTGCTGCAAATCCTGTATTTCACGAACGCACCAAGCACATTGAGCTTGATTGCCATGTTGTCCGCGACAAAGTGCGAGCTGGAGTCACACACCTTCTCCCTATTGCAACTCAAGATCAGCTTGTTGACATCTTGACTAAGCCTTTGCAACCAGGACCCTTCCTTAATTTGTATTCCAAGCTTGGCATGATTGACATTCATTCCAGCTTGCAGGGGGGTGTTA
Source organism: Ormosia semicastrata (assembly GCA_029884595.1). Taxonomy (NCBI): domain Eukaryota; kingdom Viridiplantae; phylum Streptophyta; class Magnoliopsida; order Fabales; family Fabaceae; genus Ormosia; species Ormosia semicastrata. Next base: position 3,744,073 of record JAQQTO010000051.1, on the reverse strand, counting down.
ACTAATGTAGTTAGTTAATTAGTTAATTATCATTAGTGTTTCAGTTAGTTGGTTATGCTAATTATGATAGTTAGCTACAGTTATTTTGTCTATATATATAACTTTGTATTCTGTTTGTTATTCAGAATGAGAAATCCATTTTTCTCTCAAACTGGTTGAGACTATTTTCTCTTCTCCTTCACTTCGTTCATGTGTTTGTTGAGAGTTAACAAAAAACAAAAGATGTTATATGGCAAATTAATCAAACGGTGTTTGATATTGGAAACAGAGGTCTCACTCGTTAATATCATATGCCAGTGACTTTGTCTGTTATGTAGAAGTTTATTAATGGCAAAGATTAAAAAAAATATTTGAAAGAATTAGACCAAAACAAAAAATTAAAGATCTAAATAAAAAAATGTTATATTTTTAAGAACTAAAAATATATTTAAATATTTCTTATTTTTGGATATTGATTCTAATATTTTTTATTCATTTATATTTTAGTCCCTAAAAGATCAATATCTTAATAAATAAAAATTATAAGGATCAAATTTTCATAAAAAATAGAGACTAATATTTTAATAAGTGAAAATTGTAATGATTAAAAATTAAATAAATAAAAAATATAAATATAAATACTTTAATAATAGAGATCAAAATTTAAATAAGTGAAAATATATTATATTAAAAAAATTAGAAGAGCCAAAATCTAAATAGATGAAGACTTTAGTGACCAGAATCTTATTTATACACCGGGAGCATATTAATGTGCATACAAAGCTGGGACTGGCATGTACGGGTCAAAGTCAAACACATCTGTAGAGAAGGAAATAGGTGTGGAGACAACATGGCAAATGCTAGTCTCAGGCATGGACCATCAGTAAGAACGTGGGACAGGTCTCCTGCAGATTTGTATGGGTTGGTTGTGAGTGACGCTATGGAAGTCCTTACTCCCACAATTGATAGTGTTAGGCCTGTTCTGTTTTTTGGGCCTTGAGACCCGATTGTAACCCCCCCCAAAAAAAAGGTAACCCAAAACTAAAGATGAAAATTCGAAGAACACCCAATAAAACTCATGCAGATTCAATAGTTAACGATGAAGGATAAGAAGCTAATAGGATTGAGTCAGCTGATCAATCTTCTAATAATTATATGATTTAAGTTCGAATACTGTAATTTCTTGTTAATAAGCGATTCATTGCAAATTGTAATTCACTGTAATATAGATGTGTTTTTTAGAATAGATTTCCATCGTTACTTTGTACAGAAAACAACCATAGTGTCTTATTATGAAAATACAACAACTACTCAAGAATTTTATGTTGTGCACTCAAATAGAAAATACAACTTTTAAATCTCTCAACTGTTATTGAAGGAATTTAGAATAAAAATAAAACAATTTTTTTGAAAAAGAGGGAAAGTAAAAAGTCGTTTTTCCCCCCTCTTAACTGCCCTCAACAATAAACATGTTTTTTATATACCTAATACACATATCATTCTATTAATCAAATGACATATTCTTTCAGATATATGCTCAGGCGACATATCCTTCCATTAATAAATAAATATGTTTTAAATGAAATGTGTTTATTAATTAATAGACATGTTCCATCTTTCTAACATTAATTATCTTACAGCTCCAGAGACATACTAAATATTGAGTAACCCACTATTTATATTGAAAAGTAATACCAATCAGAAATAAGATGATACAGGGGCCATATCACATGTGCTTCTCAAGGACCACTTCGTATTCTAATTTGAAAATTAATTGTAATTGCAGTACAGGACAAAAAGGAGTATTGATATCAAGCCCAATGTGATAAATGTGTAGAAACATCTTTTCACAATAAGTAAAATTTATGATCTCTAATAAATCTTATAAAATAAATATTCTAAAAATAATTTGCAAAACAAATCTACTAAAAAAATAGTCAAAAAATAATAAAACAATTTAAAAACACTAAAAACAATTAATTTAATTGGGAAAAAATCCATGTGTTATATCTTCCAAAATATTGGCCAAAATGTTTTATTTGTTATATTAAATTATCAAAAAAATTATATATAATTTTTTGTCAAATTTTTGTCAAAAATTGTACTAATTTTTTTTTTTTGTAATGTTTGCACAGACTACTAATACAACTACACTTGAATTTCGAGGACATGGGTTCAAATATGAAAAAAATAATAATTCTCATAGAAAAATAATATAATCTTCGTACTCTTGTAGTTGATGATTGAGAATTAATTTTATGGAGAATTTAAATAAACCAAACCTATAAAGATATCTCATAATTTTACAAAAAAAAAAAAAAACTACGCTTGAGTTTGATAAAAATTAAGAATACAAGTTTTAAGTGAGGTCATGATAAATTTATAGATAATAAATTATAAAAATTATATAGCATTACTCTAAAGTAAATTGTTCACAGCTAACTTGCCATGAATTATATTTCAGGGAAAGATAAAAGCATATACATTTCTTTGTAGGTCTGACAGTAATTAGTAAGGGAGCTCAGACAAAAATAACCGAAGCAAAAGTTACAAGATTCAATACTCTTTCAGTATAACTTTAGTCTTTTTCTTTTTTTCATCATTTCTGTATAATTTAGTTGAAAAAAAGTTCTTGATTTGGCATCCTTCCGAAAGTATTTTTGACTCTTCCATAAGTAACTTTCGAGTTACTATTAAGGCCGCCATTATTACTTTAGAGTGGCTACAATTAAGTTCAGCGGACTTCCAAGAGAAATTTGTCTTGCCACTCTTGTTGCAGGCTCCAGCATGATTCACTGATTTGTAAATATCAAAGGAGATGGCAACACATTCCCTTATTAAGGTTATTTGTGTGGATGGATATTTATTAACACACAAAATTGATGGGCCTTCAAACAGGGTGAGAAATAAATGGACTGCCTTGTCCAATGAGAAATGTTGTGCATGAGGACAAATATCATGCCAAATGATAAGAATGAAAAAGTATTGTAATATGGATGAGATTATTTTATTATAGAGTAGATAACATACTATTATATTGGGTTGCATGTAGGGTTGTAAATAGATGAGCACTTGATGTTTGTCGCGACCAGAATCATGGTAAAAAATAGTAACTCATGATATTTTAGAAAATAAAAATGAAATCATCACTAATTTTATTTAAATTAAAAAAATTAAAAAACTCTTATGAGTAAATAGTCTTTGAGAATTAGATTAGATTTGGGAGTCGGTTATACTTAGGGAAGAATGAAAACTTAATCTCACTCTGACTTTCTAACGATCCGTTCTAAAACAAATAAGTCAATTGCACAAATTATTAATAATATAAAATATATTTATTTTACTTCTCTTTTTTTTGAAAAAGGCAATGTAACTATTTTTTTATTTTTTATTTATTATTATTATTTTTTAAAAGAGCAAGAAAGAAAAAAAAATTACGAAAATTTATTTTTTTGCTTGATTAATAAAGATTCTCCACTCTCTACGTATCCTTAAAAAATTGTAATCAAATAAAGAATCTTAAAGTCACGTAGTTCTCTAAAAAATAAGTGAGTTGGTTGATTTTAATTAAAAAAATTAATTTTTGACTTTAAATATTTGAATTAACAAGTCATCGCGACTTAGTTAATCCTAAGTTAAGATTCATTGTGATAACACAAGACTTTTATGCACTCAATTAGAGCGTACTTTCATTATCAAGTTTAAAAAAAAAACCATTTAAAAAGTTGAGTTTTTATCGATTAGCAATTTGTTTTATTTCGAAAAGATAAAATTTTGAAGACAATAAATAAATAAATAAAGAAAATAATCATCATTACCGTAGTGTGGTGGCACGGCTTAATCTTATTTTATTCTTCTAAAAAAGATCCAATTATTTTATTATTTTTTATTTTTATCATTTTATCATTTTTTATATTTTATATATCTTTCATGTGTTACCCTTTTTTAATTTTCGTTTTTTATATTTTATGTATTTTCATTTTTTATCTTTTTTTGATTTTTTATTTCATTTTTTTTATGTTTTACTTCTTTAGCTAAATCAAATATGCACAAGTTTTTTTCTTTAAAAAAAAAACAAAACAAAACTCAATTCAAGATACTAGCCCTAAGCATAACTCTCAACTCAAAATTGACAAATAACACGTATCCCAATTAGCCACAAAATGACCCAAAGTTAGAATCATCAAAAGAAAGACAAAATCCCAATCCAAAAATAAAATCAATTGAAAAAATTTTTGATTCCTCTTTTTACCAAAACTAGGCCTAAATTACCCAAATCAAATTGCTACAAATTTAAACATGCCCAAATTGTCATGCCAACAGAATAGCCCTCAAAAGAAAAAAATAAAAATAAAGAGTTAACCCAAAACAAAACCTAACATTGCTGCAGAAATGGAAGGACCTTTCACCTTGGTGCTTCTGAGAAGTAGATTCAAGATAGCAGCGTTGAGTGACGAGCTTGGGCGGCAGCAGAGTGGCATCCTCGGCGAAGGTCCAGCGGCTGGTTAATGGTGCGATGCGGCTTCGGTTGGCTGGTGCGCAGCGGGTGCGGCGATGGTGGGTCACGCTGATCCGAGCCTGGAGCCGCCGGATCTTGGTCTTTTCGGATCTGGCCGGTGGTTTAGGAGCAGGTGCGTCGACGCGGAGGCTGGTTTGGCTCGTGTGGAGGAGCTGCACTTCGCGGGGTGGTGTGCGGTGCTGCCGTCTGACGATAGCTGCGCGGAGCGGATGGAGTGACCGGAACTGGAGCAGGCGGTGCAGATTCCGGGTGAGGGGCGGCGTAGAGGTCTCGGGTTCGGTGTTTGCTGGCTCGGACGGTGATTTTCATGCGGCGGTTCTGGTGAGCACGGGAGGTGGGTTTACGGTGGGCTGGTACGGGTCTTGGTGGTTGAAAATGAGTTTGAGGAGTTTATGGGTGGTGAAAAAATTGAAGGTTGTGGAAGGTGGATGTTAATGATGGTCTGAGAATGGGTGGCAGCAAAGTGTTGTGGTGGTTAAGGGAGGTTGAAGGTGAAGTTTGATTATGGAAGGTGGTTATGGAGGGTGAAGATGAAGGTTGAAGGTGATGGTGGTAATGGGAGGTTGAAGGCGATGGTGGTGATGGTTGCTGAGTTGAACTGAGTTGACTCGATTGGAAATAGAAGCTTGATGGTTGATGATGGTTGGAAGTCATGGTGGGGAAGAAAATGGTTATGGAGGGATGAAAGGTTGAAGATGAGATGAAGGATGGTGGTGAAAATGGGAGATGAAAAAAAATCCCCCTGAATAGCAATGTCTGTGTTGGTTTAGTAGTGAAAGTGAGAGTGAAAATGTGAGTGGGTTTGTCTGTGTGCAGGTGAGGAACGTAAAAGTCAGAGTGAGTGGGGGCAAAGCACGTTGTCCCCTTTGCAATAGTGTGTGCTACTGTAGTGATGTTGCATGGGAAGTGCGTGGCTAAAATAAGAAAAGAAACATAGAACAAGAAAAGATAATTGTTTCCTTCCAAAAGTAAAAAAAAAAGACAAGTAGCAACAATAGCTTTTACGTTATTCTTTTTTTCTTTACCTTTTTCTTTTTTGTTGTTTTGTTTTGTTTTTGTTTTTGTTTTGTTTTTGTCTTGTTTTGTTTTTTTTTTAGGTTAAGGTGAACTTATGTGTTTTGGCTAAAAGAAAAAGGTTAATAATATTTTATTTTTTTTTTTTTTTTTTTTTTTTAACTCAGTTAAAATTAGATGTTTATAATATTTAAATTTGGTTTGTTAATAAAAAAATTGTTTAAAATTAATTTATTTATTTAAATAAGTTAAATTTAAAAATTAAGTTTGATTTATTTAAAAATATAAAATTTTAAGTTTGACTTATTTAGTTTGTTTATGATTTAATTATTTTTTATCTTTTTATTAAATCTCTCCTTAAAATATATTTTATTTTTTTAAATTTATTAAACTAATAATTAATAAACATTTTTATAGTAGAAGATAAATAAAAAATAAAATTAATTTTTTTCATAATTTATTACATAAAATGATAAAAAATTTATAACTTTCTACTATTACAAAAAGAAATTTCAAAAGAAAATACTTAAATATGTTTAATATATTTCTATAATGAAAATATCTTTTTTCCTTTGTACACGAAAATAAAGCCTCCTAACAATTTATTGTTAACCATTTATAAATATTTATTAAGTTACTAAGATAAATAATTTTAACGATCTTATATTTTTTATTTTTTTTATTAACTATGATAATTTCTACTTACATCATAATATAAATATATATAACTAACCTCTAAAGTTTTACGTGAAAATTAGCATCTTCCTCATTTTACATTTGACAAAAAGGCCAATCTCCTCTTTCTTTATGCAACTTAAAAATTATGGATAACTATATCAATTTATCTCAATGTTCTCTTTCTAATTTAATTACACTATCTCTCCTATTTCTCTCTCTCTCTCTCTCTCTCTCTCTCTCTTATTTCTTTCTCAATAGGAATGGTAATTTTACTCGTCTCCACGGATACTCACGGGTAATACCCATGACGGAGACGGGTAATACCAGTCAAATTTTTCTCGTGGATATAAATATCAATTTTGTGTTATTCCCGTTTAATAAATAGGGCGGGGGTGGTTCCCCCCGTACCCGCAGGTATCCTCAAAAAATTTACACAAATATTTTATATAAAATTATTTAAAAACTTAATTATATAAATGAAAATATTATAAAGTTATATAAATCAAAATTATTTTAGGTGTTTGACATTATTTTTGAATTAAGTTGTATTGAACAAATTTTAAAAAATTATAGTATTATACATTTTTTTATTTTTTATTTTTTTTATTTTTTTTTGATTTTTTTGAATTTTTTTTATAATTTATTGGATACCCACAAATATCCGTAAAATACTTGATTTACCCAAAAAAAAAGATAAATGAGTACATACATGAATATAGAGATGAAAGCGGAGACGGATATTATTCACAGGACGAGAGATGGGAGGCTACTATCCGTCCTCGCCCTGGCCCGTTGCCATCCCTCTTTCTCAACGTCTCTCACGTGCACTCACCATCAAAATCTTTTTTTTTTTTGGTGCAGCCACCAAATTCTTTATTACTTGTGTTATTGAGACTTAACAAAAGTATGACCAAGGATGTAAATATAGCATTTTGAATTGTTAATTATTTCATGGTTGGCTGCTTAAGTTAGTTTGTTGGGATTTGAAATAGCATGAACAATTAAAAGGTTAATTTATGAGAAATGTTATTCTCTCTTATTCAATCTTCTAATTAATCCTCCTAATTATTAATGAAAAAATTATTGAATATTTTTTAAATTTTCAAGATATTAGATACATTTATTTTTTTATTTAATATTTTTTTATTTAATATTAAAAAATTATTTTAAAAAACTTGTAAGAAGATATAACATTACTCTTAATTTATTTATTTTGTTAACAACGTATTTTCTGTTAAAATAAATTTAATAATTAATAATATTTTTTTGGCTACTTAATTGTCAATAACGGGTAACAAGGATTCTATGCACCCTTAATAGTTCAAAACTAACATTTTTTTTTTCTCACCTTCATTTTTTCTTCTGCAATTCATCATAGATTCCCAAGCCAGGAGAAGTAAGCTTCTTACTTTCTGAATGCAAATTATTTTTTTCTCAATTGCATATAACAATTTTTTTTCTAATTCGCTAGCTAGCTAGGAAACAGAAATTCAACCATTACAAACTTTTTAAGAACCAAACATCCATTACAAATTTCAGTGTCATCAGCTCCTACTTCATAAAGGGGAAAACTTAAACAACCAGGTTTATAAAAAAAAAAAAGAGCCTAATTTGACCACATTTATCCAAAGTATATTGCCACCATTAAATAAAGCTAAGAGACTTTGTAGTCTATCCCCTAGTAGAGTTATTCTACATTTAAATAAAGTTAACTATAATGATCAATGTTACTTTCTAATTACCTTAAAATCACATAATTAGTAATAAATTGTGATTCAATAAGTCAAATCTCTAAATTTTCTCAAGGACAAGTCTTGGTCATAGCTTGGTCTATGACCTTCTTGATTGTTCACGTAACCAATCACTTTCTCATTAGTCAACTTAACTAACAAACAAATATAAAAAATATAAGAGTCAACAATTGGAACACACAATTCTACTAACATCAAATATAAAAAAATCAAAGTGTGAACACATAGACATACGATTTCTCCGATTGAATCCAAAACTACACCACTTTTAACAATAAATATAGAAAATCAAGTGTGAACACATGGACACACGATTTCTCTTATTGAATCCAAAATCACACCACTTTTAACAACAAATATATAAAATCAAATGTGAACACATGGAACACACAATTTCTCCTACTTGGTCGTGGTTTGGTCGTGACTTTCCTCAACACAAAACATAACTAATATCACAAATTTTCATTCAAGAATTCATTCAAAAAAAAAATAGATGAAAGTAAGGAGCAAAAACACAAAATAACAAGAAATTCCTCCTTTCTTTTGTAGTTTGGTTGTGACCATCATAATCAATAAAACCAGAATTTTAATTCAAAACCCATAGAATAAGGAGAGCAAGTTGGAGATAAGTAGCCCTACCTCTCTTCCTAGCTTCTTGAAGCTTGAATCCTTGAATTCTCTTTTTCCTCTTCACCTTTTCTTCCTTTCCCTTTCTTCCTTTCTCCTTTCTCTTGATCGTTTCTCTTCCTCTGTTTTTTAGGCAGCTGGTTCGTGTGAAATGAGGGCAAAAAGATGAAGGGGAAAGTAAAATATTAGATTAGATAAAGGTGAGAATAGTATGGTGGTGGGGACCAAAAAAAATGAATAAAAATTTTATGTTGGAATTTCTGTACCTCTTTAAAACATTTTAATATTCTAAAATTAAGTTTTCAAATGTCTACAAGTATTATGAAAAATTTTAAGAGTCAACTTAGTCTTTGTATCTATTTTTTTATAATTTTTTATATACTTGTTATTTATTAGTTAAGTTTCATTATTTTTCATTGAGTTAAGTTAAATCTAAAAATTAAAAAATATATACTTATTGATATTCATCTTAACTGATATTCTTTATTAAAATATTCTTCATATCTTATTTATTATCTTCATGTAATTTATAATTTTATGAACTACTTAACTGTTTCATTTATTCCTCTTTAATGTTCTTAAAAATATCAAACTAATTCAGTTGATTATCCAAAATTTACTATAACTCATATCAATTGTTTATAATTAGGAAATAAATTTTTTATATCTATTTCTATCATATCAGTTGTTTATACAAAAACTCTAATTATTCTTCATATTTAATGTTATAGAATTATACTCAAATTAGTTTAAAAAATTACTTGAATTAACAGATAACTCATATTGGAGTTAATAAATTTTTATAACCCTGATTATGACTAATAGATTAGAGAATATCTTACATGGATCACAAGGCTCGTGAATCACTTTTGGTATTGTCGACTCCTTGATAATAATAGTAAACAATACTGCTGGTGAGTTGCGAGGAAAAGCAACGTCCTCGGGTTAGTGATATGGGGAAAAAGAAAGAGGAAAGGAGGGGTTGGATGAAAGATAAAGACCAAGCATAAAGGTCCAGCCACACTTGTTCATTTGTCAACGAAATCGAAGTGTTTTTCATCTCTGTTACCTTAAAAAACGACTGCACTCTAGGCAGAAATTAAAGAAAGAAAAAGGTCAAAAGGGCTTTTCAGAAATAATATATACTTTAATCTTTAATTAGTATGTGATATGTTATATAATTATTAATTCAGTTATGATGAAATTATGAGAATGACTTTATAACTCTTAAAAATTAAAATAGTGCAATCGTATTGAAGTATAAAATTATAAAACAATGGAGGTGAAGCACTTGATGAAACTTGCATACATCATCATTATAATTTAGTCTTAAAGTATAGCTGGTTTCAACCAACAATATGTACTTAACATGACATATGCATAACTTACCAATAAATGAATCATGAATCACTAATAATATTAAACTTATCATGCTTGTTTAAAATTCGAATTAAATTGTCAACTAGTTTTGAACAAAATAAGAACTATACTTAACGACAGCTCCATTAAAAAAATTCTAAGATTATACAACAACAACGACAATTTAATGAATTTAGTTTTGATTTATTGTCAGAATAAAAATGTTTTATACTTACATCAAATAATTAATTTGTTGTTACATTATTTAATGGATTTGATATTTCATATATAGTTGCTAACGTAATCAAATTTATTATGAGGTATTAACATAAATTGAATAATAGTGTAAATTTTTTATATTAACAATGTATCAAAATTAAATTCAATAATAAAATATATGATTTATAATATTACCATATCTAACATGAGAAGATGTTATGACATAAGATTAGAGAGGGAGAGATAATGTATAGAGGTTCATGATTTCATATTTGTTAATTATTAATCATCCATGCTAGTAAAACCACTTTTGATAATTGAACATAAAATTCAAGTACAACCGCTGAAGAGAAACTGAACACCTATTCATCTAAAGTAATCACATAGTGATTCCTTATTTCTTGAAAACCCTAATAAATTGAGCTGACAAAGCCGTCTTCCATTAAAGCTTCTCAAAGTTTGGACCGTGCCAAAGAAAATTGCAGTTCGGTCGCCGGTTCAGTGGTGGTTGCCGCGATTTCGATTTTAGTTGGTTGGGTGCTTCCTTCACTGTGATTTTATTAAATAAAATTTAGTTAAATAAGAATCATTGTAGGAGGCTCCCTGAAATTAATACTCAAGTGATCATGAGTTATTGACAACATACCCTTTAGCACCAAAATTGGCGGTTACTTTGAAATGATGTTGTGGTATGTTTGACGACGTTGCGGTCGGACGGCCATCACTTTGAGTTCTGTATATTTTAAAAAAGAGAGAATAACTTCTATTACATTTATGTTTACTTTGTAATATGCAAGCTAGTATATATAATATATATGACTATGTATAACGCTTGGTATCAATGAGAATTATTTGCGTAATATAAGTAGTTGTGATAGGTGAAAAATTAAATAGAAGATCATATATGTATGATTGCATCTAAGTTTACAAAAAGGAAATCGAAGTAGAGTCACTGGATTTCACATTCAAATTTGAAAAATATCAAACCTAGTTAACAATCAGAGTTACTTAAAGGATCTATAAATTGGTTATCTCTGCATTCTAGCAACATATGACACAATCTTATTTCACCATGTAATTAGTAAATCTCTAGTTAACTACTGACTAAGTGTATCATTATGGGTTGTTTTTGCCTCGTTAAAATTCAAGTACGGGAAATAACTTATATTAAAGGGTCAATTTGTTGGACGTTTAAACAGAAGAACAAAAAAATAAGAAATGAGTTATATATATATATACACACCCTTAAAAATTTCATTTTCACTGTCATTTTTATTTTTGGGTACTAAACTAACTCGAAATGACAAATTCAAGACATTAACCACTCAAATGTAGCGTCCGTTAGACGGACATAAAGGCTTATATAACAAACAAGTAAAAATCAGTATGTATCTATCGAAATTATGTTTGAGGATTATAAATAACAGGATCGAACCTCTTAGCAGAAATGGGAAAATGATATATGTAGCAATATTGAAATTGAAAAAGTACAAGGAAACAAGGAACTAACGTGATGGCACCCTGTTGAGAAGCCATAGCAAGCAAATGAAGAAATTTTCTTTCTGAGTTGTTCAACAGCTCACAGTCTGATGACTTAATGTGATTGTGATCATAAGCAAAAATGAAGAGAAATTTATAGACATTGATTGAATGCAAGTGGCATTATTTGCTCCATCCTCTTCTCTAGATGACAGCGATTTAAGTTATTAGTTTTTCATATGAATACTCTCGTGTGTCGTGTATAAAGTCTTTTTTTTTGGTAAATCCTGTATAAAAGTCTTTGCTTATTAGTTTCCATCCTTGGTTGAGTTTCATGTCCATCATCCTATTCTAGATGACAGCTATTTACTTAGTCAAAGGGCAAAAAAAAGACAAAATAGTGGCTGTTCAATACCTAGTATTCAATTAATCTTTCATACTGAAAAAAAAAAAACATGGGACTTATACAAATGGGCATGTGACATAGATTCTCTGAAATATGAAATGATTTAGTTGACATTACCAACCAGACTTTTCAGTCCTTAATGCATGTACGACAGGAGGCAATTTTGATCCACAACAAAAGAAGCGGAGTCAGCAAGCAGAAATTCTTAATAATAATTACGGTTGCACACGGATTGAGTTGGTTTGAGTTTAGGGATAAAAAAAATTTAAACTAATTAGTTGAGGTCGGATTAGGTTGGGTTGAGTTTAGAAAAAAAAAATTTTGGTAACTCGAACCGAACTAACCCGACCTATAGACAGGTTGGATCGGATTGGGTCATCAGGTTCGGAATTGTTAACAAATTGAATATGTAAAAAAGAAGGAAGGTTTCATTGATAAAGCATAAAGCTGTAAATACAAAACTTAGGGTTTGAAGCTAAACATAACAAGGTTATATATAGCCAAACAAAGCAAGTAATAAAAAACTATTCTATTCTTAAATAATAAACATAATATTTAATATTTCTTAATATTTCCTATCAAACTCATGATGCTGCTGCAACAAGCATCGAGAGTTTACCAACTAGAAAGCGAAAACGAGAAATAGAATGCGACTTAGTAAAGAAATCTGCAATCTGCAAAGTAGAAGGAACAAATGGCAATGTAATGGTGTCGTGCTTGAGGTGATGACGAGTAAGATGACAATCAATCTAAATGTGTTTCGTTTGCTCATAAAAAATGGAGTTGTGAGCAATCTGAATAGAACTCTGGTTGTCACAATACATAGGAGTAGGATGCGATAAAGAAACTCCCATATCTGCAAGTAACCAACGAAGCCAAAAATCTCTTTGGTAGTAGACGCCATATCATGATACTCTACTTCCATGGAAGATTGAGAAACAATAGATTGTTCTTGCTCTTCCAAGAAATGAGAGAATCACCCAAAAAGATACAAAAACCAATAATAGACTTACGATCGGTGGGGTCACTACCATGATCAGTATCAGAGTAGGCACGCAACTCCAAGGATGAGGTGGACGAAAATAAGAGACTCTGAAAGACTGTACCTCAAAGATACCTCAAGATACGAAGAACGATTGCCCAATAAACTGTAGTGGGAGAGGCAACAAACTGGCTAACAATATGAATAGCATATGCAATATCCGGACGAGTGATAGTGAGATAAACCAAGCTGCCAATAATAGTGCGATACAAGGTAGGATCAGATAATGGGATATCATCATAAGAAGAGTATTTTGCATTAAGTTCAATTGGAGTATCAACAGTCTTATTATCAGTAAGTCTTGCTCGCTCAAGAATATCTTCTACATATTTTGACTGAGAAAGAATATAACCTCTGGGTGAGTGAGCCACCTCAATACCCAAGAAATAACGTAAGGAACCCAAGTCCTTCATTTCAAACCGTCTGGCTAATTCTGTTTTCAAGGTGGTAATGCCATTAATATCATCGCCAGTAATAATCATATCATCAACATATAAAGAAAGAATGATACGACTTGCAACAGTACACTTAACAAAGAGAGCAGAATCATGACTACTAGAAGCAAATCCAAGGGAACAAATCACATCAGAAAACTTCTTAAACCAAGCACGAGGTGCTTGTTTGAGACCATATAAGGCTTTCTTGAGCTTGCAAACATACACAAAACCATGAGAAACGCTAGGAGGAGGTTTCATATAAACCTCTTCTTGAAGGTCCCCGTTCAAGAAGGCATTTTTAACATCTAATTGAGATATATGCCACTGACGAATCGAAGCTACTACAATAAGGGTACGAATAGTAGTCATTTTTGCTACAGGAGTAAAAGTTTCCTCATAATCCATACTATATTGTTGAGAAAAGCCTTGTGCAACCAACCTAGCTTTGTATCGCTCAACAGACCCATCGGACTTTGTTTTGATTTTATACACCCAACGACAACCAATCACACTCTTACCAGGAGGTCGAGGAACCAAATCCCAAGTACCTGTCTTATGTAAATCAGAAAGTTCCTCATCCATAGCTTGTACCAAAGGGGGTTAAGAATTGCCTATTGATATAAAGAGGGCTCAGAGAAACAAATGAATAGAAGCTAAAAAGGATGTAAAAGACTGAGAATAGCAAGAATAAACAAAATCTGGTAACTTTGTGGACTTATGTGTGTGAAGGGATTGACGAGGAGGAGGATCCAAAATCTTAGAGGGTGCTTGGGAAACCACAGGAGGAGAAGGAGTTTCATGTGTGCTAGAGAGCAAAGTGTCAGTAACTATAGAATTATCAGTGTAAATATGTCGAGTATCATGTGATGACAAATTATTAGAGTCTTCACAGAAATGATCCACACGAATAAGACCGGTTTTAGTGAGGGCATGGATAGTGGAGGGAATAGAAAAGAAAGGTATATGCTCAAGAAACACAACATGGCGAAACACACAAAGTTTTTGTGTAACAGGATCAAAACAACGATACCCTTTATTACCTTCCCCATAACCAAGAAAAACACACATAGCAGAACGAGAGGATAACTTATTACGTTCTACATGAGGATGAAGAACAAAACAAGTACAACCAAAGACCTGAAAGAAAGAATAATCAGGAGCAAAACCATACAACTTTTCAAAAGGTGACAAACCTAAGATATGAAGAAGGAATAGTATTTATCAAACTCATAACAGTGAGAACAGCTTCACCTTATAACTCACTAGGAACAACACCAGACAACAGAAAAGAACGAGCAATTTCAACAATATGTCTATGTTTTATCTCTGCAACACCATTTTGCTCAGGAGGGTTAGTTCAAGAAGTCTGATGAACAGCTCCATCTGAGGCAAGCAACTCACAAAATCTACGAGAAGTATATTCCCCACCCAAATCACACCTAAAGCACTTAATAATAGTAGAATATTGAGTTTTAACAAGTGCTCTAAAGGCCTTATAAATCTCATTCTCGATGTTTCATTAATTTGGAATATAAATTAAGTCCTAATTCCTTAGGTGACTTAAGAAGTGAATTTGCATTAAGATTAAGGATTAAAAGATAACTAATAAATCAAGACCCATTCCTAGATTCAAGACCTATTAGGTGATTAATTTCAGATCTAGACCTAGCATAAATTTTCCTATTGTTTACCAAATCAAACATCAAGCCATGGATAATCAAGCCATAACAAGCATTAAGCATAGAAATTAAGCACTCATAAAGAAGTCGAGAAAATATTGATGATCAAATCAAATACATAAGGATTCAAATAGATATCTAACCTCAACAAATGGATGATTACTTCGACATAATCAATGTGATAAATAAAAAGAAATGGAGATAAGAGATGATGAAAACTCCATTAATGCTTTGGCATCCACCATAATGAGAAATCTTTCCTCCCGAATCTTCTCGCAAATGAATTCAATCATCAAACAAATGCGCAATATCCTATTTTTAGTTTCTTCCAAATAAGAATGTCATAAAAAAAACTAGAAGAATTAATTGACTATAGAGTTGCTCGCTCTTACGGCGCTTAATGAAATGCATCGAAGAATCTTCCGGCTTCTTCATCAACCACAAACTTGGGGCTAGCGCCGCTTCCATACGTGGACTTGAGCACTTTTCCAATTAGCTTCATCCAAAATATATAATCCACCCAAACTTTCTAAAACACATCAAAACATCACTAACTAATCTAAAAATATCAATTAAGAAAATATTCTAAAGACTCAATAAAACACATAAAACATGGACTAAAACGACCTCTCAAGTCTTAAAAGAAAGATAAATAACCTCAATGTACACCTATAAAGGTATGCATATTAGACATTTATCAATAATCATCCACAAAAGAAACATAATATCGACCCTCCTATAACAACAAGTCCCCATTCGAATATGAATCAAATCAAAGGATTAATAAAACGAGACAAATTAGGTGTAAAGGAAAATTTTACCAGTTTACATCCACTATAATGAGAAATATCATGAGTTTGCAAATTTCCCATCAAACAAGAGGCTAACACATGTCCCAAATAAGAATGTCATAAATAAAAACTAGAAGAAGATAGACTCAAATGAAAAGAAGACAAATCAACACTGGTAGTTGCAGTAATTGGCACTTTTAGCTCATCCAAAATATATAATCCCCCTTTCCTATGGCCTGTCCCAATCAGCTTCTGAGATTGTAGATCCTGCACATAACAAGAAGAGGAGGAAAAAATGACTAAGTTAAAATCCCTAACCAAACGAAGCAAGATTTAAGGTAAGTTTCGACATAAACATTAGATAAAGACAAATTAGGTGTTACAACGGAACCAACACTGCTAAAAGTATAGGAGTGCCATCGACCTACGAGACGAAAAGAGGCGACGATAACATACGGTTGTAAATGAAGAAGAACACTTCATATGATGTGAATCCGAGAATCTAAAACCCAAACAGGTGACATACTATGAGACAATCACCTACAAGAAGATGACATAGCTTGTAGTTGTAAAGAGAAATTACTCGTAATAGGATCAACAAAAGGACTCGGGGAAGCAACACCGCAGGTGTTAGGCCGTGGATGTCTGAATCTGTGTGGTGGTTTGGAACCCTGTGGTGGTCTTTGAGCATTAGATTGTGGTTGGTTGCCATTTCTTTGTCTCAACTTAGGACACTGAGCCTTCCAATGACCTTTCTGCTTGCAGAAACTATACTTGTCGAAACCAACCGTTGTGAAGGGCTTATTTTGATTATCAAAGTGGGGCTTAGAATGTGCTGCTAAAACAGATGAAGTGGGACCAACAATTCCCTTCTCAGAGTAAGACTTAAGACGTATCTCTTCAGCCAAAAGCTCACTGACAACAGAGTCAACAGATTGAAGTGGAGAACGATGCAAAATAGAACCTCTGAGTCCTTTAAAGTCACTACGAAGTGCTGTTAAAAATTGTACTAATCATTGTTGTTCTCTACGAGCGATATACGAAGCAAAAGCCTTCAACTCTGCTGATTCTGTAAGAGCCAACTGATCCCAAAGATCTGACATGGCAGAATAAAAGGCTTGAAAACTCATATCTCCCTATTGGAGAGCTTGTATGTCATTCTCTAACTGAAACTGTTTGGTAAAATTTGACTGTGTAAAGAGCCTTTGCAAATGATCCCAAACCTCTTTTGCTGTTTCATATTTTGCCAATTGTGTACCTATGGAATGCTCAACAGAATTGTTAACCCATGTGATAATCTTTGCATTATTTGCTTCCCAAACATCTAATAAATTTTGATAATTCTGATCTGTTCACACAGGTTTCACAGAAGTACCACTAACATATCCCCACATCTTTTTACCCTTAAGAAAATTTCGCATTACATAACTCCAATACGAGTAGTTTTTTCCATCCAATCTCACACTCACAGATTGAAGTGAATCGTCACTAACCATGATTAAACAACAGAGGAAGAATAATAGAAAAGAAACAATAAAATACCAGATACACAAGCAACGAAAAGCCAACAGAAAGCCAACCAGAATGCTAACAAAATGCCAATCAAAAGTCTAAAATACCAGATGTGTAGCAAAATGCCCAGATTACAGAGTCAAAACGGAAAGCTTAGGGTTAGGATTAAACTCTCTCCATTGCAAACCTGCTCTGCTACCATGTTAACAAATTGAATATGTAAAGAAGAAGGAAGGTTTCATTGATAAAGCACAAAGCTGCAAATACAAAACTTAGGGTTTGAAGCTAAACATAACAAGGCTATATATAGCCAAACAAAGCAAGTAATAAAAGACTATTCTACCCTTAAAGAATAAACATAATATTTAATATTTCTTAATAGGAATAAACATATAAGAGAGGTGGAGTGGTCCAAGCAAGATAGATTGTCTGCATAGAAGCAGTACTCATATTGCTTCTGATGGATAACGTTATGATAAATGTCTAATTTGTATACCTTTATAGGTGTACATTGAGGTTGTTTATCTTTCTTTTAAGACTTGAGATGTCGTTTTAGTCCATGTTTTATGTGTTTTATTTAGTCTTTAAGAATATTTTCTTAATTGATTTTTTTTAGATTAGTTAATGATGTTTTGATGTGTTTTATGTAGTTTTTGTGCAAATCATGGAAGCCCAATTGGAAGCTGAAGCCCAAGTTCACGTATGGAAGCCAGCGCTTAGCCCCAAGGTTGTGGCGCTTAGCCTGAAAAAGCCAGAAGATTGACTGATGCGTGATAAACTTCAGCACATGTGGCGCTAAGCGCCAGTAAGAGCGCGCTAAGCGCAACTGCTTATGATGCAACAGCATAGTCACTTAAGTTGCGCTCAGCGTGGATAATTTTGCGCTAAGCGCTGCTGCGTCTAGAAGAAATCCTGAAAATAGGATATCACGCACGGATTGGGCATTGATTCAGAGGGATTCTAGACGAGGATTGGAGAGCAAAGATTGAGAGCTTCTGGACGTGGCTGGGAGCCAAGAGCATCAATGGAGTTTTCATCTCTTATCTCTATTTCTTTGTATTGTATCACCTTGATCATGTCTAGCTAAACTTCCACATGTTGGGGTTAGATGTATCTTTTTTCTGAATCTCTTATGTATTTGATTTGATCATTCAATATATTTCTCTACTTCTTAATGAGTGCTTAATTTCTATGCTTAATGCTTGTTGTGGCTTGATTATCCATGACCTGATGCTTGATTTAATAAACAATTGGAAAGTTGATGCTAGGTCTAAATCTGAAATTAATCACCTAATAGGTCTTGAATCTAGGAATAGGTTTTGATCTATTAGTAATCTTTTAATCCTTAATCTTAATGCAAATTCACTCTTTAAGTCACCTAAGGAATTAGGACTTAATTAGGGGATTTAGACTCTTTTCATCTAAGGAATTAGGATTTGAGTAATCAGTGGATTGATTTTCATAAATGAAGTTAGAGATTATATTGTTTGTCATGTCCTTGCATTTGGGAAAGAATTAGTAAGTCTAACCCCAGCGTTTTATCTTAATCGAATTCAATTTCATTCGTGCACACCAAGTGTTTGTGAAAATTACAAAAAGACTTATTTCCTTTAATTTTTGATTTCATCATCTTTTGTTTGAGCTCCCTTCTTTCCAAACCCATCGTTTAGCATAGTGATTGTTGTGTTATGTGCTAGTATTTGTCACGATCCTCGTTGGGAACGACAACCCACTCATCTCTTTATTACTTGCACGATTTGGTATACTTGCCAAAGCCGTCTTAACAAGTTTTTGGCGTCGTTGCCGGGGATCGGTGTTTCAATATTAGCATAACCATTTCAGTTACTAATCTAGACACAAATTTATTTTTCTTTTCTATTCTTTTTGCTTTTGATAATCTCCTTGTGTGCTAATCAATTTTTTCTAGCTTGTGTTGTTTATGCGAGGTAAAACTCCAAATAGATCAACTTCTTTACGATCCGGAAGTGGAGAAAACAGCTAGGAAGAATCGGGGTCAGACAAGGAAGAACAAGTTGTTAGCTAAGACTACACAACAACAACAACAAGAAGCTCCATATTCCACTTTGGTTCAACAAGTGGAAGAAGAGATGGCTGGCAATGGTGATAGAGCTCGGAGGACACTTGGGGATTATGCCAACACCAATGCAAACCGGCATACCTCTAGCATAGTACCTCCTCCGGTCACTGCCAATAATTTTGAGATCAAGCCTGCTCTCTTGAACATTATGCAGCAAAATCAGTTTGTAGGGATGGAAAAGGAAGATCCAAATACTCATATCTCCAATTTCATTGAGCTGTGTGATACGGTGAAGATCAATGGTGCTACTGAGGATGTAATCCGCCTAAGGTTGTTCCCTTTCTCTCTTAGAGATAGAGCTAGAGTTTGGCTCCAATCTCAACCAAGAGGGAGCATTGCTACATTGGATGATTTAGAAACCAAGTTTCTAGCAAGATTCTTTCCTGCATCTAGATTTGTGAAGACATGAGGTGATATCACAAGCTATGTTCAACAAGAGGGAGAGACTCTTTATGACACATGGGAGAGGTTTAAAGAATTACTCAGAAGATGCCCAAATCATGGGTTTGATGATCTTATCCAAATGCAAACATTTTACAATGGATTGAGACCGTCAACCAAGCTCATGTTGGATGCCTCAACTGGAGGTTCTATGAACACCAAGACACCAGAGGAAGCATTGGGATTGATAGAAGCTATGTCATCTAATGATTACTTGATGCACTATGATCGAGGCACCAATTCAAAAAGGAGAATGTTGGAGTTGGATTCAAAGGATGCTATTTTGGCTCAAAATAAGTTGTTGACTCAGCAACTTGAGGCCATTAACAAGCAACTTATGCAGCTTCCACAGCAAATTCAAGCCATGCAAAGCATCAATATGCCACAACAACAAGTAATGAAATGTGATTTTTGTGGAGGTGATCATGACAATGGCAATTGTGAGGCTACTCCTAATTCTTTTAAGGAAGCCAATTATATGGGGAACTATGGGAGGCAAGGAAACTTTTCTTATTCCAACACCTACAATCAAGGGTGGAGGAATCACCCGAACTTTGGGTGGAAACAAGATGTTGGGTCACCAAGTAAACCTCCAACCACATAACCACCTCAGGACCGGACTTCTGCTTTGGAAAACACTCTCAATCAATTCATACAAATGTCTATGTCCAACCAGAAGAACACAGATGCTTCCATCAAGAACTTGGAGATTCAAGTTGGACAAATTGCAAAGCAATTGGCAGAACAATCAGGAGGGAGTTTTTCAGGTAACACTCAAAACAATCCCAAAGAGTATTGTAAAGCTATTACATTGAGGAGTGGTAAAATCCTTGAGAATGTGTGTGATGAGGCTTTGACTGAAAAAGAGAGAGATATTGAAAAAATGAGTTCAGTGATAAAACAAAAAGCAAGACAAATGAGAAAAATGGCAAAGAGGTTGAGAGGGAAGAAACTGAAAAAGAAAAAGAAAATGAGAAGAGAGAAAAGTTAGTGGATGAGGAGTCTATATTGAGGAAGAGCAAAAGTCAACTTTTGAAAGATAGAGGTGCACCTCAAGAGATTCCATCATATGTTAAATTGCCATACCTGCACCCAACCAAGAAAAAAGAGAAGGAAGAACAATTTGCTCTCTTTCTTGACATAGTCAAGCGGTTGCAAATCAACATTCCTTTTGCTGAGGCCCTTGAGCAAATGCCAATCTATGCCAAGTTCATGAAGGAACTTCTCACAAAGAAGAGAAGGTTTAAAGAGGATGAGACTGTTACCTTGACGGAAGAATGTAGTGCAATCCTTCAAAGGAAGCTGCCTCCAAAACTTAAAGACCCTGGAAGCTTTATAATTCCTTGCATAATTGGAAGCATTTCTATTGGTAAGGCTTTATGTGATTTGGGGGCAAGTATCAATTTGATGCCACTCTCAATCTTGAACAAGCTTGGTGGTGGTGAGGTGAAACCAACAAGGATGACACTACAACTTGCGGATAGATCAATCAAGCACCCTTATGGCATCATGGAAGATGTTCTTGTGAAGGTTGATAAGTTCATCTTCCCGGCAGATTTTGTGATCTTAGACATGGAAGAGGATGTTGAAGTACCTCTTATCTTGGGGAGACCATTTTTAGCAACTGGCCGGGCTTTAATTGATGTGCAACAAGGGCGACTTATGTTGAGAGTGCAAGATGAAAAGGTGACTTTTAATGTCTTTGAAACAATGCAACACCCGGATGATAAGGAAACTTCTTATCGGGTAGATTTGATTGATACTACAGTTGCAGAATCTATTCAGCATAATACTCCACCTACACCCCTTGAAAGAGTGATTGTGAATGCTATTGAGAATCATGATGAGGTAGATGAGGAAATCATTGAGGAATGCTTGCAGTATCTAGAAGCAAATCAAGCAAAGAGTGCTATCAGCAAGATGAAAGAAGAGCTGAGGAATGACAAGGTGGAGGAAAAAGTAAAACTAGAGTTGAAACCCTTGCCATCTCACTTGAAATATGCCTTCCTTGACGATCAAGATGCAAATCCAGTGATAATCAGCAGTTCTTTGTCAAAACTTGAAGAAGAGAAGCTTGTAAGAGTACTCCGAGAGCACCAAGCTGTAATTGGATGGACTATTTCTGATTTGAAAGGAATAAGTCCAGCTTTTTGTATGCATAAGATCAAACTTGAGGAGGAATTCAAACCGGTGGTGCAGCCACAGAGAATGTTAAATCCCACAATGAAAGAGGTAGTGACAAAGGAGGTACTGAAACTCCTTGAAGTCGGAATGATTTATCCCATTTCAGATAGTGCTTGGTTAAGTCCAGTTCAGGTTGTCCCTAAA
Organism: Ormosia semicastrata; assembly: GCA_029884595.1. NCBI lineage: Eukaryota > Viridiplantae > Streptophyta > Magnoliopsida > Fabales > Fabaceae > Ormosia > Ormosia semicastrata. Next base: position 3,721,714 of record JAQQTO010000051.1, on the reverse strand, counting down.
AAGGGAGGTATGACTGTGGTGATGAATGACAAGAATGAATTAATTCCCACTAGAACAGTCACCGGTTGGCGTATGTGCATCGACTATCGGAAGCTCAACCAAGCTACCCGGAAGGATCATTTTCCTCTTCCATTCATGGACTAGATGCTTGAGAGATTATCCGGGCAAGTCTATTATTACTTCCTTGATGGCTACTCCGGTTATAATCAAATTACAGTCAATCCTGAAGACCAAGAGAAGACAGCATTTACCTGTCCCTATGAAGTTTTTGCATATAGACGGATGCCTTTCGGTCTTTGCAATGCTCCCGCTACTTTTCTAAGGTGTATGCTTTCTATCTTTGCTGATATTATTGAAAAGTATATAGAAGTCTTTATGGATGATTTCTCTATTTTTGGTACTTCATTTGATCATTGTTTGTCTAACCTTGCTAATGTTCTTAAAAGATGCATGGAAACCAATTTAGTCTTAAATTGGGAGAAATGTCACTTCATGGTGCAGGAAGGCATTGTACTTGGCCACAAGATTTCAGCAAGCGGTATGGAGGTAGATCAGGCTAAGATTGAAGTGATAGCAAAGCTACCTCCACCATTGAATGTGAAGGGCGTGAGGAGTTTTCTAGGCTATGCTGGCTTCTACAGAAGATTCATCAAGGATTTTTCAAAGATTACAAAACTATTGTGCAATCTTCTCATTAAGAGTTCTTCTTTTGATTTTGATAATGAGTGTTTTCATGCTTTTAATTGTTTGAAAGATAAATTGATTTCTGCTCCTGTTATTGTAGCCCCTGATTGGGAGTTCCCCTTTGAACTTATGTGTGATGCAAGTGACTATGCAGTAGGAGCTGTATTGGGGCAAAGAAGGGATAAAATTTTCCATGCAATATATTATGCAAGCAAGGTCCTTAATGAGAATCAAATTCATTATGCTACAACTGAAAAGGAATTGCTTGCCATAGTATTTGCATTGGAGAAATTTCGTTCCTATTTGATTGGAACTAAGATTACTATGTTCACTGATCATGCAGTAATTAAATATTTGCTAACTAAGGGAGAATCAAAACCTAGACTGATTAGGTGGATTTTATTGTTGCAGGAATTTGATCTTGAAATTAAAGACAAGAAGGGAAGTGAAAATGTGGTGGCAGACCATCTTTCAAGGCTAGTGAATGAGGAAATCACAACCAAAGAACAAGAGCTCAGGGATGAATTTCCAGATGAAGCACTACTGATGGTGCAAGAAAGGCCATGGTTTGCTGATATGGCTAACTTTAAAGCTGCAAAGGTTATACCAGAAGATTTCACATGGCAGCAGAAAAAGAAATTATTTCGGGATGCCCAATATTACATTTGGGATGACCCCTTTCTTTTCAAAATTGGCCCTGATGGACTTCTCAGGAGGTGTGTGTCACAAGATGAGGGGCAGAAGATACTTTGGCATTGCCATGATTCCCCTTGTGGAGGGCATTTTAATGGTGAACGTACTGCTGCTAAGGTACTTCAGTCGGGGTTCTATTGGCCATCCATCTTTAAAGATGCATACAACTATGTGAAGGGTTGTGATAAATGTCAAAGGACCGGCAATATCTCAAAGAGAAGTGAAATGCCTTTGAATCCCATTCTGGAGGTTGAAATGTTGATTGCTGGGGCATTGATTTTATGGGGCCATTCCCTTCCTCTTATTCAAACTAGTACATATTGGTGGCTGTTGACTATGTCTCAAAATGGGTTGAAGCCATGGCCACTCCTGCAAATGATTCTCAAACAGTGCTTAAATTCATCAAAAAGAACATCTTCTCTAGATTTGGAGTTCCCGAGTGTTGATCGTGATGGGGCACTCACTTCTGTAACAATCACCTGCAAAATGTTCTCTCCAAGTATGATGTCCGACACAAAGTGGCAACTCCTTATCACCCGCAATGCAATGGCCAAGTGGAGGTATCAAATAGGGAGATTGGTGTGGTGTGGAATGTGATTAAATATAATATCAAAAACAGTTGCTAAGTTCCACCAAAAATATAAAAACCTTGCAACCAGTTGTAGTAAGCAAGGGTCGATCCACAGAGAACCAATTCAATTAACACTATTAATCCAATTCCTAGATTAAACTCGGTGAACAATAAAACAAGAAAAGTAAAAGGGGTTTTGTTGATTAAAATCGAAAAGAGAAATTGAACTAAAATCAAAACAAGAAACACAAACCGAATTATCAAATTAAAGATATTGGTTAAGAGATAGAATCCACCACTAGATTTATATGATTATGCTAACTTACATACCCTTTATACCAACATGATCAATTATGTTCTTATGTGATTATGAGATAAATCCCGTGTTTTCCTTAAGTTTCGCTTAATTCAGCAACCGCTCAAATCAAACCCTAACCATTAGTTATTTGTAAAGCAACCGCTCTCACACCTACCTAATGATTGCATTAAGAATTAGAAAACCAATCACACTAAGGTCTAATCACACACCGGGATTAAATTACTTAGATCATATGTCTCATTAGTCATACCACCGCAAATCACAAGCATAGCAATCCTAGTTTCACCACTCTCGAAATTTGGCAAGAATATAAAAACCTTTATATTGATTTATGAACAGAAACATATGAATAAAAACATAATTGTATTGATATAAAGAGGTATGCAAGATTCACGTAAGCAAAACTAGAGTTTCATCCTCCCTTAACCAATCAAGAAGTTTAGCCACACATGGCAAATTCAAAAACGAAGAAGAATTAAAAGAAAACATTGTTCGAGAACAAAAGAAGAAAAGAAAAACTAAAGATCAAACTAGTTTCCAAAGCTTGAGAGTGATTGATCTTTGATCGCTCGAATCCGAGTCTCCAATCCTCGATCGAATCCTTCCCTTCTTGGTCTTTGTGTTTCTCTCGGTTTCCTTCACGTCTCTCTACGTCCGAATACCTTAAAGGGCTCAAAGTCACCCTATTTATAGGTTTGGGAACCTAATTTAACATTAAAGCACGAACTTAACCTCTCGGTGCGACGACACGGGCCGTGTCCTTCTACACGGCCCAACCCGTGTCCGATTCGGAGCTAATTTTTCAGCTATTCCAAGGTCGAAGGAACACGGCCTAACCCGTGTCAATTGACACGGCCGCGTTATCGGTCAAGGGCTTCAAATCATCCTTCCTTGTGAAGTCGAGGCGTACACGGCCTCCCCGTGTCAATTGACACGGGCCGTGTTGTTCAAATTCTTCAAATCTTCAAACTCGAATAGCACACGGCCTACCCCGTGTCAATTGACACGGGCCGTGTTATTCAATATAATCAAGATCACCTTGATTCTTCGTGCATACCCTTCTCCCTTTGCTTCTAGGGGTTGATACTGATTCCTTTAAAGTCCTTCAACTCTCTTCTCAATAGTTCAAAACCAATGGACTCCATCACTCATGAATCTCCGAAAATCACAACACGTTTATGAGTGTTTATAATCACATTTTAGCAAAGTTTCACAATAAACATCCAAAGATAATTCTAAATCGAAACTTAGCTAAATGTTAACAATTAAACTCATATGGAATCCAATTAGATTAAACAAAGAACATTAAAAAGTGAAATTATTATCGGATCAAATACCCCCATTTACATCTTATCCTTTTGCACTCCTGGGCAAAAACATAAAATCAAGCACATGCTTCCCAAAAAGTAATGAAAGTATCTTGAACAATGAGCAAAGATCTACACACATCAATCCTTTAAAGGAATCTAAGTATTCAGAATTTTCTCTCAAGAATCCAAATCCATGAGACAGTCAATCCAAAATCGGGGTTAAGCCAACATGATAAATCCTCACGGATGTACTCTCTTTCACTCAAGTATTTTGGCTTGTATTCACTCTCAACCAACTCATGAAAACATGCCTTACCATAGGCTTGACAAGCCTCTACTTCTCCATCACCTAAATCACATGCACGCAAAGATCAAAAGGTCTTTGATCGGGTTGTAATGGGGTCAAGGTCAAGGTAAGATATATCAAGGATAAATCAAGTTAAACCATCGGAAATAGAAGAGCATAGGGAAATATAAAGATCAAACATTTTTACACAATTACCCCTAAGACTTTTCAATCCATCTTCATCTTTCGCTTGATTTTCTCTTTTCAACAACCAATCTTTTCTTTTCTTTTCTTTTTCTTCTTTTTCTTTTTCTTTTCTTTTCTTTTTCTTTTTTTCTCATTTGAGAGCTTTTTTTTTTTTTTTAGGCAAAACATTGTAATCACCCCCACACTTATTCAAACACAATTCCCAACATAATTATTAAGCTCTTCTACTCCCTAAGGTAGGGTAGCAATGGTTTTTCATTATTAGGCTTGTATTGAGCTATAATAAAAAGAAAGGATATCATTCAGCTCAAAGGGTGAAACAATGGATCAAAATACCAGGATAGCTATTTGGCGGTGGCTAAAAGAAAGAAATGCCTTTATCATCTCAAAAATGTGCAAAGTGATCATTTGCAACTTTAAAGAGAGTCAAATCAAGTTCAAAAACATATAATCACAAGTGGAATCACACGACAAAGAAGCAAGTGACTTAAAATTAGTCATTCATATTTAGGCCCAAAAAACTCACTAGGTTCAAATTTTATCAAATTCTCAAAACCCTTTCAATTTTAAAAACCTCTTAGTGCAAATTTAGAAGCAAGAAAGTCAACTCCTTTAGGCTTAAAAACCTATCCAATTAAAAATCAATCACTTGCTCATTGCTCAACATACTCTAAAAACCAGTTAGAACAAACATGCACCAGATATGCCATTAAGATCAGAATGTGCAATGAGGCTTAAACCCAAACTTCCCCCACACTTAAAAGCAGACGGTGTCCTCAATGTCAAAGCAACAACAGATAAAATGAAACCAAGTAAATAAACAAAGTATATGCGAAGAAAGGAATTTCGCCATCATGAAACTCAGTTCAATACAAAAGAGTATCAAAAGTAATCAAAACAATGTACGGTAATCCAAAAAACGAAGGACAAAGCCTCAAAAAGAAAAGGAAAATACATCAAGATGGGGGGAGGGGGAGATGAAAAATGCTTTGCACAAAGATCAAGTTTGCCATCAATGGCATCCATCCGCCGATCTGCGCAACCTCCCGAGCACAGCGATCCTCTAAGCGGCCGGAAACGGGCTGCACTGATCCACCTCCAAGCGGTCAAGACGGGCCAAAAGAGTATCATATGGTTTGCACTGGGCGAGTAGAAGGACCCGCATCATCTGTAAACTCAGGAGGAGGGGGAGACAAATATCCTCATGGGGCTCAGGAGCCGGATCAGCTCTAGGCAAGGCAGCTCCATCAGCGCCAAGCAAGACGAGAGCACCATTAATACGAGTACAGAGCTTCATGGACACCAAAATAGCCCCATCAATAGCACTGGAACCCTGAACCGGCGTCTCCTCCAACAAATCCAAATAATCAAAGTGATCCGCAATAGCGGTGACATACCCTCCTAACACGATGCGACCAGCTGTAGTGGTCCCGACATGGTGAAACTGGTTACAGAGCCAATACCCCCATTAACAGTACACCCTCAATCATGCAGTGTAAGAAAAATAACTCGAACGGCTAATGGTCCTTGACTTTCCCCAGACCACACAGTATTAGCTAACCATTTCTCGAATATAGTGATGGGCGAGGGACCGAAGGCGAGAAGCTTTCGACATCTTAGGATCATAGTCATCGGACCCGGAGTACAGTGAGGCGGACCACACATGATCGGCATTAAAATCACGGGGTAACATATTTTCCCCCTCGGGAAACCAAAAATAACTCTAAACATATGAATATCAATGGAATGGGAGTTACCTAGCAACCTAAAGGTGATTTCCCCGTGGCCATCTAGTTTGATCAGACAGAGGGTAAAGCTTACGATTGAAACTAGAAACAAACTCCCTAGTCAATGCAGCATAAGTAGGCTTCTGTAACAAAGCAAAATCAACCCAACCAATTCTACCTAAAAGAGCAAACACCTCATCATACAATCCTATGGCCCTAAGAGTATCGACATCTAAAAAACGAGTGGGAACCACTACCTTTCTATCGATAGGATGAATAGGCACCTGAGGGGGTGAGGGCTCACGTGGGGGTGAGGGAGACCGAGCACGTCTGGAGCCAGCGCGATGGGGATGGAGCGAGCAGGACGCAGCAGTGGTTTTGACACGCTTCTTAGGCCCCATTATCGGAGGAAACAGAAAAATGAAGAATGTGGAATGTGAAATCAGAAAGGGGATGGAGAGGAGAGAAGTGGCGCAGAGATGGTGGATAGGAGGGAGAGGAGTTGCGCAGAGATGGTGGAAATTGATATAAATCTAAGGGGGATGATGGAATGTGGTGGAAATTTGAGGGTAGTGAAGGTAATGGTGAAGATTGGAAGGGAATGGGTGTGAGGGCTGCGCATGAAGGAAGAAGAAAAGAGGGAATTTGGGGCAAGAAACCCTAACTCAGGGTTTAAATGACGCACTGGTACGAGTACACGGGCCGTGTCATATGACACGGCCCACCCCGTGTACTACTCTGTCTCAGTAGGAAGCTGGGCAACGAGTACACGGGCCGTGTCATGGGACACGGCCAACCCCGTGTACTTGCTTCTGGAAAACAAGGGTTCTGGTGTCCATACAACACGGGCCGTGTCATAGGACACGGCCACACCCGTGTACTTGCTCGGAAGATTACCAAACGTGCTTACCTCGAAAACACGGGCCGTGTCATATGACACGGCCCATCCCGTGTGAATTTCGCAATAATGGGATTGCTTTGTGATAGGGACACGGGCGTGTCATGGGACACGGCCCACCCCGTGTACTTTGCTTTGACTTACAAGAAGCACTCTAAATTCTCCTCAAACCACAAACACTTAGCAAACCAGGAACTCAAGCAATCAAACTAAAAACCGAGCGAATCAAAACACACATAGCAAGAAGGAAACAGGATATCGGTAAGCAAGTAACACTTAAAAATAAGCTAAACTAAAAAAGCTAAACAACGCAAAACAGAAAGGAAAAGAAAGCAAATCGATTGGGTTGCCTCCCAAAGAGCGCTTGGTTTATTGTCCTCGGCGGACATTGTGATGCTCCTCATTATGCTTCATAAGACGGATGGAAAAGAGGCATGTCTTCAACCTCTGCATTCTCCGGAAGTTCGTGGTAAGGCTTGAGACGGTGCCCATTAACCTTAAATGCCTTGCCAGAGGCCTCGTTCATGATCTCCACTTGCACTGAAGGAAAAACAATGAGTTACTACAAATGGGCCAATCCATTTAGAACGTAATTTACCCGGAAATAATTTGAGTCGGATTGGTATAGCAACACTTTTGGCCTTGGTGGAAACTTTTCCTTGAGATCATTTGATCATGAAATGCTTTGGTTTTGGCCTTGTAAATGAAGGCACTCTCAAAGGCTTCATTCCTCAATTCTTCCAACTCCCGAATTTGGAGTTTTCTCGTTTGCCGACACTTCCAAGTGCAAGTTAACTTGCACGATAGCCCATAAGACCGGTGTTCTAGCTCCACCGGCAAGTGACAGGGGCTTCCCATAAACCAATCGGAATGGGGACATGCCAATAGGGGTCTTGTATGCGGTCCGATAAGCCCACAAGGCATCGCAAGTCTAGTACTCCAATCCTTGCGCGTAGGATTCACGGTTTTTCGAGGATGGACTTGATCTCCCGATTGGATACCTCGGTCGGCCATTAGTCCGAGGATGATAAGGAGTAGAGATCAGGTGCACCACACCATATTTTTTCAACGGGCTTCAAAAATTCATTTGCAAAAATGTGTCCCTTGATCACTAATGATGGCTCTTGGAGTGCCAAACCTGGAAAAAATAAAGGACCTCACAAAATCCACAACGGTTTAGAATCATCGATTTGGTGGCTTTAGCTTCCACCCATTTGGAAACATAATCCACAAATAAAAGAATATAGGAGAAACCAAAAGAAGGAGGAAACGGCCCCATGAAGTCAATGCCCCAAACATCAAAAACTTCCACAAAGATTATGGGAGTTTGAGGCATTTGATTTCGTGGACCAATATTACCTGTTCTCGACGGCGGCCACATGACTTACGAAATCATAAGCATCTTTAAAGATGGTAGGCCGAGAGAAACCACTCCAAGCACTTTGTTAGTTTGTCCTCTTCATACCGAAATGTCCTCCACGGGCATAAGTATGGCAAAAGATAGAACGGAGTGAGTCTCGAATCCGGGATACATCTCCGAATCACTTGATCCGCGCAATGCTTCCAAAGGTAAGGATCATCCCAAATGTAGTACTTGCAATCACTCCTCGGCTTATCTCGTGCTTTTGTTCGGAGAACTGCACGAAAGTCCTTGGTGGCTAAGTAATTGGCAATATCGCATACCACGGAATAGTGGTCGCGATAGCCATTAAGTGCTCATCCCGAAAGCTTTCTCGTATAGGTAAGTCCTCCTCTTGATCACCAATCTGCTCAAATGGTGCGCCACCAAGTTTTCGCTCCCTTTTTGTCTTTAATTTCCAAGTCAAACTCTTGGAGCAACGAATCCATCGGAGTAATCTTGGCTTCGCTTCCTTCTTTGCCGGTAGATACTTCAATGCTTTGCATGATCGAAAAAACAATTACTTTAGAGCCAATTAAATATGATCAAAATTTCTCTAAAGCAAAAACAACAACGAAGAAGTTCTTTCTCGGTTGTAGAGTAATTCGATTGAGCATCATTTAGGGTCCTTGATGCATAGTAAATAGCATAAGGAATCCTATCAACTCATTTGTCTAAGACAAATTTCCCTACCGCAAAGTCACTAGCATCACACATTAATTCGAATGGAAGCTCCCAATTCGGTGGCCTAATGATAGGTGCCTCGACCATCAACTCCTTAAGTGTGGTGAAAGCCTTCATACACTTCTCATTAAATTGAAATGACACATCTTTTTGGAGAAGTGTGCAGAGGGGTGTTGATATCTTGGAGAAATCCTTGATGAAGCGCCGATAGAAACCTGCATGACCAAGAAAAGAACGAATATCCCGCACACTTGTGGGCGGGGGTAAGGAACGCACAAGCTCTACCTTAGCTTTATCAACTTCAATGCCCCTAGCAGAGATTACATGACCTAACACAATACCTTCTTCTACCATGAAATGGCATTTTTCCCAATTTAAAACCAGGTTAGTGTCAATGCATCTCTTTAAAACCAAAGTTAAATGTTCCAAACATTTTTCAAAGCCATTCCCAAATACACTAAAATCATCCATGAAGACCTCAATGATGTTTTCTATGTAATCAGAAAAAAGACTCACCATACATCTCTGAAAGGTCCCTGGTGCATTACACAGTCCAAAAGGCATTCGCCTATAAGCAAAGGTGCCAAAAGGACAAGTGAAAGTGGTCTTGTCCTGATCTTCCGGAGCAATAGCAATCTGGTTATAACCTGAAAACCCATCTAAGAAACAATAATGAGAATGACCAGCTAACCTTTCTAACATTTGATCAATAAAAGGTAAAGGAAAGTGGTCTTTTCTGGTGGCAGCATTCAATTTTCTATAGTCTATACAAACACGCCACCACATGTCAGCAATCTAGTGGGAATAAGCTCATTATCAGCATTTCTTACCACGGTAATGCCAGATTTCTTTGGTACTACCTGGACCGGGCTTACCCACTTACTGTCAGAAATGGGGTAGATAAGCCCCACACTTAGGAGCTTCAGTATCTCCTTCTTCACAACATCCATCATTGGGGGATTCAACCTCCTCTGTGGTTCTCTCACTGGTTTAGCCCCCTCCTCCATTAAGATTCGATGCATGCAAATGGAGGGGCTAATACCTCGATGTCCGCAATAGTCCACCCAATGGCTGTCTTGTGTTCTTTCAACACATAAATCAAGCTCTCCTCTTGCTCTTTGGTGAGGATTTAGCAATTATTACGGGAAGTGTCTCCTTCTCGCCCGGAAAATATATTTCGGATGGGAGGGTAGTTCCTTCAACTCTAGCTCTAGTGCCTGCACAACAAAAGGTTTGGGTACATCAGTAGTAAAGGTAATTCAACATATGATACCTCATGCCCTTCGAGGTGGAAGAGAGTGTATGTAAAGGCGCCACCACTTCATCAACCTCCTCGCTCCGCCATCCTTCTTTGAATCCTGAAAATCTAAACTGCGAGTCATAACTGTTTCAAGAACATCAAATGGATTAGACTCAAAAATAGTAGAAATTAAAGATTCAAAATTATCAAAAGAATCAATAACACAAGCAGAATGGACATCACTCGGGTATCTCATGGCTTCGAAGATGTTGAATCTAATCAACTCGCCATCAAATTCCATAGTCAATGTTCCCGAATGCACATCAATTTTAGTTCGGGCGGTCTTGAGGAAAGGCCTTCCCAACGAATGGGGCGAGTTGGGAGATTTGTCTTCCTCCATATCCAAAGCACATAGAAATCTGCTGGAAACACCGGCTCATTGACTCGCACCAAAACATCCTCAACCACCCCTTAGGGTATGCATTAGACACATGCCACGTTGAATGATAACTCCGGTAGGTTCTAAAGGTCCTAGATGTAAAGATGCATAAATAGAAAAGGGCATAACATTAATGGATGCACCTAAATCTAGCATGGCCCTCTCAAACTGGCATTACCGATGGTGCAAGGTATAGTGAATGTGCCAGGATCCTTACATTTAGTTGGGAGTTTCTTATTAAAAACAGCTGAAACATTAGCTCCCACTTGGACCCGTTCATTACCTTTCAACTTCCTTTTGTTAGTGCATAACTCTTTTAAGAATTTAGCATACCTAGGCACTTGCTTTATGGCATCTAACAGAGGAATGTTGACTTCAACTTTCCTAAAAGTCTCTAAGATCTCTTTATCCGCTTCCTCTTTTTTATTTTTAATCAACCTGCTCGGAAAAGGGGCCTTAGTGACATATTTAGGACATGGGTCAGAAACACTTACCTTAGGGGTCTTAGAATTGAGCCCCTCCTCATCTACCTCCTTAGAATTTTGAGCTTTATTTTCAGTGACTGGGGAAGATGTGGGTCCTTCAAGTGTCTTCCCACTTCGCAAGGTGACAACACTAGCATTTTCTCTCGGGTTCACCTCACATTTGCGATGGAAGTTTCCACAAATCGACTCGCACCTTGTTGATCTCGGTAGCCAACCGTCCCACTTGGTTCGCAAAATACGATAGTGGCCCTTGTTTCTTCTTTGAAATCGAATATTGCTAGTGGCCATTTGCCTCACTAGATCCTCCAATGAAGGTTCGGGTTGCCTAGGGGCCCGAACTTGTGGTTGCCTTGGAGGAAAAGGTGCTTGCCTTTGCTTTGAAACCCTGGAGGACCATAGGCTTGGGGTTGCGCTTGAGCTTGAGGCTGCTTTGCATAGCTAAAGTTGGGATGATCTTTCCACCCCTGGATTATATGTGTTAGAGTAGGGGTTGTAATTCTTGGATGGAGCAGAAAATCCCCCCACTGCCTTGGCCTCTTCATTTGTGTCTTCTTGTAAAGTGGGACACATATCAGTGGGATGTCCTGAAGAGCAACAAATTCCACATGCCTGTACTGGTGCCTTCCCAGTGTCCATCAGCTTCTGAATCATAGCAGTCAAATGTGTCATTTGGTTCTGCAGACTAGTAGTGTCGACCTCTTTAACGCTTCTCTCCTCGTATCATTCCGAGTAAAGAATTGTTGAGTGTTCGCAGCCATTCTAGATATCGATTTCTCGGCTTCTCGAGGAGTTTTATCAACTAGGGCTCCTCCACGGCATCAATCATGTTACGGTCCATTCCTAGCAAACCTTCATAGAAATACTTGTATCGAAGTTGTTCACTAATTTGGTCGAGGACAGGCTAGCACACAATCTCTTGAATCTTTCCCAAGACTCATGAAGTGATTCCCCATGTCTTTGTTGGATCCCGCAAATTTCTTTTCTGATTGTTGCGGCCTTTGATGCGGGGAAGTATCTGTCTAGGAAAGCTCGAGCCATATCCTGCCATGTCTGAATCGACCCGGGTGGCAAGTAGTACAACCACTCCTTTGCAGAGTCCTTTAGGGAAAACGGAAAAGCTCTCAGCTTGACTTGCTCCACTGAAATTCCCGCAGGCTTCATGCTAGAACACACAACATGAATTTCCTTCAGATGCTTGTTAGGGTCCTCTCCGGCTAGTCCATTAAAAGATGGTAACAGATGAATCAGTCCAGATTTCAATTCAAATGCCTCTTCATTCTCAGGAATTTCTATGCACAGAGGTTGTTGGTCTAAGTCCGGAGCACCCAACATCCTTAATGTGTTTTCTGCCATCACTTCTTCAGGCGGCTCAGATATCTCAGATGCCGCAGAGCTGGAAAGATCTACGTGACGGCGCTTCAACGTCGGCAGTGTGAATGCGAGTGATTTGTTCAAAGTAATGCCGCGAGATTCCTCAATTGCTCGTTCACCTCTTCACCGGGACATGAACACCTGCAAGATAGTTGAAAAGAACAAATAAACTATTAAAATTAAAACAAAAACAGAGAGAAAAATAGGAAACAAATTAATAGCGCAATTAGAAGATCAGTTCCCCGGCAACGGCGCCAAAATTTGGTGTGGTGTGGAATGTGATTAAATATAATATCAAAAACAGTTGCTAAGTTCCACCAAAAATATAAAAACCTTGCAACCAGTTGTAGTAAGCAAGGGTCGATCCACGAGAGAACCAATTCAATTAACACTATTAATCCAATTCCTAGATTAAACTCTGGTGAACAATAAAACAGTAAAAAGTAAAAGGGGGTTTTGTTGATTAAAACTGAAAAGAGAAATTGAACTAAAATCAAAACAGTAAACACAAACTGAATTATCAAATTAAAGATATTGGTTAAGAGATAGAATCCACCACTAGATTTATATGATTATGCTAACTTACATACCCTTTATACCAACATGATCAATTATGTTCTTATGTGATTATGAGATAAATCCCGTGTTTTCCTTAAGTTTCGCTTAATTCAGCAACCGCTCAAATCAAACCCTAACCATTAGTTATTTGTAAAGCAACCGCTCTTACACCTACCTAATGATTGCATTAAGAATTAGAAAACCAATCACACTAAGGTCTAATCACACACCGGGATTAAATTACTTAGATCATATGTCTCACTAGTCATACCACCGCATGACACAAGCATAGCAATCCTAGTTTCACCACTCTCGAAATTTGGCAAGAATATAAAAACCTTTATATTGATTTATGAACAGAAACATATAAATAAAAACATAATTGTATTGATATAAAGAGGTATGCAAGATTCACATAATCAAAACTAGAGTTTCATCCTCCCTTAACCAATCAAGAAGTTTAGCCACACATGGCAAATTCAAAAACAAGAAGAATTAAAAGAAAACATTGTTCGAACAAAAAAGAAAAAAAGAAAAACTAAAGATCAAACTAGTTTCCAAAGCTTGAGAGTGATTGATCTTTGATCGCTCGAATCCGAGTCTCCAATCCTCGATCGAATCCTTCCCTTCTTGGTCTTTGTGTTTCTCTCGGTTTCCTTCACGTCTCTCTACGTCCAGAATACCTTAAAGGGCTCAAAGTCACCCTATTTATAGGTTTGGGAACCTAATTTAACATTAAAGCACGAACTTAACCTCCTGGTGCGACGACACGGGCCGTGTCCTTCTACACGGCCCAACCCGTGTCTGATTCTGGAGCTAATTTTTCAGCTATTCCAAGGTCGAAGGAACACGGCCTAACCCGTGTCAATTGACACGGCCGCGTTATCGGTCAAGGGCTTCAAATCATCCTTCCTTGTGAAGTCGGAGGCGTACACGGCCTCCCCGTGTCAAATGACACGGGCCGTGTTGTTCAAATTCTTCAAATCTTCAAACTCGAGATAGCACACGGCCTACCCCCAGTGTCAATTGACACGGGCCGTGTTATTCAATATAATCAAGATCAGCCTTGATTCTTCGTGCATACCCTTCTCCCTTTGCTTCTAGGGGTTGATACTGATTCCTTTAAAGTCCTTCAACTCTCTTCTCAATAGTTCAAAACCAATGGACTCCATCACTCATGAATCTCCTGAAAATCACAACACGTTTATGAGTGTTTATAATCACATTTTAGCAAAGTTTCACAATAAACATCCAAAGATAATTCTAAATCAGAAACTTAGCTAAATGTTAACAATTAAACTCATATGGAATCCAATTAGATCAAACAAAGAACATTAAAAAGCTGAAATTATTATCAGATCAGAGATAAAAAGAATCTTGGAGAAGACAGTTGGTCATTCAAGGAAGGATTGGGCAAAGAAGTTGGATGATGCTCTTTGGGCATATAGGACAGCCTATAAAACTCCTTTAGGTTTGTCACCGTATCAGCTGGTCTATGGTAAGTCTTGCCATTTGCCAGTTAAGCTGGAGCACAAGGCGTTTTGGGCCTTAAAATTCTTGAATTTTGATCCTACTTTGAGTGGAGAAAAAAGAGTTAATCAGCTGCATGAACTTGATGAAATACGTGTGCATGCATATGAGAATATGGGGATATACAAACAGAAGATGAAGATCTACTATGACAAGTACATTTCACAGAGACAATTTTATCCGGGACAACATGTGTTGTTGTTTAATTCCAGGCTGAAGTTATTCCCGGGAAAATTGAAGTCTAAATGGTCAGGACCATTCACTGTTAAGGAGGTGACATCCTACGGAGCAATAGAAGTGGAGGATCTAGCTTCTAAAAGGACTTTCAGGGTCAATGGACAGAGATTGAAACCTTATCTTGGTGGGAAAGTAGAAAGAGCAAATGTTGCTCTTATCTTGCATGAACCGTAAAATTTACAAGGCGTCGAGCTAACGACGTTAAACTAGCGCTTACTGGGAGGCAACCCAGGATTTCTATCCCTTTTTGTGTTATTTTTGTTGTTTAGATAGGTTGTTTTATTTTAGTTTTGCATGCTTTCTCTCGTAGCTTTCATGATTGAATTACCATGTTCAAGTGTTATTTTGGGGTTTTGGGTGAGTTTGAGAGAAATGCATGAGTTTGGGGGGTTATTCTGATGGTTTTGAAATACTGCTATTTTTGCATGTGGCGCTTAGCGCCAAAATAGGGGGCTTAGCGCCACCTACGAGCTGGAATAAGTTAGCTCTCTGATGCGCTGGGGCTTAACCCCATTTTCTTGCACTTAGCCCCATTTCTCAGTGTTCTTTCTGCTAAACTGGCGCTCAACGCCAAAATAGGGGGCTTAGCGCAACTCACGAGCTGGAATCCGTCAGCTCTCTGTTTATCTGGGACTTAGCCCCATTTGAAGGCGCTTAGCGCCATTTCTCAGTGCTTTGTCTGTTGCACTTGCGCTCAGCGCCAAGTATATGCGCTTAGCGCCACTTGCGAGCCAAATCTACCCCATTCTCTGTTGCTATGGCGCTTAACCCCATTTTAAGGCGCTTAGCGCCATTTCTCAGTGGCTTGGCTGAAGCATTCAGGCTTAGCCTCAATCATGTTGCGCTTAGCGCCTGATAACATTGTATTTTATACATTTTATAATCCTCTCACTAGGCTTCTTAATGTTCAATTAGGCTTAATTAAGTTGATTTTGACACATTTTATGATTTTGAGCCAAATTGGACAATTAAATAAATTATTGCATAAATTAACTGTAATTATCTCTTTGGCAATGTTTAGTAAACTGGCTATAACTTGAATTACAAATATCTGATTAATGTGATTTTGGTATTGTAGGAAAGCTTAGACAATTCCCTACAACTTTCATGTTGAACACTTTTCCAGAATCGGACTCCTTGGAGGTGATATTGAGCTTTGAAGTCAGAATAGAGGAGCTGAAATCGGGCCTAAATACTATGCAGTAATTGGATCATATCTTGAGTTTTAGGAATGATTTTGGACTGAAACTAAAGCCATTTTAAACTAAATATTCAGGCTTACAACTTTCATAAAGACCACTTCTCTAAAAAATGTAAAAATAACTGGATGCACGACTGTATATTTACTAAATTATTATTTAAAAAAATAAAATAAAAAGAAAATGTCTTAAACGTCACGGATGACGTTTTTCACATAATATAATAAGTGGCTCCTGTAGCCACAGTAGCCATCAAATTGCCTATAAAAGGCATTGAATTGGAGAAGCACATTTTCATTCGGAGAATTCCAGCAGAGTACGAGACGGGGAATTCAGGGGAAAGGGAGAGAGGTTTTTGGGCAATGCCCTGCTTCTCTCCTCATTCTCCCTCTAATTTCTTTTCTCTCTCTTTTTCTCTTTTTCTCTTTTCTAGTTTATGTGTAAATAAGTTTTAGTCTACTTGGGTCAAAGTGTGAAGCTCTTGGTAATAAAATAAGGTTAGATTTATTCATCTCTTGTGCTTTAATAATTTATCTTTTAAATAATTATTATACGTGTTATATTTTGTTTCTGATAATTTAGAAACTAGCCTTGTAAATAGGAGTTCTTGATTTATTGTAGACAAAATATTGGCACAGTAAATGCTTTAACCCATTTATAAGTGGTGGTAATAATTAAAGGAAATATAATATAATTACGTATATTATTTTATTTCGTATTGTATTTTGTTTCCAATCAATTTAGAAACGTTCCTTGTAAAGTGGAGTTCTTGATTTGTTGTAGACAAAGAGATTGACATGATAATGCTTTAACCCATTTACAAGTGTTGGTGTTAGAAACTCTCATTGTAATGTGGAGATCTTGATTTATTGTAAACAAAATATTGACACAGTGAATGCTTGATCCCATTTATGAGTGATGATATTAATGGATGATTAAAGGAAACATAATATAATTACGTATATTATTTTAATGGACTTTTAACGTTGTATTTTCCGATTGGAACTTCCATGTTGTGAGGATTCTAATTGAGTTATAAAAAGAATTAATCTTACTTTTACTTTATTTACCAATAGTGGATCATTTTACCCAAGTAAATAATTTTTACTGTAGTAATAAAATATTTACCTTACCATAATTAATCTTCATCAATTCTCTGTGGATCGACCTCGGACTCACCGAGAAATTTATTACTTGAGACAACTTACACTTGGGTTTGTAAATGCAACAATTAAAAAGTGTGCATCAAGTTTTTGGCGCCGTTGTCGGGGATTTGTTTTGAAGAATAAATTTTTGGTATAAATATTTTTGTACATAGTAAAAAGTAAATAGTATGTAAATAGTGTGTGAATAGTGTGCGAATAGTATGAATAGTAAAAAAATAAAAAAATTGTGTGAATAGTATGAATAGTATAAATAAGGTAAATAATATGTGAATAGTATAAATAGTAAAAAAGTAAAAAAAAAGTAAAAAGTAAAAAAAATTAAAAAAAAAAACAAAAAAAAAAAACAAAAAAAAAGTGGTCACACCCGTGACCACCCAAAAAAAGAACGAAAAAAAAGTTAAGCCTTTTATTTTTTGTACATATTAACTCAAGCTGTGAAACTCTCCATTTTCTTTTCTTGTACATATTAATAGTGGGGTTAATTCTTCCTTTTATTATTATTATTTTTTTGTTGTACAGTGGAGGAATTCTCTCCCTTTTATTTTTATTTATTTATTTTTTGTCCTTACTAACAGTGGGGGTAATTCTCTTTTTATTTTTTGTATATACTAATTCAAGAGAGGAAACTCTCCTTTTTATTTTCTTGCACATACTAACAGTGGGGGATTCTCTCCTTTTATTTTTATTTATTTATTTTTTTTGTCCTTACTAATTAGTGGGGGTAATTCTCCATTTTATGTTTTGTATATATTTACTCAGTGGGGGAATCTCTCCCTTTTAATTTTTTTGTACATACTAACGGTGAGGGAATCTCTCCCTTTTACTTTCTCGTAATTTATTTTTTGAACTTTATTATTTTTTGTATTTTATTTTCTACGTACTTTATTTTTTTTTTATTTATTTTTCTCATTTATTTTTTCTCATTTATTTTTGTTATTTATTTATTTATTTATTTTTTTTTGTCATTTATTTTTGTTTACTAACTATCTAACTTTTTACTTTACCCGCTTCTAACATTTTAATTTACCCGCATACTAGCTTTTTTTTTTTTTTTGCTTATTAATTTGTTTGGTGGTTAGTTTCTACCACACCATTTTAATTTTTTTTTTTTGGTGGTTGGTTTATTACCCCACCTTTGTTATTTTTTTTATTTGGTGGTTGGTTTATTACCCCACCTTTGTTATTATTATTATTTTTATTTTTTGGTGGTTGGTTTATTCCATACCTTTATAAAATTTATTTGGTAGGTTGGTTTATACCACATCTTTGTATATATTTTTATTTTTATTTTTTTTTTTTTTGTTTTGTCTTGTGTGTTTTTAGGGTATAGACGTAACTTGATTCAATTGACATGTATTAAGATTGGAATTCTAATTAACTCTTTTCTATTCAATTTGAGTGTTTATTATGGTTCATAATGCTTTTATGAATTGGCCACTCATAAATTGATCTAGTGGGTATCTGTGTAACCCGAAATGTTTGCATATGACCTAGACCATAAATAATAAAGTGCCATGATTTATAATCATCTAGGAATGAAGATTATAAGTTGTGTGGGAGAACTGTGATATTTTTCCATGAGAATCCATAAAGTAAAAGTCATGCCTTTAAATGTTTTTAAATTACTGATTCTCTCCATCAATTGAATGATTAGAAATTGATTAGAAGGAAGGTCCCAAAGCTACTCTATTGTCTATGATAGATTATTGAATCAAGTGAAGTCTGATCCCTAGTGTTCTAATTTCATGTGTTTTCATTTCAAAATAAAAATACAAAAAAATAAAAAATACAAAAAAAAACTTTGTTTTCTCTTTTTCTTCTTAATTTCGTGTGTCTTAGTGTTTGTTTTTCTTTTCTTTTTAAATAGTCAACTTTATTTTGACCTTTTGGTCATTTGTCGATTTTCTCAACAAGTTTTTTGTAAACCTAGGTTGATACGGTGGATTTTGTTGCTTCAAGAATTCAAAATGAGCCTAAAATTTTGTTGTTGATTTGTCCATACTTACAATAGGCTCAACTTTTGAAATCGCACCTATCAATGATCATTTTTCTTAATGATTTTTTTTTCTTTCAATTTTATGGTTTGATTTGCCAAAATTGTCAATTTTTCTTATAACAAGCGAAGTTGTTCTTTGTGGATGGTTTCTGCAAATAAAAAAAAAAGATAAAATATTTTTCATTAAAGAATGGCCTGAGTAAGGAGTCATTAGATGAAATCTTTTGACTCTTGAGACGCATTCTTATGAATTTGTGCAGTGTGAATTTATTAATTTGTGGAATCTCTTCAAAGGTAAGTAAGCGCGTTACAGTCTTGGGAATCTGACTCAAAAAGACCCTGTTTGCCAATTTATAAGAAAATTGGATGAGAAGCCTATCCTCGACTCATAGAAGGCGTTTAAGCCGTTACTAGACGTAAAACCAGAGGAAGATGTGAGCCACAATCACAACTACATGTATATATTTTCTTCTATATCTTCTTCTTATGACAGCCCTGATCCAGTAGCAGCTCAGCTAGAAGTGGTTTGAAGGAAATGTTGCGCGAAGCAGTAAGAAAAGGAAGTCAGTCAAGACACTCCATCTGTATAAATAATTTCAATCTTTGGTCGTAGTTTGTTTCTGTTTATATTTGTGTAAGATTTCTCTTTTCAGTAATTGCGGTAACAGGTACTATCTTCTATCTTTTTCCTTTCTATTTTTTAACATTGAGAACAATGTTGTGATCCAGTTGGGAGGAAGGATAGTTGTGTAAAAAAAATGTAAAAAAAAATAATAAGTGTGTTTATGTTTGTCGTGTGTAGAGTTGTGTAAAAAAAAACCCAAAATAAAAATTAAGAAGTGTGTGTATCAATATGTTTATTGTGTTTATATATTTGTCAGTAACTTACTAAACCAGTTAAGGATGGCAGAGTAAGGAGTAAATTTTACTCTTGAGACGCATCTTAATTGGGGTAGACAACTAGTTTGTGTGGAAGTAACAAATGGATTCAAGGAAAATTTGCATGATTGAGTAAATTGTCTTCTTTCTTAAAATTCACATGCTTGGTTATAGATGTTGAATTGGTGGACTGAAAATGATAGAATTATGCTTTGTGAGATTTTGAGCCTATTGATGAATGGATTGAACATTTGTACCATTCTCTTCTTTCTTGTGTGAATTTCACTCATGGAATTGTTACTCTAGAACTTGCTATGATTCTTTTGAGACTACATTTTCATATGCATACATGAATATAATTGAGGCATTTTTTTTTAAAATAGCTACTTTAGCCAAATAGCCAACCTTGTATATTTTCCGTTACTTAACCCTTTTGAGCTTATTTGACTATTCTTTGTTTCGAACTCATTATGTGCCTTAAATGAAAAATCATGTTCTTACTTAGCCTTAGGGAATAAGAGAACATTAACTTTGTCATTCGATGAGTTCTTGAACAAGTGTGGGGGTGTGTGTGTCGAATGGTAAAAAAAAAGTATATATGATGTTCTTTTTGTAAAAAAAAATTAAAAAAATTAAAAAAATAAAAAAATAAAAAAAAGAAATGTAAAAAGAAAAAAAAGGGTTAACAAGGTAATAAAGGAAAGGAAAATAATATGTAAAGGAAATTTGTATTAGGTGGAGTTGGGATGAACTTTCATGCTTGTTAATTGAACTCAGCTCTCATGCTCTTTTATTCTCTGGTATTTAACTTGTCATATCCATATTATTTTCTCCTTTACCTTGACCCTATTATAACCTTAAATAAAATCCTCATGATTTGTGTGTGCATGTGTTTTGAGTAGTGGAGAAATAGAAGACAAGCAAGCTTATGGTAGTATAATTTTCATGAGTTGAATTGAGTGAAATGCCTACCTTTTAAACACTTGAGGGATTGAGAGTGAATCTTGTGAAGATCTATCATTCTTGATTTATTCTTTTCAACTGAAGTTTCCTTGCTTGTTGGTTTGGGATGCGAAGAAATGTTACCTCATGACTGTTTTGATCCCTTAATTGTCTAGTTGCTCTTCTTGAGTCATTGAATCCTTTAGAACTTTTAGTTTTTGAGTCTGTGTCATTTTTCTTTAGTTTTTGTCTTTTGTGTTTTGTCCAGGAGTGCAAAAGTTAAGTGTGGGAGAATTTGATAACACTGTATTTTATACATTTTATAATCCTCTCACTAGGCTTCTTAAGGTTCAATTAGGCTTAATTAAGTTAGTTTTGACACATTTTATGATTTTGAGCCAAATTGGACAATTAAATAAATTATTACATAAATTAACTGTAATTATCTCTTTGGCAATGTTTAGTAAACTGGCTATAACTTGAATTACAAATATCTGATTGATATGATTTTGGTCTTGTAGGAAAGCTTAGACAATTCCCTACAACTTTCATGTTGAACACTTTTCCAGAATCGGACTCCTTGGAGGTGATATTGAGCTTTGAAGTCAGAATAGAGGAGCTGAAATCGGGCCTAAATACTGTGCAGTAATTGGACCATATCTTGAGTTCTAGGAATGATTTTGGACTGAAACTAAAGCCATTTTAAACTAAATATTCAGGCTTACAACTTTCATGAAGACCACTTCTCTAAAAAATATAAAAATGACTGGATGCACGGCTGTATATTTACTAAATTATTATTTAAAAAAATAAAATAAAAAGAAAATGTCTTAAACGTCACGGATGACGTTTTTCACATAATATAATAAGTGGCTCCTGTAGCCACAGTAGCCATCAAATTGCCTATAAAAGGCATTGAATTGGAGAAGCACATTTTCATTCGGAGAATTCTAGCAGAGTACGAGACGGGGAATTCAGGGGAGACGGAGAGAGGCTTTTGGGCAGTGCCCTGCTTCTCTCCTCAGTCTCCCTCCAATTTCTTTTCTCTCTCTTTTTCTCTTTTTCTCTTTTCTAATTTATGTGTAAATAAGTTTTAGTCTACTTGGGTCAAAGTGTGAAGCTCTTGGTAATAAAATAAGGTTAGATTTATTCCTCTCTTGTGCTTTAATAATTTATCTTTTAAATAATTATTATACGTGTTATATTTTGTTTCTGATAATTTAGAAACTAGCCTTGTAAATAGGAGTTCTTGATTTATTGTAGACAAAATATTGGCACAGTAAATGCTTTAACCCATTTATAAGTGGTGGTAATAATTAAAGGAAATATAATATAATTACGTATATTATTTTATTTCGTATTGTATTTTGTTTCCAATCAATTTAGAAACGCTCCTTGTAAAGTGGAGTTCTTGATTTGTTGTAGACAAGAGATTGGCACAATGAATGCTTTAACCCATTTACAAGTGTTGGTGTTAGAAACTCTCCTTGTAATGTGGAGATCTTGATTTATTGTAAACAAAATATTGGCACAGTGAATGCTTGATCCCATTTATGAGTGATGATATTAATGGATGATTAAAGGAAACATAATATAATTACGTATATTATTTTAATGGACTTTTAACGTTGTATTTTTCGATTGGAACCTCCATGTTGCGAGGATTCTAATTGAGTTATAAAAGGAATTAATCTTACTTTTCCTTTATTTACCAAGAGTGGATCATTTTACCCAAGTAAATAATTTTTACCATAGTAATAAAATATTTACCTTACCATAATTAATCTTCATCAATTCTCTGTGGATCGACCTCGGACTCACCGAGAAATTTATTACTTGAGACAACTTGCACTTGGGTTTGTAAATGCAAGCAATTAAAAAGTGTGCATCAGTGCCACATAAAAAAAAAAGAGCAAAATCAATACAAAAAAATTAAATAAAATAATTCAAAAAAAAAAATTTAAGGCGCTAAGCGCAAGTTTCTTTGCGCTAAGCGCGAGTCCCTCAAATGAGAGGTGCGTCGATTTTCCCACTTCCGCATTTCTTTCCCATTTCCCCATTTCTTTCCCACCGCCCTCCACCCCTCTCGCTACCCTCCTTTCTCTCACCCTCTGCACTTCTTTCCCTCAATCTCCCATTCCTCTCTTCTCCACGCATAATCTCTTTCTCTCCCTCTTCTCCATTCATCTCCCCATATTCCGTTCTTCCTTCCTCTTTTGCACGTTTCTCTCTCTCTCTCTCTCTCTTTACCCATATTTTCTTCTTCACTTTCACCCTCACCCACTTCCACTCACACCCACCTACCTCCATCTTTCCTCCTCTACGTTATCACTCCCACAGGTATTCTTCTTTCTTTCTTTCATTTCTTTTTTTTTTTTTTATTTTACTTTTTTTTTGTTGTTATTTGTTTCAACCGTATGGTGTTACTTCTTCTTGATATTGATCCTTCATTTATCCGAATTTTATTTTATTTTATTTTATTTTTTTTTTTCTCTTTATGT
This sequence comes from Ormosia semicastrata, assembly GCA_029884595.1. Classification (NCBI taxonomy): domain Eukaryota; kingdom Viridiplantae; phylum Streptophyta; class Magnoliopsida; order Fabales; family Fabaceae; genus Ormosia; species Ormosia semicastrata. The sequence goes on along the minus strand of JAQQTO010000051.1, from coordinate 3,698,393 downwards.
TCTTTTATTTTTCTTTCTTTTATTTCATTTTTTTTTCTTTTTTTCTCTTTCTTTGTTTTTGTTATTTGATTCCAACCGTGTTCTCTGCCTATTGCCTGGACCTTAGACTTTCATATAATTTTGGGGGTTACGTATTTGGGAGTTTAGGGTTTGTATCTGCATTGGTGCTACTTCTTTGTTGGAGTTGTTGTTTTTGGCATTAACCCTATATATTTTGAGCACTGTTTATCACATCTGTCTTATTCTATGTGCTTCTGTATGCAAATGCTTCTCTGATGATTTTGGGTTTTGGGAATTCTGCCCGGGGAGCAAGGTTTTGCCTGTTTACATATATGTCTATGGCTCTATAGGTTGCTTAAATCATGTGAGCACAGATTTGTGCATGCTTTACTCTGAATTTGTGCTTGAAGCATTTGTGACTTGCAATTTTCCCTGTATATTTGAAGCTTTTGTATTTGGGATTTGCTGGTGCTCTGTGTTTCTACATTTTCTAAGTGGTACAGCGCTGAGCCTAGCTCCTTGCTTGTTTCAGTCATGGCTCCACCTTCCAAGCTTACCTCAAAGAAAAGAAAAGGATCTTCGTCGTATGATGCTGACAGGTTTCTATCTCTCGAGCACCAACAGAGATATAAGGACATAGAGAATCGAAACCTTCTAACTGAGCGCAAAGTTGTACTTGCTCCTGGTGAATATGAGGAATTTCAAGCTGAGTTGCGGAGGCGCGGTTGGCTTAAGCTGTCCACTTACCCTGAATCCGCTAATGTGGCCATTGTAAGGGAGTTCTATGCAAATGCCATTACTGTGGAGGAAGGTTTCCCACGGCACAGGAGTTATGTCTATGGCAAGGCTATTCCCTTTGATGCACAGGCCATAAATCAGTTTTTGGATACTCCCACTCCTTGGGCCCCATTGGATTGTGGGTACACTGATTGGAAGACTCGGAACAAGGATTACCAACAGGTTTTAGCCACTGTTTGCAAGCCTGGGGCTGACTATGTCACTAGTAGATCAGGGCAAAGGCAGAAGATCCTCCGAGGTGACTTAACTCAGCTGGCCCAGATTTGGATGACGTTCCTGCACTCTAACATTTCACCATGCTCCCATACTTCTGATATTATTGAAAGAAGATCTCTCATGCTCTATGCCATCATGGCTGGTCTAACCATGGACTTGGGGGAGATCATTTCTTTTGAGATTCAAAAGGCTGCTGATACTGTGGGGGTTGGCCAGTTGGGTCATCCATCTCTGATTACTGAATTGTGTCGAGCTGCTGGTGTGGATGTCTCTCAGGGTGCCAAGATTAAGCCCAGGCTCCCCATTACTGCCAAGTTCATCCAGAAAAATTGTATGGGCAGTGATGCACCAGCTTCATCTAGACCGACTCCTTCTGCTCCCCGATCACTCTCCACAAGGGTAGATGCCTTGGAATCATCTCATAGCCTGCTTCACCACAAGCTCGATGCTCTTCACAGATCAGACATGATGATGTGGAATATGATGCGCGACTTATCTGCTCATTTGCCCAGTCCACCTGATGGGTCATTCCACTTTTCATCTGCTAGTGAGGTGGATTCTTATGTTGCATAGCCAGAATATCCTGGGGACCAGGATGCTTTTCAAGAGGGGGATGAGCTAGCAGATGAGGAGGATGAAGAGGAGTAGAGCTTTGAGGAGTAGAGCTTGAAGAACTTTAATTTGATTTTGAAAATAATTGTTAATGTTTGACTTTGTGACTTTGTTATCATTATATTGTGGACCTGGTTATTTTATTTAGTTTTTGTTATTCTGTGTTTGGACATCATTATGGGTTAAACTTTGTTCATTTGAATTTTTGTTTGTGTTTTTGAATTTTTATGTGCTGTTTGGTGTTTTAGTTATGATAGAATAATTCAGTGTGTTTGGTTGAGTTAAAAAAATAAAAAAATAAAAAAATTTAATATTTGAGTGTGATTTTAATTAGTTCATTTTCATTCATGGATTTCCACAGGATGCAACCTAAGAGGACCACACCGAATCCTCCAGTTCATTATATGAACGAAGACATGGTGAAAGAAAGTCTTGAAAGTGCAAGAACTTATCCAAATCAGAATTGGACTTTGGAAGGTTAGGAAATTGATGATGATTACAAAGAGTTTTTGCAACCACTGATGGACTTGTGCAAAAAGGAGAAGGAGCGGGTGTTTCCTCCTCAAGAGGTGGAAGAATAAGAGCAAACTTCCCAAGTGCAGAAAAAGGAAGAAGAAGACACAAAGAAGGGGAAGAAAGTGAAAGGGTGCAAGAAGATTGGAGAGGGTTCCTCTAGGAACCATTGAGCTAAATTTCTCTTCACTTTGCTTGAATTTAATTTTGAATGAATAAATGTACCATGTTCTTTCTGTTATTTTTGTCAAAGTGTCTTGTGTTTATGTGGTGTTTTTTTAAAAAATAAAATAAAAATAAAAATAAAATAAATAAATAAAGTTTTGAGATTATCACTCTTAACAATGTCATTGTAGTACATTTCTTTCATGTTGTTTCTCTTCCATTAAAGTTGACATTTGTGGTTGCTATGCTTCTGTGATTTTGTTTTCATAAGGATATCATAGCTTTGATGTTTGGTTTGAATTCTTGTGAATAATGACTATGGCAAGGAAATCTGGAAAATTCAATGGAAATTTTTAGCTTTACCTGTGTGAGTTCTTTGGACCATTAATGATAAATTCTTTATGAGTGGAACCATTGGAACTTATACTCTTGATTTTGCTTGAATCTGATTTGAATTCAAAATTCACTTACATGTCATAAAAATGATCAGAGCATTTCTTTTCTACTAGCCATTTTGACTAAAAAGCTTACCTAAATTTTTTTTTTATCCTTTGTGATACCCCTTTGAGCTGAAAGACAATGATTAATTTTAGTGGATAACCCATTTGCCAAAAAAAATTGAAAAACAATGTTCTACCTACACCTTTTTGGATAAGAGAGCATTTTCTTGTGTTTGGGTTTAACATAAGTTTGGGGGAGTAAAAAATAAAAAAAAATGGCAAAGAATAAATTCAAAAAAAAAATTTGGTGCAGTTTTAAAAAGTAAAAAAAAAAGTAAATAAATAGAATGTTAAAAAAAAAAAATTCTCTTATCCTCTTTGGTGATTAGCTTGCCTATCCTTCATCACTTTTCCTTTGACCAAACCAAGTTACATCCCAAGTAAAGACCCTTGTGACTATGCATGCATGTGAGTTGTGTAAGGAGAATTAAGATGAAAAGCAAAATTGAAGTTGTAGGGTTTTAATGTGTGATTTTGAGAGGAATACACATTCCATACACTAGAGTGATTGAGAGAAACAGCTACATCTTGTGATGAGCTGATTTTCCATTGTTTTGACTGTATTGCTAATGCCATGATTATTATTCTGTCAAGAGTGAAAATAACTGTACATTTTTGCTATGACTTCTTCTGTTTGAGCAAAATCTGGATGCAAGTTCGCTATGGATGGAATCTTCTTTGTGAGTTTCTCATCAGTGGAGTTTGTATTACTTTGTCTTGTTGAGTAGTGATGGATCTCATTTCCTTTTGAATTTTGTTCTTTTGTTAGTTAACTTGTGTGTTGAGTTGTTTTTCTTTATTTTTTTTAGTTTACTTTTGCTTGGGGACAAGCAAAGTCTTAAGTTTGGGGAATTTGATAAATGTCTAATTTGTATACCTTTATAGGTGTACATTGAGGTTGTTTATCTTTCTTTTAAGACTTGAGATGTCGTTTTAGTCCATGTTTTATGTGTTTTATTTAGTCTTTAAGAATATTTTCTTAATTGATTTTTTTAGATTAGTTAATGATGTTTTGATGTGTTTTATGTAGTTTGGGTGCAAATCATGGAAGCCCATTGAAGCCCAATTGGAAGCTGAAGCCCAAGTTCACATATGGAAGCCAGCGCTTAGCCCCAAGGTTGTGGCGCTTAGCCTGAAGAAGCCAGAAGATTGACTGATGCGTGATACACTTCAGCACATGTGGCGCTAAGCGCCATAGAGCGCGCTAAGCGCAATTGCTTATGATGCAACAAAGATAGTCACTTAAGTTGCGCTCAGCGTGGATAATAATTTGCGCTAAGTCTTCTTTGCGTCTGGAAGAAATCACGAAAATAGGATATTACGCACGGATTGGGCATTGATTCAGAGGGTGTGAACACCCAATTTTGACCGGGCTTAAAAATTTAAAAAAATAAAAAAATAAAAAAAATAAAAAAAAAAAAAAAAATAATAAACAATAAAAAATAAAAAAATAAAAAAAAAAAACAAAAAACTACTCACTCACGTTCCCGCTAGCACCCACTAACTCCATTTTTCTTTCTTTTCTTTTTTCTCGCTTTGTTACTCATTTCCCACCACCGCACTCCACTATTTCTACGTCCTCTCTCTCTTTTTTCTTTTCTCGTTTTTGTCTCACACATAATCTTTGCAACCCACTCACTTAACCTCTTTCCCATAATTTCTGCAATCAACCGACAACCCCTCCATTATATTCTTTTCCTTCTCTTTTACACGAGGAGGCTTGAAAACCAAAAAGTCTCCATAATCCTCTGCCATCATTTTTTCTTCCAGAGGCTGGGCAGGCTGCGAAACCCAATCCTTCATCTCACCCTCACCTTCCTCTTCCTACCGTAGCCACCCATTACCCACCGAGTCAACTCAGTGCAACTCCAACCTTCCAACCGTGACTCACTCACCATCCTCCAACCTCTTTCACCCAAACACCTTGCTGCCAACTTCAACCTCCTTCACCCCTAAACACCACCCCCTATTCCCAAAAAAACCAAACAATCCATCACCACAACCCTCACCTCCAACCTCTTCACCCAAATATACCATCTCACCTCCCATCCACAACCGAGTCAACTCAAGAATCACCATTCTTCCATTATTCACGTAAAAACCCAACCCTTTTCCTTCATATAGTTTCTTCCTTCATCTTTACCCATTTACCTTCCTCACCACTCTCCCATTTTACGTAAAAACCCAACCACTTTTCTTCACACGCTTTCCTCTTTCTCCATTTCACATAACCATCAACCAACACCTCCAAACACCTAACCAAAACTCCATAACCATCAATCATCCAAACAAACCCATCCTTCCATCCTCCACCACATCATCTTCACCATTCACAACCGAACCTCAAAACCGTAACCTTGCCACTCCATCACCATCTTCACTCCCAAACAGTAAGCTTAATCAGGACCACCGTGACCCTTTCATCATTTTCATCCTAAAAACACCACCGGATAACCTCTACCATAATAAATCTGCCAAGCCTTCTCCTCCACCGTACCCCAGCATCGTAAAACAGAGCAGCATCTTCACCCATGGAATCCTTGCATATCTGATTACTGCCTGCGTCCTCACCCCAAACTCGCGTCCTCCGGCCTAGCTCCAGCAACTGCTCCTCCACCCATCTCACCTCTCATTCACGGCCTTCACCCCCAAAGACCATCATCTTCATTGCCCGAACCCGCAAGCCGCCAGTCCGAATCACTTGAACCGGGACCACGCCCCAGATCCGGCCGTCAAACCGAAAGCCACCCCACCAAGGTCCGGCCTAGGCCCCGCAACCAGAGCGCCGCTCTCTTCTCCCGTCGCCGCTGCACCTCTCGCGAGCCTAGATCCAGCCAGATCTATACCGAGATCCGACCCCAACACTCACACCGCGAACCAACTCCGACGCAGGTTCCGAGCCGTCGCCGTGTGCTCTCCTCTCGCGCCATCACCTCACCGCTAGCCTCCATTGTTGCAGCTCCTCTTCCTTGCAATGAAAGTGAAGAATATTTGAGGTAACTCAGCAGGTAAGCTATGGTTCAGTTTTTTTTTTTTTTTTTTTTTTTTTTTTTTACGTTTTAGTTACTTTACTAAATTAAAATAAAAAAAATAATAATAAAAGGTGAAAACAGGATTTTGGGCCACTGATGCACCAGCCCACTCATGTTGGATCAGTCTGCAATTGTTTAAAAATGCTATTATTATGTGTTGGGCTTTATCAGGATATTTGGGTCTAATTCAGTTTAGTTTATTCAAACCTGACAACAAAATAAAATAAAATTTGGTGGGCTTGGTAAATTTTAGAATGTATAAAAAAGAAAAAAAAAAATGAGAAAAATCTAAAAATTGTTAAAAAATAAAAAATTTCATTTTGTAGTTGTTTGATCTATTTAATCTTACCTTTTATTATTATTTACCTAGCTCATGGAAAGTTGTGTTTATTTATTTGTCTTTGTGTATTACTAAAAAATAAAAAAATATTTTAATAAAAGCAATGACCAGTAATGGTGATTGAATAGTGAATGCTATCTTCAATGTTACTCGGATCATAAGGGTTTATTGAGTAGCCTAGTGCTAACTTGAATCCTGTGCAAGATTGGATTCGCTTTCAAATAAAAATCTTTTAATTAAAATCAATTAACCCACACTTATTTTCTAAAGAACTACGTAACTTTGAGTTCCCCATTGCACCAGGGGATACGTAGGAGCAGAATTTCATTTCTGTCAAGCCAAATTTAAATTTTCACAATTTTGTGGTTTCGCTTTTTAGTTACAATGTTTGCAAAAAAGGGGTAAAATAAATATTTTCAAGGATTGTTAATAATTTGCACAATTGACTTAAGGTACCGTCTTAGGACGGCAGTGCGTTAAAGGTGTTGTGGGATTAAGTTTCCACCCTTCTCTAAGCATAACCGACTCCCGAATCCAATCTGGTTCTAAAGACCATTTTCAAAGAAAGGTTTTCCAATTTTTCCAAATTCAAATAAAATTGGTGGCGACTCCATTTTTCCATTGTCATATTTTCATTTTCTAAAAATCCAATTCGAGTTGCTATTTTCCCGCCGCGATCCCGGTCGCGACAGATGGCGACTCCACTGGGGACATTTGGAGAGTCAAGCCTGTTGTTGTTAGTTGTGCAAATTGTTAATAATTTTCATTTATTTATTTTACCCTTTTTATCCTTGTTTGTAAATGGATTTCATTTATTTTGTTCCATGTAAATATCTGATAGCGTTATCCTTGTGTTTATTTTGACCTGATATACTTATATATAATTTGTATTTAATTGTGCATAATTGTTGAAACCTTAGGATAGATGATTGCTGCCTGGTTATTGTATATATGTTTTTGCAGGTTGAGGATAGTTTCTTTTTAAAATTTTTGTACAGGTTTGTATGCTCCCCACACACATCACCATCACTTACCTCACACACTTTTTGGGCTCTATACCCGAGTCTGTGCGGCCGAGGAATAGGAGGAGTCTCGACTTTTGTTATTGAGGGGCTTTATGCTCACTTGACATTTGTTGAAACGCCACTCAGATTGTTACTAATATCATGAACTAATCATATTGAGAGGGTTTATCCCTACTTGTGATTAATTCATGATTTGGGACCTTATCTTTCGAGATAAGGGCAATCTGATACCATGACTTTTAGAAGTTTTGACCGTCCTGAAAAACCTTGCAGACTTTGATAGGTTGAACATAGTGATTGTCAAATCTTAGGTTCCACTTGGCTAGGGCACAAAAGGAGCGTATTTTCTTTTTCTTTTCTCTCATATCATTCATTCTTGCAAAAAAAAAAAAAAAAATCAAAAAGAAAAGAATAATAAAAAAGAAGTTATTCATTGCTTGCATTTTCACAAACATGCTTAGCATTCAAAAAAAACTTGCATTTTCATAACATTGCATATAAAAAATCATGCATAACATCCCTAGCATTCAAAAAAAACTTGCATTTTCATGACATTGCATAAAGAAAATCATGCATTCCTAGCATTCAAAAAAAATCATGCATCTTCATAATATCCCTAGCATTAAGAGGAAAAAAACTTGCATTTTCATGGCATTGCATTTCAAAAAAAAATCATCATGCATTTTCACGACAACCTTGACATAAAATAAAAAAAAATCACGCATCTTCATAGCATCCCTAGCATTCAAAAAAAAAAAAAGCATCTTGCATTTTCATGACATTGCATTTTTCTTTAAAAAAAAAAAAAGACAAGAAGGAAAAAGAAAAAAAATGTGTTTTCAAAGTTCATTCATTTTGTGCATCTCATGCATTTCATCCTATTGTTTGTTAAATGCTATTTTGTTTTATCATCCTGCATTTTCATGACATAAAAAAAAAATGAATGAAAAAGTGTTTTCAAAGTTCATTCATTTTGTGCATCTCATGCATTTCATCCCGTTCTTTGTTATTTTGTTTTAATAAATCAATTTGGTTTGAACCAGAGAGCCTAGGAAGGAAGAGACCAATCAAATCCATATTCACAAGCCTAGATCTCGGATCAGAATGGCTGCTGATAACCCTGGAGATGAAAGAAGAAATCTGAGTATGCAAGTAGATGAGATGAAAGAGATGATTATTGAAATGGCAAAATCTCAGAGGAGAATGGAGGAAATCTTGTTGGCCATGAGGGAGACTATCAACTTGATTGGGGCCACTGGAAGTGCAGGAGTGACTGGGGTGCATCCGCACCTGCCAACTATCACTTCCATAAGGACAAACCCTGGGATCACCACTGAAATTCCTGTTGAGGGAAGAACCTCGAACACTGCGCTGCTAGTGCTTCCTATCGGAGAAGGGTGTCGTTTTTCAGAGGATACTCGAAATGAGGTCCACGGTAATGTCGGATTCATGGGGGAGCAACCACCATATAACCCTAACCTTCACTTTCCATACCAAACACCTACTCCTACATTTCCTTATTACCCCTCCCACCAATTTGTTCCAACCACAAATAGTACCCCAACTCCACAATTCCAAACCAACAATGGTCCCATACCATCACCATATGTGCCAACTCGCCCATCTCATATCCGATATCCACCTGTACCTCCACAAAATCACCCAAACCTCCAACAGATTCAACCAAACTTCCGAAATCGAGGTCGCTTCCATCCTCAAAACCTACCTCCTTTCCCAAGATTACCCATGTCAAACGCAGACTTATTCCAAAGGTTATTCGATGCTCACCTCATGTCGGGAAATCCTGTACGTCCTTTAGAGCCACCATTCCCAACATGGTATAATCCGAGTTTAACTTGCAAATACCACAGGGACATCCCAGGGCACTCAATTGAAGATTGTGAATCTTTCAAGATCGCAGTAAGGAAGCTAATAGCTTATGGAAAGTTTGACATTCAAGAAACAGCTAGGCCTAGTGTTGTCAGCAACCTAATTCTTGATGAGGTAAATGCATGGGAGATGGAAGGATCACCCATAGGAAAGGTCAGAAGCTTGCATGCACCAATGGCTGAAGTAGTCGAAGAAATGAAGAAGAAAGCAGGTTGTAGTATCACTACACCAGCTGCAACTATGAAAAGAAGAGGAGAAGCAGAATGAAGAATCAAGTTGTGTCGATGGTTGTTGGGATTTTAAGATGCGAAGCCAAGAATTACTCGCTTCAAGGGTAATACAAGCTGGGCAAGATGTAGATTCCTCTGAAGAGGTCAATGTGGAGTTGGAGGAAATGGTGAGGAGCATAACTCTGGGAAAAGAAAATGATGCAGCACATTCCTCATCAGAGGGAAATACTCCCCGCACCAGTCAAGATAATCATCTCTGAAGAAGTCACTCATCCTCCAACAATTTGAAACCTCTGAACAATGGGAGATCTGAGGATTTGATTGAGGTGGTTGCCAAAAAAATCAGTGTTGATGAACTTATGTTAACTTTCTTGAAGCATTGATGTAATAAATTCACATGAATATCTGGTTTCCTTTCATTTCCAAGTGTCTTTCTTGATATTTATTTCTCTTTCACTTTTTCAAAGTGTCTTCCTCGTATTGGGGGCCCATTAGACTCCAATTCTTGGTAATTCTTGGTTTGGTAGATGTCAATAAAGTTCACATGTGTAAGTATCATTTGCCTAAAAAAAAAAAAAAAAAAAAAAAAATTTCATGCATGGCATCTTTAGCATTCTAAAAAAATATATATAAAAAATAATATAAATCATGCATTTCATTCCATGCATTTGAAAAATATTTTCATTTCATTCATCTCATCTTATGCATGACATTCCTTGTATGATGTTGCCGTGTTCGGCAACTATTGCGCGACTAAGGAAAGAAAACACCGCCTCAAACAGTTTCAAGAACTTCCGAGAATGCGAAAATGAGGTGATAAACCTTCTCCATCCGCATTATGAATAAAAAAAAAAAAGAAAAAAAAAGACAGCTGTGTATTCGACAATGAGATATGTAGTGCCATTAAACTTTATCGGAAGCACGTGGAGGTCATTTTTTTTCAGCGACAACAACTGCGAAAATCTTGCAGTATGGATTTTATTGGCCTTCTTTATTCAAGGTCTGACACACCTTTTGCAAAAGTTGCGGAAATTGGTCAATAAAGTTTTGCTTTAAGATTCTCATCCGCACCTACTCCTTAGAAAATTGAGATCTAGGAGGCACGTTTCTTTTGTTGTCAAACACGTGTATTTTGTGGGGCCATAGACATTGAGAATCCTAGGAATGGTGTTGTATTAAAAGTTAATGGACCAAGACTCAACCATTTCTGGAACGTCAAGTTGTTGAGTTCTCTGTGTTGCCGGTTAAATGGCGGATAACGGTACTCCGTGACTCTCGTGTCGGTTTGTTTTTCAGTTTCCCATAATAACGATTTCTTCTCCTTTCAAAATGGAGGTCATTCTCTCAAATCTAAGAAAATATTTTCCTTCTCTCCCTCTAAATGCTCTAACAAAAGTCTATGAAGCTAGGTGTGAAAAGACCGAGATTGTTAATGTATAAGGGCATCCCGAAGATATACGCTTGGATAATCGAAGCAAAGGTTCGTTTAGCTGGTGAATCTTCAGATTCATTTGTCCCATACATGCCTGGTCTCGGTAAAAGTTCATTTTCAAAAAGGAGAAGAGCAAAAAGAATGAAAGTTTGTTACAAGTGTGCACGTTGGAATTGCAACACGCGATGTCACTCTTTGGGGATGGTTTCTGTAAATAGAGAAGATAAACTATTCTTCGTTAAGAATGGACTGAGTAAGGAGTCATTAGATAATATCTTATTGACTCTTGAGACGCATTCTTGTGGAGTTGTGCAGCGTGAACTTCTTAGTTTGTGGAATCTCTTCAAGGACGAACAAGAGCGTTACAGTCTTGGGAATCTGACTCAAAAAGACCCTGTTTGCCAATTTATAAGAAAATTGGATGGGAAGCTTATCCTCGACTCATAGAAGGCGTTTAAGCCGTTTCTGGACGTGAAACCAGAGGGAAGATGTGAGCCACAATCACAACAACATGTATATCTTATCTTTCAAAAAAAAAAAAAATGAGAAAAAAATGAAAAAAAACAAATGAAAAAAAAAAAAGGGCGAAACTTCGGTTGTACTTGGTCTTTAATTAGATTAGGAGCCCCCCGGTGGAGTGGCAGACCCGTCATTGACTCGGGTGGACCTTCGCACGCCGGCCTCGGTAAATAAGGTTCGTGTGCCATGCTCTGCAGAGAGCCGCGCAAGCATTCCTGTGTTTTAACCAAAGGCTCGCTTGTTGATGGACGAAAAGAAGCGTCCGTGTTTGCATTCTCGCGTGACAATGCCTCGAGTGAATCCTGTGATTTAATGCCATGGGCTCTTCGGCGACCTCTCACTGGCTGTGGTCGTTGGTGGTAGGCCGTCGATTTACGCACTTTAATTAGTGGCGTCGTAGCTCAATCCAAAATATCCCACAAGCGGGAGGGAGAAGAATGCCCAGATTGGCTGAGCCGTCTTGGTATTACTGCACTCATGATGCAGTATAAAGATCTGCCATGAAACCTGTACATAAAGGTATGTAATCATTTTCTAGCTTTGTATGATTTTGTTGAATTTTGGTTTTGGACAGACGATCTTTTGGATGGGATCCTTCGGGGGTTTCTAGACTTCTTTACCCTGATAATTTTCTTAAAAAAAAAAAAAAAGTTAAAAAAAAAAAAAAAAAAAAAAAAAGAAAAAAGAAAAAAAGTTAAAAAAAAAAAAAAAGATTTTATGTTTCTTAAATTCAACCTTTTCTGACAACAGCCGACCTACCCTTCTAGGTGCAATTATTTCCCTTTCCATTCTTTTTCTTATTTAAACACTCCATTTTCTCCTTCATCTTCAACTCAGAAACACTCAAAGAGAAGAAGGGTATAGAATGGGGCCTGCTATTCGTAACCTAAGAAATGTCTGTGTTTTTTGTGGGTCGAGTTATGGGAAGGGATTAGAGTTTGTAAACGCAGCTAGTACTCTTGGTCGAGCACTTGCTGCGAGGAAGATTCATCTTGTATATGGGGGAGGTTGTCGTGGGTTAATGGGGGCTGTTTCACTTGCCGCTCTTATAGGAGGCAGTCAGGTTTTAGGTGTTATTCCTAAACCTTTAGCTGAAAGTAACATCACTGGCAAGACAGTTGGAGAAGAAATTCAGGTAACATCCATGCATGGACGCATGAAAATAATGGCTGACAATTCTGATGCATTTCTTGTCTTACCAGGTGGTTTTGGTACTTTGGAAGAAATTTTTCAAATTGTCTCTTGGGCTGAACTGAACATCCACCATAAACCCATTGGTTTGTTGAATGTTAATAATTTCTTTGACCTTTTGTTATTTTTTCTTGACAAAGCTGTGGAACAGAAATTTATCACTCCTTCGGCAAGACAACTTCTTATCTCTGCCTCCACTATTGATGAGCTCATTGATAAATTGGAAGCTTTTGAGTATGTACCTGATAAGGTATTGGCTCAGATAGATTGGTCAATAGGAAGCAGCGAAGGAAGTAAAAAGAGAAGCAAGACAGATCTGACACTTTCTCTTTAATCGGTTTGATTTTATTGTACTTTGTTTCTGTTTAATTTTGTGTCCGCTTTCTCCAGCAAGTAATTTTATCCTTTACTCATCTATATTTTAACATTAAGGACAATGTTACGATCTGGTTGGGGAGAAGGATGGTTGTGTAAAAAAAACAAAAAAAAAAAAAAAAAAACAAAAAAAAAAAACAAAAACAAAAACAAAAAAAAAAAACAAAAAAAACAAAATATTCAAAAAGAGTGTTTGTCAATATGTTTGTTGTGTTTGTCAGTAATTTTCTAAACCAGATTAAGGATGGCGAGTAAGTAAGGAGTAGTTTTTATCTTGAGACGCATCTTAATTGGTGGCAGAGTAAGGAGTGGTAGGGTAGTAATTAGTATTAAATTGTGGAAGTATTAAAGTTCTATTATCTGATTTCTTTTTAGGGTCTGATGTGGCACTGACAGTGTGCTTCTTTTACTGCTTGGCGTTGATTCACTTCTTATCAGGGTTAGATGCAGCACTGACTGTGTGTTTCATTTCTGTTTGACGTTGATTCACTTCTTATCAGGTTGTTTTGCTCTTTTCTATATCTCTCTTTCACATTGAGGACAATGTTATGATCTGGTTGGGGGAAGGATCGTTGTGTGCCTAAAAAAAAAAAAAAAAAAAAAAAAAAAAAAAAAAAAAAAAAAAAAAAAAAAAAAAAAAAAAAGGTGTGTGTATGTATTAATATGTTTACATGCTTGTCGGTAATTTTCTAAACCAGATTAAGGATGGCGAGTAGGGAGTAGATTTTACTCTTGAGACGCATTTTAGTTGGGGTAGATAACTAGTTGTGTGTGGAAGTGGCAATTGAAATTCGGAAAATTTGCATGATTGAGTAAATTGTCTTCTTTCTTAAATCATATGTTTGGTTATAGATGTTGAATTGGTGGACCGAGAATGATAGAACTATATCTTGTGAGATCTTGAGCCTAAGAGATGGATTCAACATTTATGCCATCCTCTTCTTTTCTTGTGTGATTTTCACTCATGATAATGATCACTCTAGAACTTGCTTTGATTCTTTTTGAGGCTACGTTTCACTTGCATGCATGAACATGATTGAGGCCCTCTTTCTTAGCCGTTTAACCAAATAGCCAACCTTGTTTTCAATATGATATCAAGCACTCTTTTGACTTCTTGAAAATTTTCTCGATTCTTGCCAACCTTGCATATTTCCACTTGCTTAACCCCTTTGAGCTTATTTGACCATTCTTTGTTTCGAACTCATTATGTGCATTAAAAGCAAAACCATGTTCTAACCCAACCTTAGAGAATAAGAGAGCATTGACTTTGTTATTTGATGAGTTCTTGAACAAGTGTGGGGTACATGTGCAGATTGTTTATATATAAAAAAAAAAAAAAAATATGTTTCTATAAAAAAAAAAAAAAAATATATGTTTCTGTAAAAAAAAAAAAAAAAAAAAAAAAAAAAGAAAAGAAGAAGAAGAGAGAGAGAGTCGATTATTGCTACAATCAAAAGAATGCACCATGTGATATATTCATACCTAGAATGAGGGTGGATGTTTGGAAATAACAGAATAGAAGGAGAATGTTCAAGCCTAAAGGAATTCAATCTACCAATTGATCTTTAACAAAACATTAGTTAGATATTGGTCATTGTCCCGTGTGAGAACAAACTAAGAAAATCTTAAGAAAGTTAGATCGAATGTTCTCAAACATCTTCTCCACTCTAACGTATCATGATGCTCTTCTATTCTCTTTGGTATTTAACATATCCATATTACTTCTACCTTTACCTTGACCTCACTACAACCTTGAATAAAGTCCTCATGATTTGTGTGTGCATGTGTTTTGAGTAGTGGAGAAGTAGAAGATAAGCAAGCATATGGTAGTGCAATTTTCATGGGTCGAATTGAGTGAAATACCTACCTTTTAAACACTTGAGAGATCGAGAATAAATTCAGTGAGGATCTATCATTCTTTACTCATGTTTTTCAATTGAAGTATCCTTGCTTGTTGATTTGAGATGTGAAGATGTGTTATCTCATGAATGTTTTAATTACTTGAATTATAAATTGCTCTTCATTCTTGAATGTCATTGAGTCTTTTAGAGTTTTTACCTTTTGAGTTTGTTTTGTTTGTTCCCTAGTTTTGGTTTTTCTGTTTTGCCCGAGGACGTGCAAAAGAGTAAGTGTGGGGGGTGTTTGATAATTAATGATGTCCAGTTGTCGAATCTTAACTCAAGCGAAAAAAAATCTTTTGATTTTGTTGCTATTTTATTTCCTGTGTCTTTAACCGTTGTAAATAATATCATTTCTGTAGTCAAACTTCTAAGAACAATCTGGAGGTTGTTCGTTTCTTTTCTGTTGTACTTTTTGGATTCATGAGTGTCTGTGACATAATGCTTCAGGTAAAGTGACCATGAGTACAACACCATGATTTGACCATCTAATGGTAATTTCTTATTGACCAATTCAGATTGAAGAGATCTTGGAAATCCCAATTGGTGGAAGAGGAAGTACCCGAGCAAAAAAAAAAAAAACCCATTAGTCTGAAAACCTGAAAGGTCGGTCTAAACAAAAGTTAGGGCAAAGGAATGGGCAAAATCTCAGAGGAAGTTGGCCTGAAACACCTTGAAGGGTGCACCCAAACTGGGGCAATTTTGAATTGCGTGTGATCAGCTACACAGGGGCAGTTTTGTGTGCATTTAGTTAGCCATACTGGGGCAAAATTTTTGAAGGATTAAGGAGAAGCTGTGTTGAAGGAAGTAGCAACGCAGACAAGGACTGAGTTATCAAGCAGTTGCAGGGAATCAACTAAATAAGAAACAAGGTTAAACACTGGGGCAAAATTTTCTCTCAAGGAATCACCAAGCAATGGTTCATCCCATTTCTTGAAAGCGAGTTGAAAGTGAAAAACAAAGAAAAAAGAAGGAAAGGAGAAGAAGAAGGAAAGAACCGAAGGGTCTAAGGAAGAAAAGCATGTGAATAAAGTTTGAGTGGTCAAAGCTTTCCAAAGTCGTCCTTGGTTCAAATGTTTTTAAATAAAACAAAAAAAAAAAAAAAAAAAATCCTGTTTTCTGGGACTCAGTTGCCCATTGTCTTTTAAAATTCCGGGACGCAGTTGCCCATTGTCTTTTAAATTTCGGGCCGCAGTTGCCCATTGTCATTTTAAATTTCAGGGCCGCAGTTGCCCATTGTCATTTAAATTTCGGGCCGCAGTTGCCTATTGTCTTTTAAATTTAGGGCCGCAGTTGCTCATTGTCATTTTAAATTTCGGGCCGCAGTTGCCCATTGTCATTTTAAATTTCGGGCCGCAGTTGCCCATTGCCTTTTAAATTTAGGGCATAGATTGCCCATTGTCATTTTAAATTTCGGGCCGCAGTTGCCCATTGTCATTTTGAATTTCGGGCATTGTCTTTAAAATTTCGCATGTTGCCCATTGTCATTTAAATTTCGGTCATTTTAAATTTCGCATGCGATTGCCATTGTCTTTTTTAAAATTTCGGGCCGATCATGAGCATTTTAAATTCATTGTCATTTTAAATTTTGGGCTCATAGCTTGCCCATTGTCATTTAAATTTCGTGTCATAGCATTTGCCCATTGTCATTTAAATTTCGTCGCATAGCTTGCCCATTGCCATTTAAATTTCGGGTCCATTGTCATTTAGCGCGATTGCCCATTGCCATTTAAATTTCGGTCATTGCCATTGCCATTGCCATTGTCATTTTAAATTTCAGGGTCATTTTAAATTTCGCGATTGCCCATTGTCATTTAAATTTCGGACTCGATTGCCACTTTGTCTTTTAAAGTTTCCGGACTCGATTGCCCATTGTCTTTTAAATTTCGGACATATTGCCATTGTCTTTAAATTTCGGGCGCATTTGCCCATTGTCATTTAATTTTTGGGCATGAGTTGCCCATTGTCTTTAATTTTCGGGTCATGATTGCCCATTGTCTTTTAAATTTCGGACATTTGCCATTGTCATTTAATTTTGGGACTCATTTGCCCATTGTCCTTTAAGTTTCCTGGACTCGATTGCCTTTGTCTTTTTTACCTTTTTGAGCGCATCGGCTCTGTTTTTTACTTTTGAGCGCATCGGCTCCTGTCATTTACTTTTTGAGCGCATCGGCTCCTGTCTGTTAAATTCCTGTCTTTTACCTTTTTGAGCGCATCGGCTCCTGTCATTTAATTTTGAGCGCATCGGCTCCTGTCTTTTAATTCCTGTCTTTTAATTTCGAGCGCATCGGCTCCTGTCTTTTAATTCCTGTCTTTTACCTTTTGAGCGCATCGGCTCCTGTCTTTTAATTCTTGTCTTTTACCTTTTGAGCGCATCGGCTCGTCTTTAAATTCCTGAGCGCGCATCGGCTCCACGCATTCCATGCATTTTAATCTCTCTTGAGCGCATCGGCTCCCTGCATTTTAATTTCTGTTGAGCGCATCGGCTCCATGTATTTTACTCTTTGTTGAGCGCATCGGCTCCATGCATTTTTAATTCTGTTGAGCTCATCGGCTCCATGCATTTTACTTTCTGTCGAGCTTTTTAGTGAGCGCATCGGCTCCACGCATTCCATGCATTCCATGCATTTCTGTCATTTACTTTTGAGCGCACCACTCATTGCATTTTAACTTCCATCGTTGTTCTGTTTTATTTTGCATTTATCCTTTCATGCATTCTTAGGACAAAATTGGAGTTCATGTCTTTACTGTTCCTTACGACGATAATAAGAAGACCACAATTTTCTTATTATCTAATAAGAAACAAGTAAAGAGGGCAATCAGTGAACACCCAATTTTGACCGGGCTTAAAAATTTAAAAAATAAAAAAATAAAAAATAAAAAAAAAAAAAAAAAAATAAACAAAAAAAATAAAAAAAAAAAAAAAAAAAAAAAAAAAATACTCACTCACGTTCCCCGCTAGCACCCACTAACTCCATTTTTCTTTCTTTTCTTTTTCTCTCGCTTTGTTACTCATTTCCCACCACCGCACTCCACTATTTCTACGTCCTCTCTCTCTTTTTCTTTTCTCGTTTTTGTCTCACACATAATGCTTTATGACCCACTCACTTAACCTCTTTCCCATAATTTCGCAATCAACCGACAACCCCTCCATTATATTCTTTTCCTTCCTTCTCTTTTACACGAGGAGGCTTGAAAACCAAAAAGTCTCCATAATCCTCTGCCATCATTTTTTTTCTTCCAGAGGCTGGGCAGGCGCGAAACCCAATCCTTCATCTCACCCTCACCTTCCTCTTCCTACCGTAGCCACCCATTACCCACCGAGTCAACTCAGTGCAACTCCAACCTTCCAACCGTGACTCACTCACCATCCTCCAACCTCTTTCACCCAAACACCTTGCTGCCAACTTCAACCTCCTTCACCCCTAAACACCACCCCTATTCCCAAAAAACCAAACAGAATCCATCACCACAACCCTCACCTCCAACCTCTTCACCCAAATATACCATCTCACCTCCCATCCACAACTGAGTCAACTCAGTAAATCACCATTCTTCCATTATTCACGTAAAAACCCAACCCTTTTCCTTCATATAGTTTCTTCCTTCATCTTTACCCATTTACCTTCCTCACCACTCTCCCATTTTACGTAAAAACCCAACCACTTTTCTTCACACGCTTTCCTCTTTCTCCATTTCACATAACCATCAACCAACACCTCCAAACACCTAACCAAAACTCCATAACCATCAATCATCCAAACAAACCCATCCTTCCATCCTCCACCACATCATCTTCACCATTCACAACCGAACCTCAAAACCGTAACCTTGCCACTCCATCACCATCTTCACTCCCAAACAGTAAGCTTAATCAGGACCACCGTGACCCTTTCATCATTTTCATCCTAAAAACACCACCGGATAACCCTCTACCATAATAAATCTGCCAAGCCTTCTCCTCCACCGTACCCCAGCATCGTAAAACAGAGCAGCATCTTCACCCATGGAATCCTTGCATATCTGATTACTGCCTGCGTCCTCACCCCAAACTCGCGTCCTCCGGCCTAGCTCCAGCAACTGCTCCTCCACCCATCTCACCTCTCATTCACGGCCTTCACCCCCAAAGACCATCATCTTCATTGCCCGAACCCGCAAGCCGCCAGTCCGAATCACTTGAACCGGGACCACGCCCCAGATCCGGCCGTCAAACCGAAAGCCACCCCACCAAGGTCCGGCCTAGGCCCCGCAACCAGCGCGCCGCTCTCTTCTCCCGTCGCCGCTGCACCTCTCGCGAGCCTAGATCCAGCCCCGATCTCTATACCGAGATCCGACCCCAACACTCACACCGCGAACCAACTCCGACGCAGGTTCCGAGCCGTCGCTGTGCTCTCCTCTCGCGCCATCACCTCACCGCTAGCCTCCATTGTTGCAGCTCCTCTTCCTTGCAATGAAAGTGAAGAATATTTGAGGTAACTCAGCAGGTAAGCTATGGTTCAGTTTTTTTTTTTTTTTTTTTTTTTTTTTACGTTTTAGTTACTTTACTAAATTAAAATAAAAAAAATAATAATAAAAGGTGAAAACAGGATTTTGGGCCACTGATGCACCAGCCCACTCATGTTGGATCAGTCTGCAATTGTTTAAAAATGCTATTATTATGTGTTGGGCTTTATCAGGATATTTGGGTCTAATTCAGTTTAGTTTATTCAAACCTGACAACAAAATAAAATAAAATTTGGTGGGCTTGGTAAATTTTAGAATGTATAAAAAAAGAAAAAAAAATGAGAAAAATCTAAAAATTGTTAAAAAATAAAAAATTTCATTTTGTAGTTGTTTGATCTATTTAATCTTACCTTTTATTATTATTTACCTAGCTCATGGAAAGTTGTGTTTATTTATTTGTCTTTGTGTATTACTAAAAAATAAAAAAATATTTTAATAAAAGCAATGACCAGTAATGGTGATTGAATAGTGAATGCTATCTTCAATGTTACTCGGATCATAAGGGTTTATTGAGTAGCCTAGTGCTAACTTGAATCCTGTGCAAGATTGGATTCGCTTTCAAATAAAAATCTTTTAATTAAAATCAATTAACCCACACTTATTTTCTAAAGAACTACGTAACTTTGAGTTCCCCATTGCACCAGGGATACGTAGGAGCAAAATTTCATTTCTTCAAGCCAAATTTAAATTTTCACAATTTTGTGGTTTCGCTTTTTAGTTACAATGTTTGCAAAAAAGGGGTAAAATAAATATTTTCAAGGATTGTTAATAATTTGCACAATTGACTTAAGGTACCGTCTTAGGACGGGTGCGTTGGGGGTGCTGTGGGATTAAGTTTCCACCCTTCTCTAAGCATAACCGACTCCCGAATCCAATCTGGTTCTAAAGACCATTTTCAAAGAAAGGTTTTCCAATTTTTCCAAATTCAAATAAAATTGGTGGCGACTCCATTTTTCCATTGTCATATTTTCATTTTCTAAAAATCCAATTCGAGTTGCTATTTTCCCGCCGCGATCCCGGTCGCGACAGAGGGATTCTGGACGGGGATTGGAGAGCAAAGATTGAGAGCTTCTGGACGTGGCTGGGAGCCAAGAGAATCAATGGAGTTTTCATCTCTTATCTCTATTTCTTTGTATTGTATCACCTTGATCATGTCTAGCTAAACTTCCACATGTTGGGATTAGATGTATCTTTTTCTGAATCTCTTATGTATTTGATTTGATCATTCAATATATTTCTCTACTTCTTAATGAGTGCTTAATTTCTATGCTTAATGCTTGTTGTGGCTTGATTATCCATGACCTGATGCTTGATTTAGTAAACAATTGAAAACTTGATGCCAGGTCTAAATCTGAAATTAATCACCTAATAGGTCTTGAATCTAGGAATAGGTTTTGATCTATTAGTAATCTTTTAATCCTTAATCTTAATGCAAATTCACTCTTTAAGTCACCTAAGGAATTAGGACTTAATTAGGGGATTTAGGCTCTTTTCATCTAAGGAATTAGGATTTGAGTAATCAGTGGATTGATTTTCATAAATGAAGTTAGAGATTATATTGTTTGTCATGTCCTTGCATTTGGGAAAGAATTAGTAAGTCTAACCCCAACGTTTTATCTTAATCGAATTCAATTTCATTCGTGCACACCAAGTGTTTGTAAAAATTACAAAAAGACTTATTTCCTTTAATTTCTGATTTCATCATCTTTTGTTTAAGCTCCCTTCTTTCCAAACTCATCGTTTAGCATAGTGATTATTGTGTTATGTGCTAGTATTTGTCACGATCCTCGTTGGGAACGACAACCCACTCATCTCTTTATTACTTGCACGATTTGGTATACTTGCCAAAGCCGTCTTAACACGCTACACCATACTCCTCCGAAAGGCACACAATCCTGGGAATAAAGTGAATCACTGACTCCATCTCCATCAAAGATAAAAGCATTTCTTCAAGACCACAAAGATAATAGATCAAAGCAAACAGACACAACCAATCAGCTTAAGCAGTGGGCAAGTCCATCCCCCAAGGTCACCAGCCAGTCAATTTTTCCTACCAACAGAAAAAAAAACCAAGGCAGCTTAGAAGCATGAACCAAGTTTCACACCCAAGGAGCTGTCGTCCTCTGTCGCTCCCCTCCATCCGCGTGAAGCCACCAACGTAGAGGACAAGCTGGTGGGAGGTGCTATTTAGATCTGTTTACCTTCGTGCACCACTACATCAGGAGATCTATTCAAATCTGCTCATCGGAGATCTGCTCTGATCTGTTCAGATCTCGCAGATCTCACGTCACCAGCGACGATGGTGGCTGGGCTTGAGAAGAAACGAAAGGACAGAGGCAGAGTGAGAGAAGGCTGAGATTGAGAGCAGAGCACGAGTAGCAATGATGGTCTGAATAGATTGAGGAGCAAAGCAACGAGTAAGAGAGAGAGAGGGCTGAGAGAGTGAGATTGAGGAGTAGCACCATTAGGGCTAGGGAGGAATTTGGGTAATGGGTATTGAGATAGATATAGAGAGAGAGAGAGGGAGCTTCGATAAGAAACAGAAAGAAAAGGAAACGAAGTTAAGGGGTAAGAGCCCTACAAAACGACATCATTTTCAATCGGGTGGCAAGGTCATCAGGTTGAGTTATCAAGTTGGCTTACTAAATCCATTACTCGAACCAATAAATAGACGGGTTGATCAGATTTGACCCAAACAGACTCGATGACTCGAACTAACCCGAATATATTACATTGAGTTGGGTCAGGTTAGTTGAATTTTTGAGTCACTGGATCGAGTTGTGTAGCCCTAATAATAATTTCATAACTTTCTCGAAGTAGTTTTTTTCTTTTTAATAAACATTTGACGAAGTAGCCACTACTACTATAAAAGAAGACTTGGACCGTCTCTTTTTAGATGATTAAAAAGTTTGACTAAAACTTGAAATGTATATCAAACGTATTTTCTCAGTGAAATAACTTATTTTATTAATTTGTCAAAGAAATAATTTCTAACCACTCCTTTGTTATTTTTTATTTTCCAGTATTATTTAAAAATTGTTTTGATTGAATGAATTGAATTCAATTTTTTTCTCATCTTTGACTTGATATTGATCTATTTATGTTTCCACTTTCTTTAATTTCCTTTATATTATTCTTTTGTGAGTAGGCCTAGTGGCTAGTCTTGGGTGATGGCCATCTTTCCTTAAGAAAATCCTCTGATCGATGCTCAATAACTTTTTCAAGATCCTTTGATTAGTCTCTTTTCAGCTCTCCCTGTCCTTTACAAGAGGGGCAAATGAGTTGGTCCACTTAGACTTCTGTCCACAGGGGCATGTCTTTCTCGTGAAAAAGACAAAAATATTTGAGATTTCAAAAAACAGTGTAGGACATATATAGTTTGCACATAAAACACTTTTGCTGTATTTTGTAACTTATTTATGCCTGTAACTGTTTACCGTTTTATTTACAATTCCATCTCCATCAGTTTTGCAGTAGGTTTTGAAACTCAGAAACTTTCTATTTCAGTTTCATGTTTCAATTATCAAATCTGACTTGAGAAGTGAATATTCATGCTGAAGAGATATTACTGTACATGGTCCATCATACACATGATTAGCTAATGATGATGTGATTACACGTATTATACATGAACCAGTGGTGTGGTTAGTGAATAACACAGAAAGTTGTTATGAGTTACGACGATGCTAACTACTTGGAACTAACTACGCTAGCTAGAACTAGAAACTGCAGGATGGTCAAGGTACATGTGCATGTGTAGCCGGTCGGTGAGATCAAATTTCATGCTTACTACCACACATATCATGTCAACATTAATCAAGTCTTGCAAACCTTTTTTTTTTTTGGTTCTTTTTAAAGATTGCCTTTCTTACCACACAAGCTTTATTTTTCAAATGATGATAAGGTAAAAATAAGTGAATTATGCATCTAAAGAATCCAAATCCACATGGTTGTGAGTTTATGACATGACAGAGTGTGGGAACATTTGTTTTGGATAAAGCGCTAGTCTTGAATGGAAGCATGCATGTCTTTTTTTTTTTTTTTTAAATTCAAAACATGCATGTCATTTTAATGGACTAGATGGTGTACATGGAAGTGGAGTTTTTTTTAATTTTTTTAAAGAAAATGTTAGGGTGAGAACGTATTTCACTCTTTTTTTTTTCTTTTTCTCATGGGTGTGTAATTTAAAGTTGGAATAATTAATGTCAAGACCGTTAACAATACATATTTAATTTTAAGGGACATAAAATGTTTTAATTATTATGAAGGAAAATTTAAAATTTATTTAGAGAGGGACCATTAGATTTTGATTAATGGACAAAAATACTCTTATTAAATAATAACCACTCTATAAGAACAATTATTAGAAGAAATAACTATTCAAATTATTATTAAGAATTTTGGAAGAAATTTATCTTGCGTGTTATTGAATAGTTACTAATTTCTTTTTTTTTTGGTTATTAATAGTTACTAATTTCTACAAAGTGGATAACAATTATAAAAATGTCCTAAATGTAAAATAAAATAAGTTAATTTGGAATAAAATTACAAACTTGCGAATGGTTGTTATCTTGTTATTGATTAGCTAATTATTCTCATAGAGTGACTAACAAATGTAAATAATTTTCTAAATGTAAAAATAAAAGAAGTTTGGAAGAAATTACCAATGATTATTATTTGTTATTGAGAGGTTAATTATTCCCATTGAGTGGCTAACCGTTGTATATAATTAAAGTAATGAATGTAAAGATTAGGGGTGTTCAAATCTGATTCAAACCAAAAATCAAATCGAGAAATGGACCGAAAAATTGAAATTCAATTAAAATCAAATAAATTTAATTTTTTTTGTTTGCTTTCTTGGAAACCAATTGGATTGGATTGGTTTTCAGATTTGATTCTCAAAATCGATTTAATCTAATCCAAACCGATTAACATTATATTATATAATATATTTATTTGTCATTGAGTTTATATTTTTACTTATAATAACTCTAATTTTTCTCACACTTCTCTCACTTTATATGATTAAATATTATTTTAGGAATATGAAATGTGCTATTTCTAATTTTTATTTCCTTTAATTCTTATTTTTCCTTTTTAATAGGTTAAATTGCTTTTAACTCACAATATTCTATGTTTAAGAAAATTTTGGTCAAAAATTAATTAAATCGATGCAATCCAAACCAATTGGATCAATTTTCAAAATATAATAAATCTAATTCAATCCAAACTGATTTAAATAACATTATTTATATTTGTTGACTTTTTGACTCAAAATCTATCTAAACCAAAC
Organism: Ormosia semicastrata; assembly: GCA_029884595.1. Lineage (NCBI taxonomy): Eukaryota > Viridiplantae > Streptophyta > Magnoliopsida > Fabales > Fabaceae > Ormosia > Ormosia semicastrata. The sequence goes on along the minus strand of JAQQTO010000051.1, from coordinate 3,673,861 downwards.
TGCAAACACCCCTCATAAAGATATATTATGTTTTTAAAATCGAATTATAAATTGAACCGACAGTTGAACCGTAATTAAATCGTAGTTGAATCGAATAATATTCAAACTAAATATATAACCGATTCACAATTGACCAATATAATTGTTAGTCTGGTCTGATTTTTAAAACACATAAGTAGTTTAGAAGAAATTTGTGAATAATTATATTATTTGTTATTGAGTGACTATTTGTTCATTAAGAGAATTGTTGTCTTTTAAATAAAATCAAATGGTCCTACTCCATAAATAAATTTTGAATAATATTTTATAATAATTTAAATTTTCTTTTTATTCCTTTTGATATTAAATATGTGCTAATAGCTGTCGTTGAATAAATTTCAGCGTGAAGGGAGAATATTCAATTCCAAAATATGAATGCCACCAACATGTGTTAATTCGAATGGGAAAAGATTCGAGTCCCTTAGCTATGTGGTTTTGGATTTGATTTTCAGAATTCATATATATGGAAATAATACTGTTAGGAGAAATCTTTACTAAAGCACTTGACTGTACGACAGGAGATTAGTATATCATCTATCGAGGTAGAATTCGTTGAGGAAAAAAAAGGGGGGGAATGCCCCATGTCCTAAACCAACAACCCTACTAAGCTCCAATCCAGCCCTAAACCAACAACTTGAAAAATCATTTGAGGGATAGATCCCTTCAAATCTAAAGCACTATTTCGGACTTTTTATCAGATAATATTTCTATTGTTGATACTTTACTAATCCAATGCTGCAATACTTGGAGTGATAGAGTTCTTAGCCCGAACCCGTTGCTTTATTGATTTATTTTTGGGTAGCGTTAGTTTAATTTTTATATTTTTTAATTATATGTCTCCAATAATTTTGTAATTTTGTATATCTTCAAGTCCCACATTGATCAAAGATTAGAGTAAGAAAGTGATAAGCATCTATAAAAAAGTAAGGGATAAATGTTAAATTATAACATAATTCTAATATGTTATTTCTATTATAACCTACTAACTTAGGTTTTAGTTATTGACTTTTATTAAAATTTAATTAAAAAATATATTAATATATTATATTATATATAGTTAAACAAGTCAATCTGATATGTCAAACCTAAAAGACTTATTAAATAACCTGAAATTAGTAAACATATCAGGTTAAGCCTCAGGCCGACCACGTCATAGGTCCGTGCTGACCAATTTCTACCCCTAGTGTCAACATTTGTTTTGGATAAAGCACTAGTCTTGAATGGAAGCATGCATGTCCTTTTATATATATATATACAAAACATGCATGTTATTTTAATGGACTAGATGGTGTACATGGGAGTGGAGTTTATTTATTTATTTTTTTTAAAGAAAATGTTAGGGTGGGAACGTATTTCACCTTTTTTTTTCTCTTGGGTATTTAATTTAGAGTTGGAATAATTAATGTCAAGACCGTTAACAATACATATTTAATTTTAAAGGATATAAAATGTTTTAATTATTATGAAAGACAATTTAAAATTTATTTAGAGAGGACCCTCCGACCATTATATTTTAATTAATGGACAAAGTACTCTTAATAAATAATAACCACTCTATAGGAACAATTATTATAAGAAATAACTATTCAAATTATTATTATAAGAATTAAGAAGTTTGGAAGAAATTTATCTATTGTTTGTTATTGAATAGTTACTTATTTTCGGAAAGTGGATAACAATTATAAATAAAGTCCTAAATGTAAAAATAAAAGAAGTTAATTTGGAATAAATTTACAAACTTGTGAATGGTTGTTAGCTTTTTATTGATTAGCTAAATGTTCTCGTAGAGTGACTAACAAATGTAAATAATTTTCTAAATGTAAAAAAAAGAAATTTAGAAGAAATTCAGAAATGGTTATTAATTGTTATTAAGTAGTTAATTATTCGCATGGAATGGTTAACAGTTATAGATAAAGTAATGAATGTAAAGATTAAGAGTGTTCAATTGAAAATTAAACCGAAAAATCAAAATATAATCAAAATCAAAATAATTTGGTTTTATATATATAATTACTAACATAGTCAAAATTATTATGAGGTGTTAACATAAATTGAATAATAGTGTAAATTTTTTATATTAACAACGTATCAAAATTAAACTCGATAATAAAATATATGATTTATAATATTATTATATCAATATGACAAGATGTTATAAGATTAGAGAGGGAGAGATAATATATATAGGTTCATGATTTCATATTTGTTAATAATTAATCATCCATGCTAGTAAAACCACTCTTGATAATTGAACATAAAATTCAAGTACAACCGTTGAAGAGAAACTGAAACCTATTCATCTAACCTATAATCACATAGTGATTCCTTATTTCTTGAAAACTCTAATACATAATTAAGCTGACAAAACCGTCTTCCATTAAAGCTTCTCAGAGTTAGGACCGTGCCAAAGAAAGTTGCTGTTCGGTCGCCGGTTCATTGGTGGTCGCCGCGATTTCGATTTTATTTTGTTGGGTGCTTTCTTCACTGTAATTTTACTAAATAAAAATTAGTTAAATAAGAATCATAGTAGGATGCTGTGATCATGAGTTGTTGTCAACATACCCTTTAGCACCAAAATTGGCGGTTACTTTGAAATGATGTTGTGGTATGTTTGACGACGTTGGGGTCGGACGGCCATCACTTTGAGTTCTGTATATTTTAAAAAAGAGAGAATAACTTCTATTACATTTATGTTTACTTTGCAATATGCAAACTAGTATATATAATCTATATGACTATGTATAACGCTTGGTATCAATGAGCATTATTTGCGTAATATAAGTAGTTGTGATAGGTGAAAATTTAAATAGAAGATCATATATGTATGATTGCATCTAAGTTTACAAAAAGGAAATCGAAGTAGATCGAATCACTGGATTTCACGTTCAAATATGAAAAATATCAAACCTAGTTAACAATCAGAGTTACTTAAAGGATCTATAACTTGGTTATCTCTGCATTCTAGCAATATATAACACAATCTTATTTCACCATATAATTAGTAAATCTCTAGTTAACTACTGACTAATTGTATCATTATGGGTTGTTTTTGTCTCGTTAAAATTCAAGTACGGGAAATAACTTATATTAAAGGGTCAGTTTGTTGAACGTTTAAACAGAAGAAAAAAAAATGAGTTATATATATATATATAAACTCACCCTTAAAAATTTCATTTTCACTATCATTTTTGGGTACTAAACTAACTCGAAATGACAAATTCAAGACATTAACCACACAAATATAGCGTCCGTTAGACGGACATAAAGGCTTATATAACAAACAAGTAAAAATCAGTATGTATCTATCAAAATTATGTTTGAGGATTATAAACAGGATTGAACCTCTTAGCAGAAATGGGAAAATGATATATGTAGCAATATTGAAATTGTCAAAGTACAAGGAAACAAGGAACTAACGTGATGGCACCCTGTTGAGAAGCCATGACAAGCAAATGAAGTTTTCTTTCTGAGTTGTTCAACAGCTCAGAGTCTGATGACTTAATGTGAATTGTGATTGTAAGCAAAAAATAAGGGAAATTTATAGACATTGATTGAATGCAAGTGGCATTATATGCTCCATCTTTGTTCTAGATGACTGCGATTTAGTTATTAGTTTTTCATATGAATACTCTCCTGTATAAAGTTTTTTCTTTTCTTTTTTTTGTAAATTCTGTTTAAAGTCTTTGCTTATTAGTTTCTATCCTTGGTTGAGCTTCATGTCCATCATCCTATTGTAGATGACAGTTATTTACTTAGTCTAAGGGCACAAAAAAAAAAAAAAAAGACAAAATAGAGGCTGTTAAATACCTAGTATTCAATTAATCTTTCACACTGAAAAAACAAACATGCACTATAAGAAAAATTGCAATTTACGAAGAGTAAATCCATCACAAATTAGCTAAAATCCGTCACAAATTGCTCATTTGCGACAGATTCGTGATCATTGCAAAAATGGTCGTTGCAGTATAATTTGTGACCGATTTTAATTTCCGCCACAAATTTGCGACAAATTTTTCCGCCGCAAAATCTTTCACAAAACTCTTCGGTGATATGCCGGATTCGTTGCCAAATATGGGTGTTTGCAGCGAATTTTTTCACCGCTAATTTGAGGTAGATTTTTCCTCAGCTAATTTGCGGCGGATGTTTCTAACCACTCCTTTGTTATTTTTTATTTTCTAGTATTATTTAAAAATTGTTTTAATTGAATGAATTGAATTCAACTTTTTTTCTCATCTTTGACTTGATACTGTTCTATTTATGTTTCCACTTTCTTTAATTTCCTTTATATTATTCTTTTGTGAGTAGGCCTAGTGGCTAGTCTCGGGTGATGGCCATCTTTCCTTAAGAAAATCTTCCGATGCTCAAGAACTTTTTCGAAATCCTTTGATTAATCTCTTTTCATCTCTCCTTGTCCTTTACAAGAGGGGCAAATGAGTTGGTCCACTTAGATTTCTGTCCGCAGGGGCATATGTCTTTCCTGTTAAAAGACAAAAATATTTGAGATTTCAAAAAACACTTTAGGACATAGTTTGCATAAAAAACTTTTGCTGTATTTTGTAACTTATTTTTGCCTGTAACTGTTTACCGTTTTATTTACAATTCCATCTCCATCAATTTTGCAGTAGGTTTTGAAACTCAGAATAATTTTCTATTTCAGTTTCATGTTTCAATTATCAAGTCAGACTTGAGAACTGAATATTCATGCTGAAGAGATATTACAGTACATGGTCCATCATACACATGATTAGCTAATGATGATGTGATTACACGTATTTTACATGAACCGGTGGTGTGGTTAGTGAATAACACAAAAAGTTGTTATGAATTACAACGATGCTAACTACTTGGAAATTAAGGCTTGTTTAAAAAAATTAAAAATTATAGATTATGTTGATAATCGATTATTGTTATAAATCGATTATAATTAATTTATTTTTATATTTAGATGCATTATTTATAAAATAATTTTAAGTTAATATGATTCGTTTAAATGATATAAAAAGAATTATTTTTATGTATTAAATTACTAAAATAAGTATAAAATAATTAAAAAAATTATTTAATTTAAGATAAAATAGTATTTACATATTAAAGTATAAAAAATAATTTATAAGTTAAAATCATAAATTTTAATTTTTAACTTATGATTATTAATTGAAAAAAATTTTATTTTACATTAAATTTCATGTAAATTTTTTTAAATAATTTTTTTATTCAAACATAATAATAATTTCATAAAATAACTTAATTCTTTAAAAATAATTATTTAAAAAAAAAAAGTTAATCTTTTTCAAACATATTCTAACTACACAAGTTAGAATAGCATGGTCCAGGTACATGTGCATGTGTATCCAGTCAGTGAGATCAATTTCATGTTTACTACCACACAAATCATGTCAACAGTAATCAAGTCTTGCAAACCTTTTTTTTTTTGTTCTTTTTAAAGATTGCCTTTCTTACCACACAAGCCTTATTTTTCAAATGACGCTAAAGTAAAAAAAAGTGAATTATGCATCTAAAGAATCCAAGTCCACGTAGACAAAGTTGTGAGTTTATGATATGACAGACGGTGAGAACATTTGTTTTGGATAAAGTGCTAGTCTTGAATGGAAGCATGCCTGTCTCTCTTTTTTCTTTTTTCTTTTTTAATACAAAACACACATGTCATTTTAATGGAGATGGTGTATATGAAAGAGGAGTTTTTATTTATTTATTTTTTTATAAAGAAAATGTTAGGGTGAGAACGTATTTTATTTTTTTTTAAGATGAGAGACTAATCTTTTGAATTGAGTAGGACCTCTAAAGTAACAAAGCTCTTTTAACTGAGTTTTAATGTAGTTACATATCTAATGTTCAAATTTAAAACCATTGATTAAGTTAGAATAATCTCTTGCCAGCTAATTTACACACTCGGTGATTAATGTCAAGACGGTAAATAATACATATTTAATTTTAAAGGACATAAAATGTTTTAATTATTATGAAAGACAATTTAAAATTTATTTAGAAGAGGCCATTAGATTTTAATTAATGGACAAAAGTACTCTTAATAAATAATAATCACTCAATAAGAACAAGAGAAATACTAAGAATACACATTTTATCACATTCCTTTCAATACATTTTCTTTTATTAGGTCACGTCACACACTACAATCCACATTCAATCTCAATTAGCGTATAATTAACTTGATTAGTATGTAATCAATTCAATTAGTGTGTAATTAATTTTTAATATGTAACGTGACTTAATAAAAGAAAATATTTTAAAAAGAATATGATAGAAAATGTGTTCCTAACATTTCTCTAAAAATAATAATTATAAAAAATATTTATTCAAATTATTATTATAAGAAGTTTGGAAGAAATTTATCTATTGCGTAATATTGAATAATTACTTATTTCCGCAAAGTACATAACAATTATAAATAAAGTCCTAAATGTAAAAATAAAAGAAGTTAATTTGGAATAAATTTACAAACTTGTGAATGGTTGTTAGCTTTGTTATTGATTAGCTAATTGATCTCATAGAGTCACTAAAAAGAATGGTCAAATGTTGATAATTTATTTGTGACATTTTCATAATCTGTCAGAATTAGTACTTTATTGATGATTTTTACGATGATTGTGTCAAATGCTACAAAATAAATGAATTTGGCAGTTATATATAAAAAAATAAAATAAAAATGCAACTCAGCCAACTGAAACGTTTAGTTTTAGGCTAAATAATTTCCTCTCATTCTTTTCCATTTTCCTCTTTTTACTTCTTTTCTTTTTTCCTTTCTCTCTGTCCTAGTCTAAGGCTATATTTAGATAAGTAAGATTGAGTTAAATTATGAAAAATAAAATAAAATAGGGATACATTTTATTGTTTGGTTATATAAAAAAAACAGAATAAGATATAAATAAGTAAGATAAATATTATCTCATCCCATAATAAACTATCAATTTTTTTTTCCCTAATTTAGGAGTATAGAATGAAATAATCTTTTTTATTGTTATTATTATAAATAAGATTTTACTATATTAATCTCATATCCTAATATTATATTTAAATAATAGATAATAAGAGGAATAAAAAGAAAATGAGGACAAATAAAATAACTTCCTTTATTCGAGAATTTTAAAATACATGAAAATAAAACGAAACACATGAAAAATCATTTGCCATCTCTTCTCTTGAAATGTCCACTTTTGTTTTCCTCAAATTTGAAGTAAAATGAGAGGAACACATGAATAATAAAATTTTATTCCGTTCTATTAATAAAACTTTCAAATAAAAAAAATGATAACTATGTTTCATTCATTTCTTTTCTTTTTCTTTCGATTTATCCCCATTTATTTCACATGCTTTATTAACAAAAAAAATCAAATACTAAATAAAATTAGTATATTTAAAATAAAAATAATTAAAAAAAATAAAATTATAATTTTTACTATTTCATTTACTTCTCAAATAATAGAATAATAATTTTATTTTATACCATATTAAAATATCCAAATAATAAAATAATACATTTATCATATTTCTTCCTATCTTATTTCATTTTTATTTCATTTCATTCAATAAATTGCTAAATATTCAATCATATCACCGACCAACAAGTGAAATAACGCTGACAATGTGAAGAAGACCACCGGAGGACGCAACGGGTACGGCGCCAGTATTTACTGTGTTTACATTATAGTTTATTTACTCCGTTTACATTTTAGTCTTGAGTTAAACACCGTGTTTTTGTAACTCCTTAACTTCTTCCATTTTAATCATTAGATGCAATGTTGACTAAATCCAGTTCACTCGTTCCTCCATCGTTGGAGTGCGTTGAAGGCTGTAAGCTTCAGTGTAAAATGCAGTTGAGGTGTGGCTTTAGAGTGAAGGTGTGTGTGGAGCTGAGACACTTAGGGTGGTGGTAGATTGGCAAATCGTCAAGGCTCAACTCGGAAACTATCTCTCTGTGAATTTGTCGTGCCGTCAGCTTAGAGATCTGCATTCTTGACCACGGATCTTCACTTAATGGTGAGTGTTTGTGTTATCATTTGAGGTTTGGTTTGATGGTTAGTGCTTATTTAGTTTGGTTGAGTCAGATCCATTGCAAACCTTCTCTATGTTTGTTTGCTCTATTTGTATTTCGTATACCTTGTCATGCTCTTCATTAGGGATATGCTTCATGAATTTGTTCTTGTCTTGCTTCATTATATTTTGTGATTTTGATTCCATGTCTTGGATGAGTACACATGATCTGTATGATGAAATGTCTGAGTGAGGAAAAAATAAGAAAGCAATAATTATTTTTTCCTGCCTAGTGTAGAACTATGATGGCATTTTAGTTTTGAATATGTGTAGAAAAAAAGAATGGAAGTCAATCCAAATGTTTGGCATAGCCAGAAAATTATAATTGTGAAAGCAAATGCTAAAAATTCATTATATAAGAAGTTGAACTAACAACGCTTACACCATCCTACCAACTCGCCCTGCATACCCGTCTTTGTGTTACATAATTTCGGTTATAGAAGCACAACATATAACATCTGCAAACTACGCCCAAAGTATATCAACACCATTTACAAAGTGTTCCAACTCCTATTGATCCTGAATTTTTTGTCATCAGCTTGATTCATTCAACCATGGCTTCCTGCAGTTTCTCAACAATGTTTTCTCCATTTCTGGTTCTAACTTTATTGTTTGTCACCAGTCACACAATGACTGCTGGGACACGCAATCTTTAGAGTCAACATTGCCAGAGCCAGAAGTGCCTCAAATTCCCAAACCTGACTTGCCACCACTTCCTGAAATCCCAAACTTACCCAAACCTGAGCTTCCATAATTCCCCAAACCTGAGTTGCCACCTCTGCCAAAGCCCGAGCTGCCTCAGCTCCCTGAATTGCCTAAGGTCCCTGAGTTGTCTAAAGTCCCTGAAATTCCAAAAGTAACTCCATCCACCAGTCCTTAAGTTTGAATTATGCCATTCTGTCTAGCAGCATCAACACGTTGTTCAAGAGTACCTTTGGCTTCTTCCAAAGTTTCAAAGTTTCTCCCATAGGAGATTACATAACTAAGCTGATGATAACAATTTCCATCCCGATTCCTTGTCTCTTCATTTTCTGTTCTGCTCTGCTGTAATCTTATGTTGATTACACCATAAACCATAGTTTAGTATCATACGTTCATTTTAGACAACTTATTAGCTTAATTTCAAACTTAATTTTAAATAAAGCAATATCTAAACAAGCATAAAATAATTACAAAGAGAAATTGGCTCAATTGTTTCATATGAAAATTTATATGCCATATTATCCATATCGAAGGTCAAACACAAATAATTAAAAGTAGAAGGCTCAATGTCGCAATAACCAGCTTTTGTCTACCGGATAAGGGACAGAATGTAATGATGACAGTAGCTATGGTCTCGTAATATTGTTCGTGGAGAGGAAAAAGTCATTATTCTTGCGATATCACTTATTTGAAAAACTATTATAAGTTTTTACGGTGTGAAAATTTTAGTGGTTGATGACTTGATGTGATGCTTTCTTATAAATTGATAATGTACAAGATTTTCCATTAATAATAAATCAGATTTTTAACTAAAATATTTATATTCATGACATGAAATATTTACTTTCAACAAAATAATAACAATAGGCTCATTGGCTTCCAAAAGTGAAAATAAGGTTATAAGTGTTATAAACTGATTTAAAATGAATTGAATTGAAGTAAGTTACCAATTTAATATGTTTTAGTGTGATTTTTTGGATTAATATATTCTAACCCAACTACCCAAGTAGTAGGACTGTGAGTGTTTTTAAAAAATGAACCATTCCAATTAAATTGACTTAGTTGAACATAATTATTGGTTTAGTTCAGTTTTTTCTTTTTATGATTGTGGCTTTTATTTAATTACAAAAATTTAAATTTATATGATTTGGGATTGCCTCACAAGTCACAATCACAAAGATGGTTCAACGTTCAAATAGCAACTTTAGGAATGGTTCCCTTTTACCATCTCAGCTCTTCCCCCTCCCTCCTACTGCCATCCTCTACTCCTACTGCCCCTATCATTTGTTGTTCTAGCTGGTTCCATTTGCAGCTTAATGATCTATTGCTATGTTAACCTGTAGCTCTCTAGGCCATGTACCATGCATCTTAATTATCAAAGAAATATGTTTCTTCCACGTCATTCTAGAACGCATCTCCTCACATTAGAAATATCTAACAGAATTAAAATATAAGTATACGAAAAATGACGTGGGTCCAACTATAATAAGATTGTAAAACTCTATATATATAAAATGATGTATGTGTGTGTATGTACTACGTAGTTGATTATGAAATCTCTAATTTTTCATTCTTCAGTTCAGCGTTGCAGGGTCACATTTGATACATATAATAAGCAATTTTATTGATCAATTATTTTAAGTGTATAAAAAAATATTTATCTTGAATTAAAAGTATAAGTGTTAGTCAATTTAGTTTTTAATTGTTGCCAACAGGTTTTAGTTTTATTGTTGATTGAGTATTTTTTATTTAAGTTTCCTAATCAAGCTAGTGGTGAGAGTTCACCAGTAGAGGGTGTAAGACGCTCTTCATCAGCTAGTCATGAACCACGTTCACATCAATAGATGATATTTTTTGTATTTAGCCTATGGACAACTACTTGTTTGTTTAAGATAGTAGTTTCTACAACTATTTGATAATCTCATAAATTTTTAGATATTTCAATACTTATAATAGTTATTGTGCTACTTAATTTGATACTAGTTAATGTGTTACTTTGATAGTAATCATTATGTTACTTAACTTCTACAATGTCATTTGCGTCTTATTATATTTAATTTGGTATTTGAAGTATATTTTTTATGTGTTGTTAAATATTGGTTCTAGACAGGTTAAATATCAAATGTAAAAATGAGTTAAATACAAAAAATAAATGGTTTTTGTTAATATTTTAGTCAAATAGTGACGGTTCAAAACTGTCACTAAATTAAATAAAATTTTATTATTCTTTACATTAATGGCCACTAAATTAATGCATTCCATAGTTCGAAATTATAGTGACGGGCTATAACTGCCACTAATATATTTAATATTTAGCCCTTGTGAATCTTTTGTGACGGTTACAAGCCATTACTAAAAATTCAAACAATTGAAATATAAAATAGTAGCAATTACCAACTAATACAAAATAACAAGTAATTGTCAAACATTTCATTCGTTCATGGCAGTTCTAACCACCACTAAGTATTAGTGGTGGTTATTCTCGCAGTTAGTCTTAATTGCCAAAAATTAACCTCGGTATAAATTGTAGCGGTTAACAAATTTTGTGAGCAAAATTTAACGGTGATTGAAATCGCTACAAATTGCCTTGTAATTGACTAACAAATGTAAATAATTTTCTAAATGTAAAAATACAAGAAATTTGGAAGAAATTTACAAATGGTTATAACTTGTTATTGACTAATTAATTTTTTACATGGAGTGGCTAAGAGTTTCAGATAAAGTAATGAATGTAAAGATTAGGGGTGTTCAAATATAATCTAAACCAAAAACCAAAATGAAAACTTAATCGAAAAATCAAAATCCAATCAAAATTAAATAAATTTATATATTTTTTGTTTGTTTTCTTGGAAACCAATTGAATTCACTACTAGAAATTTCGCATATAGCGACAAAAAATAGCTACGAAATGAATTTTATGTTTGTTAACTGCAAAATTTGCAACAGATTTATTGTAACAAGTATGAATTAAATTTTTTTTGAGATAAGATGAAATTGCCCATGAAAAATTTTCGTTGCTAAGATATACGTACAAATTTAGAGACTAAATCTATTTATTTCTTTTTAAGAAAATATTTTAATGAATAAAATATATAACGATGAAATAATTAAAAAATAATAATGATATTTTCACTACACTTTTTTTCATATTACATTTTATATTATTTTTTATATAATTAATTATATTATTTTTTCTTATTCTTATTTTTACTTAATTATAACCAATAAAAATGTGATAAAAAATAGTGTATTTGAGAAATCTATTAAAAAATAAAAAAATATATAGCGTGAATCTCTCTTTCGTTGTTCTCTATTTGTTTTTCCTTTCTTTGTTCTCCGTGAACACCCTCGAGCATGCCAGGAATGCTGCCAAGCAATTGATTTCAGTTGCGACTGAGAGTGGTCCTAACGCATTTGGAGAGAGCAGCAGGGTGCTTCAAGAACTGGTACGTAATCCTATTCCCTCGTCTCCCAGTCCATTTCAATCCAAGACATCTGGTGCGTAATCACACTTCTCTGTAGCTCCATTCGAACTTGCTAGCTCTGTGGTCGTCGCCGCTGCTTGCCATCACAGTCGTCGCTGCCATCTCCACCACCATATCTCTCAGGTATTTTCGTACAACCATTAAGTTGCTTTGGGTTGGTATGATTTTTTTGGATTTTTTTTTCTAGGGTTTGAAAGTTGATTGGGTAAATTTTCGTATAGCAAGTACTGTTTATCAGTTTGCATTTGGATTCCAATATGTCCAATTGATTTGTTGGTTTGGTTCTGTATTGATTGATTTGTTGCTCTCTACTGTTTGATGTAAATCCTAAGCCAAGAAGGGCTTCCTAAAATGGGTTATTTGATTGCATCCGAACTTGATTGAAAAAAGGGTTATTACTTATGAGATGTTGGTGTTGTTTGAGATAGTCAATAGAAAATGGAGATAGATTCCCTTTAATCAAGTTAAACACACTGAGCTCCATTTGATTTGCCGGGTATAAGTATGCGCTAAATAGTGGAATTTATTTAATTAAGGCTTACTTTTCTTTAGTTAAACATGATGACAAAAGTTTCCCTTTTGTAACACATATATATCACACTCTTAATAATTTTCAAATAAACTGAAGATATAAAACTAATGTAGATATTAACATATTAATAATTTTAAAAAAATTATTAAGTACAAACTAAAAAGACTTCATCCCGTTTAATACATTGAAAACAGTCATACAAGAAGATGAAATTAAAAGAAAATAAACACAGGTCTCTGGAGAGACCATGGATAGAGACCACTAGTCTAGGCCAACAACTGGTTTTACATTCTGCTGCAATCATATAAAGCTGCAAATTGTAATCCACACATATACTACAATGATGCTTTTAGCATTGGCATATGTTGAACATTGCAATTGGAGTCTCTGACTATGAGTGTGTTTGACAAAATTGAAAAATTCAATAGTAAAAATCAGTTACTAAGCATTCCCCATTTGAAACTTTTTATATGGAATGTGATAAATGTCTAATATGCATATTTTTATAGGTGTACATTGAGGTTGTTTATCTTTCTTTTAAGACTTGAGAGGTCGATTTATTCCATGTTTTGTGTGTTTTATTGAGTCTTTAGGAATATTGTCTTAATTGTTGTTTTTAGGTTAAGCTAATGAAGTTTTGATTTGTTTTTGTGTAGTGGATGCAAGAGATTGAAGCACATTGAAATCCAATTTGAAGTTCAAGCTAAAGTTCACATATGGAAGATAGCGCTTAGCCCCAAGGTTGTGGCACTTAGCCTGAAGAAGCCAGAAGATTGACTGATGAGTGATTAGAGAAATACATTTCAGTACATGTCGCGCTTAGCGCTAGTCAGTCTGCGCTTAGCGCGACCACGCATGTTGCAGCATCAAAGTCATTTAATTCGCGCTTAGCGCGATTAATGCTGCACTAAGCGCCAAATGCGTTTGGAAGCATTCTAAAAGCAGGGCATTGCGCAGAAGGAGGGGGATTTTGGCAGTTGGATTTTGGGACGTTTTCGGAGGGGACGAAAGCAGAAGAAGAAGAACATCCATGGAGTTTTCATCATCTCTCATCTACATTTCTTTTCATTTTATTACCTTGATCATGTCTAGCTAATCATCCTCTTGTTGGGGTTAGATGTATCTAATTTTGAATCTCTCATGTATTTGACTTGATCTTTCAATATAATTCTTTACTTCTCTATGAGTGATTGATTTCTATGTTTAATGCTTGTTGTGACTTGATCATTCATGACTTGATTCTTGATTTAGTAGACAATTGGAAAATTGATGCTAGATCTAGATCTGAAATTAATCACCTAGTAAATCTTGAATCTAGGAGTGGATCTTGGTGTGAGTTGTCGTTCCCAACGAGGATCGTGACAAATACTAGCATATAACAAATCAATCACTATTTAAACAATATTTTTGGAAAGAAGGGAGCTCAAACATTAATTAACAAAATCAGAAATTAAAGGAACAAAACTTAAAGGAACAAAGTCTTTTTGTAATTTTCTCAAACACTTGGTGAGCACAAATGGAATTGAATTCAATTAAGATGAGATGTTGGGGTTAGACTCACTAATCTTTTCCCAAATGAAATGACATGACAATCAATATAATTTCTAACTTCAATCATGAAAATCAATCATCTATTTACTCAAATCCTAATCCCTTAGATGAAATGAGCCTAAATCCACTAACTAAATCCTAATTCCTTTGGTGACTTAATAAGTGAATTTGTATTAAGATCAGGAATTACTAGATTACTAATAAACCAAGATCCACTCTTAGATTCAAGATTTACTAGGTGATTAATTTCAGATTTACATCTAGCATTAACTTTCTAATTGTCTACTAAATCAAGAATCAAGTCATGAATGATCTAGTCACAACAAGCATTAAACATAGAAATCAATCACTCATAGAGAAGTAGAGAATTATATTGAAAGATCAAGTCAAATACATGAGAGATTCAAAATTAGATATATCTAACCCCAACAAGAGGATGATTAGCCAGACATGATCAAGGTAATAAAATGAAAAGAAATGTAGATGAGAGATGATGAAAACTCCATGGATGCTCCTCTTCTTCTGCTTTCGTCCCCTCCGAAAACATCCCAAAATCCAATTGCCAAAATCCCTCTCCTTCTGCGCAATGCCCTGCTTTTAGAATGCTTCCAAACGCATTTGGCGCTTAGTGCAGCATTAATCGCGCTAAGCGCGAATTAAATGACTTTGATGCTGCAACATGCGTGGTCGCGCTAAGCGCAGACTGACTGGCGCTAAGCGCGACATGTACTGAAATGCATTTCTCTAATCACTCATTAGTCAATCTTCTGACTTCTTCAGGCTAAGCGCCATAACCTTGGGGCTAAGCGCTGTCTTCCATATGTGGACTTTAGCTTGAACTTCAAATTGGGTTTCAATGGGCTTCAATCTCTTGCATCCACTACACAAAAACAAATCAAAACATCATTAGCTTAACCTAAAAACAACAATTAAGACAATATTCCTAAAGACTCAATAAAACACATAAAACATGGAATAAATCGACCTCTTAAGTCTTAAAAGAAAGATAAACAACCTCAATGTACGCCTATAAAGATATGTATATTAGACATTTATCAAATTTTCCCAAACTTAAGACTTTGCTTGTCCTCAAGCAAAAGTAAACACAAATCAAAATAGACAACTCAACACACAGGTTAACTAATAGTTGAACAAACTTCAAAAAGGAGTAAGATCCATCACAACTCAACAAGACAAAGTAATACACACTTCACTGATGAAAAACTCACAGAGAAGATTTCATTCATGGCTAACTTGCATCCAGAATTTGCTCACACAGAAGAAGTCATAGCAAAAATGTACAGTTACTTTCACTCTTGAAAGACCAATAGTCATGGCATCAGCAATACAGTCAAAACAATGGAAACTCAGCTTCTCACAAGATGTAGCTGTTTCCCTCAATCACTCTAGTGTATGAAGTGTGTGTTTCCCTCAAAACCAAACATTAAAACCCTACAACTTCAATTTTGCTTTTCATCTCTATTCTCCTTACACAATTCACATACATGCATAATCACAAGGGTCTTTACTTGGGATGTAAATTGGTTAGGCCAAAGGGAATATGATAAAGGATAAACAAGCTAAACACCAAGGAGAATAAGAAAGCTTCTTCTTTGCCATTTTTTATTTTTATTTTTTATTTTTCTCTTATTCTTTCTTTTATTTTATTATTTTTTCTCTTTTTTTTTTTATATATATTTCTTTTTAGATTTATGCCATTTCTTTTTATTTCTCTTTTCATTATTGAGTTTCTTCTTTACACTTTTTTTTTAAAGAAATCAATTCCTGAATACTACTCCCCCAAACTTATGTTAAACCCGAACACAAGAAAATGCTCTCTTATCCAAAAAGGTGTAGGTAGAACATTGTTTTTCATTTTTAAGCATCTGAGTTATCAACAAAGATTAATCATTGCCTTTCAGCTCAATGGGGGTATCACAAGGGATATATTTTTTTAGGTCAGTTTTTAATCAAAATGACTACTAGAAAAGAAGTGTCCTGATCATTTCTATGACATGCAAGTAAATTTTGAATTCAAACAAGATTCAAGCAAAATCAAGAGTATGAGTTTCAATGGTGCCACTCACAAAGAATTTATCATCAAAGGCCCAAAGGACTCACAAAGGTACAGCTGAATATTTCCATTGAATTTTTCAGATTTCTTTGCCATAGTCATTAGTCACAAGAGTTCAAACCAAACATCAAAGCTATGATATCCTTATGGAAACAGAATCATAGAAGCAAAGCAACCACAAATGTCAACTTCAATGGAAGGGAAACAACATGGGAGAATGTACTACAATGAAATTACTAAGAGTGATAATCTCAAAACTTTTTTATTTTATTCAACCATTTTATAACATCAATGAAAACACAAGACACTTTGACAAAAACAAAAAAAAAACATGGTAACATTTATTCATTCAAATTTAAATTCAGGCAAAGTAAAGGGATATTTAGCTCAAGGGTTCCTAGAGGAACCCTCTCTGGTCTTTTTCTTGCACGCCTTCACTTTCATCCCCTTCTTTGTGTCTTCTTTTTCATCTTCCTGCACTTGGGGAGTTTGAGTTTTCTCTTCCACCTCTTGAGGAGGATACACCCGCTCCTTCTCCTTTTGGCACAAGTCCATCAGTGGTTGCAAGAATTCTTTGTAATCATCATCAATTTCTTGACCCTCCAAAGTCCAATTCTGATTTGGATCAGTTCTTGCAATTTCAAGACCTTCTTCCACCGTGTCTTCGTTCATATAATGAACTGGGTTCGGTGTGGTCCTCTTAGGTGGCATCCTATCAATATCCATGAATGAAAATGAACCAATTAAAATCACACTCAATTTTTCAACTCATCCAACACACTGAATTATTTTATCATGACTAAAACACTAAACAGTAACATATAAGTTCAATAAACACAACTAAAAATTTAAATGAACAAATGTTTAACCATAATAATTTTCAAAAACATAATTACAAAGTCTAAAAATAACCAAGTCTACATAGCAAAACAATGACAAAGTTTACACAACAAAACATAAAAAATAACAATTCTCAAAATCAAATCAAAATTCTTCATGCTCAGTCAAAATCCTTCATGCTTTACTCCTCTTCATCCTCATCATCTGCTAGCCCATCCCCCTCCTCAAAAGCATCCTAGTCCCCAGGATGTTCTGGCCAAGCAACATAGGAGTCCACGTCATTAGCAGACGGGAAGTGGAATAACCCCTCAGGTAGATTGGGCAAATGGGCAGTTAAGTCGCACATCACATTCCACATCATCATGTCCGAGCGGTGAAGAGCATCTAGCTTGCTGTGAAGCAGGCTATGGGACAATTCCAACGCATCCACACGCGTAGGGAGTGTTCGGGGTGCGGAAGGAATCGGTCTAGAAGAAGCAGGTGCATCACTGCCCAGACAATTTTTCTGAATGAACTTGGCAGTAATTGGGAGCCTTGGCTTAATCTTTGCTCCTTGAGAGACATCAACACCGGCAGCTTTACAAAGTTCAGTTATTAGAGATGGATGACCAAGCTGGCCAGCCCCCACAATATCAGCAGCCTTCTGAATCTCAAAAGAAATTATCTTACCCAAGTCCATGCTCAAACCAGCCATGATGGCATAGAGCATGAGAGACCTTCGTTCAATGATATCAGAAGTATGGGAGCACGGTGAGATATTAGAGTGCAAGAAAGTCATCCATATTTGTGCCAACTGAGTTAAATCACCTCTGAGGATTTTCTGCTTTTGCCCCGATCTACTAGTAACATAATCAGCCCCAGGCTTACAAACAGTGTCCAGAACCTGTTGGTAGTCCTTATTCCTGTTTTTCCAATCAGTATAACCACAATCCAATGGAGCCTAAGGAGTAGGAGTGCCTAAGAACCGATTAATGGCTGGAGCATCAAAAGCAATTTCCTTGTCTCTTACATAGCTCTTGTGTTGTGGGAAGCCCTCCTCCACAGTAATAGCATTGGCATAAAATTCTCGTACAATAGCCACATTGGCTGGCTCGGGATAGGTAGACAGCTTGATCCAACCTCGCCGCCTCAACTCAGTCTGAAATTCCTCATATTCTCCAGATGCAAGCAAAACCTTTCGCTCATGCAAAAGGTTCCTGTTCTCAATTTCTTTATATTTTTGTTGGTGCTCGAGAGAAAGAAACCTATCAGCATCATAAGAGGAAGAACCTTTCCTTTTCTTGGAAGTGAGCTTTGAGGGAGGAGCCATAACTGAAACAAATCAAGTATCTGTGCTTAGCACTTAGCCACCTGGAATTCTTAGAATCATAGAAACACCACAATTCCCAATATACAGAATCCATTCACAAATTCTTCAATCGTGCAAGTCAACATATAAGCATTTACAAATTATTACTCAAATGTTCAAATCAACATTGAACACCATATGCACAGATGCAAACATTCAAATCCTAGCTTCCCATAAGCAGAATCCAAAAACCCCAAATCAACATAAAAACATTGCAATCATAGAAGAAAACCTAAACCCCCAAATCAATTCACAAAGCCATGCAATATTTCCAATCAACACATATAACACTTCAATGCTATAGAATTTAATAAACAAAATAAGTAAATGGGATTAAGGGAAGAGAAGAACTTGAAGGTGGGAGAGGAAAAATGAAATTGATAGATGGTAATGGGTGGGTGAGAGGCGTGGGAGAACAGAAGGGGTGAGTGGGGAAATAGAAATGAAGACGAAGACATGGGTAGAGAGAGAGAGAGAGAGAGAGAGATATGTGGAGATGAGAGAAGGGTAGGAGGAGAAAGGGAAAAATGGGAGGGAGAAACAGAGTGGGCGGCGAAAGAAAGGAAGAAGAAATGGAAATAAGAAAGGGGAAGGGCTACTTTGGAGGGTCACGCCCTCTCGGGTACGAGGACGCCAGCGCTTTAGCTCAAGGTAAATCATGCGCTTAGCGCCAGTTAAATAGGGCTATGTTTTCTATTTATTTATTTATTGTTTTTATTATTATTTATTTTTATTTTCTTTTTTTTTAGAGACCAGATAAGTGGCGCTAAGCGCCACATTGTTGAGGCTAAGTCACAGCGCTACAGAGAAACTACTGAGAAATGGCGCTAAGCGCGTTAAAATGGGGCTAAGCCCCAGAGTATCAGAGAAAACACTGAGAAATAGGGCTAAGCGCGAGAAAATGGGGCTAAGCCCCAGTGCATCAGAGAGCTGACTGATTCCAGCTCGTAAGTGGCGCTAAGCCCCCTATAATGGCGCTAAGTGCAAGTGCAACAGAGAAAACACTGGGAAATGGGGCTAAGCGCAAGAAAATGGGGCTAAGCCCCAGCGCATCAGAGAGTTGACTGATTCCAGCTCGTAAGTGGCACTAAGCCCCCTATAATGGCGCTAAGCGCCATATGCAGAAACAATAGTATTTCAGAAACATCAGAATAACCCCCTAGGACTCATAAATTTCCATCAAAACTCACCCATAACCCCAAAATATCACTTTAACATGGTAATTCAACATGGAATGCATTTAGAGAAAGAATGCAAAACTAAAATTAAACAACCTATCTAATCAATGAAAATAACGCAAAAAGGGATAGAAATCCTGGGTTGCCTCCCAGTAAGCGCTTCTTTAACGTCACTAGCTTGACGAATGGCCTTCAAGGGTCACGGAGACGCACAGTTGCTATTGATCGCTCCAAGTTACCACCCAAATAGACTTTAAGCCGCTTACCATTGACTTTGAAACTCCTTTGGGAGGAAGGATCCTCTACTTCCACAGCTCCATGAGGGAGAACCTCTTTAACAATGAATGGTCCAGACCACTTAGACTTCAATTTACCCGGAAATAATCTCAGCCGTGAATTGAATAAGAGAACTTGTTGTCCAGGCTGGAATGTTTTCTGGATAATGTGCTTATCATGGTAGGCCTTCACTCGCTGCTTGTAGATCACAGCATTTTCATACACATTAAGGCGCATCTCTTCCAATTCATGTAGCTGTTGGACTCGCTTTTCACTTGCCAAAGAGGCATCGAAATTTAAAAACTTCAATGCCCAACAGGCTCGATGCTCCAACTCCACTGGTAAGTGGCAAGCTTTGCCATAGACCATTTTAAACGGAGACAATCCTAATGAGGTTTTAAAAGCAGTCCGGTAGGCCCACAACGCATCATCAAGCTTCTTAGCCCAATCTTTTCTTGAGGTGGCCACAGTTTTTTCTAAAATCTGCTTGATTTCTTTGTTAGAAACCTCCGCTTGCCCATTGATTTGCAGGTGATATGGAGATGCCACCTTATGTCTCACATCATACTTTGTCAAGACATTTTGGAGCTGTGAGTTGCAAAAGTGGGAACCTCCATCACTTATAAGAACCCGTGGCACACCAAACCTAGCAAATATATTCTTCTTGATGAACTTGACCACAGTCTGCGCATCATTTTTCGGAGTTGCAGTAGCCTCCACTCATTTTGAAACATAGTCCACAGCCACCAATATGAAATGATTTGAAAAGGATGGTGGAAGTGGACCCATAAAATCAATACCCCAGCAGTCAAACACTTCAACCTCCAAGATCTTTTGGAGGGGCATTTCATCTCGCTTAGTGATGTTGCCAGTCCTTTGGCATTTATCACAACTCTTCACATGATTATGAGAGTCCTTGAAGATTGTGGGGCAAAAGAACCCGGATTGAAGAACTTTTGCAGCGGTTCTCTCTCCATTGTAATGGCCACCATAAGGGGAGTTATGACAATGCCACATGATGTCCTTAGCCTCCTCCTTCGTGACACATCTTCTCAACAATCCATCTTTTCCAAACTTGAAGAGGAACGAGTCATCCCAGAGATATTGATTAGCATCCTTGAAGAACTTCTTCTTTTGTTGCCATGAAAAATGCTCTGGGATTACATTTGCTGCTTCAAAGTTGGCCATGTCAGCAAACCACAACCTCTCTTGCACTATCAGTAGTGCTTCATCCGAAAATTCATCCCGGAGCTCTTTTTCCTTTACTGTGATTTCCTCATTGACTAGTCTTGAAAGATGGTCTGCCACTACATTTTCGCTGTCCTTTTTATCCTTTATATCCAAGTCAAATTCCTGCAACAACAAAATCCATCTTATTAGCCTTGCTTTAGAATCTAACTTAGTCAACAGATACTTATATATGGTGACTTTTGACCCAATCACATAAGGGCGAAATTTTTCCAATGCAAATACTATGGCTAGCAATTCTTTTTCAGTTGTTGCATAATGCACTTGATTTTCATTCAAAACCTTGCTAGCATAGTATATAACATGAAAAATTTAGTCCTTCCTCTGACCCAAAACAGGACTTACAGCATAATCGCTGGCATCACACATAAGGTCAAAAGCTAAACCCCAATTGGGTGCAACAATAATAGGTGCAGAAACTAATTTTTGTTTCAAAGTGTTAAATGCATCTGAACAAGCACTATCAAAATCAAAAGGGTAATCCTTGTTAAGCAGATTGCACAATGGCTTTGCTATCTTGGAGAAGTCACGGATGAACCGTCTATAAAAGCTGGCATGACCAAGGAAGCTTCGTACTCCCTTGACATTCAACGGAGGTGGTAACTTCTCTATAACCTCAATTTTTGCTTTGTCCACCTCAATTCCTTTAACAGAAATTTTGTGCCCAAGAACAACTCCCTCTTGTACCATAAAATGACACTTCTCCCAGTTTAATACCAGGTTGGTCTCAACACACCTTTGCAACACAGTAACTAAGTTAGTCAAACAGGAATCAAAGGATTTACCAAACACAGAAAAATCATCCATAAAAACTTCTATGCACTTTTCAATTAAATCAGAGAAAATGGAAAGCATACACCTTTGAAATGTCGCCGGTGCATTGTATAGTCCGAATGGCATCCTCCGATAAGCAAATACTCCAAAAGGACAAGTGAAAGCAGTCTTTTCTTGGTCTTCTGGGTTAACCGCAATTTGGTTGTAACCCGAATATCCATCTAAGAAGCAATAGTATGCTTGTCCGGTCAACCTTTCTAGCATTTGGTCCATGAATGGGAGTGGAAAATGATCCTTCCTTGTTGCTTGATTAAGCTTCCGATAGTCTATACACATCCTCCATCTGGTGACTGTTCTAGTCGGGATCAACTCATTTTTTTCATTTTTGACAACGGTCATGCCACCCTTCTTTGGAACAACTTGAATCGGGCTTACCCATGCACTATCGGAGATCGGATATATCATTTCGGCCTCAAGAAGTTTCAGCACCTCTTTTCTCACCACTTCCTTCATGGTTGGATTCAATCTTCTTTGTGGTTGCACCACCGGTTTGAATTTAGCCTCCATCATGATTTTGTGCATGGAATAAGTTGGACTTATCCATTTTAGATCGGAGATAGACCAACCCAATGCTTCCTTGTTGTCCCGCAAGATTCTCACCAATTTTTCTTCCTCTAACTTGGACAAAGAGCTGCTAATTATCACTGGTTTCTCATCCCCCTCCTCAAGAAAAACATATTTGAGAGTGGAGGGCAATGGTTTCAATTCCAACTTGGATTTTTCCACAACTTCTTCTATTTTCAACTCCTCTCTCTTCAGATTTATTGCTTGCTCTATTTTTTGTGCTTCCAGACCCAACAAACATTCCTCTACATCCTTTTCTTCTTCTTCACTAAGATTGTCAAGAGAATTCATCAAAACTCGCTTAAGAGGTGTAGGAGTGTGTTGCTGCCTCATTGTGTTACTGACCATTTCATCAACCACATCCATTCGAAAACAATGACCTTTATCTTTAGGATGGTGCATGGCTTCAAAAACATTAAAAGTCACTTTTTCATCTTGCACTCTCAACATAAGCTGCCCTTGCTGCACATCAATTAAGGCCCTACCAGTTGCTAAAAATGGTCTCCCCAAGATAAGAGGTAGTTCAACATCCTCCTCTATGTCTAAGATCACGAAATCTGCCGGGAAGATGAATTTATCAACCTTCACAAGAACGTCTTCCATGATGCCATAAGGGCGCTTGATTGATCTATCCGCAAGTTGTAGTGCCATCCTTGTTGGTTTCACCTCACCACCACCAAGCTTGTTCAATATAGAGAGTGGCATCAAATTGATACTTGCCCCCAAATCACATAAAGCCTTACCCTCTGAAGCATGGGTACTCCTCCCAAGGAGGAGTACCGGTACCCGGTACGTACCAGGTACCGGTACGCGGTGGGTTCGCGCTGTACGTACCCAATTTTTTTATTTTTTTTAAATTTGGGTACGGCTCCTACGCGGTTGGGTACAGCTCGGTGCAGCTCGATTCGGCTTCGGCGACGGTTGGTATGGCTTGGCCAATTTTTCTCCCAAAGCACAGTTGTTTGACAAGGTTCAAAGGGGTATTTTGCTTCAGTTTTGAGAACCCCTTTTAGAACCCCTAACACGTTCCTCTTGAATTCGATACTAGACCTTCAGTAGCTCTTCATTCTCCTTCTACTCGTTTGCAACTCCAACGACTGCAACTCCGACGGCTCCACCATTTTTTGGACAAAACACGATTATTTCAGTTTTTCCTCCCCCATTTGAATTGCAGCCCTAAACATTCGATTCTTCATATTAGTTCTCTGTTTGTTCCAGCCGTCGAAGCTATGCGAGAATCATTCGACCAGAGCAGCACGACCAGAGCAGCATATCTGCAACTTCGGTGACCTTCACCCCCCATTCAACTGCTTCTCCTCTCTGTGCTCGTACATACCAGCCAGTAGCCACGATCTTCACCCCCCTACCCGAGCGGGCTTGTTCTCTATTTCTATTTTAGTACCAACCAGTCCGTTCTCTATTTCATCTTTCAAATCCCTCTGTTTCTCTTGGCAATTACGTGTTTCGGTGATCCATTCTCTGTTTGGTCTTGACCATTCTTCGCCTACTATTTCAAAGATGTTTTCACAAGGTTCTGCTAGTGTTGGTGGTGCTGGGTCTGGCAGTGGGTCTGGTAGTGGCACAGGGAACAACTTAAGTATTGTAATTTCTTATTGTGGATGTTGTCTTGTTTGAATAATTTAAGTTCTTTTCTATGTTTTATGTTGAAATATGTGTTTTAATTTTTATGCTATGTTGTCATATTTTATTGTGTGAGATTTTAGTTTATTACACACACACACACACATATATATATATACCACGTGATCTACCCACTTAATTTTTGAAAATTTTCATATCCTCAGATCCGTCATGCAGGGTACACTGCACTGTGCAACGTAGGCCTTACAAATAGAAATGCTTCCAATTGTGCAAGGAATTGTAAAGCTTTAGGGATCTTTAAGTTTTGGAGGCAGCTTCCTTTGAAGAATTGCACTACATTCTTCTGTCAAGGCAACTGTCTCATCCTCTTTAAACCTTCTCTTCTTTGTGAGAAGTTCCTTCATGAACTTAGCATAGATTGACATTTGCTCAAGGGCCTCGGCAAAAGGAATGTTGATTTGCAACCGCTTGAATATGTCAAGAAAGCGAGCAAATTGTTCTTCTTTCTCCTTTTTCTTGGTTGGGTGCGGGTATGACACTTTAACATATGATGGAATCTCTTGAGGTTCACCTCCATCTTTCAAAAGTTGGCTTTTACTCTTCCTCAATATAGAATCCTCATCTACTAACTTTTCTCTCTTTTCTTTTTCTTTCTCTTTTTCATTTTCTTCCTCTCAATCTTCTTGTCATTTTTCTCCACTTGTCTCCTTTTTTTTCACTTGACTCGTTTTTTTCAATAACTCTCTTTTTTTCATTCAAAGGCTCACAGCAAACATTCTCAAGGCTTTTACCACTCCTCAATGTAATAACTTTACAATGCTTTTTGGGATTTGTTTGAGTGTTATCTGAGAAACTCCCTCCTGATTATTCCGCCAAATGCTTTGCAATTTGTCCAACTTGAACCTCCAAATTCTTGATGGAAGCATCTGTGTTTTTCTAGTTGGACATAGACATTTGCATGAATTGATTGAGAGTGTTTTCCAAAGCAGAAGTCTGGTCCTGAGGTGGTTGTGTGGTTGGAGGTTTACTTGGTGGCCCAACATCTTGTTTCCATCCAAAGTTTGGGTGATTCCTCCACCCTTGATTGTAGGTGTTGGAATATGGATAGTTTCCTTGTCTCCCATAGTTCTCCATATAATTGGCTTCCTCAAAAGAATTAGGGGTGGCCTCACAATTGCCATTGTCATGATCACCTCTACAAAAATCACATTTCATTACTTGTTGTTGCGGCATATTGGTGCTTTGCATGGCTTGAATTTGCTGTGGAAGCTGAAGAAGTTGCTTGTTAATGGCCTCAAGTTGTTGAGTCAACAGTTTATTTTGAGCCAAAATAGCATCCTTTGAGTCTAGCTCCAGTACTCCCCTTGTTGAGTTGGTGCCTCGATCATAGTGCATCAAATAATCATTAGATGTCATAGCTTCTATCAATCTCAATGCTTCCTCTAGTGTCTTGGTGTTCATAGAACCTCCAGCTGAGACATCCAACATGAGCTTGGTTGACGGTCTCAATCCATTGCAAAATGTTTGCATTTGGATAAGATCATCAAATCCATGATTTGGACATCTTCGGAGTAGTTCCTTAAACTTCTCCCATGTGTCATGAAGAGTCTCTCCCTCTTGTTGAATGTAGCTTGTGATATCACCCCGTGTCTTCACAAATCTGGATGCGGGAAAGAACCTTGCGAGAAACTTGGTTTCTAAGTCATCCCATGTAGCAATGCTCCCTCTTAGTTGAGATTGGAGCCAAGTTCTAGCTCTATCTCTAAGAGAGAAAGGGAACAACCGTAGGCGGATTGCATCTTCAGTGGCACCATTGATCTTCACCGTATCACACAACTCAATGAAATTAGAGATATGAGTATTCGGATCTTCCTTTTCCATTTCTGCAAACTGATTTTGCTGCATAATGTTCAAGAGAGCAGGCTTGATCTCAAAATTGTTGGCAGTGACCGGGGGAGGTACTATGCTAGAGGTATGCCGGTTTGCATTGGTATTGGCATAATCTCCAAGTGTTCTCCGAGCTCTATCACCATTTCCAGCCATTTCTTCCTCCACTTGTTGAACCAAAGTGGAAGATGGAGCTTCTTGTTGTTGTTGTGTTGTCTTGGCTAACAGCTTGTTCTTACTTGTCCGACCACTAAGTGAGATGAAATGCCCCTCCAAAAGATCTTGGAGGTTGAAGTGGTTGACTGCTGGGGTATTGATTTTATGGGTCCACTTCCACCATCCTTTTCGAATCATTTCATATTGGTGGCTGTGGACTGTGTTTCAAAATGGGTGGAGGCTACTGCAACTCCGAAAAATGATGTGCAGACTGTGGTCAAGTTCATCAAGAAGAATATATTTGCTAGGTTTGGTGTGCCACGGGTTCTTATAAGTGATGGAGGTTCCCACTTTTGCAACTCACAGCTCCAAAATGTCTTGACAAAGTATGATGTGAGACATAAGGTGGCATCTCCATATCACCCGCAAACCAATGGGCAAGCGGAGGTTTCTAACAAAGAAATCAAGCGGATTTTAGAAAAAACTGTGGCCACCTCAAGAAAAGATCGGGCTAAGAAGCTTGATGATGCGTTGTGGGCCTACCGGACTGCTTTTAAAACCTCATTAGGATTGTCTTCGTTTAAAATGGTCTATGGCAAAGCTTGCCACTTACCAGTGGAGTTGGAGCATCGACCCTTTTGGGCATTGAAGTTTTTAAATTTTGATGCCTCTTTGGCAAGTGAAAAGCGAGTCCAACAGCTACATGAATTGGAAGAGATGCGCCTTAATGTGTATGAAAATGCTGTGATCTACAAGCAGCGAGTGAAGGCCTACCATGATAAGCACATTATCCAGAAAACATTCCAGCCTGGACAACAAGTTCTCTTATTCAATTCACGGCTGAGATTATTTCCGGTTAAATTGAAGTCTAAGTGGTCTGGACCATTCATTGTTAAAGAGGTTCTCCCTCATGGAGCTTTGGAAGTAGAGGATCCTTCCTCCCGCAGAGTTTCAAAGTCAATGGTCAAAGTCAATTTGGTGGTAACTTGGAGCGACAGCGTGCGCTCCGTGACCCTTGAAGTCCATTCGTTGGCTAGTGACGTAACTTGGAGCGATCATTTCTATCCCACTACGTTATTTTCGTTGATTAGATAGGTTGTTTAATTTTAGTTTTGCATGCTTTCTCTAAGTGCATTTCATGTTGAATTACTATGTTAAAGTGATATTTTGGGGTTATGGGTGAGTTTTGATGGAAATTTATGAGTCTTGGGGGGTTATTCTGATGTTTCTGAAATACTGTAGTTTCTGCATATGGTGCTTAGCGCCATTATAGGGGGCTTAGCGCCACTTACGAGCTGGAATCAGTCAGCTCTCTGATGCGCTGGGGCTTAGCCCATTTTCTTGCGCTTAGCCCCATTTCTCATTGTTTTCTCTGTTACGCTTGCGCTTAGCGCCATTATAGGGGGCTTAGCGCCACTTATGAGCTGGAATCAGTCAGCTCTCTGATGCGCTGGGGCTTAGCCCCATTTTCTCGCGCTTAGCCCTATTTCTCAGTGTTTTCTCTGATGCTCTGGGGCTTAGCCCCATTTTAACGTGCTTAGCGCTATTTCTCAGTAGTTTCTCTGTAACGCTGTGGCTTAGCCTCGACCATGTGGCGCTTAGCGCCACTTATCCGGTCTCTAAAAAAAAAATGAAAATAAAAATAAATAATAATAAAAACAATAAAAACAATAAAAATAAATAGAAAACATAGCCCTATTTAACGGCGCTAAGCGTAATTTACCTTGCACTAAGCACAATTTACCTTGCGCTAAGCGCGGTGCCCTCGTCGAGGGGACGTGACCCTCCAAATAGCCCTTCCCCTTTCTTATTTCCTTCTTCTTCCTCTCTTCCGCCGCCCACTCTATTTCTCCCTCCCATTTTTCCCTTTCTCCTCCTACCCTTCTCTCTCCACATCTCTCTCGTCTCTCTCTCTCTCTCTCTCTACCCATATCTTCGTCTTCATTTTTATTTCCCCACTCACCCCTTCCTTTCTCCCACACCTCTCACCCACCCATTACCATCCATCATTTTCATTTTTCCTCTCCCACCTTCAGGTACTTCTCTTCCCTTCATCCCATTTACTTATTTTGTTTATTAAATTCTATAGCATTGAAGTGTTATATGTGTTGATTGGAAATATTGCATGGCTTTGTGAATTGATTTGGGGGTTTAGGTTTTCTTCCACGATTGCAATGCTTATATGTTGATTTGGGGATTTTGGATTCTGCTTATGGGAAGCTAGGATTTGAATGTTTGCATCTGTGCATATGGTGTTCTATGTTGATTTGAACATTTGAGCAAGAATTTGTAAATGCTTATATGTTGACTTGCACGATTGAAGAATTTGTGAATGGATTTTGTATATTGGGTTTTGTGGTGTTTCTATGATTCTAGGAATTCTAGGTGGCTAAGCGCTAAGCACAGATACTTGATTTGTTTCAGTTATGGCTCCTCCCTCAAAGCTCACTTCCAAGAAGAGGAAAGGTTCTTCCTCTTATGATGCTGATAGGTTTCTTTCCCTCGAGCACCAACAAAAATATAAAGAAATTGAGAACAGAAACCTTTTGCCTGAGCAAAAGGTTCTGCTTACATCTGGTGAATATGAGGAATTTCAGACTAAGTTGAGGCGGCGAGGTTGGATCAAGCTGTCTACCTATCCCGAGCCAGCCAATGTGGCTATTGTACGAGAATTTTATACCAATGCTATTATTATGGAGGAGGGCTTCCCACAGCACAAGAGCTATGTAAGAGGCAAGGAAATTACTTTTGATGCTCCAGCCATTAATCGGTTCGTAGGCACTCCTACTCCTTGGGCTCCATTGGATTGTGGTTATACTGATTGGAAAAACAGGAACAAGGACTACCAACAGGTTCTGGACACTGTTTGTAAGCCTGGGGCTGATTATGTTACCAGTAGATCGGGCAAAAGTAGAAAATCATCCTCAGAGGTGATTTAACTCAGTTGGCACAAATATGGATGACTTTCTTGTACTCTAATATCTCACCGTGCTCCCATACTTCTGATATCATTGAACGAAGGTCTCTCATGCTCTATGCCATCTTGGCTGGTTTGAGCATGAACTTGGGTGAGATAATTTCTTTTGACATTCAAAAGGCTGCTGATATTGTGGGGGTTGGCCAGCTTGGTCATCCATCTCTGATAACTGAACTTTGTAAAGCTGCCAGTGTTGATGTCTCTCAAGGAGCAAAGATTAAGCCAAGGCTCCCAATTACTGCCAAGTTCATTCAGAAAAATTGTTTGGGCTGTGATGCACCTGCTTCTTCTAGACCGATTCCTTCCGCACCCCGAACACTCCCTACGCATGTGGATGCGTTGGAATTGTCCCATAGCCTGCTTCACAGCAAGCTATATGCTCTTCACCGCTCGGATATGATGATGTGGAATATGATGTGCGACTTAACTGTCCATTTGCCCAATCTACCTGAGGGGTTATTCCACTTCCTGTCTGCTAGTGACGTGGACTCCTATGTTGCTTGGCCAGAACATCCTAGGGACCAGGATGCTTTTGAGGAGGGGGATGAGCTAGCAGATGATGAGGATGAAGAGGAGTAAAGTATGAAGGATTTTGACTGAGCATGAAGAATTTTGATTTGATTTTGAGAATTGTTTTTTTTTATGTTTTGCTGTGTAGACTTTGTCATTGTTTTGCTGTGTAGACTTGGTTATTTTTAGACTTTGTTATTCTGTTTTTGAAAATCATTATGTTTAAACATTTGTTCGTTTAAATTTTTAGTTGTGTTTATTGAACTTATATGTTACTGTTTAGTGTTTTAGTCATGATAAAATAATTCAGTGTGTTGGATGAGTTGAAAAATTGAGTGTGATTTTAATTGGTTCATTTTCATTCATGGATATTGATAGGATGCCACCTAAGAGGACCACACCGAACCCAGTTCATTATATGAACGAAGACACGGTGGAAGAAGGTCTTGAAATTGTAAGAACTGATCCAAATCAGAATTGGACTTTGGAGGGTCAAGAAATTGATGATGATTACAAAGAATTCTTGCAACCACTGATGAACTTGTGCCAAAAGGAGAAGGAGCGGGTGTATCCTCCTCAAGAGGTGGAAGAGGAAACTCAAACTCCCCAAGTGCAAGAAGATGAAAAAGAAGACACAAAGAAGGGGATGAAAGTGAAGGTGTGCAAGAAAAAGACCGGAGAGGGTTCCTCTAGGAACCCTTGAGCTAAATATCCCTTTACTTTGCCTGAATTTAAATTTGAATGAATAAATGTTACCATGTTTTTTTTTGTTGTTTTTGTCAAAGTGTCTTGTGTTTTCTGTGGTGTTATAAAATGGTTGAATAAAATAAAAAAAGTTTTGAGATTATCACTCTTAGCAATTTCATTGTAGTACATTCTCCCATGTTGTTTCCCTTCTATTGAAGTTGACATTTGTGGTTGCTATGCTTCTGTGATTTTGTTTCCATAAGGGTATCATAGCTTTGATGTTTGGTTTGAACTCTTGTGACTAATGACTATGGCAAGGAAATCTGAAAAATTCAATGGAAATATTCAGCTGTACCTTTACGAGTCCTTTGGGCCTTTGATGATAAATTCTTTGTGAGTGGCACCATTGAAACTCATACTCTTGATTTTGCTTAAATGTTGTTTGAATTCAAAATTTACTTGCATGTCATAGAAATGATCAGGACACTTCTTTTCTAGTAGCCATTTTGACTAAAAAGCTGACTTAAAAAAATTTATCCCTTGTGATACCTCCCTTGAGCTAAAAGACAATGATTAATCTTTGTTGATAACCCAGATGCTTAAAAATGAAAAACAATGTTCTACCTACACCTTTTTGGATAAGAGAGCATTTTCTTGTGTTCGGTTTTAACATAAGTTTGGGGGAGTAGTATTCAGGAATTGATTTCTTTAAAAAAAAAGGGTAAAGAAGAAACTCAATAATGAAAAGAGAGAAATAAAAAGAATTGGCGCAAATCTAAAAAGAAATATATATATATATAAAAAGAGAAAAAAAAAAATAAAATAAAAGAAAGAATGGGAGAAAAATTAAAAAAATAAAAAAATGGCAAAGAAGAAGCTCTCTTATTCTCCTTGGTGTTTAGTTTGTTTATCCTTCATCATATTTCCTTTGGCCTAATCAAGTTACATCCCAAGTAAAGACCCTTGTGATTATGCATGTATGTGAATTGTGTAAGAAGAATTGAGATGAAAAGCAAAATTGAAGTTGTAGGGTTTTAATGTGTGGTTTTGAGGAAACACACACTTCATACACTAGAGTGATTGAGGGAAACAGCTACATCTTGTAAGGAGTTGAGTTTCCATTGTTTTGACTGTATTGCTGATGCCATGACTATTGGTCTTTCAAGAGTGAAAATAACTGTACATTTTTGCTATGACTTCTTCTGTGTGAGCAAATTCTGGATGCAAGTTAGCCATGGATGGAATCTTCTCTGTGAGTTTTTCATCAGTGGAGTGTGTATTACTTTGTCTTGTTGAGTTGTGATGGATCTCACTCCTTTTTGAAGTTTGTTCAACTGTTAGTTAACCTGTGTGTTGAGTTGTCTATTTTGATTTGTATTTACTTTTGCTTGGGACAAGCAAAGTCTTAAGTTTGGGGAAATTTGATAAATGTCTAATATGCATATCTTTATAGGTGTAAATTAAGGTTGTTTATCTTTCTTTTAAGACTTGAGAGGTCGATTTATTCCATGTTTTGTGTGTTTTATTGAGTCTTTAGGAGTATTGTCTTAATTGTTGTTTTTAGGTTAAGCTGATGATGTTTTGATTTGTTTTTGTGTAGTGGATGCAAGAGATTGAAGCCCATTGAAACCCAATTTGAAGTTCAAGCTAAAGTCCACATATGGAAGACAACACTTAGTCCCAAGGTTGTGGCACTTAGCCTGAAGAAGCAAGAAGATTAACTGATAAGTGATTAGAGAAATACATTTCAGTACATGTCGCGCTTAGCGCCAGTCAGTCTGCGCTTAGCACGACCACGCATGTTGCAGCATCAAAGTCATATAATTCGCGCTTAGCGCGATTAATGCTGCGCTAAGCGCCAAATGCGTTTGGAAGCATTTTAAAAGCAAGGCATTGCGCAGAAGGAGGGGGATTTTGGCAGTTGGATTTTGGGACGTTTTCGAAGGGGATGAAAGCAGAAGAAGAAGAAGAAGAGCATCCATGGAGTTTTCATCATCTCTCATCTACATTTCTTTTCATTTTATTATCTTGATCATGTCTAGCGAATCATCCTCTTGTTGGAGTTAGATGTATCTAATTTTGAATCTCTCATGTATTTGACTTGATCTTTTAATATAATTCTCTACTTTTCTATGAGTGATTGATTTCTATATTTAATGCTTGTTGTGACTTGATCATTCATGACTTGATTCTTGATTTAGTAGACAATTGGAAAGTTGATGCTAGATCTAGATTTGAAATTAATCACCTAGTAAATCTTGAATCTAGGAGTGAATCTTGGTTTATTAGTAATCTAGTAATTCCTGATCTTAATGCAAATTCACTTATTAAGTCACCTAAGGAATTAGGATTTAGTTAGTGGATTTAGGCTCATTTCATCTAAGGGATTAAGATTTGAGTAAATAGAGGATTGATTTTCATAATTGAAGTTAGAGATTATATTGATTGTCATGTCATTTCATTTGGGAAAAGATTAGTGAGTCTAACCCCAGTATCTCATCTTAATTGAATTCAATTCCATTTGTGTTCACCAAGTGTTTGAGAAAATTATAAAAAGACTTTGTTCCTTTAAGTTTTGTTCCTTTAATTTCTAATTTTGTTAATTAATGTTTGAGCTCCCTTCTTTCCAAAAATATTGTTTAGATAGTGATTGATTTGTTATATGCTAGTATTTGTCACGATCCTCGTCGGGAACGACAACCCACTCATCTCTTTATTACTTATCACGACTTGGTATACTTGCCAAAGTTTCTAACAGAACGCACTTCTGTTGTTATTTTATTTTGTTATTTACACTCAGTACTCACTCTCAACTCTCAAACTCTCTGTTTTCAGTTGCGACTTGCTGCACTCTAGTTTCCTATCTAAGTCTCTGTTTTATTCTTGTGTCTTGTCTTGAACAATTGATCTGTGTCACTTTTTTCTTACTCATTAGTATTGTTGGTTTCTATTTTCTAGTGACCTTATGCTTATGTTATGAGACTTTGATTATGTTACGGTCAGCTATATTTGATTATTGTTAGTTGCTTATTTTCTATTATTGATGTGCCTGTCAATACCTTAATTGATTGTTTAAGTTTGGTTTTGCAACATCAAATTGATTTATGTTATCATTGTTAGTTAGTGAAATATCACATGGATATATGCTTGTTCTATTTGAATTGAGATTTTCTCAGAATGAGAATAGGGGTCTAGAATAATTTGGTATGGCAGCTGCTGTACCATATTTATGTGTTGTCAATTTTGCTTGTTCAATACATGGAAGTAGAAGTTGTTCCATTTGGTATGGCAATTGTCTTGATCTGTTAATATCTCTTGTTTAATATTTAGAAAAAATGAAAATTCCTGAACATTGCAAGTGGATGGACGGAAGGATAGGTCCTTATAAGCATATTAAATTTGATCTAATTTGGTTCTGTAATTGGTATGCGGCAATTATGCAGCAGCTCATGTTTTGGTTTGTATTTTAACTATTTAGATATGATTGGTCAAAAAAAATTGGCTGTCAGCTGGAATAGTGAATAAGATATTTATGTGGTGTGAAGTAATTGGAGACACAACATTTGAGGTTATTAAGAGTTCTCTTCTTATATTTGATGTGGTGCTTAGCTTATCTGATCAATATGTAATTTGATTGCTTGCAGTGATTCATGGATTTCTTTTGTACTATGCTTGGTAGAAGTGGAAACAGCAGAAATGGAAAAAAGGGCTGAACATTTTATATCACAGAGAAGTAGTGAACATCTGACAAGCGATGTCTCTTTTCGAATGAGCATGTTGTCTGTACATGATAAACACAATACAATGCAAGAAGGCTTTTCTAGTGATGACAGTGAAACTAGGAATCCTCGAGATCTGCTTTTTGAGTATTTTGAACAAGATCCTCCTTATAGCCGTGAACCATTGGCTGACAAGGCAAGTACTGGTCTTAATTAATGCGTGGCTTATTTGCCCTTAATATGAATGGTCGGTCTTATACTTTATCATATTTGGACAGATACTAGATCTTGCACGCCCCTATCCTGCCCTCAAGTCATTTAGAAGTTGTGATTTATTGCTAGCCAGTTGGATGTCTGTGGCATGGTAATCTAATGCTTAACTTTCCATTTTTTGTGGGATAGATGTGGCAATATTAACTTGATCTAATGCTTTAGTGCTGAATTTTTGTGTCAATTAACATATTTTAATGTCATTTTCTAGGTATCCTATATATCGAATGCCCACATGTCCAACATTAAAACATTTAGATGCCTGCTTTATTACACACCATACACTCCATACGCTCTTGACAGTTAATTGTGGAACTTCAAGCCTATGTTTGACCTGCAGTGGCATCTTAGCCTTGCTTATACAGCACTCATTTTGTCTCAATATTGTTAGATTCGATGTACTCATGCATTTTAAGATTATTTCCTTTTACCCTTTTAATATCTATTAGAAGCAGAACAATCACAAAAATTAATTATTCCCTTTTTGTAAACTAATAAGAAAGATGGACATCTGCTCCAATGGCTTGCATACAGTGAAGTGCACTTTTTTTTTTATACTTTTATTTTAGCGATGGAATATTTTTCGTTGCTAAATAATAATATTTTAATAATCAAGAAATTTTGGTTACGAATGTGGTATAATGGTAGTGACAATTTTTTTTAAATAGTGACAAAAATTTCGTTGCTATTTAGCCATGGAATGTTATTTTCGTCGCTAAGTAATTAGCCACTAAGGATTACGTGATGTCTACCATTTCGTGACAGATTCTATCGTTAATTATTTTAGCGATGAAACTTAATGGATCAGAGATGGAATAGTAGTGATTGGATCAGTTTTTGGATTTGATCTCAAAATCAATTCAATCTAATTTAAATCAATTAACATTATGTAATATTTTCATTTGTTATTGAGTTTATATTTTTACTTATAATAATTTTAATTTCTCTTACACTTTGTTTTATGTAATTAAATATTATTTTAAGCATATGAAATGTGTTATTTCTATTTTTTATTTCCTTTAATTCTTATTTTTCCTTTTCAATAAGTTAAATTGCTTTTAACTCACAATATTCTAAGTTTAAGAAAAATTTGGTCAAAAATTGATTAAACTGATACAATTCAAACAAATTGGATTGGTTTTCAAAATATAATAAATTCAATCTAATTCAAATCGATTTAAATAATATTGTTTGTATTGGTTGATTTTTTTATTTAAAATCGATCTAAATCGACTGTGACACCCCTAATAAAGATATATTATGTTTTAAAATTGAATTGGAGATTAAACTGACAATTGAACCATGATTGTGTAGTTAAATAGGATAATGTTCAAACTGAAAACATAGCCGATTCACGGTTGACTAGTATAACTGGCTATCTGGTATGATTTTTAAAACATATAAGTAGTTTAAAAGAAATTTGTGAATAATTATAATTTGTTATTGAGTGACT
This sequence comes from Ormosia semicastrata, assembly GCA_029884595.1. NCBI lineage: Eukaryota > Viridiplantae > Streptophyta > Magnoliopsida > Fabales > Fabaceae > Ormosia > Ormosia semicastrata. Next base: position 3,637,859 of record JAQQTO010000051.1, on the reverse strand, counting down.
AATTATTTATTAAGGGAATTTTTGTCTATTAAATAAAATCAAATGGTCCCACTCCATAAATATATTTTGAATAATACTTTATAATAATTTGAATTTTATTTTTATTCCTTTTGATATTAAATATGCGCTAATAGTCAGTCCTCGACTAAAGTTCAAGTTCAGGATGAGGGAAGATTATTCAATTCCAAAATAGGAATGCCACCAACAAGTATTTATTTGAATGGACAGGGTTCGAGTCTCTTAAACATATTATCGTAGTTCGATTTTGGGATTCATATATATGGAAATAATAATGTCTGAAATGATATAAGCTTAAACGCCTGACTGTATTCTGAGTGATTAATCTCTCATTTATCAGGTGGAATTCATTTACGGGAAAAAAAATCAACCAATGCCCTATGTCTCTCGATTTCTTCGGAATTCCTATAGCTCATTCTGAAACAATGCAACATCAAATCATCTATATCTCTCTTCAGATCGAATTCATTACAATGATTTCTGCTTTCGATATGCAAAGGCCAGGTTAATTAGACCGCTCATTTAACTACAAGTTACATAATTTCAACTAGCAAATATACATAAAGTAGGAAGAAAATTGAGGATCGAATTAATATTTAAGACAGTGATGACTCTAGGGGCGGCTACTTTCATCTAGTTCATCACAACAATCTTTGCATTTAATAATCAATTGATTGCTGACTTCTCTCATAGTTGGTCTCTCACCTGGATGCTTCACAGTACATCTCAATGCCACCAAAAGCACTTGTACAACTTGTTCCCTCACATTTGAGTCCAAAAATTCCTTTACAAGGCTTGAATCTGCTATTCTATCAATGTCTCTAGTTTCTTCCCAGACAGATTTAACCCACCCCACAATATCTGTTTCACTTTCCTCCAAAAATGAAGGATCTAGCACCTCCTTTCTGGTTATTAGCTCGAGCAAAACCACTCCATAGCTATAGACATCAGACTTCCTGCTTATTACTGTTGAGTAAGCATTCTCTGTTATAGGTCAAAGTAACCATGTGTTATTCCATACAATAATTTGATTTTAAAAAATAATACACATAAACCTACGTAATGAACAACAAGAGTAGAAGAATTACCTGGTGCAATATACCCTACTGTGCCAGGAACAGATATAGATAGCACTGAAGTAGAGGATTGATCTAGAAGTGTGGCAATGCCAAAATCAGCAATATGAGGCTCCATATCAGAATCTAAGAGTACATTCTTTGGTTTGATGTCTCTGTGCACTATGACAGGATCACAATCATGATGAAGATATTCCAGTCCATGCGCAATTCCAACAGCAATCTTATAGCGCAAACTCCATTCTAAAGATGGTGGTGGATACTTTTCATGCAGAACATCATGAAGACTTCCATTTGGCATGAAGTTGTACAGGATTAGACCACAGTCCTTTCTCAACCAGAAATTTTTTATTTTGATCAGATTCCGGTGCCTAATCTTCCCAATGGTTTCAATTTCTCTGCTCATGCTTGTTTTCAACTCTTTGTTGTCTGCAAATACAATTTTCTTTATAGCAAAAATTTCATCTGGACTCAATGCAACTTTATAAACAACTCCATGGGCTCCTCTGCCAATAATATACTGGTCATTGAGGTCCTCTGTGGCCCTCATCACTTTTTTGAGGAAGGAAGACGACTGCTGCTCAGGAATGATCTTGACATCCTGCTTAGATAGTAACATGAAAACAAGTCCAAACAAAACTAATATTACAAGCAGTGTGGATCCAAGTGCTATCATCCCAACCTTAATTTTACTCAGTCCTTTTCGATGAGTTGATTTGTTGTCACATAGCTTCAAACTGTTGTTTTTGGTACAATTCAAACCATTTGATGGCAAACATTTGACACATAAGCCAGGATTACCCAAGAATGATAATGGTGAAGAACTGAGCAGGTTCACTAGTGTCTCTGGTAGAGGTCCATAAAAGGAATTGTATGAAATATTGACAGCATCTAATGAAGGGAGCTCATCAAGAACTTCAATGTTTCCCGTCAAATTGTTAAGAGATAGATCCAGTCTTTGCAGCAATTTCAGCTTCCCAATCTCTGAAGGAATTTCACCAGTCAACTCATTAGCCCTTAGATTCAACCCATATAACAGATTCTGCAACTCTCCAATTGATCCAGGAATTTGACCTCCAAACAAATTTCTCCCAAGCTGTAGATCAGAAAGCATTTTAAATTCTGATAAGAAAGCTGGGATACCGCCAGTGAAATGATTCTCACTTAAAACTAATGTGGTTAGCCGTGTCCAGCTTTGTAAACCTGATGGAAATGAACCATTTAGGGAATTGAATCCCACATCAAAGTATTCCATTTTGTCACAATTGGACAGCTCAGGTGGCAAAGGACCTTCCAACTTGTTGTGAGAAAGATTCAGCCTCTGAAGATTCACAAGGTTTCCTAGTTCTAAGGGTATATTCCTCGTAAAATTGTTGTGGGACAAATTAATATCAGAAAGACTTGTGCAGTTTCCCAAACTTGTTGGGATTGCTCCACTGATGTTGTTCTCACTGATGTCCATGTAGTTGAGACTGCTATTGCTTGTAAAATCAGGTAGAGCACCAGTTAAGTTATTTTCATTGAGAAGCAACCTAGTAAGAGTTGTACACCTTCCCATGTCAGCAGGTATGCCACCTTGCAGTTGATTCGAACCCAGGGCTAAGGTATCTAATTGCTTTCCAAAGCAAAGATTTGGAGGGATGTTACCTGTGAAGTAATTATCTGTGAAGTCCAACTCCACTAAACTGCTATTGATTCCTAAGTTTTGAGGAATGACTCCAGAGAATTGGTTGTTAAACAAGGAGATATTTTTCAGCTGTTTGAGTTCTGTCAATTCTGCAGGTAACTCCCCAGAAAGGTTATTTTGATACACATTTACATACATAAGACTTGGAATCTTCCAAATGCTAACTGGAATTTCACCTGTCAAATGGTTGGAAAACAATCTAAGATCTTGTAATTCTCCTAGCATTCCCAACTCACTAGGAATCTCTCCCTCAAGTTGATTAGAATTTAAAGTTAACTCATTCAAAGACTTGCAGTTACCAATTTCTGAAGGTATTTGTCCTGACAAATGATTCTCTGCAAGGCTAAGAATAGAAAGTCCACCTAGTAGGCCCAAGGATGATGGGATGCTGCCTGATAAATTGCAGTTGATAGCATAGAATTCTGTTAATCCACTACAATTTCCCAAGCTTGATGGTATGCCTCCACTAAACTTATTGAGTGACACATCTAAATAGTATAAACTTTTGCATCTGACAGAACCCAATGGAATTGTACCCCAAAGACTATTTTTGCTGACGCCTAAATAAACAACATTCTGGAGACTGTTAAAACTTTCAGGTAGAACTCCATTCAACCGGTTTCCATCCAAAAACAATTCCATTAATTTACTGCAGTTTCCAATGGAATAGGGAATCACCCCTGACAACTGATTGAAATGTAGATACAGCCTCAAAAGTTCTGTCCCGTTCCCAACATTCATGGGAATGGAACCAGTTAGAGAGTTATTGTTCAGGAGCAGATGCTCCAAGTGTGGTATTTGAAACAAGGATTCAGGAATTTCACCAGTTAGCATATTGTACATAACGTTCAAAAAACTTAAATTCTGTAAGTTTCTCAAACTATATGGTATTTGTCCACTGAAACTATTACGAGAAAGGTCCAAGTACTCAAGCAGACTACAATTCCCTAACTCTGGAGGTATGTTCCCTGAGAGGCCATTAAAACTCAAGTCAATGGTTTGCAAGTTACTCAAGCATGCTATTTCGGGTCCTAATTGACCAGAAATGTGGTATTCAGTGAGATTAAGTGATACCACATTGAGGGCATCATCACACTGGACTCCCACCCAAGAGCATGGAGTGGAATGAGAAGCATTCCAACTAGAGTTTATGGGAGGAGGCACAAACGTCCAATGCCTCAAGAGTGACAGCAGAGTCACCCCATCAGTGCTCAATGCAGAAACAGCATATATCAAGGCAGAGAAGCATAACATGAACAAGCATAGCCTCATCATAGTGAGTGGTTATTGCACACTCTAACCAAAACGAAATTGGTTGTTTAAGACAGGTGCAGTATTTAACAGAAAACGCACCTAGCTTTTTGCTGTGTATAGCGAGACCAAGCTACTGGTATGGTTTTGTTTTGGCCATGCAGCTTTCCACTAACAGGTAAGGCTTTGTATATCTGTTCTTACCCCTATAATAATAGGGGTGGAGTCTCTTGAACAGAATTTTGTTGCTCTGTGACTGTGAGGATGTTGGAATGAGATGGATTCGCAGTCGATGAGTAAAAGGACAGAAAGGAGAGATGGGGAATATAAAACGGAAGCAGTTAAGGAAAGAGAGCTGGATGCAATTAGAATAATGTTCAGGTGTTCATTAAATAGCATGACTCTTTCGTAGTTGTTAAACATTTGCTGTCAGGACAAGTTAAAAAACAATTCTTGGGTAGGTGTTGGATGACTTACAAATAAACACAAAAGTTCAGTAGTAGAGTTTTACACTCCTATGCTACTTACACTAGATGCAAGTGTTGTTGAAAACACAATTTTATTAAAATATTTACATTGTTGAATAACGTTTTATAAATATTGAATTTCACTAATCTAACCGTTGAATTGAAAGTTCTCATAAGATATATGAAATAGATAAAATTTCATGAGATTTCAAAATTAAATGGTATTTCATTTAATTACTCTATTTTAACATATAATATGGTTTTCTAAATATATGTAAATGCCAACTATTAGATTAGATGCTAACAAATGTTTAATTGATTTCAAATTTGGTATGCATGGTAATTACGATAATATCACATAATTCAACAGTTGAAATGGTGAAACTCAATATTTATATATAAAAAAGTGTATGATATAAGTGTATAAGACATACACTAGGTGGAAAACTATGGCCTATTTAAAATAGGACAAAACTTAGGTAAAGTTCCTTAAGTGCTTGTGGTGCTTGTCTCCAATAGAAACATGACATATGTACATTTTTTTATAACTCATTAATGAAAATTTTAAAAATAATAATTAAGTAACTAAAAAATAAAACACATGTCATGTTTCTATTGGAGACAAGCACCACAAGTACCTAATTAATTTTACCTAAGTTTTTCCTTTAAAATAATAGTCATGCTATCTACACACAATTTTTTACATATCATTTTTACATTGGTGATCATTATGTAAATAAATGGTGACTGTATATTGATAATTGATTAATATCTTCGGTCATCACATGATATATGTTGGTTACTACTTATTTGCACATTATCATTGATATAAAAGTGGTGTGAAAAAATGGTCAGTTTGAATATCTTTTTCTTTAAAAGAAATGAATCAGTTTTAAAAACCACTTCAAAACAAATCTGGGGTTGTTAAGCAATAAGAAGTCGACTAGGGAAAATAATGTTGGATCTATTAGGTCAGCCTTTTTTCTTAGAAGTTTCTGACTTTGTCCGTTGTGTGTTAGCCTTTTGATGTCATTCTCAGAAGCTATAAGAATATGGATAATGCTTGATACATATTCATGTACATCACCTTATAGTAGGTATAAGTGATAAAATTAGAATGTAAGTGTATAGAAAATAAATTAACATCAAAATAAAAAGTGTTTTACATTAATCGTACATCAAAATTAAATCTAATATTTTGTTATGAAAATAATTTTTAAAAATAATTATTTCAATATAAAATAAGCTTTTTTAAAAAAATATATATTAAAATTAGGTGTCACTAACCTGAGGAGTAGTGGGAATGGAAGTAGGGTTAAGAACAGCTATTAAAAAAAAGAAGGAAGGATCAAGAAAGTAGTTGGGTTTGTGCTGTTTCTTTGTGAACCCTCAAGTCGAAATCTTATTACTGAACTACCACATTTTTGTTCGGTCGTATTTGAAAACTGAATCATTCCTTTTCAATTGGCCATAGATATTAAAAAAAGTTGAGAGCACAGAGTTACATAGATGAGAGTAGAATTTTATAACTCTAGTAGTAAAGACTATAATTGTGTTGGTCGTAAGCAGTGGTTTAGTCATTCAAATTCAATATCTACCCAAGAATTGTTTTATCTTCACATGACAACAACAAACCACATGATATTTAAATGAAATTTCAGTGGCATATCCAGCTCTCTTTCCTTAACTGCTTCCCTTTTATATTTGCCTTCTGTCCTATTATACCTTTCGCTTCTAACTTCCCAGCAATTAAATAGGTTAGTCATGGTTCGCAACCAATTGCAAGGTGGCATACCTCCTGACATATATAGGAAGATGTACAACTCTTATACTAGGTTGCGTCTTGATCAAAATAACTTAACAGGTCCTCTACCTGAATTTACAAGCAATTGCAGCCTCAATTACATGAATTTACTAAATTGACAGCATTCGATTATCCACATATGCAGAAATGTCTTCTCCTGCAGGTTCGCACGAGGATTTCAAAATTTTAAAATTGTTCGTTATATCTTCAACAAGTAAGATTAAACTGGTATTTAAAGTATCATATAATTGATGAATTATGTATAGTTGTTCTTACAAACACTTCACGAGAGTTTGAGTTTTTCAATAGTTCTTATCATAATCAATATTTTTTTTAATGGTATGATAGGTTGGATAATAGGTGGAAAAAAAAAATTACATTGGCAATACTGAATTTGTATAATTAATTAATATCTGAAATATAATATTACCATATATGACAAAAGATGCGATTGCATAAGATTAGAGAAAGAGAAAGAGCTATAATAAGACCAGGTTCATAAGTACATGCATTTTATTATTAATCATGCTAGTAAAAACACTTTGTTGATAATTGATTGAATACATAAAATTAAGTACAACCGTAGAACAGAGAAAGTAAGCACCAATTTATCCAATATAATATAGTGCTTTAATTTCTTGTCATGGAAAGCATATTTTACATATTAAGCAGGTTCATCAGCCGTTGCTTCCATTGCCAAAGCTTAATTATCGGAGTTTTGGACCGTGCGAAAGAAAAACTCAGTTTACTCGCCGGTTCAGTGGTGGTTGCCGTGATTTGGATTTGAGTTTGGTTGTTGCTTTCTTCACTGTGATTTAATCCAGAAGGGCAATGATGTCAATTTATGCATGTTTGGAATGTAGTTGAAATCCACATGCAGATATATATAAGAGAATTTATCATCATATAATTTGAAACTTAATTTGCTGCTCTCATTTTTATGGACTATACTCCTAGGAGATATTCTTGCAGCCTAAGATAGGTCCGTGTCTATCGAAGAAAAATTGCACTTATTCAAAGTAAGAAAATATGTTATAAATAAAGAATCTGCATCCTCTCTTGGGCGAAAATAGGAGAGAGTATTGTTATTGGTTCAACCACTCAAATTTATCAAGTTATATTTATAACTTTTATTTTATCATAAAATAAAATATTTTTAAAAGTTGAGATATTCTATCTTGTTTTCACCCAATAGAAGAGAATCCAGATCCATAAATAAAATCAGTATTAAGTAAGTTGTTGACAACATGCCCTTCTGCCGCAAACTTGGCGGATACTTGGATTTTATGATGTTTTGGTTGGTCTGATGTGGTTCCGCTGGTTTTGCAATTACTTTGCGTTCTGTTCCAATTTCAAAATGTGAGAACAATAACTCCAGAAAATTATGTTTAATTTGTTATATATATGCAAGTCATATATATTTGAGCTGTCAATTTAGGTTCGAATCATATGTTTTATCTTTTTGTTGGATTAACTCAACAAAAAGTAAATATTCGGAATGAACTGTTCCATTTGTTCCAACAATTAATTTCTTCGAGTCTAAACAATATTCCCATTGGTTTAAAATAAGTGTCGTATAAAGTAATGCACAATGATTAATGAATGAGAAATGCTAACAATATACTCTTTTAAATATTTCTTTTAACATTTATTTTATTATTGGTTTACCTTAATACTTAAAAGGATTATTAAAAAAAAATTACTACCAACACTTGTTTGTAAATTAATAATAAAGTAAGTATTAAAATTATTGTTGAGAAGAATGTGTTATTAGTATTTTTCTTAAGAAAGTTATTAAGTAGCTTTAATTTCAAGAAAATGTAAGCTACATTTGACTAAACTACCGTTTATTTAAACATGTAAAATATTATATCAAAAGCATTGAGAAGTCATCACTCTATTAATGTTCTCTCTCATATTATTTGGTAAAAATATCAAGAAATAATGATAAAAATTAAAAAAAATATTTAATACTTTCTTAATTGTTTTAAGCGACAAATAAATTGAACCAAAATAATTTTTTTTAAGTTGGTACTTATTTATTTTGAACCGGAAGAAGTATGTAACAAGTCCATTGCTTTGTTTATAACTGCAGCTAAGTTTACAAAAAGAAAATTCAAGTATAATCACTTGATTTCACACACAACAATTTATAGGAATATAATATAAAATGTAACAAATTTAGTTAACAATCACAATTACTTAAAGAAGTATAACTTGCCATCTCTGCATTCTAACAATATATAGCATCATTAAGTGATGGATCTAGAAATTTTACGCAGTGAGGGAAAAGAATGACACAAGCATAAAAAAAAATTCAAATGAAAAAAATTCAATAAAAAAATGATGAAAAATTGATTTACAATTATTTCATTTATGCTTAATGATCTTTTCATTATCTATTCTATTAAATATTTTTCTCACTATATACCTATAAGATAAGACTCTTTTAAAATAAGTTTGTCTCTAAAATAAGTAAATAAAAAAGTGTATTCACCCTTATCACTTTATCAAATCGAGGGTAGTTACACCCTTAGTTGCTCACTTTAGAAAAGTAAGTTTTTTTTTTTCTGTATGAATCAATTTGATAGCTAATCATGTGAGACGTATAATGTTATATGAATTTTAACTTATCTCATTGGAAATTTACTCATTTATCATAATATGGGAGCAAAACTAAGAATATAAAGGAATGAAAAAGGCAAATGACTATCATGAGTAATAGAAAAATTCAAAAGCTGAGTGGGGACATGTGTCTCCACTCACTTACAAGTGGATTTGTCCCGAGTTTCATTCACAATATAACTGATTGCAGGGATCTACCCAAGTTGGTGGATTTGGGGGCACATGCCCCTATTAAAAAAAAATTTCACCACTATATATGTAACACATTATTTTTATCCCTTACAAAACTTAAGTAGGTTTTACCTAAAATACAAAGTTAATTTGATAAATTTCAATTTTAACAAATCATTGTCAATTTATCTCTTTTAAACTTTGTCCAATTTCATTCACATGATATTAAATTATTAATTGGTTCTCTACTTGCATAGAGTCATATTAATGTACATAACCATTAACTAATCTTAGATGATTTACGGATAAATTTTTCTTAAATAAATTAGGACTTATACACATGAAATAAAAAAAAAACAATAGTTTCATTAATACTACATATAAAAAAAATAGCAAATATCATAACTTTTAAATAAAAGTTGTTTGTATGATAAAATAAAAGAGTTTGTCCTCACTAATAAAAATTTCTAGGTCCGTTATTGAGTGGTAGACTTATCTGCGTAACATTTAAGTGGGAGGAGATAATTTATTTTAAGGGTCAGTTTGTGGTGTTATTTTAAAAATAGGAATAAAAAATAAAAGGCTTATAACAAACAATTTGGCCAAATTAATACATACAAACATGAAACATTTAAGACAAGGAAGGCTGGTACAAAGTAACAATCAGTATGCATCTATCAAAATTATGTTGAGGAATATAAACAGCATTGAACCTCCTAGCAGAAATGGGAAAATGATGCAGCAATATTGAAATTGTGAAAGTACAAGAAAACAGGGAACTAACTTGTTCTCTTTCAGTTGAGTAGACATTACCAGCAAATGAAGAGGTTCTCTTTCTGAGTTGTTCAACAGCTCAGAGTCGGATGACTATAATGTGAATTGTGATTGTGAGCAAAAATGAACGGGAAATTTATGGAGAAATGATTGAGTGCAAGTGGCATTATTTGCTACATCTTCTATTCTAGATTGACAGCTAAATATTTAGGTTAATAGTTTTTTTTTAATTACTTTCTGTATCTACTTTTATCTATTCATTTAGAGAAGTTATTTTGTCTAATTTTAACTATTAGAAAATGAATCATTAATTAATTTTTTTTAACTTTACTTTTAGTATTAATAAATAAGAGAAAAATTAATAGAGTAATAATAATATTTTAAATATTTTAATAAAGAGTAATTTAGTCAATAAAATTAATTTTATTTATAATCGACAATTTTATTAACATTTTTAATTCTTATATTAATATTAATGGTGAGATAAAAGTGAAATATGAATAATCTGACTCCTGTATAAAGTCTTTGGTGCCTTAAAGAGTAAAAGGGACCTATGCTTCTTTGCCTTGTTATATGTTGTTTCTGCATTGAGCACTGATGGGGTGACCCTTCTGTCACTCCAGAGGCATTGGAAGATTGTGCCTCCTCCCATTAACTCTAGTTGGAATGCTTCTCATTCCACTCCATGCTCTTGGGTGGGAGTCCAGTGTGACAATGCCAGCAATGTAGTCTCTGTTAATCTCACTAAATACTCAATTTCTGGTCTACTAGGACCCGAAATAGGACGCTTGAGTCACTTGCAAACCATTAACTTGAGTTTTAATGGCCTAGTCTCTGGGAACATACCTCCAGAGTTAGGGAATTATAGTCTGCTTGAGCAGTTGGACCTTTTCTGGTAATATTTTCAGTGGACAAATACCATATAGTTTGAGAAACTTACAGAATTTAAGATTTTTGAACGTTATGGACAACATGCTAACTGGTGAAATTCCTTGATCATTGTTTCAAATTCCTCACTTGGAACATGTGCTCCTAAACAACAACTCTCTGACTGGTCCCATTCCCATGAATATTGGGAACAGCACAGAAATTTTGAGGCTGTATCTATATATATTCCAATCAGTTGTCAGGAACGATTCCCACATCCATTGGAAACTGCAGTAAATTAAGGGAATTGTTTTTGGGTGATAACCAGTTGCATGGAGTTCTACCTGAAAGTCTTAACAATCTCCAGAATGTTGTTTATTTAGGTCTCAGGAATAACAATCTTGGCGGTACAATTCCATTAGGTTCTGACAGCTGTAAGAGTTTATGCTATTTAGATCTGTCGCTCAATATATTTAGTGGAGGCATACCATCAAATTTGAGAAATTGTAGTGGATTAACAGAAATTTATGCAGTCAATAGCAACTTATCAGGCAGCATCCCATCATCCTTGGGCCTACTAGGTAAACTTTCAATTCTTCGCCTTGCAGAGAATCAATTATCTGGACATTTACCTTCAGAAATTGGTAACTGCAAGTCTTTGAAAGAGTTAACTTTAGATTCCAATCAACTTGAGGGAGAAATTCCTAGTGAATTGGGAATACTGAGTGAGTTACAAGATCTTTGATTGTTTTCCAACCATTTGACAGGTGAAATTCCAGTTAGTGTTTGGAAGATTCCAAGTCTTGTGTTTGTACATGTGCACTACAATAACCTTTCTGGGGAACTACCTCTAGAAATGACTGAACTCACAATTGAAAAACATCACTTTGTTAACAACCAATTCTCTGGAGTCATTCCTCAAAACCTAGGAATCAATAGCAGTTTAATGGAGTTAGACTTTACATCTAATTATTTCACAGGTAACATCCCTCCAAATTTTTGTACTGGAAAGCAATTAGATTTGATAGCCTTTGGTTCAAATCAATTGCAAGGTGGCATTCCTCCTGACATAGGAAGGTGCACAACTCTTCCTAGGTTGCTTCTCAACCAAAATAACTTAGCAGGGCCTCTACCTGATTTTAAAACCAATAGTAGTCTCAACTACATGGACGTCAGTGAGAACAACATCAGTGGAGCAATCCCATCAAGTTTGGGAAACTGCACAGATCTTACTGATATTGATTTGTCCAAGAACAATTTTATAGGGCATATACCCTTAGAGCTAGGAGGCCTTGTGAATCTTCAGAGGCTGAATCTTTCTCACAACAAGTTGGAAGGTCCTTTGCCACCTGAACTGTCCAATTGTAACAAAATGGTATATTTTGATGTGGGATTCAATTTCCTAAATGGTTCGTTTCCATCAAGTTTGAGAAGCTGGACTGGGCTAACAACATTAATTTTAAGTGAGAATCATTTCACTGGCGGTATCCCAGCTTTCTTATCAGAATTTAAACAGCTTTCTGATCTACAGCTTGGGGGAAATTTGTTTGGAGGCCAAATTCCTAAATCAATTGGAGAGTTGCAGAATCTGTTATATGGGTTGAATCTAAGGGCAAATAAGTTGACAGGTGAAATTCCTTCAGAGATTGGGAAACTGAAATTGCTGCGAAGACTGGATCTATCTCTTAACCATTTGACAGGAAACATTGAAGTTCTTGGTGAGCTCTCTTCATTGGCTGCAGTCAATATTTCACACAATCCCTTTTAAGGTCCTCTTCCAGAGACACTAGTGAACTTGCTCAGTTCTTCTACATCATCATTCTTGGATAATCCTGGCTTATGTGTCACATGTTTGCCATCAAATGGCTTGAATTGCTCAAAATATAACACTTTAAAGCCATGTGACAACAAATCAACTCATCGGAAAAGACTGAGTAAAATTAAAGTTGGGATGATAGCACTTGGATCCACACTACTTGTAATATTTCTGTTGTTTGGACTTGTTTATATGTTACTCTCTAAGCAGGATGTCAAGATCTTTCCTGAGCAGCAGAAGTCTTCTTTCCTCAAAAAAGTGATGAGGGCCACCAAGAACCTAAATGACTGGCATATTATCGGCAGAGGAGCACATGGAGTTGTTTATAAAGTTGCATTGAGTCCACACAAAGTTTTTGCTTTAAAGAAATTTGTGTTTGCAGACAAGAAAGGGCAGATCACCAGCATGAGCAGAGAGATTGAAACCAATGGGAAGATTAGGCACCGAAATCTGATCAGAATATAAAAAAAAAATTGGTTGTGAAAGGACTGTAGTCTAATCCTGTACAAGTACATGGAAAATGGAAGTCTTCATGATGTTCTGCATGAAACGAATCCACCGCCATCATTAGAGTGGAGTGTCCGGTCTAAGATTGCTGTTGGAATTGCACATGGAGTGGACATCATAATTGTGATCCTGTCATAGTGCACAGAGACATCAAACCAAAGAATATACTTTTAGATTCTGATATGGAGCCTCATATTGCTGATTTTGGCATTGCCACAGTTTTAGATCAATCCTCTACTTCAGTGCAATCTTTCTCTGTTCCTGGCACAGTTGGGTATATTGCACCTGGTAATTCTTCTTTTCTTATTGTTCATTAGATTTAGTTGTATTATTCATTAAACCAAATTCTTACATGGAATAAATAACACTTGTTTACTTTGGCATGTGACAGAGAATGCTTACTCAACAGTGATGAGCAGGAAGTCTGATGTATATAGATATGGAGTGGTTTTGCTTGAGCTAATAACCAGAAAGACGGTGCTTGATCCTTCTTTTATGGAGGAAATGGATATTGTGGGGTGGGTTAAATCTGTCTGGAAAGAAACAAGAGACATTGATAGGATTGCTGATTCAAGTCTTGTAAAGGAATTTTTGGACTCAAATGTGAGGGAACAAGTTGAACAAGTGCTTTTGGTGGCATTAAGATGTACTGAGATGCACCCAGGTGAGAGACCAACGATGAGAGAAGTCATCAAGCAATTGATTATTTAGATGCAAAGCCCCTGACATGAAGAACTATAGCTGAAAGTACAACCACCTAGGCCATCACTGTCTTATGTTGAACTTCAGTTTTCTTTGCTCTTTATGTCTTCTTGATAGAAATTATGTAATTTATAGATGACTGAACGGCTGAACCTGGCCTTTGCATCCAGAAAGGAGAATAAACGTCATCAAGCATGCTGCAAGTGATCTATATTTTCTACATGTTCCCATCATATAATGCTTTTTTTTTTCTTTTTCATAAATTTCTTTCATCTTTGTTTAATGTTTTTGTTTGGTTTGACCCAAACTTTATTAAAGATTGTTATTGCTAATTTTTTATTTTGTAAAAATATGAAAGATTTGTGAGATATATATAAAATTTGTGAGAGATTTGTTTATAATAAGAAACTAGAAAAAATGAATTATAAATACTTATATTTAGGAGTTGATAAGGTTATGAGAGTGAAAATAAGAGTTTGATAAATTTTATCTTGTAAAGTCTGCAGACTAAATAATAGTTCTTATCCGTAAATATAAGCATATTAATTAAACCATGTTAAATTTTGTGTGTAATGTATGTGATATTTTTTTCAATTACTAATATTTATATGCATATTTGTGTAAAAAGGAATTTCATATTTCCCAAAGAAATTTAAGGGGGAATGCTGTATTCCCACAACAGTTTTTTAGTTTTTGTGTGTTAGCTTGATTGATTATTCCAGTTGGTTTGTATTGCAAATCCATTTGTCAAGCATTTTAACAATTGTGCCACAAAATATTAAGAAACTACAATCTAAAGTCCCAGCAAAATTTTGGAAAGATTTGTGTGTATAGAAAAATTAGACAAAAGGAGAGAGTAATTTTTCAAAATGGAGAAGGGAAGGAAAATGGAAATGAAAGTAATATTTTAATTCCCAGTTTTTACATTAAATAACAAAAATGGAAAAAAAAATCAATAAATTAAGAAGGAAATCATCAAAACTAATATGCTTCAGAATAAGGAGCATGCACGAAATCAGAATATATACATGATTTGACCCATGAACTATGCAAAGAAAAATATTTTACATAATGGGAATCAACAGTCTTTGTTCATGTTCATAAGCTTTTAACAAAAAAAAAATGTAAACTCCAGCACAGCAGTAGATGACGAATATCTTCATAGCTTCTTCAATGAGAAATTTTCAATTAGATTTTCAAAGAACCAACAACATCTAAAGTATCAGCTATGGATTCATCAAACAGTGATTAGCAGTCAACGCTATGTATATATTAATAGGGGCTTTCTCTGAAATCCTTAATCTTTAAGGGTATTTGTATCTTTTCAATTAAAATATGTTATTTGAATAAATTTTTAATTTGGCTGACTTTTATTTTATTTTTTTTATATAAATTTTACTTCAAGTTTTAAATATCATAAATTTTAATTTTCTATTTTATAGTTTTTGATTTTCAAAATCCTTATTCATTGTTATCTAACTTATTAGAAGAAATGAAAACAATTCACATGATTAAAAACATATGTATAAATTAATTTATCAAGTTATAAGTTATTACTAATAAAATATTTTATAAAATTAAATAATAATATTATGCAAAATTAAAAAGGTAATGATATCTTTTTAAAAATAAAGGTACCGAAAGAATTCTCATATTAATATCTATTCACAAACTATTAAATAATCGATGCTTTCAATTCTATATTAACCTGAATTGTGCAGCCAAAAAGTGATTGGTGTATCTTGTGTATTTGAATTTTAGTAGGTCCAAAGAAGTCATTGTTTAAAACCTACAATTACAGAAGATTATTAGTGTTAATCCTCTCACAGTGATCAACAAAATTATAGGTCTTTGTGTGTGTCTCTGATCTGTGCATGTGTGTATTGGAACTTGCAAGTACGAACTTATACTGATTATTGATCAATATCGATAAATGGTTACATTCTGGTTCATGAGTAAGAATATTGAAATATGGTTTCCATTTCCATCAGAAGGGTCCTAACTGTGCAAGATCTAGAATCGTTTTTCTGATCACTGTAGTAGGTATGGAAGAATAAAGGATAAGAACGGGCAAGGAAAGATCATTTTTCAGTGGCCCTCATCACTTGCAATTTTTGTAGTCAAGATATATTATAACTGTTTCTGCAACCTTCTCCTTTTCTGATAAATTTTTAATATATTTTAATCAATCTGAATAAATATTGGGGCAGTGCTATTTTCTGCTGTGGTGTGATTCTGGCAACTTTTTAATTCAAGTTTGATATGTTTTAGGTTGAAATAGATGGCCGGCTCTTTGCAAAAGGATTGGTTTAAGTGTAACAGGATGAGGCTAAATTTCTGGTAAATTATTTTCTCAAGTTATGAGGTTCGGTTTTTTGAACAAATAACAAGTTATGAGGTTCGGTTTTCTGGTAAATTATTTTGCAAAAGGATTGGTAGTAAGAATTCAGTCATACTCTGAATTCATTCCATTCATCATTTCAACTTCTTGGCGGTTCAATGCGCAAGACTCCTATTATACCTTGCCAATTTCTTAGTCTTGCCTCTTATGAAATTTTCATATGATATTGTCACGTGGACAGCAGAGATAGACACAAAAATTTAAACACAAGACTCTACATATTGTTGAATCAATTTTTATGTTAATCGAGATTAAAATTTTAAATCTTTGGACGATCTTAGAGTGTATCCCATATTTCGTATACACATTTATCATCTATTAGTTATGCCGTATTAGTTTTACAATAATTGAGCTTGTGACAAGGACACCCTCCGTTGTCTGTTCTACTTCTCTGTATTTTTGTCTAAAGAAAGCAGGTATTTGTCAACACTACTCCTTCATCCTCTTTCTTGTCATACTTTACTGATCGACTTTTCTGTATTAAGTGCGATTCTCTGTCATACTTTTCAAGTTAAATTCAGAAGAACCAATTTTTTTACTTAAATAAATTTTAGAACTTTAAATATTTATTCTCATCAACAATTGATATCTACAAAACAGGAGCCCCCCATATAAGCTACTTTACAGTAGCCCATTCTTCATATGCCACGCCAGTAACAAATGGGGCATCAAGTCACCCAATATATATATATATATATATATATTGGGGCACCTCAACATAACATGTCCTGCAACATGAGTTCATTCCATTGCTGCTCATAGTAATTATACAAATTATTAAAACACCATTAACTTAACTACCTCACACAAGGATAGATAGGAGGAATGCGAGTGAGTTAAGTCCTATTTTTCACATACTTGTCAGAAATTCTTGTCTAAACTTGTATCAGGTCAATTAAAATTTAGTATTTTCATAAATCTTTATGTTATATAATTAATTTCATAAAGATCAATAAAAATATTAAATTTTAATTAACATAGTACACCCGATTGTGATACTACATGTTTAAATAAGAATTTTTCCGTACTTGCTTGCTCTTCACTAGAAAACATATAAAGATATTTGTAACCATAAAAAGAAAAAAACATACAAAGATATTATATAGCAGCTATATATGTTGGAGAAAGAAGAAATCTCAGAGGAAGAAATTTTGGAGAAAAAACATAGATGATTCTTTTTTCTTGGCACACAATTCATACAAGACTAGAATCTTCTATTTATATTAGAGTTTGGAAGACCTTAGACTATTATCCATAATTACTCCACTATAGTACTAATTGTTTAGTATGCCTTTTTAGAAACTAAATGCATTGTGCTTAGATAAATACATTACTTTTCACAAAATAAGGAAGTAACTCATCATACCATAGTACAAATGTCTTGGTGGCTACACATATGACTTTTTATTTTTTAATTATTGTTTCTAACAATATACCAGTTGCAAGTTGCGCATTAGGCACAACTAGCTAGTCTTGGCGGTGTTATCGTTGACTTGATCATTTTCTTTGCTTCGATTGTTATCTTGCTGATTTCTTGATGAGCTGCTAACCACAACCTTCTTCTCCTCAAGATCCATGGTTTTTCCTATGCCATTATGTTTTCCACCCTTTCCGTCACTGAGTTTCGACCTTCTTGGTCCACCACGCGCTCTGATCCAAAAGAACAATAATGTTAATTCAAGTTTACTAATTAATTTTTCAATATATATATAGAGAGGTAAATTTTGACCATACAACTATATATGAATAATTGTATGGTCAAGATTAAAAGTTATTTAGAGATTATGTGATCACTTAAAAATATTATATGTATTTATATTCTAATCTTAACTATTCATGTAAGATCCAATGGTCACCAGATATGCTATTATATATATATGATGACAATATCTAGTGAGAGGAGTGTTTATTATGAGAGGGTGAGATGAGTGAATCTTGACCATACGACCATGCATAAATGATCAAAAGTAAAAGTTACTTAAAATGATCACTTAAAAATGTCACATACATTTATATTCTAATATTGACCATTCATGTAAGATCTAATGGTCAAGATTCACTCATCTCACTTCTTACAATAAATACTTCTCTCACGTAGTCACATGATACACTCATTATATGTATGTATGTATATATGTATGTATATGTAAAAATCTAAGCAATATCATCAATAAATACAAACACGATAACTTAACAAACCGAGATTACAAGGAGAATTATGTTATTCTGAGCAACAATCAGAAAAACGGAGTGTCACCTTCTAGATTCAAATAGTGGCTTATGACAAACAAACTTGGCCAAATATATAAATATCATTTGAAACTTGGAGGCTGAACTAGCTAGCATATATTAATATTAATATATATATATATATATATATATATATATATATATATATATATATATATATTACCCAAAAAGCAAAAATAAAAGTAGAGGCTATAAATTGGATGCAAATTTCCAGAGGAAACTCAGGAAAGTAGAGAATTAACCAAGCATGCATGCAGCTAAAGAATTTTAAGAGGAAGTAAAAGAAAACAAAGAAACCAACATGCTAAAGGATTCTGCTCGATGGGGTTTGGAACATAGAACATAAACAAGGGCTCTAGGGTTAAAGCCACCCAGTAGACGAGCCATGATGAGCTAATGACTATTGAAGAGAGATACATATTATATATAGTTCTATTTTGCTTAGCAACTAAGATTCAGTGTCAAAAGATGATCAATGACTGTGAATGGTAATGGTGAAATACATGGAGCCAGATGGTTGATGACTGATGATGATGATAATTATGCTAGTGCATGTAGGAATTGTTGCAATGCCTTTTTTATGCTGATGCCTGATACTTTGCATGCATGACTGCATTTTGCACTGAGCAAGTGTCGGTATTCATCTTTTCTTTTTCTTTTTCTTTTTTTTTAATTATTTGGCAACAATAAAACAATGGTTGAGCTTGTGTGAAGATCAGGCCCACGTCTCTTCTTGACAGAGGCTAGCTCTAGTGCCTCTCTGTCTTTTTAATCAAAGGAATTTGACAAAACCACCTAACTCGCGGGTGGTAATTAAAGTTCCCCAGTGCCTACGTACTTATGATTTATGAACGCACTAACCTAACTTTGGTGTCTCTTATCAAGGACGTCAAATAAATGGTCACCTAGCATGAAATCATAGACCTAATTCGAAGCTGAGTTTGATTTAGTGGTATAAATAAAGATGGTTTAACTAGCCCAAAAATTAGGTTCAGATCCCATCTAGTAGGGCTTAGCTGTATATCTAACCAGCTAGGTGAAATTGTATAACTGAGGCACTTCCATTATTATTTACGGACACATTTAGGAGTAGGGATTCCTCTAATAGTTGATGGTACAAGGGGTTCAATGTTTTGTGTAGCCTAACTATCTATCTCCCATTTTGTGTTAAAAAATAATAATGTGCCATACCCCACAACTTTAAAAAAAAAAGGAACAAATGGTTCTACTTTAGGAAAAATCAATTTTTTGAAAATCAAATCGAATTAATTTGCTCAATCGGTTAAACCATGAATCGATCATGTCTTCATTTTAAATAATATATGATTCTACGGTTTAATCACTATTTAATCACAAATTTAACTAATTGAATTAATCGAACTATGATTTGGAAGTCTCGCCGTTCAATCTTCAATTTTTAAGGAAAAACAAACTTTTACATCTTTTAATATCTTTAAGTTGAACAAAAACAAGTAAAATTATCTGAACTTTCGCTACTTGTGAGTTTAACAAATGGACCAGTAACTGTCAAATATTTGCTTGAGTTCTTTTTTGGGCATTATAGATAAACTCGTTGCTAATAAAGTGTCATTTTCTTTTAAAGTGGTAATTATGTGTAGGCCAAAGCATGTGCATGCTTGAAGTAATAGAGAATAAAAAGGAGCCAACGCATTTACTTGAGTTGATAAGGATCCAAATACTTCGTCGCTGTCCAGTAATCATTCTTGGTAAACGTTATCAGTATCTTAAGTATCATGACTATAAAATTGGCCTTAGCCTCCCCCTCTTAAACTTTATACTAACCAAAAAATAGAAAATAAAAAGCAGAAAGACTATGGACAAACCCACGAATTTTGTATTTGGTATGCACATTTGACTTCTAGTATTTACAATGTTCATCTTTGGTACATAAATATAACATGATATACGCATCTTGAATATTCATTATAGTATGCCAAAAAATATATATATATATTCAATATTCAATCGCAATGCTTATTGTACAGGGACAAGTGATGCTCTTTCAGATTTATGAGAATCGAACTCTCAAAAACCTAGCTGCTTTTTTTTTTCTTTTTTTTTTCTTTTTTTTTATTTGTTTTTTCTACAATTTCTTGGAAGCGGTAGGATTGTTATCTTTCTTCTTTGATAGCAACCCTTATTGTTTCCCTCTTTATATTTTTATACCTTTTTTATAATTTGTTCAGATATGTTAGATTTGAATTGTTTTTATTATTTTTTTTTTGTTCCTTTTAAGTGTTTTTTTTTTCCTTATTTGGGTGGCTCTTTCTATTTTCATGGTTTTAGGTAGAGGAAATATTTAAATCTACTTTAAGAGATGATGAGATACAATCTTTAAACTATATCACTGTTCCTGTTTGACTTCATTTGAAAACTAAATATGCTTAGTTATTGATAGTTTTTAGGTGATGAGTAGAACTTTTTTTCAGATTTTAATTGAAATTGTATGCAGACTGTATTTGTTTATTTCTTTTACTAGATCTGATCTTATTGTTCAATCTATAAGTATCGCTAAATTTTGATTAATATGATAATTTCTCTTTCTCGTCTAAAAAAATGAGAATCAGATATAATAGACATGAGATTTGACAACACTTTTATGAATTATCAATAATATTTTTATCAATTTTATTTATTTTAAGAAAATAACATGTATCTTAATCAAAATTTAATGTCTCATTAATTTATAAATTACCAAAAAAACAATTTTATATATAATAAAAGTATCATTAATATATTTCTTCTATTTAATCAATGTACACTGGATGAATAGTAGAAATTGAGTATCAAACCAAATTTTATGTGTATATGATATGGCAAAGTTTGTTTAATTTCAAACCAAATCAGGATCTATCAATCAACAGTATAGTTTCTTATAAAAAAGTAATAAAAGTCTTTTAAATAATTAGAAGGATTTAATAAAGAGTAATACAAGTACAACCAAGTAATTAATAAAAGAACCCACAATATTTTATTTTAGACTCTAATTCATATCAGAAATGGCAGTGACCATGTCATCTGGGCATAAGACTACTATAAGCATTCCGCACCCTCAAATATTCTCATTTCGAACCAAATTATCATCTACCCCTTCCACCCTTTTCTTCACTTCTTCGTCAACACTCACGGTTGTGACAACAATCTCCTCCACTTGAAAAATCCTGGTTGTGTTTTTGTGTGGCCGTTTATTCGTTTGTGGATCACTCCCTTTGCTGAGATTTGATCTTCTAGAATTCGTAGCACATGTTCTGAACCGCATGAGAAGCAAACAAAAATGGTTAGTTCATGTCAGCATCATCAAATCCCAATTAGCTAGTATATAGAAATAATGGAAGAAAAACATAGTGATGCCTGTGATAATTGGAATAGTGGATCATGATGAAAACAACACAATTTGGAACTTGAGAATATTAGAAATTCAGAATTCCCATATATCAAATACTTACATGGTCATCGTCATAGGTTTCTGTTGGAAAGACTTGTAATTTGACATTAAGAGCATTGACATGTGCATGGAGCTAACTGCAGCAAAAGCCATAATGAGCAAACAGAAGTTGATCTTGCTTCTGAGGACTGATTTGGTGTGTAGCTCACAAACACAGTCAAAGGCTATTGTTGCAGGTCTTGGTCGTGAATTGAAGGTGGGATTTATAGGCAATAATAGAAGAAAATTAAAAGAGAGAAAACAGCCTGTGTGGGTAATTAATTAATTAATTAAATCCAACGTGTTAGGTGTACATAAATAAAGTTCTGAAGTCTAGGATGGATACTCAATATAAGTTGGCACTTGTTTCTTTAATTTTTAACTTATTTTTTATTGGATTTACGCTGATCATGAATGATTCGCGTGGATACCTTTTTCTTCCATTCTAACGCACGCAATTTGTTTTATAATTAGGAAAATAATAGGTCAATCATTTCCTTTAATTCACTAAAAATAATCTTAATAATACATATGCAGACCTAAACTTGTTTATTATTTTAAAACCGCAATTATGTTGTGTCAGTATTTATTTTTCTAGGGTAATCAATCTCCAATTAAAATGGCATAGGTTTGATTAAAATTCCACCAGTGACATTAAGGTAAATATTTAATTATAAGAAACTATAAGTTTTATTTATTAGGCTAAAGTTATATGGATTTTTTTACACACACAAATAAAAAAGTGCTCAAGAATTTCGAGAATCTCTAAACTAAGTCAAATGTAGTAGTCTTGTACAAGGAATTGGTGGCACAGCATAAAAAGAAACACAATTTCTTCAGTCAACAAAGTAGCCATCTTAATATCCAGTTTAAATTTCCTTTTACATGGTCAGTATGTACGCTACAATGACTACTTACGCATGTTACTCTAACGCATGTTAATCAACTATAAAGATTAGTATTCGCAACCAGACACATGGGGTAGCCACTTGGTCAGCTTAAGCTAAGTGGTAACATAACATGAGTATTATATATGTTTGGTACAGGTAGTAACAAGTTTATTCTTTTTCATGTTGTTATCACTGATTACATGATCTTATCCATTGACTAATGACCGTGTTAGAAGAAAAAAAGAGGCATGTTACAAATTATAATAAATTCAGTTGCATTAAGAAGGGCTTGAAACGACCAAACGAGGATTTATTTTATTCGTTAATCAAGTGATGAGGTAAACAATGCTTACAAAGAAAACCATATTATCGTTGCTGGTGAGGGGTATCTAAAGTCAAGGCTATGCTTACTCAGCTAATAGTGACAAAAATAAATAACAATTAAATTATATGAAGGGTTGGGAAAAAAGATTGAAAGTCGTTTGCACGTGAATCTTGTGGTGCGCTCAACAATTTGCAGCTTAGTTATAAAATTTGGATCAGTCTGAAAGGTTGGACTAGAAAACCAGTGACCAAGACTGATAACATATGCATCTCTTGCCATGTTTCTTAAGAAAGGCTACTCACCCGTAACCTTTGAACACTAAGAAATCTGGCGAAGAATAACCCACCAAATGAGATTTTTGGCCAAGAGAAAACTCTGGCTTTTTTTTCGGGTAAAAAAACTCTGCCTAATTTTGTTAAACATATATACTGACTGCTTTTTTATCATAGTCAGATAAACTAGGTTAAAATTAAGAAAAAAACACCCAGTTTGTAATTTTTATCTTTTTATTATTATTAAACTGTCGAACTAATTGCCAAACTGATGAGTTCATTCCCTGACTAATTCAACTCCAGTCCAAGTTTATCTGGAAATTTATTAAATTTAATATATACTGAACAATCCCTGACTAATTCAACTCCAATCCTTGAACAATGGCGAAAGTAGTTATCATTGCCAGACTTATAATTTAAATAAATTTTAAGTTACAATTTTAAAATTAATGGTAAAGATACATTTTAAAGCATGCATTTATTGTACTCTAAAAATATGTAATCATTTCTCTATAAATGAATAGCTTCAATTGTAGTGATCTGGGTTTGACAACTGCAATTATTTTCACAATTGTTGTGTATATGTGGTTAAGTATATTATTTTAGTTTTGAATTTAGGTTGACTAATTATTGAGATTAGGTTACAAATATTTTCTTTATATTAATATTTTATTTTTTATATGAATAACTTACCTTTAATAAAAAAAACTAAAATAACACAAATTTATCTAGATACCGCTTAATTGCAATACCAAATAAAATCATAATTGGAAGAGTATTTGGCAAACGCAACTATGCAAGGAACTTTTTTTGTTTTTTTGGTACATAGGAATTTTATTTTTTATTCTGGGAAATGATTGCTTCAGCTATAAACATGCAATCGTAAATTAAACAAACTTCAAAATAATACACTATCTACTTAATTTTGAATGCTCGTGGTTCTGAATTTTCAGGTTTGACGTCTGAATTATATTATAGGTTCTGACTTTTGAGTTAACTTCAGTGGGAAGGAAGAAAATAGTTGTTAATTTGTCTTAACCACATATGCATTCAAGGATAATCTGAAAGATAAATTGTAAAAGTTTTCAACTTCAATTCAAGGTTTTGGAAAACTTGGAGACTAAGGAGTATTAGAGATCAAGTAAGATTGCTTGGAGACCAATGAGAATTGGCTATAAAAAAGAACTGAATGCTTAGTTATGTGGTGAGATAAAGAGAAAACAAGTGAGAGAGAGGTTCTTTAGGTTATGAGAAATAGTGTATAAGAGATTTTTTTTAACTCTGATTATTAATTCTTGTATAAGATAACATTTTTATAATTATTAGTGAAAATATATCAATTAAAAATAAAAATAAAAAATAAATCAAACAGTCATTTTCTTGTTTTTAAGTTTTGTTAAGGAAATAGTGAAAACAAAATTTGAAAACAAGAAATAAAGTTAAAATAAGATAATATTTCTATAATTATTAGGAAATTATATCAACTGAAAAAAAAACCAAATAGAACAAACAATTTCTTTTTATTCAAACAGTATTAAGTGAACCAAACAATTAAAATAAAACTATATCATTTTGTGTCATTGATAGAGAAGTTGTCTAGCACACAATTCATACTGTCACGTTTACATTTAACAGCCAACAAGATGAGAGACCAATATGAATTTGAAAAATTCTGACTGTCTGAAACTAAATTGAGAACATATCTATTAGTCAAGAACTGAAAGAAAGTTTTTAGTCACACTTTTAAATTTAAAAGAAAAGTGATGTTTCTACATCATTTTTTCTTAAACACCAGTTTTTATACTATTTTTGAATGGTTGTGATTAAGTAAAAAAAAATGATACAAAAAAAGTGATATAATTAATGATATAAGAAGTATTGTAAAAAGTGACTTGAGAAAAAATATAATAAAAAAATCATAATTAAATTTAAAATATTTTTTATTTTCAATATCTTTTTGATACTTAAAAGTTTGAAGAGGAAACATCATCTTGTTCCGAGATAACATGCCACAAATGAACTTGGTATTGTAGTCAAGTAGTGTTCAAATCAATTTTTGTGCACCTCAACTAATCTATTCTTTAACTTGGTCAAAGTCACACCATTCACATCATGACTAGAGGATTCACCCAAATATTTTTTTTGACACGACACTAAGTAATTGACATAATTAAAATTTAAATATATAATCATATATTTATTTACATATCACATACTCATATATTATTAAACCAGTCCCTTTGAGTTGCCAACTTAACACCTTGAATACACATTGTTCAATGCTACTAGTTGAGTTAATCTTTATTGGCTTATTACTTTTTTTTTAAAAGAAAATTTTACTACAACATCTTGAACTTTAGAACTTTTATAAATAGTCACCTTAAATTCTAAAATTATTACAATTAATTTCTAAATTTTCATTAATATTGTTTTAATAGGTCATTCTGTCAAGTATCTGTTAATTCTTTAATGATAAATCAATCTTAACTATTCTTTTATACTAAATCGTGACTATTGATTTTTTTAATATTTAAAATATTATTTTATCCTACTTTTTAAATATCTTAAATGAAAAAAATAATTTTAAAAAAAGGAAACAAGTGAATCAGACACGTGCTCCTCTTTCTCCACCATCGTATTTGTGTATTCGAAGAAGGATTCTCCCTCGTCAATGGATTTGAAAGAAAATTGAAGAATCATAGAGACACAAGACAATGACCCGTGCGAAAGGAGAAGAGATAGAAGACGATGACGACCTCTGTGATGAGGGTCCAAAAGAGTACGGTCAAGATTCAAAATGTCGATGATATGAATATGTCATACCACAACAAAACTTCGTTGATGGTCGGTTGCTCAGATTTCCCTTTTCCTCTGGCAGCGTCACTAGCTAAGAATTACCTTGACACTGAAGTTACCGGTAGCGTCACTTCTCCTCCGGCAGCATCGCTAGCTAAGAAATTTTCTTTTTTTCTTTTTTTATTTGTCGCTAGCTAAGAATTAAAGTGACCAATTTGTAAAGTTTCGCATCATGAGTTACTGACAATTCAGGTTGCCAGTGACGTATACTAGCCATTCATCTGTTTTTATTCTTAATCAACGACTGCATTGAGTATGGTAAAAGGACCCGTTGGCCGAATAAGAATTACAGGCTGCGAAATCATGCTGCTTGTAACACTCATCATCTGTCCTTGATGGACCCTTTGTGTCTTCAATATCTACGATTATGGGAATTTGCTGCTGCACATATGGTGGAGAAAGAGTGCACGTATTAGTCAGATTCAATTGTTTCCCTTTTTTAAATTTTTTTCATTTAATATATTAAAAAAATGAGATAAAATAATATTTTAAATATTAAATAAATCAATAATTAAGTTTCAATATAAATGAATATTCAAGATTGATTTACCGTTATGATAGAAAAAAAAAAGATTGATTTACCGTAAGAACTAAGAACTCATAATAAACACTTAACAAAAGAATTTATTGGAATATTAATAAAAAAATTAAGAATTAATTGGGATAACTTTAGAGTTTAAGGTTGGTATTTACAAAAGGCATAAAGTTCAAGTTGGAATCGTGCTCTGTCCCCTTTATTTTTTACTATTTCATTTCACAACTTATTTGTTTTAATTTATAATAATCATTTTTTTTTTGCAATAATAAACAAAGGGCTGTAAAGAGTTTTAATTATTATTAAATTATATAGTGCTATTTAAAAAAGTTAATAAAGTTTTTTATTACAAATAAAAAACTGTAGTTACTAAACTAATTACACAATAAATGGTTCATTTTAAAAAAGATGATGTAAAAAAAATGATATGTAAATATTATTATTGATATAAATTTATTTATGAGCTTCTTCTCTCTAACCACAGCTTAAACTGAAAGTAGTCTTTGAAACTGATGCGAGTAAAGTCTTTACACAGAACACTATAAAATATTATGTATGTAAGGTGAAGTTGTGAAGGTCTTAATTAATTGGCTGGAAGAAGCAAAAAATGGCAGAACGCAAAACAATATAGTATGTAATAGATTCAAATAATGCCTTATGACAAACAAATTTCGCAAAGCATAGGAACATCCTAGCTAACAGTATATATATGTATAGTTAATTAGCTTAGTTCTATAGGAATAAAGGTTAGAAACTTCAAACTAGGTGATGCTACTCTAATTATACAAATTAAAACAACAAAAAAAACCAAAGGTGCAGCTAAGAAGTTTTATAAAGTGGAAGTGAAACGAAACAAACAAACTAACATGATCAAGGATTCTGTTCGGTGGGGTTTGATACTAAGACAAGCGCTCTAAGTGTAAAACCACCAAGTAGACGAGCCATGATGAGCAAATGGGAGAGAGAGAGAGAGAGATAACAGCAATGCTAGTGGGATGAATATTAGGTCTCTTTATATAATTATCTTTTGATTTTTGTTCTAGCTAGTAAATCCATCAGTCTGACCTAACTACTGTATAAGGTCTTTGTTTATTAAATTGTAATAATGATTGAGCCATGTTAATCCCATTTTAAATTGGTCATGATTGGGGTGCCTACCTTCATCGTCTCTTCTAGATACAGCCTGTTTATAGCACATCTAGGGTAAATGAATATCATCAAGGTCAAATATTGACTTCTGCATATACGTATGAATTGTATATGTATTTGTACATAAAAATCTTGATGCGGCCTTGTATAATATTAAAATTAAATCAAACTATAGAATAAAAATTTGCTAAATTTTGTAATGGAAAGAGGTGATCATGCAACATTAAGTATAAATATAATTGGTTTCTCTTTTCTTAATATACTAATACATAAGTTCAACCGATCACACTCGCATTCTTCCAGTTTAGGGATGACAGCGGATTTGAAGGTTGTTCAAATGGGAAAATAGACTTTGATTTCCTTCATTCACCACTTCCAAGATTCGCTCTTACTTCTACACGCCATTTTCTTTGTAAAAAAAACAAAATATATGCACAACATAAAATTTACATAATTTGATAAATCTTAATTAGCAGTACGTGGTACATAAAATGATTAAAATCAGATATAATTCTTTTACACAACTTGACTGAAAATAGACAAAAAGATATATAAGACAAAGACATGCAAACAACTGTAGCCTTTCATACTTTCTTCATTCCCCTTTCTCTATCCTTTATTTAACTTTTCCTTCTGCCCACTCATCCCTTTATCCTCACCCAATTGAAAATTCCCCTCTAACCCTAACCTCCGCTGTTCCATTGCAGAGGAGTCCACTGCATCTCCGCCAAAAAGCAGAGACTCTACCCCCCGTACAGGACACGTGGTCATCGGTGATGGCATTAGCAGCCTCTGCATCGCCCACGTCCTTTCCACCACTAACATCATTGTCATTAAGGCCAGAGACTAGGTTGGCGGTAATATCACCATACTGTTGAGAGGGACAGGCAAAAATGACTCAAGCAAGGAAGATTTAATATCACATGTGCCTTTTCTCACACGGTACAAAAAAGAAGCCAAAATAAAGGCTTTTGCGAGGAAGGAACTATTTGATGCGCAGGTGCCTGATTAAACAAGGCTCGGTAAAATTAGAGTCCTAACAAAAACAAACTAGAATTGTACCAGAATTATTTTCAATTATGAAGTACGAACACACTATTTTAATGACATGTCTGTGTAATGACACATGTACAATACACACATGTTATATGTGTCTGACCTTAAAAGTATAATTGGCATATCACCATGTTTAACCTTTAGTGTTAGACTAAGGCAGGGGCACTATTTTGTTAGCTGATTTTTGGACAATTTACTTATGAATTTACAACGTTATAGAAAGAGGCATACATCACCCCGAAATTGAATCAGATTCTCAAGTGGTTGTTAAGCAATTATAACAAGTGACGAGTGAAAGAAAACCTTCTACTACCACTCACCTTTACAAGAAATTCTTACTTAAATTTATACACTCAGTTTAAATGTACTAAGTCAATTTTGTTTTGCCCACAGCTATGCCATCCGCAAATAATAAATAGCAGCTACTTCCTCTCTTTTTTGTGTGTTCCCTTAGGGTACACCGCAAATGTTAATAAAACTCAATAATTAATATATATAAGTTATGAAAATTAAACTAATAAAATAATA
Organism: Ormosia semicastrata; assembly: GCA_029884595.1. Classification (NCBI taxonomy): domain Eukaryota; kingdom Viridiplantae; phylum Streptophyta; class Magnoliopsida; order Fabales; family Fabaceae; genus Ormosia; species Ormosia semicastrata. The sequence goes on along the minus strand of JAQQTO010000051.1, from coordinate 3,608,387 downwards.
GCACAACATTTTTTTTTGCATAAATAAAAAAATTTAAATAGATTTTTGTACCAAATAATTATTTTAGGTTAAAGCTATTGAAAGCTCAAGCTTTCAAACCCTCACCTCTTCATTTTTTTTTATCCTTACGCTCACCTCTTCATTGGTTACGAAGACAGGTGACATTTATATAAATGTTTATCTACTATATATATATATATAAGAAAGCAGCCAGTAAATTTTGTTTGATACTAATGCATAAAGGGCTTTGCTATGCGTTTCAACACTCACATTTCTGTGCGTTAATTCTCAAACTTGAAATTTAAACAAGCAAAAGTTTGTTAATCTCAAAACAAAACAAAAAAAAAATGGTTCTAACGCACCATAGTTTCATGGAAAAATCCATGCATAAATAGCATCACCTATTATTTTATATTTTGAATGACAACGTGTTAGCATTTTATTGGCTTAGAAAAATTTCTCTAGCTTGACATGCAAAATTACCAGGACTTTCGTCTGCTAAAGCTTTTTGAGTATTATGTATTCTGATGATAACGGAAAGGGTACTGTTTGCCCGTAGTAATATGATGTCATGTGAGAAATTATTGTATGAATATGGGAAATCTAAGTTAGGTGTACTAAGACAATTATATCATTGATTAGGGTAGATTGTAATAGTTAATTAATTATTAAGAGAGATGTTAGGTGCACATGACTAATTACATTATTAATTAATGAATAATTATTATAATTAATTAATTATTAATTATCATAATATATCATAACTAATGATGTGATTGGTCAAGTGTATAATTTGAATGTTTCATATTTAGATAAGAATTTTTAATTACTAATTAGTGATGGTAACTCTTTATTAATTAATGATATGATTAATTTAGTACAACCAAGTTAAATACTTATGTAAGAATCTCTTATTTAACTAATTCACTTTATCAATTCAGTAAAAAATAAGTCATTTACATAAGGATTAAGAAATTTAAAAAATATTAGTTCTTATCTGATTTTAAGAAATTTATATAAATGATTATCAACTAGTGCAAGAATCATTATTGTATTAAGATGTCAAAGTTACCTTCTAACAAAATAAAAGGCAAAATTATTACCAAAAACTTAAAAAAAAAAGAGAAATTATTTTAAAAAATAAAATAAAAATGAAAAATTATCAACAAAAAACATAAAATAAAATGCAAAAAGCATAAATTTTTCTCATTCCGATCCCTCTCAAATCTCAATTTAATCTTCCATTGCTTGTCTGTTGTGTGTGTGTGTGTTTTTTTTTTGTTTTGTTTTGTTTTGTTTTTGTACATTCATGCCAAATTGCCAATACCCTTACGTACATGGGCCAATTCTATACTTGGTTTTAACTTGTAAGTTTCTAACTCAAACCACCGGAAGATGTATCAGCTATTTCTCTATGGTTATAACTTATATGGCCCAATGGTTCTATAGAGATTGGAATTTGGCGGGAAACAATAAAAATCGTATCTTGCGCTTTTTAACCATTCTTGGATTTGTTCGTTCCTTTTTGTCATCCTCGTTCTCGTTCCCGCTACTGATTATGGCGCAAACGCAAACCCAAACCCTACCCTTCGTTCAACATATCCAATCTCTCGTTTCCGATCAACTTCAAGTGGTAACTCCCTCTTCGTCCCTTTCAATTTGGTGTCAATTTTAATTTTTCGTTTTTGTTTCATCCTTTTGGCGTTCCATGACGATTTTCTTGTCTTCGAATTTTTTTAGGGATTTTGTTAAATTTCCTTCTTTTTATGGTAATTTCGTTTGATTTAGTGGCAAATAGTAGCCCTGTGTGGCGGGGTTTTGATGCTGCCAACGAAACAAGCTTGTTGGCTTTCTTTCTGAGCTGTGGCAGCAGTTGTGGGTAAATGAGATGTGAAGTGACATGTTTGCTTATGTGGCTTGAAGTTCTTTATATGGGAAAGTTTAGTTTCGGGATGCATTCTCATAAGCACAAAAGAAAATGGGAAGTGGTGAGTTTATAAAAATTTAGAGTAACTGTCTATTTTGGTCTTCCAATGATATACGCTAGCGCTACATTACATTGGTCCTCCATTTATCATACTCATCAAATTGGTCCTTTAATGATAATTAAATGCCATCAGTGTCGTCCTTCTAGGGACTAATGTGATGTATTTATAAATGGAGGACTAACCTGATAACAGGTATATCTTTGGAGTACCAAAGTAGACATTAAAAAATTTGTAAGGGACAATGGACCTTGTCCAAGATGCCTAAAAGGACAACCCTTAATATCTGTCATGTAATTACTCTTTAATAGGCTTCATTTGTTTGGTGTTGTCTTTTGATCTCCAATTCCAATTTAACTATCTCAGGCAACACCATGTGACTGTGTTTTGATTATCTTCCTTGTCTGTAAGAAAGTGATTCTAGTCGATAGTTACTACCAATTACCATTCCCAAGTTACAGTCTGATTTCTCTTTTTAAAAGATATTGTTTGTTTGGCAAGTATCTTTACTGTAAAACATTCTCTCTTTCAGGTTTCCTACAAGTGGCTAAGTCGCAATTATATGGTTTCATCTGATGAAGCAAAGAGGTGGGGGTTTATTTGAGTAAAATAAATTTACTTGCCAAATTGCTTCTTATTTATTTATTTTATTTTATGGTTTTGTGAGCAGTTGAAAGTTGTTATATATAGGTTGCTTCAGAAATTTGTACAAAAGCAAGGAGGTCGGTTGGAGGTGATATATGCTTTGTCTGGCTGGTTAAAGAGCAGTAATCCCAGTTACCACATAAGGCTTGTTACTGGGCCAAAGCTTGCAGGTAGTAGGTTGTATATTATATGTAAATTTGGGTGTTCAAGATCACTTTACTTTCTATGATTCTATTCACGAATGAGTTTGAGAGAACATGAGAAGATGAAAAATCTAATGAACTGGTGGTTGTCATTTAATATCTTCTTTTACAGAACCTAGATTAATTAGTGTTTCCATAATTCTCCAGTCTGAACTGGTGTTTATCATTTAGTATCTTATTCAATACAATCTGAATTAATTTGGTGTTTCTATGATTCACCAGTCTGGTATGATCTGTGCAGTGATGTTGGAAGAAATGCTTATCGAGAACTTTCACCATTCGTATAATATGTGCAGCTAAAATAAACTGTTCAGTTTACATTTTGAGAGAAAATGTTATTGAATGACTTTTGAGAAAATTTTCTGTCATTGTTTGATATGGAGTGGTTTACAAACATTACGAAGTAGGAATAACATGTCATTGTTTACCACCTTCTATGCAGAAGCACAACAAGAATTTGATGAGAATTGCTCAGTTCAGGTATATAGAGTACAAGCTAGCATTCCAAATGATCCAGCTGTGCTTTGGAATGCAGAATTTATTCAAGCAGAGGAGCTCTTCAAGCAGCCCTTCTCAGTTGACAATTGCTTAAGAGATAACAGGTAAGGTTCCTTGTCTTAAGAATATCTATATTGTAGTATATATGCATATGGTTTGGTGGGATAACACTTAGATGGTGTGATAGTATTAATCCAGATTCTTAGACTTTCAGATCATTTGGAGTCTGTTTGTTATTGATTTTGGTGTGCGTTTGTGACAGTCCATTTGCTATTTTCATGAATCTTTTAATATGCGTAAAGACATATATTTCTATCTTATGTCCAGGTCAATTGAAGGAACTTGTGTACATTGTACAGTTTAGAACTGCTGATGTTTCTGTTTACCGAATCAAATTATCCTTCTAGTTGTTTAGATATAGGTTGCCTAGTCATTGTTTACAAAATTAGTGAATATGTAAATGTATATTTTCTGCTCAATGATATTGGATGGTATAGATTCTAGATTTTAAAATAAATAAAATTAGGGATGCAATTTGAGCAGTTGGGCTTGGAAGTCAATGGTTTTGATCATTTATGACTATAGTAAGTTGCAGTGGTTCCTATATTTTCTTCTATTTTTTGGATAAAATAAGAAGTTACTGGAAAAGAAAAAGAGCACAAAAATGGAGGATAAGACATCCTCCTCAACAAACTAGCAAATAGTAAAATACCAAGAAAGTAGAAAAGGAACCTCAATGCAATAAAGCCTTGCAAATTTGCAATTGCTCTACTTGTCTGACCAAAAAACTTACAGTAAATAACCATGGACTGAATACCATATAGAAGCCAAAACAACAATTCTTTCTATCCCATACAATGGACGATGACATAAACTTATTTATTAAAGATGCAAGCATTTTGCTCAAACCAAATACACCACAAGCAGCATATGTAGCATATCTCCAGTCTCCACAAGGCCATGCCCTGTTTATCCTGCCAGCAGATCAAGCCCCAAATTCTAAGGGAAGTCCTAGTTTCACCATAAACTCCAACTGCCTAGTCGGAATGTATTTTGCTGCTGAGCAATGTAAAAAAGAAACGGATAGCATTTTTAGAACAAGTGCCACTCATAATGCCGTTATATATTATTTCATTATTTCATTCATTGCCAGTTACTTAGTGGTCCTCTCCATGCAGACATGCATGCATTACTGTCATATACTTAATCCAGAAATTAGATATGATGTTTTTATTACGATGTTGAGACATGTTAATGTTCTCTTAGTGCTAACTAGTATACTTCTTAGGTTCTGTGGGGTCTCTAATTCTTTTGTTTGGCGAAATGTGGATGGCCCGCCAGTGGTTCCTGCAGCTTCACAGACCAAATCTGCAGTTGGCATAGGTCCAACAGAGTAAAATACTGCACCAAATTAATGAATTTCCACAATCTCAGAAAAAAGAACCACATGATTCTATTCCCAAAGTTGATCTGAAATCACTGAATGTGGTGAAAGATGTCAAGAGTGAAAGCAATGGTACAGGGAACACAGGAGTTCATGATCACATCAACAAACCTCCTGCGGACAAACAAAAGGTCTTTCCCTTGCTCACAGGCAAAAAGAAAGTACAAACTGATAAAAGCTGTTCTGCCACTGGAGGTTCATTGGCAAGTTTTTGGGGTCGTGCATCTGCAAAACCTAAGCCTTGCTTCCTGCCAGCAGAAAATAGTAACATAGTCAAATCGTTCTGGTGCGTTTCCATTGCATTATTATTTTGTATTTTCAGATGTTTTTGGGTGATTGTCATAGTAATATATACATGCATATCCAATTATTGACAAATTTTATATTTCAGTAGCAACTGCAGATGCCCAAATTTGTGCTCACGAAGCAGGAGAGGGTGGAAGCAGTGATGATGATAGTCAAGACATCACCATAAGAAGATCATCCAATAGTGAAAGTTCCAGGAAAAGGAGGGTTGTTTTTTATTTCTCAGATGAAGATGAAGATCAAGATCAAGATGTCATCAATTTAGCATAACCTGGTTTCCCAAATAAACAGTCATCTCAATATCACAGACAAAATGATAAAAATGCATTAGAGAAAGCCACTTTAAATTTTGACATGGAGATAGAGAATAAGTTGAAGGTTAAGGCAGAGGAAAAAACTGACCAAGAAGCCAACCAACCACAGAGAAGAATTTTCAGTTATATGCAATTGCAAAGTACTGGGAAGTCATCTATTGAGAAGTCTCAGAGTTGTGCTACTGCAATGTGTGTAAATAAGGATAGCCTAAACGATGCTGCTCCAGCTGGTTCACCTAAGAGGAGAAAAGTGATGAAGACCAGAATTGATGAACGTGGGAGAGAAGGTACTTATGCTTAAATGCTTTATTTTCACTCGTTGGCTTGTTTCTTCCATTACAGAATATGAGCTAAATTTATGTGTGGATATAATAGATTACTTTGGAACTTCTATTTTGAATTTATTTCTTTTTAAAACATCAATTTTAGACCTGTACTTGCATGCTTTTGGAGTGATTTATATCAAGATCTCTAGTGAATCTCATTATCCATAAGTTCATTTATATCATATTGTTTGTATTTGTCTCTTCTTGTTTACATGTCATTCTTCTCTGCAGTAACTGAAGTAGTCTGGGAGGGGGAGGAGACAGAAGCAAAGAAAGCTGATAATTTTACCTCGAAAAAAGCTGACAATAGTGCATCTACATAATCTGCCAACAAGTTAGTGTTTTTCTAATTTTCTTCCTTATCCTTCATGCATTGCAACTGAATGGCTAGAACAGTCCAATATTTTAAAACCTCAATGACAACATCGTATTCCATGAAGCTCAGGGAGGGTGCCCCATCGGGTTTGCTTTGTAACTACTTGAGGGGGAAAAAAAACTCGATTCCATGATATTGAAATATGCACTCATTTTGTTTGAAATAATGCTAAATACTGCTGTGATTTGTGGGTTTAGACAAGTGTAGCCAAGATACTAAACCATTTTAAGGTTTATTCTTGTTTATCAATCCCTTTAGGCAGAAGAGACAAATTTTTTGGCTTCGTGACTTGAAGCTTTTGATATAAAATGTGGAACGTATTAAGATGACCCACATAAATTTTGGGCCTGTTTGATTTTGGCCTTAGTTGGAGGTTTTGCAAAGAACCGAAGCAGATTTCTAGAACAAGAATAAAAACATTTTTACAAAAGCAAAATTTGAATAAAGTCTGTTTGGATAGAAGTATCTCAAGTTGGAAACTAAAACTGCTGTGATTTGTGGGTTTAGACACAAGATAATGTTTATTCTTGCAATCCCACTAGGTAGAACTCCCACCCCAATAAACCATTTTTACAAAAGCAAAATTTGAATAAAGTCTGTTTGGATAGAAGTATCAAGGGAGGGTGCTCTAGGCTTAGGGGAGGGTGCTTTATAAACCCACATAGGAAGCCTTAACTTACCGATGTGGGACTCAACAGGATCGTTACAAATAACTGTGTAAAACAAAGGAACATTTCGTTGTTCTACGGTCACTTAAATCAAAGGCCCAAAAAAAAAAAGTTCACTAGATCTGTGGTTCATGTTTGATAAGCAGAGTTTGCATCATGTTGTAATTTTAGTTATATATGAAATTGCCATTAATGAAATGGCACTGTTCTAGTTAGTACAAAGTTGCCATGGGTCATGAACAGTACATACATAGTTTTAACAAGAACATCTAGGTCTTGTTTTTCCGTTTTGGAGCTGTTTAAAAACTGAAACAGAGTACATATAATACCAAACATGCTTTAAAAAACTGTTGTTCTTTATAACAAGAATCCAACAGTCCCAATAATTTTACCCAAGTGTTAGAGATGTAATAAAGTCATTTACAAGTTTTCACCTAACAGTTTAAGCTTTTAGGAGAGTTGATCCTTAACATGGTATCAAAAGCCTATATGACCAAGTGGCCAAGAATTTGATCGATGCTGCCCCCGTTTTTCTAAATAAAAGTTAAGCACATGGTAAAAATGGCCCTCTACAATTCTGATTAGAACCTTAGAAGAACCAGACCACAAAAACTAGCCATTGTGGTTGGAGAGCCCAAGGCCATATAAACCCCACATCGGAATTCCATACTTCTGGTGTAAGACTCAAGTCTCATACCTTGCAATTGGATCCTAACATTCCACCATGCTCCGCAGCCCCGGCACCCACGCGGGCTAGCTGTGCACTAGCCCTCTGAGGAGTCCCAGGCGAACACTGCAACGCCGGCGTCACCACCCGTGTTGCTCGTTTGCAGCTGAGAGGCACGGTGGAAGGTTCTGATACCAATTGATAGGTACTAGTTTTATTAAAGGAATTAATTATAAACTTCAAGGAGCAGAGCTCCGATTACAGGTATGGAAAACTAGAAATGTAAAGGGTACTGTAGACAAATAGAGAAAAGGAAAGAACAATAAGAGGTGCGATGCACAGCATTTACCCTTGGCTTAAGGCTCCCCAAGATTACCCAAATATTCCACACTCATACAAAGGTTGAGGTCCTGCCTTTATAGTACAAGCAAGACCTTTCCCCAAGCTACAATTATTGAACTACTACTTCCTAGGCACAACTTACTAGAGTGTCATTTATTAGAAACAACTTCCTATTCCACCATCCATGCTATACCTTTCATTTTGCTATCCATTCTGCCATCCATTTCCTTTCCTTTTATAGACATGTGTTAATGGCTTATCAGATTCAAACCCAAAGGGCGCTTGCGTTAGGTCCTTGACAGTAACTCAGTAAGCAATGCAGACATAAAAGCAGTTCAGTGCTCATCCTTACCAGTTGATTGTATACTTTAGGTAACATTAACATGTTATCCTAAAGCTTGTAGACTCCCCTTATTCAATATCTGGTTTTCTGGTTTAAACGCTACAGTTCCCCAACTTCAATGCTTCATTACAAGGTTTTTGCTGGTTTAATCATGTCTAATTTTAATCATTGGTTATGTAATTCCAGTGCTCCGGCAACTAAGAAGTCACCAGCTACAGCAAATACCATTTCCAATCCTACTTGCAAAGGAGGAAGCAAGAAAGCAGGAAAGTCAAAGGATCTCAAACAGGGCAATATTCTTTCATTCTTCAAGAGAACTTGAGATCTTCAAAAAGAATTACAATACTGCAACGACAATCCTTTCAGCATGATCATTCTTCATTATGGTGAGGAGGGTTTTGCATTATGTCTAGCTCCCTTAATGGGAATCACTTGAATCTGGATGCAGGATGGTTCAAATACGTTGTTTTCTAGACTAAGTTAATTAGTATGTTTCCCTTATGCACTCTCCATATTGCTAATATAACAAGTATAACTCATGCTGTTCTTACCAGAATAAGCATAGTTCGCATACTGGTTAATGGGAATCACTTGAATCTGGATGCACGATGGTTGAAATACGTTGTTTTCTAGACCAAGTTAATTAGTATGTTTCCCGTATGCACTCTCCATATTGCTAATATAACAAGTATAACTCATGCTGTTCTTACCAGAATAAGCATAGTTCGCATACTGGTCAGTCAGTCAGTTCGCATACCAGAATAAGCATAGTTTTTGTGGTTAATTTGACGCTATACTCAAATCCCAATTTTAATATATTAAAACAAAGGGAATCAAACGTGTATGGAAGCTTGTATTTCAATCCAAAATAACTTTGTAGTCGAAATTTAAAGGAAACAGCTAGAAATCAAGCAAAAAGGAAAAATAGTTGGAAAAGTTGTCCAAAAAGTGTTTTTGATGACCACAACTAGAAATCAACGTTAGCTTCAGAAAAATTGGACTTTATTCATCATGATGGAAAATACATATTAGGGTTTAGATTTACCAAAGAACAGGGATAGTTGAAGGACATGTGTCATCTGCTACGGAGCAGATATAATTTCTTATCAGTTGATTGAGGTAACAAACGTAGATGTTAGAAGTGAGTACTTATGGAAAGGAATAAGAGTTGTTACCCTGTCCCTGTGCAAGTTACCAAATCAGTGAGATTATATAATATACATGATTTACAATCACTTCCATAAATGATATACTATATATCCTCTGTTATTAACTGTCCCGAATCAGGTTAGTTGGCTCACTCAAAACGTAGTTTGGTAGCTCATATTTTGCTCCTGCAACAAGCATTGTAATAAGCATTAGAACAAGAAAGCATTAATGGAGGTAACACAAGCTTGAATCCCATTATAAAAAAATAAAAAATAAAAACATACACAAAGATGCAGCAGTACAATTCTGAGCGCCCCCACAAAATGAAAGAAGAAAGAAAACATCAAACAAAAAGAAAACATAAACACTAAAATAAAAGACTTCCTTGAAAAGTTCCCTTTTTTTTCCTTTTGATATGTTTACAAAAAAAAGATCTTTGCTGATTCGATTCTTAATTAGGGCATCAATTGATTTTTATTTTTATTTTTCTAAAACATCTCTCTGTACTGCCAAAAACTAGTCCTTTTATGTTTTTCTCTCTCCTATGGCTATTAATTTCCAAGAATTTTGCTCTAGTAGTTTCACCATTACAGCATCTCACTCTAGGTTAGTGTCACCTCTTTTACTGCACTTCTCTTGTACTGCACTTTCAAGAAGATGTTCTATGTTTGAAAATGAATCTTTAAACCCCTTGTGAGGATACATGTTTACATGGCAGAGCAGCTGGTGTGAGAAACGTACTGGTGGGGCTACAGAGCTTTCTACAACAGTAGCATTCTGAACTCCACCCCCAATATTGGCAGGTGTCACGTGATATGAGCAGGTCAGGCCACACTTATACTGGATAGTCAAGAGGAAAAGTTCGGTAGCCCAGTTTGAACCGCACATGGTGGTTCATGGGATAAAAGTAGAGATGCACATTCCAAGAATGAAGGGTCATTCCACAAGCCAAATGCACCGAGGTACTGGACAATTGATTGGATGCTGTTCATTTTAACTTCAAATTTTATACAACAAAATTAAGATTTTAAATCAAATGAAAACCAATCAATTGAATTTCTCAACTTTTGATTAAAGAGTGATCCATACTATAAAACCAAATCATGTTATGTCCTATGACTCCCCGCTCCCTCCCCCCCTCTCCAAAACATCATATTTTCAAAGTTTTGTTCTTAAATATGGTAAATAAGGAAGTGCAACTTTAACTAAATACCTCTTTCATCATAGCATACTGTCAAATCAGAACTTTGGACAATGACACCAGCACTATCCACAATTGCTTGTGCTAAAGTTAGATCAGCCTCAGCAGCAGCTCGAAGAGCATCCCAAATCTCTAACACATGTATTAAAGTAGAAATGAGACAACAGAATGATTGAACACAACAAATTACCTTGTAAAAGTAGATGATCTTGACAATTTTTTGTGATAAAAATTAGATGATCTTAATGTGAATCGGAAATGCTTGAACATGATATCATTCTTGGCCTTATCACTTTATTATTTGTCGAAAGATTTTGTTATTTGACATAAAATTATATTCTACAGCTAAGAGCAATGGCAAAGTTATTCTGAACACAATGATCCATCTTTCAACAGATCAAGAAAAATACCTTTGATCTTTTTTAACTAGAAAAGAAGAATATCGGGGTTATTCTTATTTCATTCATTGAGTAAACTTTTATACAGCTACAGACTCACTAAAAAAGGAAACAATATCACTAATTCTAGGAAACAAATAACTGCTGATTGACCTTTCCTAAATACAGATTTGACACCTAGAAATAATATAATTACAGATATACAGAGATTATTTCCAAAAATAGTTCTGATTTTTCTACACTCCCCCTCAAGCTGGCCTAAAAATATCTTTCATAGTCAGCTTGTTTACTAGGAAATCGAATTGTTTTTTAGGTAGTCCCTTAGTGAGCAAATCAGCTACTTGATATGCAGTTGGAACATAGATCATGCAGACCAAACCACCTTCTATTTTTTCTTTAATAAAGTGTTTGTCCACTTCAACATGCTTTGTGCGATCATGGAGAACTGGATTATGAGCAATAGAAATAGCAACCTTATTGTCACAATACAACTTCATAGGTAGAACTTCAGAAGCTCTCAACTCCTCCAGTATTTTCCTGATCCACATTACTTCACAAATACCATGGGCAACTACCCTGAACTCAGCCTCTGCACTACTCCTTGCAACAACATTCTGCTTCTTACTACGCCAAGTTACTAAATTACCGCCAACATAAGTACAGTATCCAGAAGTTGATCTCCTATCAATTATACTCTCAGCCCAATCAGCATCGGTATAGGCCTCAATTTGAAGATGCCCTCGAGATTTAAAGAGAAGTCTTATTCCTGGTGTCCCCTTTAAATACCTTAGAATCCTAAAGACAAATTTCAAAATGCTCGAGCCGGTGAGTGCATAAATCAAGCTAACAAAGACTAACGAGAAAAAGCTATATCAGGGCGCGTGTGTGACAGATAGATAAGTCTGCCAACAAGTCTTTGATATCGCTCTTTATCCTTCACATCTTCAGCTCTAGCAGGTCGCAGCTTCACATTTGGTTCCATGGGAGTTTCTGCTGGTTTGCAACCCATCATGCCTGTTTCCTCAAGTAAATCAAGTACATACTTACGTTGATTTATAATGATTCCTTCCTTAGACCTCACGAACTTCATTCCAAGAAAGTATCTTAACACTCCCAGGTCTTTGATTTCAAATTCCTCGGCTAATCTCCTCTTTAGTTTATCCATTTCAACACAATCATCTCCTGTTAAGATGATATCATCAACATACACAATTAAGATAGCAACTTTACCTTCCCTTGAATGCTTGTAAAACATGGTGTGATCTGCTTAACTTTGTACAAAACCGTACCTCCTCACTACATTGCCAAAACGTGCAAACCACGCTCTAGGTGACTGCTTGAGTCCATACAAGGATTTTTTTAGTCTGCAAACTTTTCCAATCCCAAGTTTTTCCTCAAAACCCGGTGGTAGGTTCATAAACACCTCTTCTTCCAAGTCACCATTGAGAAAAGCATTTTTTACATCCAGTTGAATCAGAGGCCTGTTAGAATTTACAGCAAGGGTCAACAAGACCCGAATTGTATTTATCTTCGCAACAGGGGCAAAAGTTTCTTGATAATCTATTCCATAGGTCTGAGTGAAGCCTTTTGCGACTAGTCTGGCTTTGTACCTTTCTACACTACCATCAGCCTTACTTTTGACAGTGAACACCCATTTACACCCCACAACCTTCTTCTCACTAGGTAACTCAACCACCTCTCATGTACCATTCTTCCTCAATGCCTCCATTTCTTCAAGCACAGCTGATCTCCAATTCGGTTCATCTAATGCCTCCTTAATATTTCTAGGAATCACAAGGTTTGAAATTTTTGTAGTAAAAGCTCTATACTTGGCAGAAAGGTTGTTTTAGGAGGTGTATTTGGCAATAGGATATCTGGTGCAAGTTCGGGTTCCTTTCCTTAAGGCAATGGGAAGATCAAGGTCTGTTTCTTGGATAACAGGTACAGGGTGCATATTAGAATTTGGAATACAAGATAAGGAAGGTGGAGAATTACCACATGTATTTGGATGGACTTCACTCGAGAACTCCTCATGGTCGTGTGCTGAGCGGATCAAAGGGTCTTTACCTCTTTCAAGGATATTTTTCCTAGAATAAACCACAGGCTCAAGATTGGATCGATTTTTTTCAATCCTTAGTATTTCCATATCTGACAGACCAATGTTAGATTCAGTGCTCCCAAATTTGGTGATCCTAGTATCCTTATGTATTTCAGTGGGGTAAAGAACTATTTGTGGTAAAGGTTTTGTTTCCCAAAAATTTGATTCTTCTAACTTCTCCTCCTGAATGAAATTTTTGCAGAAAAAAGGCAGGTTTTCCAAAAAGGTTGCATTCATGATAATATGAAATTTCCTGGTCAATAGGTTAAAAAATTTGTAACCCTTTTTATTTGGAGCATATCCCACAAAGACACATTTGTCTGCCCTTGGGTCTAATTTAGACCATGATCTCTTTGGAAGATGCACATATGCAGTGCAGCCAAAGACTTTTAATGGCAAATCTGAGTTTATGCGAGATTCTGGAAAAAATTGTTTCAAACAGTTCAAAGGAGTGGTATACTTTAAAACTCTAGTAGGCATCCTGTTAATCAAATATGATGTAGTTAAAACAGCATCCCCCCACAAATATTTTGGCTAGTTCATGTAAAACATCATAGCTCGAGCGACTTCTAAAATGTGTTTATTCTTTCGCTCGGCTATTCCATTTTGTTTAGGAGTATCTGAACATGAGGATTGATGTAAAATTCCTTTTCCTTGTAAGAAGGTTTCTAAAACTTGATTGTAGTACTCCGTTCCATTATCTGACCTTAAAATGCTTATTCTTGCCTGAAATTGATTTTCTATCATGTTATAAAAGTCTTTGAATATTTTTTCAACTTCAGATTTTTCATGCATTAAATATACCCAACATAGACGAGTATGGTCGTCAATAAAGGTTACAAACCATTTTTTTCCTGCTTGTGGTAACCCTTGAAGGCCCCCAAACATCACTATGAAAAAGATAGAAAGGTTTTGAGGGCTGATATGGTTTTGGTATATAACTTTTTCACTGACTTTTTGCAAGTAAACAACTCTCACATTTAAAAAACAGGGGGTCAATACTCTTAAATAAAGATGGAAACAAATTTTTCAGATAAATAAAACTAGGATGGCCCAATCTGTAATGCCAAACCATTATTTGATCATAAGCAGACATAGAACTGATACTACTAAACACTTGAGCAATTTTAGAAATAGGTAAATTATTCTCAAAGTAATAAAGGCCATTGATCATCTTAGCACTGCCAATCGTCGTCCCCGAGCTCCTGTCCTGAAAAACACAATGGGATTCAAAGAAGTTAACAGAACAATTAGAATCTTTGGATAGTTTGCTAACAGACAATAGGTAGCAAGTAAGTTTAGGGACATGGAGGACAGATTTCAGATTTATTATGTCTGAAATTTGTATCAAACCTTTTCCTGCGATAGGGGAAAAACTACCATCTGCAACCTTAACCTTTTTGTTTCCAGGACAGGGTGTATAGGATTGAAACAATTTAAATGAATTGGTCATATGATCAGATGCTCCTGAATCTATTATCCATGGAGCAGAAGAATTAATGCAGCAAGATAGAGCTTTTAAATTATTACCTGTGTGAGCCACAGAAACATTAGGAGAATCAGATAACAACGAACCAGATTTCATCAGTGTAAGAAGATGGTCCATTTGCTCTTTGGTGAAAGGGCTAGCTTCGGCTTCATTGGCAGTTAGGAAGCGTCCAGTTTTCTCTCCTGCCTTGCTCTTCCAGTTTGCAGGTTTCCCATGTAGCCTCCAGCAATTTTCACGAGTGTGGCGTGGTTTGTCACAATAGTCACACCACACGTGGTTTTTCACCAAATTTATGTTGTTGCACAGAAGTCCCGGATGATGTTGCTTCAGTTGTAGCCAAAGCTGAGCCTTCTGCAGCAGTCCCAGGTCCTTTCTTGCCCAACATGACATTCCTCCGACTCTCTTCTCTCCTTACCTCTAAAAAAACTTCACCAATCGAAGGAAGAGGTTGTCTCCCAATGATTCTCCCCCTGACTTCATCAAGCTCAATATTGAGTCCTGCCAAAAACTTGAAGATACGACTATCTTCCACGACTTTCTTGTTGTGTTGTGCATCTTCTGGTGATTTCCACTCATAGGTACTGAAGAGATCCAAATCTTGCTAGATGCGCTTCAACGAATTAAAGTACTTGGTAATACTGTCCTTTCCTTGCCGCATCTCACTAATTTTGAGGGTTAATTCAAAGATCTGTGATTGATTTCCCAAATCAGAGTACATCTGGTTCACGTTCTCCCACAACTCTTGTGCTGTTGAATAGCACATATAGTTAGAGCTAATATCCTCTTCCATAGAATTCACGAGCCATGTCATAACCATGGAATTTTGAGCATCCCATGTAGCGTAGGCTGAATCTGTCTCTAATGGAGCCTTCTTGTCACCTGTCAGATAGTCGCCCATCATTCCACGCCCTCTAATATACATCCGAACGACTTGTGACCAGCGCAGGAAATTATCCCGATTCAAGCAAATGGTTGTAATTTGAACAGGGTGGGAGTCTACGCTAGTCTTGATAGGGTCGGCTGTTTTGGTCGTGTATGGTGTAGTGGACTCTGTTGATACATCAGGCATGGTGAAAGAAAGAAGGAATAACAGAGCAAAGTCGCTCTGCAAAAACGACGGAAAAACAGAGACGAAGGAGTCTCTCTGATACCAACTAGAAAAGAAGAATATCGGGTTTAGGGTTTAGGGTTATGGGTTATGGGTTATTCTTATTTCATTCATTGAGTAAACTTTTATACAGCTACAGACTCACTAAAAAAGGAAACAATATCACTAATTCTAAGAAACAAATAACTGCTGATTGACCTTTCCGAAATATACAGATTTGACACCTAGAAATAATATAATTACAGATATACAGAGATTATTTCCAAAAATAGTTCTGATTTTTCTACATTTTTCTTATCCCCTTAGTGCTAAGCACTAATTCTACTGCAGATTCTTCTGAAAACTGTCCTAAGTCATCCAGCCAATCAATTATCACATTCGATTTGAATTTGTATACATTTATTCACATGTTTCTTGGCTGCTCAGCATTCCATATATGAAGTAAGATGGTCCTTAAAGCCAAGTTAAATATCCTACATTTGCATGAGTCACTAGCAATTAAACAGGACTTAAAGAAGCACAGCATTTTCAACTTTTCCTTGATGTAAATTAATTATCAATTCCTTCCAAAACTAGCTTTGGTACATTGCATCTTCATGTATCAATGGCCCTGTTTAAGCTCTAGCATGTTTATTACTACATAATGCAATAACAAGATGAAAAATAAATTTCATTCTTAACATAGTGAAAAACATTATCAGGTTCTAGATACTTTGTGAAACCTCAGCTTTGTCCTATATAATAAGCAGAGTACCAACTCCAACTCAGAAACATCATTCTCCTTCTGAGGTGTCGTATTTTATAAATGCAAGAATGGGTAAAGCCTTTTGCTAAATGCAAGATAACAAGCATACAAGAAGTTAGAAGGTGAAGGTCATTCCTAAAAAGATGATCCTCGATCTCTCACGTATTCTTTCTTTATCTCCATTTGCCCCCAAGAAAATAAATGGCCCTATGACCCCCACCCCCCCCAAAAAAAGAAAAAAAAAGCCATAAAGAAATATTATTGAAAAGCTGTTCACATTCTCTAATCAAACATGAAGCACTGCATTTTTATCAACTTACAAATCTCAATCTCTACTACCTCAGACAGCCATCCATTTGCTTCAAGCTTTCTATCCAACTTCTTTTGCCTGAGAAACACTCTTCATTGCCACATACATTGCACCATCGTGTGAACAGACACTAATAGAGAATTACTAATTAAGAGGGAATGTGTTTTCTAGACCCCCTGTGAAAATTTCAATATTGAAACCATTTTCACAAATTTCTTCCTGTTAGTTAAATGCCAATCCATAAGTCAGGATCAGCTTCCTATGCTTTATCTTTGCAGATATAACCTGATGTAACTGCCAGTTCGGGTTGGGATTGCATGTTTTAACCTTTGGTTAACAACTTAACATCAATTTACTTCTTCGATTAATTTGGAACCCTCTTGAGATAGTGGCATCTTTGAAGATAGCCACACTAGAAGAGATCAAAACAACACAGCAAACTATCAATAGTTTAATTGAAAATCAGTAAGAAAAAGAATCTAAATTAAAGAACATGAAGCCATCCAGCAAATATGGAAAGTGAACTGATTCATATAAAGTAATCATTTCGACTTAAATGCATAGTATATTATAAACTCATGAAATCTTTGATAGACCTTGAAAGGTTCAAAATATAGTCATTTATAAGATTATGGTAATACCTTTCCGGCCACCATAGTGAGGAGCTGTGTCCCAAAACTCATCTCGCAACTGCATTAGATGAGTCTTTGTTATTGGTTGAGGATGCTTCCAAGGCTTAGGCTTTCGGATCTTTTTTACTGTCCCTGTTAAAAGTTTCAATTTTACATCAGTGTAAATGGCAACAGACATAAAATGTCAATCTAAAACTTGAGCATTATCATCAGCAACAAGCCACTAAGATGATAGATACACTTTAGCAGACTATAGGTTATGAGAAATCTAACTACAAGCATTAGCAAATAATGAATAAGGAGAAACAGAGAAAACACTTCATCAATCTAAAACATTCTACACTACATGAAAGGATACAAATAAACAAAAGTCACATGCTCCAGCACCTCATTTATTGGTTAAAAACTTAAAATTCTAACCATCAGTTTGCTAAGTTTTGTTTTTTTTCCCCCCTCTTATGATATTATATCAAATGAAATCAATAAAGAACTAATCTGAGGTAAGACTGAAAATAAAAATTTTAAAAAGAAAAGATTCTGGCATGTTGTGATGCTCCACCATGAATCTATTTGTGCGTACATGCGTCGATCCAGACCAGAGATCATAGGGAGAAAGACTTAGTGATAATTGATATGCCTTAGAGAAGGAAATGGCATATTCATATAGATGTTGCTGTTTCTTATCTTCCTTATTCTTAGATATATAAAATCATTCATGTGCTTTCACCTAACAGCTTAAGTTTTTGGGAGAGTTGGTTCTTGAGATGGTATCAAAGTCATTGTGACCAAGTGGTCAAGAGTTCAATCCTTGTCATCTCATTCTTCTAAATAAAAGTTGAATTTCAGTACAAGATAAGTGAGCCTATACATTGTCCACGCTTCAAGCCCAAAGGGATATTGCGTGAGGGGGCATGCTAGAGATATAAAACCATTTGTGCACCTTCACCTAACAGCTTAAGCTTTTGGGAAAGTTGGTCATTGACACTTATTACCACAAACCAACTAATTCAGTCTATTCAAAGATAGACAAAATTGCAAGGTAAATTTTCATTGTCATGCTTAAGTTACAATGTGAAAGTACCATCTCAAAAGAACAAAAAAGGAAAGGGATCACATCATAGTGATAAATAAGCATGATCAAAATAACAAGATAGAAGGGGATAATTTATTTTGCATATATCATATCTGAAAGTTAGTTTTTTTACTAGTATTTCCATTTTTTCTTCTCCCCTTCTTCACTTGTTAGCTTAGCTCACACAGCTATAAATTTGGGTCCAATGGAAGTGGGATATGAAAGACAAGGCTTTAATAACAGTCATGATACTCAGGACTCAGGTGGCATCATCAATGGCATCGAAATCAAAATCAACATTAGGAGATAAATTCGTAATCAATTTTATTTCAATATTTTCTTGACCCTTTGCAACTACAAACACCTAAATTTCAATGTCCACTTCACAGGGGAGTGCAGGAGAACCAATTTTCATACTTTATTTCAATAATAAAAAACTAACTACACTTATCCCCACTAGTAACTATTTTCAAAACTGCAAGAAAGAAAGATGGACCAAGCAAATCACTTGAACTTATTTTAGCAACTCTCAGCATCATGTGGGGTTGAATTAAGCAGACCATCCTAACTATTATCCAAGGGCAGTAATTCTTAGAGCAACAATCAATCAGAATAAAATAACTTATCATAAGACAACAATAAAAGATTAATGCTCTCTATAGTTACAGATGGTAGGATATTCATTGTTTTAGACAGAATGTGATAAATATCCCCAAAAAGAAAAGGGGAAAAAAAAAAGACTTGTTTCACGCGTGCCCTATTCAGCTAAGCTATTTTGCTAAAAGTTTACATTTTCCTGAATCACTATTTATTTGAGTGGTTAACGTGGGCTTTTACAATTATCAGTATCAATAGTCTTCTAACATACAAAAACCCAGAAAGAACATATTTTAGTTTTTTACCACAACCCAACATCAATTTTCTATAGCTTTTCCAAAACCCAAATGCAAATATAAAAGCTCTGGAGAGTGGAGACAGAGTTGGTGGAGCAGCCTCACCGTTTGGCTTGGACTGTGAGGATCCAGCACAACCCATTGCATAACCCAGAACTCAGAACTTGGCAGTTGGCACCAACAAAGAAATGAAGAGAAGTGAAAAAAAGAAGAGTGGTCACAGGATTTTATTGGTAGATTTTTGTAGCACGCTATGCTGTGCTATGCTATTGCTAATTTGCTACGTTATCCAATGGAAAATGGGTACACTGTGCAAGGTCAAGGTGGCGTTTTGCGAGGGAAATTCTACCGTACCCATATTTTTCATCTAAGATGCCAAATTCAGTGTAAGTTGTACTGTTAGTTATTTTCAAATATTAATTATAAAATTAGTAGTTAATAAATATTTAATAATTCATCCTAAATTTAATGTACGATAAAGATTCCTGTTTTGTGGAATAAAATATTATATTTTGAAAATGTAATATTCTTCTCAGCCGTAACTAAAAAGTTTATATTCTATATCTATATTTATATTTATAAATAAAATTACCTTCAAGAAGTAATAATACTATTTAATGTTATTTCTAATACTTAATGTTAATTATTTGAAGTTATCAATTGAACATAAAAAAATTAGTGATACTATTTAAAGGATAAATTAAAGTTTACCTCGTGAAATTTTTTAGTTATCACTTGATACCTTGATTTTTTTTATTATCATTAAACCTCCTAAATTTGAAGTTAAAGTAAAAAAAGTCAACTTAAAGTTTATGTAAGATATATAAAATAATAGGTTATATAGGGAGAAAATAAAATATTATATTTTGAAAATAATATAATATTGTAGCTAAAAGGTTATATAGATGACGTGACACATGTTCATATAAAAAAATTTATGCTAGACTCAGTATTGTAACTAAAAGTTTGTAATCTATATCTATATATATTAAGTAAAATTGCCTTAAAGAAGTAATGGTACTATTTAATGTTAATTATTTAAAGTTATCGATTGAACATAGTAAAAGTTATTAAAACTCATAGTAATATTCTTTAAATTAAAAATATATGTTAAAGCCATAAAATTTGAAGATATAAGGTTTGAATTAGTTTAACTTTCCAAATTACAATTGCAAGTACTTATATTCGTTGAAGCTTCCTGTTATTTTATTTGAGTTTTGATAAAAAGTGTTTAAGGGTATTTGTTAAGTATTTTAAAATTAGAATTTTTTTATAAAAAATAAAGTATTCAATGTATTGAGAATGGAAAAAACTCTACTTTTTATATAAAATTTTATATTTTTGATTCCTTAACAAGTGTCCTAAAGATATTTATTAAAAAATTCATTTTATTTTGTAGAAAACTTAATATATTTAAACTTGTTTTATCTTATTTTATTTTAGCTAAAATTTTATATTATTATTTATTTTTGGCTTTTGACTAAAGTATTTCAATAAGTATTCCTATGAAATTAGTCCTTAAGTACTGTTACGATTTGGATGTCCTCCCAACAATTAACTTCTCTCAACATATGATTATTCTCTTCACTTACATTATTTTTAGGCTAAAATACAAGGAATTTTCTCTAATTATAGGTTATTTTTAAAAAATCTATTATAGTTCAAAACCCAATAATGACTCTATAAACTTACCAAATTATGTAATGTGTAAACTTAACCATTAGTGCATATGTAAAAAATTCTAGTATAAAGTCAATATACACGGTTTGATAAGTTAAATGAGTCAAATTATTAAATTTTAAATTATAAAAAATATTTTTAAATTTACCAACCGTGAAAGGGAATTTCTTACACTTTAACCTTATTTTTAAGTAAGATAAAACAAATATCATGTGCCCAAGATTTAAATAAAGATGATTTGGTTTTAAAAAAAATTGTGCATTGGTAAGATATCATATCTAGTTTGAAATGATAGTTCACTCATAATCGAAGTAGCATTAGAGTTAAGAGTTTTTAAGATTTGATCAGTTCTATTAACTAATTTCAATCTAAAATTATTTGAGACAAATTTGAATTCTATAAATTATATCTAATATATTTTCATATTGAATTTACATTCTTAAGTGAGAACTTTATATTTTAAGCATACAAATTAATTTTTGATATATATAAAAATGTATAAATTATGTTAAAAATATATCTTTATTAACACACATTTACACATGTCAAAAAGTTTACACATTCAAAATAAAAAGTTCAACCCAATATTTTCTCCTGAGTAACTTGGTTGCTTTTCCGGGAATTGCAATGGACGAGTTTGATAGTTACTGCTGCTTTTCGGCCAATAAATAAAAGTAGCCATTTTAGCAAGATGCTCGTGCCTGTGAAAAGTTCGACCCACTTTTAAGAAAGAGAGGATTAAAATATCAAATGGATTGAGACCAATAGAGATTAGCAAACAGAACAGCAGAACCATATATATATATATATATATATATATATATATATATATATAAAATAACTCTTAAAGTATATGATATAGTATGTCAATCTATGAATTTCTCATAAAAAAAAAAATTACAGCAACTTCCATCCTACCCTTATGTGTTTGGACAACTTTAGTAACCACTGATATTGCATTGGAGTTTAACCCGTTATAATTTCCTTTTAATTTATAAAAATAAAAAATTGAAAATACAATATTATTTAAATTTCACCTTATTTGAGCGAGACTTGAGTAACAACTCATTATAAGATTTAAGTAAAAATATGTACTAAGAATTAATTACTCAATTATAATCGTCACGTAAACAGTTGTATATAATTTATATTAAATTAGTTGTATAATATTATTTTTGTTCTCTCCATGATTGAATACTGAATTAATAGCTACTAGTAAGTAAGCTCGGGCATGCTGAGTCTTTTTTAAAAAAAAAAAGAAAATTAAAGAATATTTAATTTTAATTTTAAATGTGATAACAATTCTTTTATATGAAAATTAATTAGAAAATAGAAAAATTAAATTTTGAATTTTGATTGAAGATAATTTAGGATAAAAATTTTGGTTAATTGAGGAAATAATTATTAAAGAGATAATTAAAGAAAAAAGAAGAAGTATTATCTTTTGGAAATAGAAGCACAAATGAGAAAAATGTTAAGAAAAATATTAAGTAATGACACGTAACTACATAATAAAGATAGTACAATAAAAAGTTTACCACTTTAAAGATAGAATTCTTTTATTTATAATATAGAGGTGAATTTGGGAATGAAAAAATTGAAACCCAATTTTGAGTTTCGTTTTCTCCATATTTATAAATTGTTTTATCCTTTGACATCTGTAAAAAAAAATCACAATTATACAATTATAACTTTCACGTAAATTTTCTTGAGATTTCGTTAGTTTTAGCTTTTCCATTCTCTTTTGTTATTGACCGGAATTGTGTTTTGGAATGGAATCCAATTTTGGACTATGGACAACGTTTCATCCTTATGGCATTTGCTTTCGCACCTCATGCTCATTTTTTTTAAAATAAAAAAATTGTGAATTTTGGATTTGCAAGTCTGGGGCCATGTTATCTGAATCACATGTTGAGATTTTGTTGTTGTGGAGAATGCGTAGAGCTTTGAATATACTGTAATGTCATAATTTTGAGTTGAAACTTTTTGTGTGTGACACTGACATAACTTGATATTTTTTTCATGCATGATGGATAATCTTCCTAGTGATGTACAGAGTGTTTAATGCTTAAAAAAAATAAAATAAGAGAAGATACTAACTGGATTCAGTAGATAAAGCAATTGAGAAGATGTAATAATCTCCTTGAAAATGGAACTGAACAGCTTTGTATGTGGGTGGTGCTCATTTTATCACAAATTTTCTAGTACATGGGTCAAATTATACCCCCATCTGGACGCTGTGCTAAGCGCAGTATCTTAGAATATAGCTTCAATTACATACTGACTCCAAACCAATGTAGGTGAACATACTCATATTCAATGTAAAGGACAACAGAATACTAGTGAAAAACAAAATTATGTAAAACCTGTTAATGAGGGTTGAAACGGAAGGACTCCTCAGGTACATACTTGTTTTTTTTATGTAACTCCTCAGATACATACTTAGTCCTCATATTGTAATGGTCAAACTTTGGATTATCATAATCAACAGCCCTCATCTCAGCTGGTTTTGGCTCAGCTCCAACTGCACCCCCATAAACAACTTCTCCACTCTTTTCTCGTTGCCGATGTCTTGACCTTTGTTTCTGGCTCTTGGATTTTGAGTAAGGTGGAATCTCACTTGATCCATAGAATTCAGCATACTCCTGTCTTTTTGATGAACGGTGCTTATTTGACAAAGAGGGATCCTTGGAAGTGCTTGATTTTACCTTTGGGGGCTTCATTTCTGAATATTTCTCAGCTGTGCTTGGAGTATGGACCTGCCTATTTTCAGTACGAGGAGCAGGAGCACTTTGTTGCCTATTGACCAATGGGGGCTCCACTTTATCTTCAGGCATCCGAAGACGATCATCTTTCAGTGGTGTGAGGCCTCTCTTGGTGCCGTCAGATCTGAAGCGTGAGGGTATGAATTGAAAGAATGAACTGGTCAATGCTTCATGGGAGAGCTTAGAAAGATCAACAAGAAGCTGTCCAAAAGATGGCCATCCTGGCTCCTCTTTATTGCTCTCCAGAATGGGCTCAGGTTTCTCATTGCTTGCTTGGCCTTTAAATTCTCTTTCTGATGGTTGCCGCTGCATGTATGCACACAGTGTAATTAGCCAACCAGCAAGGATGAGAATTCTTTTTTTAAATAAACAGCATGAAATAACAAATAAAATATTAGGTTTTGACATTATGACATACTAATGCACAAAAAAATAAGATTTGGAAGCAAAAGGATGAAAGGAAATAAGGGGGGGGGGGGGGAATCCTACCACAACCCCTACCAAATGACAATACTTCTGACTTTCAAAAGAATTATCACAGTTTCAAATAACAATATTTTGCAAATTGAGGTTACAACAGGCAAAATGTCATATACCTCTGAATTTTCGTTTTTACATTTTTTTTTTGTTACAACTTTTTGAACAAATTTTATTGAGGCAAAATAGACTTACCCTCTTTGAGAAGAAAGAGGATCCAAATCCCTGCTGAAGCATGCATATTGCATATCCTACTATGACAGCAACAACAACTGTAAGTATATCTGCAGAAACCCACCAACAATAATGCAATTTAATATAAAAATCAAAGAGATAAATGGTAATAGAGAGCATCTAGTGAACGAAATAATAAAATGCAGCCACATAAATAATTAAATTGAGCAAAAGTCACATTGAGTTCATTAGGAGGCTAAAACTTTGTTTTCAAATTTACATATTCATAATCTGCCAGCAAACACCAGAACACGTTTAAAGAATAATCTTTTGACAAAGAATAAGTCAAACACACCCAGAACAACATAATGAAGTTAAATTTCACTTGTCTGACTGGAATTACCACACCCAAGGGAGTCAAGACCAGGGCTGAGCAGATACATCAGTTGCACAAAGTAAATTCACCTATCGAGACATAATTTAATGTATGTGCCTGACAAGTCTAGTTCACGAGGGAGAAAGCTGTTCCCTTAAATTTGAAGATGGGATCATGGGACCAAATCAGATAAAGCTACTATTACATATCAAGATGCAACCAATAAAGCCATCATCCTAAGGTTATCTAAAATATGCCATAAGAGAGATTCAAGCAAACTATTGCATAAGAAACACTTGTGCCATACAATCAACATATAGTATTTTTTTTCTGTTCTTTCTTCACAACTGATATTTGTATGCCTCTATTTCTTCTTTCCTTTCTTTTTGTCGGTGTATGGGTGATATCCAAAATTCAAAACCAGAACTTTAACTTCAGAATAACATGTTGCAAAGACCATAAATTTTTAGTCGTCAGTGAAGAATAAGTCATTCAAAACTTTTTTGTACTCACATGTTTGGAAGGTCAAGGAAAAAGCACCAGACTATTATCATCTTATATTACAGAGATGGTGATTATATTATAACCAAACATATCAAACAAAGGATTAAGAATTTAAACCTGTAATAGAAATTGAACTAGATTGATAATCACAATCCTCCTGGTTGAGAAAGATTTGCCTAAGGGCAGCATTTCCTCTATCAATGACCAACAAGGAACAGGTTGTCCGAACGTATACCACATCAAAATCATTTGAGAATTTAGCATCCTCACTGGGCCCATCCCTGTAGCCTGCAACATTTGATTTTCCTCCAGCAATGGTTGTCACACCTAAAATATACTTACAAAGATCAGTAACAATATCCTTTTTCACAATTCTCACTGACTAGTAAGACAACACTTCTATATTTGAATTTTATTAATAAATTGTATATTCAAACTCAATTTTGATATTGTCAGACACTAATAAACCATGTTAGTCCAGACTAGATCCTGAACTCTTGTAACTCAGTCAACACATACCAGCATCTCCAATCTTTCTGATGGCCAGATTCTGAGTATCAGCAACATAAACATTCCCTTTATCATCCAGGGCAATGCCTTTGGGGTGATTAAAACGAGCATCACTTGATTTTCCATCCACATGACCTGTGTAGCCCTGAAACGACCCAGCCACCAATCTTCCTCTACTGTCTGAAGTAATATAAAGAGAAAACAGAAGGAATTAAGTGTTGAGTACAACGACTAAAGATCAAATCATTCTAATTACTCAATAAATCCAAAAATCTGTTTCACTAGCTAGATAACTCTCATTTGCTGATGCTGCAATGAGAAACCCATAAACCAAGTATACAATAAAGCTTAGGCTTCAATTTTTCCCTTTTCTTTTTTTCCATATTTTACCCTTTTTTTTTGCCTAGGGAACTATCAATGCCTGGTTAAGTTTGTTAAACTTCTGAGAGAATTTGACTGAAAGGCTGAATGCCTGTTCCATCTCTTTTCCCATTAATATATAGCTGTACATCGAGTAATCCTAGGCTAATTTTACTCTCTTATTATTATACAATAATGTATCTCCTAATTTCTCTCATTCTATAATTATATACATTGACTAAGGAAATATGCTAGCTATACAAAATTAATGCTACCTAGTTAATGCACGCTATATATGGCAACATCCCCCCTCAAATTGATGCTGGCTGATCAACAAGCATCAATTTGCCAACCAAAAACTGGTGTCGTTGTCGTGTGAGAGACTTGGTAAACACATCAGCTATCTGCAAGGATGTAGAAATATGCGGCAGCGAGATGACACGGTTATCGATGGCTTCACGAATGTAATGACAATCAACTTCAATGTGCTTGGTACGCTCATGATACATTGGATTAGTAGCGATTTGAAGAGCACTTGTGTTGTCTGCATGAAGAGGAGTAGGATCTTGCTGAAAGAAACCAAGCTCTGTCAACAGTCCCCGAAGCCAAGTAATCTCAGAGCAGGCAGTAGACATAGCACGATATTCTGACTCTGTAGAAGATTTGGAAACTCGGTCTTGTTTCTTACTTTTCCATGATATCAAAGAATACCCAAGAAACATACACCAACCAGTTATAGAGCGGCGAGTATTAGGACAACCAACCAAGTCAACATTACTAAAAGCAACAAGATGCATAGAAGACCCAACAGGAAAGAACAAGCCACAACAAGAAGAGCCTTGAAGATACCGAATGATGCGACGAACGGCAGCCAAATGAAGATGGCATGGAGAGTGCATAAACTGACTAACCTACTGGACAGCAAAGGAAATATCTGGCCTGGTAATAGTCCAGTAGTTCAGACTACCTACTAAATGTCTATTCAACAAAGGATCAGAAAGTAACTCTCCCTCATCATTACGATACTTGACATTTACCTCCAAAGGAGTATCAACAGGTGAAGAATTTTGAAGACCAGCCAAGGTAATTAAATCTTGTGTGTATTTATGTTGATGTAAGAATAGGCCAGAAGAACTAGTTTGAACTTCCAGTCCCAAGAAGTAGGTAAGCTGGCCAAGATCCTTCATATGAAAGGAATCTTGAAGGTGCTACTGTAGTTGAGAAATCAATAATGGGTCAGTGCCAGTTACAAACATAAACTAGAAAGAGGACAATGCCAGTAGAGGTTTTGCGAAGAAACAATGAAGAGTCATATTGGCTTTGCACAAACTGAAACTGAAGCAAAGTAGAGCAGAATTTTTCAAACCATGCCCGAGGAGCTTGTTTGAGACCATACAACGATCGATCCAACTTGCACACTTCCAAAATAGAAGAGGAAAACATGTCGGGAGGAGGTTTCATGTATATGTCCTCTTTGAGATCCCCATGGAGGAAAGCATTTTTAACATCCATCTGCTGAAGTGGCCAACCCTGTGAAGCTACGATAGAAATAATAGTACGGACGGTAGTTATTTTGGCTACAGGACCAAATGTTTCCTCATAGTCAACCCCATACTCTTGTCTATTACCTAGAGCAACCAATTTGGCCTTATACCGATCCAAAGTCCCATCTGAGCGAAGTTTGACAGAATAAACTCATTTACACCCAATAGGCTTCACTATAGAAGGACATGCAACTATATCCCAAGTGTGATTCTCTTGAAGAGCCCAAAGTTCCTCTTGCATTGCTTGTTGCCAACAAGCATGCTTAGCTGCCTGTGAGTAAGCGGATGGAAGTGAAATAGAAGATAAAGCAGCGCTAAATGATGTATGGAAAGAATCATACCGAGGAGGAGGACGAGAAACTCTTGTAGACCGTCTCGGAGCTAGTGTAGCAGAATCAGATGGTGGATCTGGATCAGGAAGGGGGGGTTGCACAGGGTGTCGTTCATATACAAAGCTAGGCTTTAAACGTTCAATACTAGGAGATAAGTCATCAAAACTAGGTAGAACAACAATCTCAGGTGGTGACTCAACCTGAGTTAGAAAGAAGGATTGATTTTCAAAAAAAAAAAAAACATTCCGAGAAACACGAAGGCGTTTAGAAGAAGGATCATAGAAAACAAAGCCTTTGTGGTTCGTGCTATAGCCCATAAATGCACATTTAACAGATTGTGGAGAAAGCTTATGACGTTCATGGTGAGGCAAATGGACTAAACAAACACAACCAAAGGTATGCAAATGCCCATAGTGTGGATGTTGATGATAAAGACGAAAGTAAGGAAACTCAAGATTTAATGTTTGAGAAGGTAAACAATTAATGAGATAAACTGCAGTAGATAATGCTTCAACCCAAAAAAAATAGGCGGAACTGAAGATTCAAGCAATAAAGTACGAGTGACTTCTAATAGATGGCGATTCTTTCGTTCCACTAGACCATTTTGCTGAGGAGTATAAGGACAGGAACGTTGGGAAATTATGCCTTTATGATTCAACAATTCATGAAAAGCATTAGACATGTATTCTCCATCGGAGTCAGATCGAAGAACCTTAATAATAGCAGAAAATTGAGCCTCGACATATGCAAGAAAGGTCTTAAAACCTGAAAAAACTTCAGATTTAGAATAGAGAAAATAAATCCAAGTGAATTGACTATAGTCATCAATAAATGTGACAAAGTACTTATATTGAGCATGAGAAATAACAGGTGTGATCCCCCATACATCACTATGGATAACATCAAAGCATTTTTTAGCACGAATACTGGCAATAGGAAAAGGAAGAAGTTTACTTTTTCCTAATTTACAAGTAGAACAATCAAAGGAAGGACAAAGTGGTTCGTATTGCCCAAGGACCCAGTTTTCAGCAAATGTGATAAAATAGCAGAACTGGGATGCCCCAAGCGCTTATGCCACACTTCACTTTTATTAACAACAGAAGAACAAGCGAAAGCAACATTACTAGCACTGGAAATATGCAATGGAAACAAACGTCCTACTTTAAGCCCCTTCACGATCACTGTCCCGGACACTTGATCCTGCACACAACAACCATTACGAGAAAAATGTACATCACAATTATTTTCTACTAATTGTCCAACTGAAAGAAGATTAGTAGAGAGTGCAGGAGACACAAAAGCATTGCTGAGAGTAGAGGTAATATCTCCAACAGCAGTAATGGGTAAAGTATGCCCATTAGCAACTTGAATATGTTCTGAACTGGTATGGGCGAACATTTCTCAGCAAATTAGCTGAGCTAGTCATATGATTTGATGCTGCAGAATCAATAAGCCAAGGTTTAGTTGAAGAATTGCCATTACCTTGAAGCCCCAGAGCTGAGAAGGCAGAAATAATCATTTGTTGTACCATTTCAGGAGTAAGCACTGTCGATGCAGCATTCTGATTAGCTACTGATGTCGGTGTCGCAACAGCAGTAACTTGACTAGTGACCTGGAAAGCAGTAGTGTTGCGTGTTGGGGGTCGAATTGAACATTCTTTGATGATAAGTCTTGGCTGTTTACAGTAATTACAAAATTTCCTGGTACAATTTGCAGCAATGTGACCATAATTCTTGCAACTAAAGCACTGAACCTTACTCATATTACTCATATCCCTACCCTTGCCTTTCCCTTGAGCCAAAAAAGCCATAGGCGTTGTGGTCATCTTATCTTGCTCAAGAGTACCTTGTGTAATAAGGCGCTGTTCTTCGTGAAGCACCTCACCAAAACACACATCCAAGTTCGGAGAAGGATGGCGATTCATCAAATTAAATCGAACACTCTCAAAATCTGAGCGCAACTTCATCAAAAATTGCTCACATTTGCTAATCTCATGAACAGCCAATACATCAGGGAGAGAATCTTTAGACACCGTAGCACAAACAATTTCAGAAAATTCAGCCCATAAATTCTGAAAAACAGAAAAATATTCCTGAATAGACAAACTTCCTTGATTGTAACTGGCTATCTCACACTCCAATTGGAATCTCCTAGCAGAGTTTGTTTGAGAATAAACCTTTTTCAAAAATTCCCACATAGTTTTGGCAGTTTTATATGGGCATAAACTAAGGATAATTTTAGGATCACATGACCCAATAATCCAAGACATCACCCTAGCATCTTTGACTTTCCATTGGGCCAATAGATTAGTATCTGTAGGTTCTGGAACAGTACCATCTATATGGCCCCATAACTCCTTCCCAGTCACAAACAATTGGAATTGAAATTCCCATGTTGTATAATTTTTTCCAAAAAATTTAACACAAAAATTCAGAGTTGATAGCTGCCATATCAAAGCACTCAAAATGAAAGTAAATACACTACTAAACCAAGTTCTCAGATTAAATACACGGAGAGAAAATCAACAAGATTTTACCAAATTACCAAGAACCACCAAGAATCTCGCAAACCACTGCTGCAAACCATGTCAGATTCCAACCTAAAACCAATTGACATAAAGTAGAATGGCCCAACAGATATATAAACCACATCCAAAATATTGAGGCAGGCAATGTGAGACTCTTAACACCCCCCTCCACAGATACTTGGACAACACAGGCGAACCTATCGAAGTAGGTAAAGAAACAAACAAGCCTAGCGAAGTAGGCGGGAAACAAATAAGTCTAGCGAAGTAGGCGGAGATAGGATCTTGGCTCTGATACCATGTTAAACTTCTGAGAGAATTTGACTGAAAGGCTGAATGCCTGTTCCATCTCTTTTCCCATTAATATATAGTTGTACATCGAGTAATCCTAGGCTAATTTTACTCTCTTATTATTATACAATAATGTATCTCCTAATTTCTCTCATTCTATAATTATATACATTGACTAAGGAAATATGCTAGCTATACAAAATTAATGCTACCTAGTTAATGCACGCTATATATGGCAACAAAGTTGAACCAGTCAAAAGATTAAGTTCATTATAAACTATTTTAAACACAAAATAAGCTAGTCCAAACACACACTAAAACCCATATTCATTTTGTTTTAATCATTATTCTTGTGATTCACCTGCAAAATACAAGAACCAATTTGAAAAATTTATGAGAACGTAGGGATATCCCAAGAATGTATGTCAAAACTGTCATGTACCGACGAATCAAATTTGACAATAGTTATAAAAAGTAAGAGGACACAAGAAACCATACATTGGGACAATGGCGGAGTGATTCGAACAATGTTGCTATTAATTGCATCAACAGCAAAGAGTTCACCATCCTCCTCAGAGACGCGGATCCTATGAGGAATGATCCCGATATCATTTCCTTCCACAACAGTCTCAACAACATAACCATTCTCAAATTGAAGAACATTCCCATCTGAAAAGCAACAACAAAATTGCATTTTACAAACACACCAGGAACCACAAGCATGTTATACCATACAGTATGCATATAAGAGGTAACCTGACTGAGGGGTCTTGGAGGTAGACCATTTCCATTTGAGAAGTGAAGAGAGATGCTTGATCAATGGTCCTGATAAATCAACACTATTTAGTTAAAGTAACCAAAGAGAAAGGGGGGGGGGGGGAACTACTTTGTAAACAGATTCTACTTTAAAGGGGAGAAAGAAAAAGGAAAAGGTTACATTTCATTGGAAATCAGCAGAATTAAGCATAACAAATTGGAAGGGAAAGAACAGATACAAAAAGGAAAATAATCCAAAAGTGCTTATTCAGAGTGGGTAGCTCGTAAAACCTCAAAAAGCATCAAACTTTAGCATACCCATTCGAAAACAAAAAAGAAAAAAGAAGAGAAAGATTAGGAAAAACCAAATTGTTGAATAAATGGGCAAACGGGGAAGTGAGTTTTTTTTTTTATAAAAATGAGTTTTTTTTTTTTTATAAAAAAAGTTTGTTTACCTGATGGAGCAGCATGAGCTTGAAAATGAAGAGAGCAAGTGAGAGCAAGTGCAGTGAAAGCATAGATGTGAAGGTGGTTTCTCATAGTTGTGTGAATGATGCGAGAGAAGGTGAGTTCTCAGTAGCTATGGAAGCCGAAGGCAGTGATGAAGGGGCATTTTGGTAATGAGTAGCACGAAATCTTTTCTAGCTTGATCAGTAGAAGCAAACAAGCGGAGTTGTTCTGGGTGCACTTTACGGTAGCTCCTTCGAGTTTGGGTAAAAACATGTTACAACAGGTTTTGGGTTTGGGTAAAAACATGTCATAAACAGGTTTTGAGATATTGGTTTGTTTTAAGGCGGGTCATATTATGTACCCTATTAAGTTTAGATATATCATATACTCAAATTTTTTATTTGTAATAGTAAAATTTTTTTAATAAGTTGTTTTTTTTATACATTTTATTTTTTTTTAGGCCATCATTATCGATTACTGCTGACAACCATTGATCACCGTGGGCCACCACTACCGGTTGAACTTCTGGTCACTGCTGTTGGTGAACTTCCAGCCACCGCCGCTGGTGAACTTTCGGCCATCGCCATCTGCCGTCGACCACCTCTGGCTACTGTTTTCCAAGGAAGCATGGACACGGCAAAAGGAGTGTCGTACCGGTGTCAGACACGTTTTCGACACCAGAGCGTCGACGACACGGCCAGACATGTGTCCGTACAGTGTCCCACCCTATTTTCAGAGTTTGCTTGTTGCACCGTCCTCCGACACGGCTCCGACAATGCCCGACATGGCTCGGACTCGCCCACAATGGCCCGGCCCATCGACACGGCCCACCTTTAAAAGGCCAGGTTTAAAGTTTGTTGTAGGCCTGTAGCTCTCTGTTCCTCACGTTGAAAAACTCCACTCTTCTTCCTGACTTCCTCTGTTCCTCACGCAGGCACGCAGCGGCAACATTCACAATGACAGTTTGTATTTTTCGGTCACCAACGTCCAACGCTCCAATAGTGCTACTCCATGACTACGACGTCGACGGACAAAGGCGTAAAGCTAATAAAAATCAAAGCTTTTAAGTTTTAAAAGAATAAGGTGATGGAACGGTTGTCATATATTGAGTTTTAAAATTACTTCATATATTACTCAAAGCTTCTATACTCAAATGTCATATATTGAGTTTGCTTTTTTGTTTTACTGTTTTAGTTTTATATACATTTTTTTGGGTGCTTTTGATTTAGATTCACCTTATAAGTTTTCTAATTTTAAAATTCACCTCATGTTACAGGTGAATAACTAATAATGATAATTGATCAAGTAAACCTCAGTTTAATGATACGTATATATTTTAAAATATATGCGTATGATAAATGATAAATTGATAATGCTTTTGTGAGCCCCTTGAAGCCACTGAGGTGAATTTTAAAATATATAGATTTGGTATAAAATAAAATAATGATAATTGATCAAGTAAAAATAACTAATAAGTGAGTGTTTATATCTTAAAATTTAATTCTTAAATTCATTTTATAATGTATAAATGTTTATATGTTTAACTTTTGGTGTTGATAATTTTAATCTTTGATAGGACAATGACTACATCAGCTGGTGCAAGCTCTAGCTCTAGTTCTACTATCATTAGTAGATTTGCAACTACTAAAATTAGTGATCAAAAAATCTTCTTTGGGCATATGTTAAGACTATAGAAAATAGTTCAATTACAGGTGGTGGAAACAAGAGTTGGTCTTGTAATTTTTGTTCTAAAGTTATTCACGGTTCATACTCTAGAGTTAGAGCTCATTTGCTTGGAATCCCTAGTAATGGGGTTGCTGGTTGTGTGAAGGTGAATGCTGATTATTTGGCAGAACTGAAAAAAAAATTGATGAAGAAGCTAAGAAGACATCAAAACCACCTCATGTTCCATTGCCTACAGAAAGTCAAAATGCCTCCTCAACCCCTAAAGGTTTGATAGGAAAAAGAAGAAAAATAGGTCCTTTGGAAGCAGCATTTAACAATGAAGAGAGAGCTCAACTTACTGCTAAAATTGCTACGATGTTTTATTCTGCAGGCTTACCATTTCATCTTGCAATAAACCTTTATTATATGAGTTCTTTTACTTTTGCTGCTAGTCATTCATTGTCTGGTTTTTTACCTCCCGGTTATAATGCTTTGAGAACAACCCTCTTACAACAAGAGAAAGTAAATGTTAAAAAATTGCTTCAACCCATTAAAGGTTTGTGGGCTTCAAAAGGTGTTAACATTGTTGCTGATGGGTGGATTGATGAATAAAGAAAACCTTTGATAAATTTTATGGCTACGAGTGAAGGCGGTCCTATTTTCTTGAAGGCTATTAATGCCTCTGAGGAGATTAAAAATAAACATTATATGGCTGGCTTGATTAGAGATGTAATCAATGAAGTAGGGGCTGAAAATGTAATGCAAATCATAACTGACAATGCTGCTGTTTGTAAAGCTGTGGGGATGTTGATTGAAGCTGACATTCCTTATATATTTTGGACTCCTTGTGTGGTACATACTTTGAATCTCGCGCTAAAGAATATACGTGCTGCTAAAAATACTGAAAATAATGAGATTACATATGCTGAGTGTCATCGAATCACCCAAATTGCTGATGATGCTTCATTTATCAGAAATTTTATTATGAACCACTCTATGAGATTAGCCATCTTCAATGTGTTTGTGCCATTAAAGTTACTTGCCACTGCTGATACACGATTTGCATCAGTTGTAGTGATGTTGAAATGGTTCAAACTCATAAAAGCATGCTTTGCAAGTGATGCGGATATCGGCAAGTGCACCGAATCGACAAAAGTAATAAAAAGTGAGTAGAGTATCGTCCCACGAGAATTAAGTTATTAATTACTAAATTAACTAAAAATAATACTATTTAAGCTAACAAAAAAAGAGTTGGTAAAAATTAAATTAAAAAGAAAAAGAAAAATCAGCAAACAATAAATCAAAGGGGTGAAAAATAATAGTATTAAAGTGTTATGGTTCAGATTTCACTTGAACTCTTTAGATGCACACTTAAATATTGATTTAACTATGTTCTATTTCAATAATTTATGGTCAATTCCCAAAATTAATTAATATTCAATCCCTTAGTATATTAATCCTCTTATGCTGATTGAAATAATTAATCCCTTAATCTAACCCCAATTAGAAAGGCATTATCAAGAATGAGGGAATTAAAAGAAAGACCACATAACCCACAACATCTATTCCTAACGATTGTAGAAGTTATGGTGTTTATCACAAGTTCTAGGTTCATGCAAATTTTTCTAAATCATACATAAACCCAAAAAATCATTCCCAAATTGGCCAGATTTAGAAAACCATTAAGAATAGAGATAAACACGTAAATCATGAAATAGAAATATAAATTAAACCCATAAAAAAAAGTTACATCATCCAAAAATAAGATTCATCATTCCCTTAACAATGGGAAATTAGTTACACATGGAAAAAGAAGAACACAAAAGGAAGAATATGACAAACTCCATTGTAGAAAGGTGGAAAGGTTGAAGAAAATATCTAATCTTCAATCCTAATTGCGCCCACACCACATTAGGGTTTGTGCCTCTTGACGTCTACTGCCTTCTCTCAAAGTGTCTAAGAGTATGTAAAAAGAAAAGTGTGAAAAGTGTCAAAGAGTGTGAAGAGTTTGGCAAGACTTTCTTTTTTATAAGAAATTCACGCTGCTGTTACGCGTTCAGCGCTCAGGCGCTCATCTTTCAGTGCTTAGGCGCTGGCCCACTAAAGTCATGGTGCAGCATACACAATTAGCGCTCAAGCGCTGGCCCATTAAAACAGGAATCCTCCAGCGCACGTTGCGCACTCAAGCGGTGAGAGCCCAACACTCAAGCGCTGGGCTTCTGAATTATTTTCTTTTCTTTTTTTCTGCTTCTTTAAATGCCTAGTCTTCTCCATGTGCAATTACCTACAAAAACACATAAAAATACATAATTAAAACATAATTTAAAATAACTAAAAATAAAAGAAATTTGAGAACAAACTCAGTCAAAAAGATTAAAAGAAAATGAAAACTCAAAACTTTGAACCGTAAAAATATGAATTTTTGCAGGTTCATCAGCAAGAAATGGTCATTAGTCCTGAGTGGAACTCTTATAGAGAAGATGATGTGGGAAAGGCTGCTGTAACGTCCTTTTTTGGGAGGGAATGTCACATTACAAATTACGATGCGGAAAACAAAAGTATAAGTTAAGACCCAGTTCATTAAATTATAATTAAACTTATTTGATTACAGTTGTATAAATAAAATGGTGAATATTTTTTCTTTAATTAATAAAATGTAGTGACGAACATAAGTACAATAAAGAGTAAGACAAAAGTAAAGCATATATTCGATCAACATGCATATACGTATATATATATATGTATAATTATATCAAATTTATTTAGTTACAACGCCCGATAAACAAAAAGTAAAACTATGCCTACCCAAAAGATCATACATGTACAACCCACCAAAATAATATCATCAGGCCCCAAAATGAACACAGATAGTCATTAGTAGCTATCTACAGTATCAGCCCCTATGAAGAAGGAGAAGGAACCGTGTCAGGGTCCTCCTCAGGATCTTCCTCATCGGAGGAAAACCTCATTGGAGCCACCGAATTACGGGCCGGAGCTCAGGCAGTAGAAAGGAATGAATCCTCCTGTGGGGTGTAATGAGGTTCACCCCATATGTCCCTAATAGGCATGTAAAATTCTAAATGTAAACGAACGCTGCAAGAGAATATCGGCAGATCATAACGCCCTCAAGCCAGCGACAATGACACGTCTCCCAAGTAGACACAGTGATCCGAACTGAAGTTAATATGCCAACAATCTGGGCTTCCAAAGAATGTCAAACGCACGTATCTCAAAAATCCCTATGGGCGTGCCGCCATGATCGAAAGCAGTGCTAGTCGAAGTCAAGCCAGAAACCCGGAAACTCGTGGACTTCACCCTCTTCACCGACATCTTCGATGGAATACAAATATAGATAGAAATAATAGAAATACATGAAAGAGGTAAGACATCCCACCATCATTACCAATTATGGCAGTAAGAAACAAAACGACGCGAAGCGCCCACATAACATTTCAAAAGTAATAATAATAAGCATTAAATAGTAGTAATAAATAATTAAGCAGTTTCAGGCAATTATACATTAGTAATGCAGCAGTTCCAATTATAAGAAGAATTACGTTCCAGAAAATATGTTGACTCACTATGCACATGCATACGATATCAAAATCCTACTCCATGGAGCTAGATACAAACAATCGGAGAGAAAGATCAGGAGACATGTCTACAACTCGGCTGCCACGGCCAAAGTGCTATAACTCATTAGTTTATCCACGTGCACATCAAGGCATTATACAGACATTCTTCACTAGATCGCGATATAGGACAGTGTCTCAATCTGGATCGTTGGTGCATTTGCATCGGTCTGCCTCATGGACGGAAGAGCTACTGACTGTCCATTGCGAGGTACCCGCACCCTGACGCCTCCAAGGTCAACAGTATGACCTACACTAGTCTACTCGCACCCGCACTAAGGTGTGTTCAATCTCCTAGGCAACATGACCTTAACAACAGTCCATCAGACTTTCACAATGCATAATGACTCAATGCATATTCATGTATATTTATCATTAACACACTTCTCCACAATATGCCTCAATTGGCCAAATTAAGCATCAACACATCATTGGTCCCTCTCATGGATCCACAATATCATATTATCGGAATCCAAATCAAATAATACACTTTCAAGGTTTAATTTGAATTCTCACTTTAATGTAGCATTTCTCATAAAGTTCGTCTCTAGAGGAATTCTCTTGATTAATTAAGTTCTCTAATGTAAATTTATTCACACTGACTTAGAAAATTATTCTAAGGATCTCCAAGTCTCACACTCTCTTTTTCTTTCTTTAATTAAAATTATCCTAAGTTTTATGATAAAATTTCATTCTTAGTTTTTTCTATTTTATGAATCCCTAATTAGTTTCTAACTATCTAATTACCAATTTTTAATCACTTGGTTATTTAAGTTTCAAGATTACTTAAAGTTACATAATTGAGCCCTAAGTGGTCCTAGAGGCCGTGGCCTATTTATGGGATTAGGTTCCCAAATTTTTCATCACCACATTACTTATCATACATTGGTTAATTGTTTTTCCATCATAATATAAAATTTCAACCCTGGGCACCCTAATCTAGGGTTATGGCTGTGAGCCATATTGAAGGGGGTAAGGAACTCTTGCCTCCATTTCATGCTTCCAATCAATCCAAACCAATCAAGATCATCAATTTATACATACATTTAAATCAAACAAATCATACATGACAAAATCAATACATAATCATCAAAATCACACATTACAAAGAGTAACCCTAACAAGGGTTTCTCACAACCAACAAGCAATACAAGTCTCCTACTACCAATAGAGGTTGAGAGAGATAATCTTCCTCTTACCTAGAGGAGAAAACAAGCAATGAAACTCTCTTGAAGCTCCTAGTGAAATTCGGATTCACTCCTCCATAAACCCTAGAAAATACAACTCCATCAAATCAACACCAATACTTGAAAAAGAGAAGATAAAAGATGACCTTAAAAACAAAAATGGAGAGGAGAGGGTGAGGAACCAAGAACCTTATCCTAAAGCCTCAAACTTGAAGCTTGAAGAAGATGATGAAGATGGAAACTTTTCAAGAAATCTTCAACTAGAGAAGTGTTTAGAATGTAAAGGAGATTAAGAAAATGTGGTTGGTTGAAAATTTTGTGATGGTGGAGTGCATGGAAGAGGGCTAGCCGTGTGGGTTGGTGTAGAGAAAAGGAGGAGAAAATGAGAGGAAGATAAAGGTAGAGAGAGAAGTTGATAGTAAAGTGAAATGAGCTTTTAGGGTTTTTGAAATTAGAATAGATTTGTTAATTAAATGAAACACAGTTCTTGGCTCCAAAAAGGGGGCTCTTTGCCATGTGGGGAGGGAGGAGAGAAAGGGAGTGTTTAGGTTTTTTGAGAAGCTTGGGAGCTTTTCTAATAAAGAAGGATTTGATTAGACATAAAGTGGATTACATTTAGATAAGATAATTAGGTGATAAAGTAATTAAAATAATAGGGTGATTAGGATTTTACTACAAGTTATTACCCAATGGATAATTGTTACAGTGCACAAAGCTAATATTAATTATCCAACGAATAATGGAGCTATCGTAAAATTTTAGTTAACGGTGCGAACAGAGATTTTATTTATCAGATAAAACCTCAAAAAACATAAACATCGTAAATTGTATCCGGCCTCGGGTTTAGTAACATCCACTGTCGACGTTTCCACAGTTCAAAATTTACCAGTCTCAGGGAAAACATTTCATTTTCCCGGTTCCGCTCAGCGTGCACGTAAAACGAAAAATATACTAAAATATTCGATATTTCCAAAAAAATCCACAAAAATTCTCAAAAATCAAAAATATTAGAAAATGACTATTCATCATGAAACTAATAATTTTTGGGGTGTTTCACTGACCCTGCTCAATGTGCACACAAAATGAAAAATATACTAAAATATTTGACATTTCCAAAAAAATTCACAAAAATTCTCAAAAATCACAAATATTATAAAATGACTATTCATCACGAAACAAATAATTTTTGGGGTGTTTCACTGACTTTGCTCAGTGTGCATGTAAAACGAGGAATACACTAAAGTATTTGACGTTCCCGAAAAATTTCAAAAAAATTCTCAAAAATCATAAATATTATAAAATAATTATTTATGATGAAACAAATAAATTTCACCGTATTACAGCTGCAACAACAAAGGCTTTTATTTTAGATGATTTGTGGTGGGATAAAATTGAGTACATCATTTCTTTTACAGATCCAATATATGACATGCTTCGATTCTGTGACAAAGATGTTCCTACTCTTCAATTGGTATATGAAATGTGGGATACAATGATAGAAAAAGTGAAAGTAGCAATTTATCGACATGAAGGAAAGAGGGGAAATTAGCCATCAACATTCTATGAAGTAGTTTATGATATTCTCATTAATAGGTGGACTAAGAATAACACCCCACTCCATTGCATGACACATTCTTTAAACTCAAAGTAAGTTTACACTTTATTGATTATTATTAAAATTTATAACAATGTAACATATTATTAACTATTACTTTGCTTGTAGGTACTATAGTAATCAATGGCTTCAAGGGGCTCCAACTAGAAAACCTCCTCATCAAGATGATGAAATTTCTGTAGAAAGGAACAAGTGTATTAAGAGATATTTTCCTAATTCTGATGATAGAAAGAAAGTTGCTATTGAGTTTTCTAGATTCTCATCAACTGCAGATGTGTTTTCTAGTTTTGTTTCGGTTCAAGATAGGTGGGAGTTAGATCCTACATCTTGGTGGGTGAACCATGGAGCTTCTGCACCTTTACTTCAAAAACTAGCTTTAAAGCTTCTTGTGCATCCCTGTTCTTCATCATTTTGTGAGAGAAATTGGAGTACGTATTCCTTTATTCATTCTGTAAGGAGAAACAAGATGAATCCAACAAGGGCAGAAGATTTAGTATATGTACATACTAATCTTCGATTATTGTCTAAGAGATGTGAAGCATATAAGGTTGGAGAAACTAAGATGTGGGATATTAGTGGAGATGCATTTGAACCATGTGATAATGGTCCTGGTCTTCTTGAAGTTGCAAATTTATCATTAGATGAGCCAGATTTGGAATCCGTATTATTTACAGATGATGGACATGGAGGAGAAGAGATTGACACTACTCATATAAATTAGTAGTTTTTTCATTTACAGATTTGGAAGCCATATTTTTTTTTTTTTACTTTATGTTAAGGATTTGGGTTTTTATGTTAAGAATATGTCTTTTCATGATTATAACACATTTATTTTATGTTTTATTATATAACATGTCCTAGTCGTGTCGTGTCCTATATTTTTTGAAATATGTCGTGTTCGCCGTGTCCGTGTCATGTCGTATCCGTGTCCCATGTCGTGTTCGTGCTTCCTAGCTGTTTACCTTTTAAAAATGACACAACTGTGTAAATAATATCAGTTAAAATTATATCTGTCTTTATATTTTTTCATAAATAATTGTGCTTACTGAATTTTTTTTCCTAAAATTATAACTATTGAAAAATCTTATAAATTTTAACTGATAATATTTATACAATTATACAACCTAAAAAAACTAGAGGTGACTGGTTTTCCCAAAACTATAATTGTGTTTGTTGAAAAATCTTATAAATTTTAACTAATAATATTTATACAGTTATAC
Source organism: Ormosia semicastrata (assembly GCA_029884595.1). Classification (NCBI taxonomy): domain Eukaryota; kingdom Viridiplantae; phylum Streptophyta; class Magnoliopsida; order Fabales; family Fabaceae; genus Ormosia; species Ormosia semicastrata. The sequence continues at coordinate 3,567,113 of JAQQTO010000051.1, read as the reverse complement.
AACTTAAAAAAAACTTGGAGGTGGCCGATGGTAGCCGACAAGTAACATACAATAGTTTGTTAATCGATGACAGTGGTGGTGGTAGTATGTAAAAAAAAATATAAAAAAAACCTAAAAAAAAAACCTTAAAAAAAAAAAAGAAACACTAATTGATCTAAGTCATTGATTTATTTTATGAATAAATCAATGGTTTAGATTTGGAGCTGGACCATACACCCTCTTTTAGAGGGTGTATATTAGACACCACTAACTTTTGGGTCTAAAGGTACCAATTCATGTGTTGTAGACATCATCCATCAAAGTTCAACTTCTTCTTCTAAGTCGAAATCTTATCATACACACACGCAGATCCGTATGACAAGCTGTCCAGAAACGTTCTCCGCCATAAACCATCGAATCTGGTGGTCTTCCACCCAACCTTGATCACGGCAAGCACAACGTCGTTGTCTAACCACCGCGCACTGTCCACCACCATGCGCGAGACAGATCCAAGACCACCTCGTCATGCAAAAGCCACCACGCCTAGTCGTGCATCGCTACCCAAATCCACGAGCTTTGCCTTCGTCTCAGCACAAGCAGTTGTGTGCCATTAGTCCCCATGGCCCCCGTCTAGCAGCTTGTTCCACCCACACCACCCGCGAGCCACCGCGCTTCCCCAGTCCTCACGACCCAGATCCATCACGCACTAAACCACCTTGCATCGCGCGCCACCTCTATCACACCACAGCCACCGCACCACCGAACTCGGCCCTACAACTTATGACCTTTGCTCTGTCATCCTGTTCCACGCGCTCGACCCTCACCGGCCGAGATGCACCCAACTAGCCTCCACTGCCTGAAGACGCCAACCGTCAGAGCCACAACTCAGACGCGAGCCACCAGCCTTCACCGCCACTCGGAGCAACTTCAGGCGAGGTGCGATGGCTCCTAGGTGGTCCGGTTGATGGCGCAGTTTGGTCTTCGAGCAGACAGCTAGCTGTGGGAGCTGCATGGAGGGGTTGTCATAATAATTTCATTTCTATTAAGGGTCGTTTTCAAATATCCCACTTTTATTGTTTACTTGATCAATAGATAACTAGTAATTATTTATAATCATCCATTATATTTTCAATGAATCTAACGATCCATAAAAGAAGGACCATAGATGGACCATTGACTTAAAGGTCCATGTTAAAATAACCATTGAGATATAGAGTGTGTTTGGTTTAGCATTTGTCTCTCCTAAACTCACTTTTAACTTGCTCCAACATGATTTTGTTTTTTTTGTTTTTGTAAATATGTTTGGTTATTTGTTTGAAATCAACTTTAAACTCATTTTTGGTCTCTAACTCATGTTTGCTCAAAAGTAAGATTGGGTTATAACTTGTATTTATGACTTATGCTATGCACAACATAATTAGAAGAAATGTCAACATAACTAATTAATTTATATAATTTTAGTCGATTTGAATTCTGGATTTTATATTCTTTTAATATTGGTTTTTGAATTTTTATTCATTTTTTATCACTCATTTGAATTTTAGTCTTTACCATTAAGATATCAATCTTTATATTTTCTATTCATTTAAGTTTTGTTCCTATAATGCCTATCATTAAGGTCTTGATCTTTATTTGAGAAATGCTAGCAATATACTATTTTAAACATTTATTTCAACACTTACTTTACTATTAATCTACATCATGCACTTAAAAAAATTATTAATGAAGGAATGCTAGTAACACTTATTTTTAGACCAATAATAAAATAAGTATTTAAATGAATATCTAAAAGAATATGTTGCTAAAATTTTTCTCTTTTTTTTTTTTTGCATAAACGAATGATTGTCATAGTTTCCAATTATTATGCCATCAGTCCTGATTCATAAATAAAATCTAAATATGTGAAACTATAGAAATTGATATCATATATATATATATATGGATAAAAATCTAAATTAGGTAAAACTATAGAGATTAATTGTTTATTTAAATTTATTTAAATAATATTTTCAAATATTTAGATAAAAATATATCTATTAATTATAAGGCATCAATATAAAAAGAAATAAAATATATAACAAAATAATTTAAAAATAAAAATAAAAATTCCATTAATAATTTATCATTTAATAAACCTTATATAAAGGATTTAAGCATTAATAGGACCACCAATTTATGTAATAAGAAAATAATTGCATAATAATAATTAGTGTGTATATATAAAAAATCATATACTATTATAAAAATAAATATTCATCTCTTTTAAATTGTCACCCCCTTCTCAAGGCTATACCAAACTAATCCTTAATGTAAAAATTTTAGTTTTGTTAATAGTCATTTTTGTGTACCCTTGAGTAAAAAATTCATGGATAAAATTATAATAAAAAATTATCCCTTAATTATTCACCTATATTTTTGAAGAGTAAATCAAATTGAGCCTTAATACAAAATTTTAATCATTTTTTATAATCATTATTGTATACCATTAAAGATTTAATGAAAAGTTCATTAATAACACTTACATGTAAAATTATATTTAAAATCAATCCCTTAATTTCTAACTCTGTTATCAAAAGTATACCAAACAATCCCCTTATACCTTTTACCAAAAGAAATAATCTTATATTAATAGATGTTACAATAACAGAGAAAAAGAAAACCTAAAAAAAAAAATTCAATAACCCTTTAACTTAATAAAGTAAGTTCCTCCATTAGAAAAATTGAGTTTCTTGAAACATTTTTTTTTCTTGAGCTATATTTCTTTCTGTGTGAAAAAAATAAAGATATTTGAAATAAACAATTTGTCTATATAGTTTCTTACAATCTAGATTTTGGATTCCATAGTTTTTTTTTAATATCAGTTATTGTATTTTTACTTATTTGAATTTTGTTATTGGTGTATCACTCATTTTTATTTGATGGATCACTCATTTAAATATTTGTCCATATCATTAAGGTGTTAATTCTTATATTTTTTACTTATTTAGATTTTAGTCTTTTTAATTTTTACTCATTAAGATATTAATTCTTATTTTTTATGAAATATTAGTTATTATAATTTTTAGGATATGATAGTATTAAATTTAATTTAAAAATATAAATCTTGTCACTAATATGTTTCTTTAATCTAAAATATATTTATGTTAATTCTTTACTATCTTCCTCAAAATTATGTTCCTATTTATAGCAAAACTTAAAAAAAATAAAAAAACTCTTAAATAAGAAATTCTTAGCCACAAGATTTTTGCTCTGAATTATATTATCATTATAGGAGTAAGAAAAAGCAAAGAAAAAAAAATATATATATATAAAAAAAAAAGAATCTGATTCATTAATATATTTTTGGTTTTATTTCCTTCGAAAATTCCGAAAATTGTATTGGCATGACAAAATTTGACCCAGAAAACAATGAGAAACTGGTCAAAAATGGCCACTCCCTCCACGTCACCATCTTCAAACACGTGTCCTACCCTGACTGGTTGACCCACGTACAGCTCTCTCCCACACGAGCAACGCCAAAGCTGCAACCCATTCTTCTATTAGAATTCGAAGCTCCATTCTTTAGATCCAGTTCTCACCGTAGCGAACGTAACCCTCTTCTTCTTTCTCTTCCACCTCTCCGATTCCGAATCGGAATCGCATCCCTAATTATTATTATTTTTTCTTAAAAATTCTCAATTGATCGCAGATCTTCAACAAAACCGGTAAATTTTCTCTCACTTCGATTCGATCCGTTCCGTTTCGGAGAATTCATAGATTCACAGATCTGTGTTGCGGATTTGAATTTCTGGCATTGTTCGATCTCTGTTTGTTTTCTGTGATTCGTTTTCTGCTTTTGCGCATGCTTGCATGTGCGTCAATGCTGTCGAATTCCAGTTTGCGTTGTGTGTGAATTGTCGATTGTTGGTGTGCGATTAGGGTTTTGAATTTGTGCGCGAGTTCAGATTGGTGTTATTTTTGTGTTTATTGAAATGCTTTGACACAGATCTAGCTGCATCGCGTGTGGTCGTATTGCTTAGCATGTTTTGCTCGATGGTTATTTTTTCATTTTTATTTTTTTGTGATGAATGTGCATGATATGTGATTGTCTCTGGTTATCTGATTGGTTTACTTGTTTTATTATATATATTTTCCAGATAATTCATTGCATTTACCAAAAGTTTGAATCAGCAAAAAAGTTATCATTGATATTTCTTTCTGGTTTTATGCAAGCTGGTAATTTTAATTAATATATGAAGCATTGAACGTTGTTTATTTATATTAATTAATGGGGTGCTTGACTTGCTTGTAGAGATGCACAATCTTTTAATTCAGGAACTTTCTCCACAGCTGAAAGGGATCCTTTTTCCTTTTCTTTCTCCTTTTTTTTTGGTTTGGTAATTTTGGTTGTTTTAGACGGTGTCATTGTTTATTTTGTGTATGGTTGAATGCTCAAACTCAATATAATCTCTGAAGTCTATATGTTTTAAGTTTCTTAATTTAATGGGCCTCTTGGCAAGCTGGTTATTACACTTGCAACCAATATGGGAACTATTATAATGGGTTTTGGTGACTAGATCTTAGGTCTAGGAAGAGATTTCAGGTGAAACTCTTGCTTTTCCTGCTCCCTCCTAACCCTATCCAACAAAAGAAAACGGAAAGAACTAAATGAACAATAATTATGCCTATTTTTTGCCTTGGTTTCATTTATTTGATAAGTTGTCATTTGGATGCTGGGGTGTGCTTGTGAAGTATTAGTTTTTGTTTTTCTTCCCTGTTTGGGGATCCACTGATGCGTGCATTATAAATGTCTGGTGCAGGTTAAATTGGTGTAGTTTGGTAAGATGGGAGGTGGATTTAGAGTGCTTCACTTAGTTAGACCGTTTCTCTCATTTCTTCCTGAAGTTCAGACTGCTGATAGGAAAGTGCCATTTAGGGAGAAGGTCATATATACTGTGATCTCTTTGTTCATTTTCCTGGTTTGTAGTCAGCTCCCTCTGTATGGAATACACTCAACAACAGGTGCAGATCCATTTTATTGGATGCGTGTTATCCTTGCTTCAAACCGTGGAACTGTTATGGAGCTTGGAATCACCCCCATTGTGACTTCTGGGCTGGTGATGCAACTTCTGGCTGGGTCAAAGATCATTGAAGTGGACAACAATGTTCGGGAGGATCGTGCTCTCTTGTAAGTATCTTTCTTTGTATATCTTATATTCTTTCTTTGTACGTTATATTTTTCCCTTTTCCCCATGCCAGTAATTCCAGCTGGTTGCATTTGTCGTTGTCAGTTTGTCATAAATTGCTTCATTTAATGGTGGATAAAATTTAATTAGCATGTGCACTGCGTTATGTCTTATGGTTGTCAGTTCTTCACCATTTCTACATATTTTCTGTTGAGGTTTTGCGCAGCTATATGGTGGCAAATTTTGTTTGCCCTCATTTTCCTTGTTATATGCTGCCTATTGAGATAAATTCCTTTATTCCCCCAGAAATGGTGCACAGAAGCTACTTGGCATCTTGATAGCTGTTGGAGAGGCAGTTGCCTATGTTCTTTCTGGGATGTATGGTAGTGTGGGCCAACTTGGAGTAGGAAATGCTATCCTCATCATCATCCAGCTCTGTTTTGCGGGTATCATTGTGATATGTTTAGATGAGCTCCTTCAAAAAGGATATGGTTTGGGCTCTGGAATTTCTCTATTCATTGCTACTAATATCTGGTAAGTTTTATGGTCTCTTTTTTTTTTTGGGCTATTAATAAGTGTTTTTTCCAGCATTGGGCTTTGATACTTTTGCTGTTTTATAGCCACTATTAAACAAAGTATATGGCCTTTTATCAAAAACTTAGAAGGAATTTTCTCATTATGTTGCAGTGAAAACATTATATGGAAGGCATTTAGTCCCACCACCATTAATAGTGGGAGGGGAGCTGAATTTGAGGGTGCTGTTATTGCTCTATTCCATTTGTTGATAACTAGAACCGACAAGGTTCGTGCCCTTCGTGAGGCATTTTACCGGCAGAATCTTCCCAATGTAACAAATCTGCTTGCTACCATCTTGATCTTCCTAATAGTGATATACTTCCAAGGTTTCCGTGTGGTTTTACCTGTAAGGTCAAAGAATGCCCGTGGACAGCAGGGTTCATACCCAATCAAACTGTTTTATACCTCCAACATGCCCATTATTCTTCAGTCTGCCCTCGTTTCCAATCTGTACTTCATTTCCCAGGTAGTGGGATTTTATGATGGTAAATTGCTACTTGGAGTAAATTTTTTGTTACTGTTTTAACAATATGATTTTGCTGGATTTCTACAGCTGCTACATAGAAAGTACAGTGGAAACTTTTTTGTAAATCTGTTGGGCAAATGGAAGGAAACTGAATATGGAGGTGGTCAGTCCATTCCTGTCGGTGGTATTGCATACTACATCACTGCGCCATCCAGGTAAGAGAAGTGCTTCCATTCATATGGTTCATAATCATATAAAATTCTGTGACTTGTTTGTTATACTAATATGATCTAAAACTTCAATCAATTATATATTTATTGTTCTTAATTAATGTGCTGCTAACTCTAATTTGAGTTTTTACTCTATTTTTTTTGCAGCTTAGCTGATATGGCAGCCAATCCTTTCCATGCATTGTTCTATCTTGTGTTTATGTTGTCAGCTTGTGCCTTGTTCTCTAAAACTTGGATTGAAGTCTCTGGTTCATCTGCTAGAGATGTTGCCAAGCAGCTGAAGGTACTGAGAAACATGCTTTTTTGCAAATTCATTTTTTCGTTTTTACCTGTAGCTTCAGTACTATGCAATATAATGAGCCTGTTTTCACATCATGTGTTCATAAGAAAAGTTCATCTGTTTGGTAAGCCTGTTTCTAGTACTTTGCAGTATGATTTATAATGTTGTCAGATGTTGAAAGTCTTGTTTCCCAATTGACATGACTGGATAATCTCCACTTAAAATACATGAAGCAGAATATTAGCCAGGATTGGGTCTTAAACGCTATCTTTAGAAGCAATACTGTGTCTAAAAACTATATTATTTTTAGCTTCATGGCAACTTTATTAGTATTGCTTTTTGTAAGTTGATCAGAGTCTTATCGCCATGCACTCTGTTTTAACACATGGACATTGATCTTTGTTGTAAATTTCATGAATGAGCTGAATCTATTCTGTTTGGTTTTTAAAACTTCTTTTGTCATAACATTGTTTTTTAATTTGCAGGAACAACAAATGGTAATGCCTGGACACCGTGAGTCAAACTTGCAGAAAGAGCTGAACCGATACATTCCCACTGCTGCCGCATTTGGAGGCATGTGTATTGGTGCCCTGACAGTGTTGGCAGATTTCATGGGGGCAATTGGTTCAGGGACAGGAATATTACTTGCAGTAACAATCATCTATCAGTACTTTGAGACATTTGAGAAGGAGAGAGCTAGCGAGCTTGGCTTCTTTGGTTTTTAAGCTCTGCTTAGCAATTACTGTTGGTGACACAATTCAGCTGTCCCGCGCCCACAGTTTTGTTGTATTGACGGATGGTTGTAGGTCGTTTAACACAGCAAGGGGGGAGGACGAAGATTAGCTTGTTATCACCTTTTCTCAACTAAGTACGAAGTAGTATATCATTGTAAACGTTTTTGGATTTCGTCTGAATATACTTGTGTTCATTTAATTTGTCCAAGTCTGACAGCACGGGTTAAAAGTGCCTAGTATTTGATATTAATTTTCTCGATGTGCATGGCAGTAGTTTTTACATATATATTTCTTTTGAAAGAGTTTGTTATTTTGTGTAACGACATACCAATTAAAAAGGAATAGGTTGGCGTAGCTGATGCTAATGAGCCTCATTTTTGTCACTGGCAAATGACAATCTTAGTTCATCCAGAAAGTCTCGGACTTTTCTTGTGAGAAAAAAATTGGCTGCACCCTTGTACTTGCTTGAATTGAGTTCCCTTCATAAGTTCAAGTTGTGAAGGAAACATTTGAAACTAATTAGCAAAACTTGAGTATTTCACTATTTCTATTTTTTAAGAAACATATTTGAGGAGATTAGATATGGAACATATGGTTAAGCAGTCATTTTTTGATAAGGGGGTTTATGAGCAGAGGTGTTAGTGATTCATTTTGTTTAGATATGGAACATATGGTTAAGCAATCACTGTTCCCATTTTTTTTTCCTTTTTGTTTTGTCTCTTTTGGGTAGCCATGGGTGGGGAGAAGGGGGTTTATGAGCAGAGGTGTTAGTGATTCATTTTGGTTCGGTTTGAAACTCAAACTCAAAACAAAGCTATTTCATTGAACTACAGCATTTAGAAACCAGACGGACTATAGGAACTTATGGATCCCACCAAATCAAACCATTGGTCCCAAACAATTCTGTTTCAAACCATCTCTTAATTCCACATTAGAAGATACAAGACATAAAATGTAATTTAAATAATTATACGAGCATTTTGTAAGTTAATTATATTTACTAGCTAGTACATAAATATTAACAAGAAAAAGTCGACAACCCTTAAACAGTAGTAATAAGTCACTAAGCAACTCAACGGTACAATATATATAAAATTGATCACAAAAAAACATACACACAGAGGCCTTTCAAACCAGCCAAGTGATGATAATCCATACCAAAGTAAGTTTCTGTGTTGTGGAAGGGCCCAAATAAACTTTGTGTTTTGGGTCCCTTTGTTTGGAGTTTGGACTTTCCTCCCATTATCATGCACATTTTGACCAACCCAGACGAAACGGCAGAAACTAAGAAAAATTTCTTCCTTAGACCCCCCCCCCCCCAAAAAAAAAAAAAAAGAGACATTTCTTTCTTCTTGCGGCTTTTTTATCAAATCAAGCATTTGTTAGTAAAATTATTTATTAAATTATTATTTTTAAACTATTTATTAAATTATTATTATTTTTAAATTATTTATCAAAATATCACTCTTTTAAAATTATATATCAAATTATCACTCTTTTTGTCTCTACATGACTTTTTTTTAATATTATCTACCCAATTAGGATGTCTGCAAAGTAGGATGGCGATATCCACGTAGGTTGTCTTGTAACACGCTTAGAAGCAACCTCGTGGATGGATCGTCATCCTACTTAAGACATCCTACTTCACGATCTGATTGGCTTAACAAAAAAACACCACCTTTGTTGGCGTAACCATTTGAATTATACATAAAATTTAAATTTACATTTTTATAAATTATTTAAATTACTTAATAAAATTTTGTAAGTATTTATTAATGAGTCCATATTAATTACGAATTAAAATATAAAATATAAAATTAAAAAATTGACAAATTTAATATGTTGGTAATATTTAATATTATTTTAGTTATTATGAGGATTTATTAATTAAAAACACATATGCTTCTTTTTTTGTTATTTTTTAAAAATTTATTATTTCAATTTATTTTTCATTTTAAAAAACAAATGAGGTATTAATTATTTTTTTTAATTTTGTCTTTATTTATGATTTTTAATATTTAAAAAATAATCTAATCAAATGTAAGTACATATCTTATTATTGAAATTATTTAATATATTTATTTATTTTTACACAAATATTTTAAACAACATATAAAAAGAAATAAATGATATATCCTTTAGAAAATACGTATCACTTTTAGGTTGTATTTGGTTAATATATTCCTTAAAACAAACTTCAATGACTTTTCTTTTATTATTAGTCAAATTATAAGAAAAGTGAGTATTGATGATATGGGTATTAAATGCTTCCTAAAAAAGTCTATTATTAGTCATATCAATTGAATTACTATTACATTAATTCAAATAAATAAATGAAATATTTTGAGTAGGATTCGGATGATAGTGAGTAGGATTCGGATCCTAATAATCTCCCTCCTAAATTTTTAGTAATTCGAATTAGTAAAAATTTCGACAGAGTTTTTCTTAAATGTTGGACCTCCCTAAAAGCACATGATCCTGTTTAATGCAACCAGTTACTAAAATCTTTAATAAAATCTAAAACAGTGCGAAAAATATATATAATCTAATCTAATAAGGGTACCAAACTCACAAGAAGATATTATCAATAGTCTTTTACATAAAATCACTAAATATAATTACATGTCAATGTCAATGAAATGGGCCCGCATCAAAATGCGGTGGCCTGTGAGATGGTTCGAAGAGGGGACCTTTGTGATGGGTATGGTGGGTAACCCAGTGGTGAGTAAGGATGTGGTGGGTAACCCCGTGGTGGGTAAGGATATGAGGGGTAACTCGGTGGCGGGTATGGATACGAGGTAAGGGTATGGCAGGTAATATGCAGGTGGTGATTGAGTAGGGGGTATGTAGCAGTGGTATGAGGCTGAGTGGGGGTATGTAGCAGCGATAGGAGGCTGAGTCGTATGCTGGCTGGTAGAGCTGGAGTCCTCGGGATGTCGAAGTCGTGTCCGAGTGCTCGCCAATTCTCTCCTCTGTCTACGTCGTGTTCCCTGTTGGCTGGACTCCTCGGGCGGTCCTGAAATGTCGTCTGCTGCTAGAGCTGGACGCAGCTGTTCCATCGTAATGCGGTCATGCTCCCGCAATGAGTGTAAAATCTGTGTAGCAGCCTCTCGAGTGACAGTGTCAGTAGTTGAACTGAGCAAATAATCTGTAATATCTGCCTAATAAATAGATATAATTTATGTCATTATGCTGAATACAAAATACATATAGTCACTAACAAATTGGTAAAGAGCTTACTGCATTCCTAATAGATGCGCTAGTGGGAGCAATCCAGCATCTGGTAATTGTTTTATACCAACGTATGTACTCAGAACGCGAACTAAGGGGTGCGACCAATAGGACTCCCCTAACAAGCTTCTTCATACGACTATCCCAGGTGGCTATATAAACAGCATGTGTAGTTGGTCAATCCTCATCATGCCTACCTGCCAATGTAACCGAGTGCAATCTGTTTGGCTGGAGCGGTCTCCGTGGAATGGGCTGGTCAAGACCAAACTGGCACATGACGTGGTCTGGCTGGTGCCACTCAACAATGTGGAAACATATGAGAGGGACCACAGCCAGTGCTATGTCCCTACCAGCCACACAAAAATGTGGCAATGTTGCCACCTGCTCATCCGTGTATGGTTGCCATATAAACTGAAAAAATGAGATGCACAAAACATTAAGACGGCATATGCATAAGTAAATATCTCAAAGAAATGTAAACGAAGACATACCTCATCGTTCTTCAACTGATCGAAGAACTGGCGATAATATGCAAGGATGCCAATCACAGTATCACTCAATACTTTATGCTTGCGCCACCTATTTGGTAAATGAAATTATTACAAACGTAAGTTACAAATATTAACAAAGTATGTTAAGAAAGTAATGTAAAAATACGAAATGAAATAGAAACTTACTCCCATCCTAAGGGATGTAATTGACCACGATCAGCATCATAAAACACATCAGGCTCAACATGGTCAGCTAGTGAAGGGGCAAGCCGGGGGAATCTGTACCATGCCCAGTACTGCAATAAGATGCATGCCCCTCCAATCTCGCGTGCGCCATAGTCCATAGCTTTACAAAGCTCTCTATACAGGTACGCCAAAACTGTAGACTCCCGGCTATACGTCCCGGCAATAGCAAAGTCCTCCAGCAATGGAAGGAACATCAAGTGCACGAGCTTACCCGAATGATCGGGGTATAAGAAACCCTCAAGCAAGCGCAGTATGTAATGTCGTGCACGCTGTTGCACGTACTCATCATTATCGTCCTCAATGACTGCAGTAACACTCGGCTACCACAGGTATGTCATGTCAATGCGTGCCCCAGCTATGAGCGAGGGAGTCTCATCAATCCCTAATAACTGAGCACACAAACTGAGCCAATCATCCTTATACGTAACGTCAGTGACTGCAGCACCGTCAATAGGAAGACCCGATATCATTCCGATATCCTCCAACGTAATGGTGCACTTTCCGGTAGGTATGTGAAATGTATGTGTCTCTGGGCGCCATCTCTCAACCAACGCAGAGATCAGGGAGTGATCAATGCTACAATAACCCATGTGGGCAACTCCCAAGAAACCAACCTGCTGTAGATACGGAATAATTGGAGCAGGGAGGTCCATATGTTTTGTCTTCTGAGCACGTCTAACATGCAGGTGTTGGTCCTCATGTCCCTGCCATACGTGCTGGGAAACATGGTACTCCTGCAACTCCAAAATCGAGCCGTCCTCTGGTCCGGGGTTTACACGGAATACCATCTGTCAGTTGTATGCCAAATAATAACAACAATTAGTATTGCAATATGATTACTATAATAAAATATGATATAACCATATGATAACTATACAAAAATATAATATTGAAGAAATAAAGATAACACTGAGAATCAACTAACCTATATAGGAGAATAGTATTCGAATACAACTGCATAAATTAGTGATACAAAACAATACAACTCCTAAATACACATGATTGCTAATACAAGATTTTGAAAAATGAAAATAGGTCCTAAATCAACCAGACGACCCCAGTTGATGGCCCCACTCTATCATCCCTCAAGGAACTCGATCTATCGATATGACAAGTGCGAGAATTGTGTCCAGGTTAATGGCATCTTGTACACGTCTGTCCTGGCCCTGCTTCGCGCCAATCCATCTCATTCCTGAGTTGGGTTGATTTTGGTCGACCTTTGGATCTAAGTAATGCACGTGGTGGCACCAAAGTGGTGTTGGGAGCTGCAGGCCACCATGGTTCAGCCCGGACCGGTTCAAAGTCAAACTCATAGGCTCTATAAATGCTTTCTATCCTGTAAACCCTATGAATAAGTCGGAATGGGTCCACTGCCACAGAAGCACACGCAACAATTGCATGCGAGCATGGATAATGCAATGCTTGAAACACCCCACAGTCACACTGCTTTTCTTCCAGGTTCAGAGTATAAGAAAGTCCACCCTGTTGTGTTACAGGATTAAAAGCCTCTTCAACCATGAACCTTGTGTTCTCTCTATTGTACCGGCAAACTTGGTGTGAACTGACCTTTGCCAGGTTGACTCTCTAGTGCTTCAATAAGTCATCACTCCATTCCTGGTTAAATGTCATCAATTTTGAATTTGCCTTGTCTTTTCGGTTGACAAAGTATTCTACTAATTTCGTATATGTCAATTGAACCAATGCAGTTATAGGTAGATTTCTACTACCCTTCAACACTCCGTTAATGCACTCTGACAAATTGGTAGTCATATGACCGAATCTGCGGCCACCATCATACGCCAAACTCCATTCTTCTTTTGGAATTTCGTTAATCCAATTTGCCATCTCCGTTGTAACTTTAAGCTTCTCTAGCCTAGCATCAAACTTTATTGAGATTGGTTCATACTCTGATACAATAAATGAATTGGGTTAGTATTAGAACCTAACTATTATTATCGACAAAATTAGAATACAAATAGAAAATGTAAAGTACCTGTGTTAATAAAAAATCTTTTCAACTCCTTGTTCTGAAATTTAGAGTTAAAATTGGAACCAATATGTCGTATGCAAAAGATATGATATGCATTTGGAGGCTGCCATCCAAGATTTTCATTTGCCACTGATTGTAAGATGCCTCGATGTCGATCAGAGATCAAATACAAGCCCTCTTGTTGGGTGACATGCAATCTCAGGTAGGCTAAGAACCAACTCCAAGCATCCTTGGTCTCCCCCTCCACAATGGCAAATGCAATAGGCAGAAGTTTTCTATCTCCATCTTGAGTTGTTGCAATAAACAACTTATGACGATATTTGACATACAAATGAGTGGCATCAATCTGAACAATGGGCTTACAATATCAGAAGCCAGCCACACATGGTCTAAATGTCTAGAATAATCGACAAAAGACTCTTTTTGAATGATCGAGTCGGTTATTCACAAAACATTCCTCGTTTTACAACTCTGCCACTGTACCTTCCATGTCTCTCTTCATGGCTGCTAGCCATCTGGGCAACACCTCGTAAGATTTGTCTCAATCCCCAAACACATTCACAATAGCCATTTGTTTTGCCTTCCAAGCCTTTCGATATGAAACTTGGTAACCAAATTGGCTTCGAATCCGTTCAACAATTAAGGATACGAGTGCATCGGGTTTTGTTCTGACTAACTCCAAAATGCAAGAACAGATCAAACGAGAGTCCAACTTTCGGTGATCTAATGACATAGATGGGTTTACGCAACTATGAGGTCCATTATATTTTGTAATCTGCCACGTATTCGACCTCTTGCTTTGTATGGCTCTAAGTTTCCAATTATAACCTTCGTCAAAACTAGGGCACTTTGCAGTCAATCTTCGTGAATCAGAGTTTTCAATCTTGTACTCTTGATGCCTGTGAATGGAATATTGTTTGAAGGATAACTTTACGGAATCTTTTGATGAAAATTGTAAGCCAACATAGAATTCATCAGTCATGCTCCAAGTCCCACGACTGTCTAATTCAGGCAAGTTATCCGGATTACTCAATGCATCCCAGTTGATTTGAGAAAACTGAGGGTATAGTGGCACAAACACGGATTCAGGTCCTCGAGGCATAAATTTGGATTGAGGAGCAACCGCCAATGGAACTTGTAAATTTTCTTCGGCATCAAAGATTTCTACCTCTATGTCGGTGTCTGAATCGTCGCCCTCAGCTACCTTTTCTTCACCTTCACTTGACTCTCATACTGCATCTTTGACAAGTGGGTTATCAGGTTCAACCATTGCACCACCAATAACGATCATATTACATGGCTCAACTTGATTAGAAGGACTAACTTGAGCTTCGATTTCACCAGGAGCTTCAACATGCTCTTCCTGCCCACTTGTTTCTACCTCCACATACAACTCCATCGACGCCATGTTTGGAGTTTGACAGAAGGAATCTATTATGTACTTTACATCATCATCGTCTTCTATTGGAAGCCCTACCCATCTCCACGGATTGAAGCATTGCGGACACCGATAGATAACTTTTGACACATGTTGGTTTGCTTGAAGCCTCAACTTTGAATGGCTCTTAGTTTTCAACCCACCTAAAGTCATATTGGCTGTGATCACAATAAGCCTAGGAGGAGGACCTTGATACATGACACCCTCTTCACTATCATACATTATTTTATTGAAGTAAATGTGCACATTTAGCAATTTTGTCATGTTAACTCTAATTCTGAACAATAACGATTCAACACATTTATTTAATATATTAAAAATCAATTACAATATTAATTGGACATATAATAATGTATAAATATATATAACAATGTATAACAATATATTACATATATTTATTCAATATGTTAACAATCAATTATAATATTCAATATAGTCATTTATGTATAAAAAACTTTCTAAACTTCGATTATTTTGAATTAAGTTACATTTACTAATGTAAATCATGTCAAGTACTTAAGAAAAAATATATATCCTACTCTATTACTTACAAAATAATGATCCATACAATTTAGACTACATATCATACAACTCCATTATTCACTACCCAATAAAAATATTAATGTATAATAACATTAAATTACAATTAGCACTAACCTAATAAAAAACCAATCAACAAATAATAAATAAACTATTTAACTATTGAAAGATGTACTTACAGTGTTAAGGAATACAATTTAAATTTGATCACAAATAATGATCAAAACATCACTTCTAGTAAGAATTGAGTTCGTTGAGAGAGTTCAGAGCGTTTAGAGAGAAGAAATTTGTAGAGAGATAGTGAGAATTTAAAAAATGGTTTGAATGTCATGGAAGGGGGAGGGGTTGGTGGATATATACTAAGGTTACGCTACCCTTGTTGACTTATTGTGCTTGGTTGCGCCAACAAGGGTGGCGCTTTCAGTGATGTGGCCAACTAGGATGCGCCAAGTAGGATGACGCATTCACGTAAGTTACACCAAGCGTATTGGCGCAACTTACGTGGATACGACATCCTACTTGGCGCATCTTGGTTGGTCAGATAATATTAAAAAAAGTCACGTAGGATAAAAAAGTGACAGTTTAGTATATAGTTTCAAATGAGTGATATTTTGATAAATAATTTAAAAAAATAATAATTTGATAAATAATTTAAAAAAATAATAATTTAATAAATAATTTTATCAACAGTAATAGTTTGGTAAAAATACCTCTATCTTGCTGAACGGCTTCATGTGAAATGCATGTTAGTTTTACCACCTCTTAGGATGGTGTGAAGAAATGCTTTGTATATTTACAAATAAAATAAAATAAATATTAGTGTAACTAAAGTGTTACTGTACATTATAGCAAAAGAAAAAAAGAAATGTTACTATATGTACAATTACAAATATGAAAAAAAAATGTGTATAAAGAAGTGCAAAAATAAAATAAGTTAATCTCAATCTCATGTGAAATGTAACATCTTTCCTTACTTTTTTTCTGGGTGAACTGAATGACACATAAGATCTTTACTTGACAGACAATCCAGTTAGTTGGCTTGGCTTGGCTTCAGCTAAAAAATTATAAAAGAACAGTTGAAATTGAGAAAAAAAAATTAGCGAAATTGACAATTACCTAACTTGTTTAATTACAAAGTAATGCTAATTGTGTAATGTACAACTCTTAAATGCACAAAAAAGCATGAGTCATAAACCTACATCATCTAAACATTTGCTTGGCTTCTAATAAATTTAAATTTAAAAAAGAATTTAATATGAAACTGTATACATTTATAAACAAATTTAGAGAAATTAATTCTTTTAGCGTTAGTTGAATTTTTTAGATTAAATAATTAAGAAAAAAGTGCACAAAGACACCTTAAATTTTATGTCAATTATAAATAGTTATCTTTAACTTTAAATTTATACAAATTGACTCTTAAACTTTTACTAATATTTCAACAGATCTTTTAAGTGTTAACTTTTTAACAACAAATTAATCATAGTTGCCCATCTTCATTATATTTCATTTTTTCATTAATTTATTTTATAAAAAATTATTTTATCTAATTATATGAATTTTTAAATGCATCATTACCCCATTTTAGTAAAAGGATAGAAGTTCATGAAAGACATCATTTAATCTCTCAATAGTGATAATAACTCAAACATTAATATTAATAAAATGAATTTTTATAAAATAAATTAATAAAAATGAGATTCGATGAAAATAGACATTTAAAATTAATTTATCATTAAAGAATTAACACTCTTTTAACAGGAAGACATGTTGAAACATTAGTAAGAATTTAAGAGTCAATTAAGATAAACTTAAAATTTAAAATAATTATTTACAATTAGCCTAAAATTTAAGATGGCTTTTTATACTTTTTCCAATAATTAAAGTAATAAGTGGATTTCTTTAACCGCTATGCCAATTTGTCAACTAGGAAGATTACAATTTTTTATATTTTTTTAAATGTGTAATTGCTCTAAGGGCGGATCTTCCTTACAACACGGGGTGTGGCCACGCCAAAATCTTTAGATATATATGTTTGTGATTATATTCTTCGTAGTTTATGTTTCAAAAATAAAAATGTTCTTCAGAGTTTAATGTAATTTGTACTTTATTTATATTTTGGAGTATATAGAAATATGCAGTTATTCCTCTTTGTTAAAAAATAAATATACTAATAATATATAGTAAGATTTTTCTAGATTATTTTTTTTACGATTATTTTTCTAGATGATATTATTATTAACACATTGATTGACATTTATATATCTAAATGTTCCTTCTGTTAGTTGAGTTGTAAGTGTAATTTTTTTTATTTAATATACTTTGAGCAAAAAATTTCTAATTACATTGATGTGGTTACTAGCTAGATCAATTATTATCTATTATGTGAATATTTTAAAAGTTGTATGTTTATTTTTAAATATAGATAGTGGTGAAGTTTTCAACCATGAAAGGATTGGTGTATTTTTTAAGATGAAAGCTAGTGATAATTAGAAAAATGATATAATTTCAACATTTTTATTCCTTAAAAGTCTAATTTTAATATTCAAAATCCAAGAATTAATCATGAGGATAAACAACCTTCAAAGTTTTTAAGAATGAGATGATGCCTGATTGCTCTGATAGAAAAAGGAAAACTTTCTTTGAATCTTTTGAATTATGGATAAGCACACGCTCTTTGTTTATTTACATTTTCAGTAGAGAAGTTAGATTGTGCTTTTAATAATAATAATAATAATAATAATAATAATAATAATAATATTATTATTATTATTATTATTA
The DNA here is from genome assembly GCA_029884595.1 of Ormosia semicastrata. NCBI lineage: Eukaryota > Viridiplantae > Streptophyta > Magnoliopsida > Fabales > Fabaceae > Ormosia > Ormosia semicastrata. The sequence goes on along the minus strand of JAQQTO010000051.1, from coordinate 3,548,966 downwards.
TTATTATTATTATTATTATTATTACACATGGTTACTGTAATGTGCATTTGTTTTGATGCCTGTACCGTAATAAATAATAATATAAGGAAATGTAATTCAAATCCTAGCTAGCTGCTAAAATGTAAAAATAATGATATTTTTACTACATTTTTTCTTATATCACATTTTTTATTATTTCTCATATTATTAATTATATCATTTTTTTGTTATTTTTTCTCACTTAATCATAATTATAAAAAAATAAAAAAAATTGATAAAAAAAGTATGATGAATAAACATTTTTAAAAAAATTACATCATGCAATTTTTAGCATCTGCTTGAGGTCGAATTTTTCTAATATTCTGTTGTGGCCCATGCAAATGCATGGGATCTTTTTCTCATATACAAAATATATTTTTATTAAATATGTATATAGGACAGCCTAAGGTATTTGGGGTCTAAAGTCAGATTATAAAATGAGGTTTTTTTAATTATTTAGGATAATAATATTTTTAATAAAAATGATTTTTTAACTATATGTCCATAAACATAAAGACCATTTGATGCTAAATAAAATATAAATTGTAAGAATAATAATTAATAGTAGAGAGATAAAATTAGAAAAATAATAATTATCATAAGAAATAATTATTGAGCAGTAGTTGATTAATAAAAAAGAGGAAATGTAACTAATAAAAAAAGTAATTAACAGTATAAAAAGTAGAAGAATATATTGGTCGTTAAATTAGGCTTTATTACTAACAAATATGATTTTATTTTCTAAAATATATAATATTATACATAACTAATATAACTTTAAAAAAATTGTGAGACCAAAAATCCTTTGAAGCCCAAGATAAGAGCTTTATTAGCCTTACTCTCTAGCCGGTCCTGTATGTATAAAAAATAGAAGGATAATAATTAGAATCAATTATACTTTCTCATCTTAATTTATTTATTTGTTTAAATTTTAATTTTATAAAATTATTAATCATACTTTCTCTAAAATTAATATGATATTTCGTAATATTTTCAATGATGAGTGATGAAAGAACTTAACCTGAGTATATAAATATACCTTATGTTAATCTTAACAAGCCCTTATATCATAGGTTACTGTAAGAATAGGCCTACATTAATAGTCATTTGAGACATTTGTCCAATAAATTAATAGTTTTTATATTTTTATCATTAATAATATCGAGAGGCGGATTCAAAAAATATTTAGTGAAAGGATCAATTAAAAATCATGAATCATATTATTAAATATAAAAAATAAAATTAGTAAATAAAAATGAATTCACCGTTAAATTATTTAGTAACTTAAAATTAAAATATACTATTTTAAATTAAGAGTAAATATACTTTTATTTGTTCACTTTAGAAAAATATTTTTCTTTCATTATATAGGAAGATTTATTAATGAAGTAAAAAAAGTAAAAAAAATATTTATATTAGATATTAAATACATCAAAATAATAGTTGTCATTTACATCATTATTTATAAGTAAAATAAAGTTTTATATATATATATATATATATATATATATATATATATTAAATAAAGAGATGAGAGTGAAGTTTAAAGTGAGAGGAGCTAATAAGTTTATTATATAAAGATTAAAAATTAATAGAAAAATGAGTTTAAATTATAATATCAATGTATATAAAATAATCATGAATCACATGTTAAATACATATTAAGTATAAACTCTTTTAATTTTATTATTTTTATCTTTGGTATAATTATCTTGATCTCTTCGAGGTTAGTACTTATAATATTGAGACTTTTTTATTTGAAAAATTATTCATACTTTTTTATTTTGTATTTTCAATGAAAATTTGTGTAATGTTTGTACATAAAATATGAGAGGTATATGTAATTTTGTAAACAAATAAGAATGTTGGAGTGTAATAACAATATATAAAATTAAGAATGTAGATCTAATTTTTAAATAAGAGTGTTAATATAATAAGTACACAATTTATAAAAGATCAATATAATTATCTTTTTAATTTTTTAATAAATTAAATTAAATTATAGATACTTTAAAAGAAATTAGTGAAAAATGGGGGAGCCAATGTCCACGCATACCCCTCCTTGGATCCGTCTCTGAATAGTACATACATATTTTTTTACATTCTTTTTAATATCATTCATCATACTCATTTTTTTTCTATTATTTTTTCTCATTAAATTTGACACTCTTAAAAAGAATGTCAACAATGTATACACCTCTAAAAAAATGTATGATAATCTTTTTTCATAAAGTATTGAATCACATGCTAATAATGGACCTTATTTTATTTGCCATATATATATATATATATATATATATAGGGAGAGATTAATTTATATTGATATAAATCAAAATTTTTATTATATTATTAAATAATTTTTTATTGAATAATTTTCTCACAAAATTTTCTATTAGATTAAAAATTTCTATCATATAAATCATATCAATAAAAATTTACATTAATTTAAAATTATTTAGTATTTCGTTAACATATGTCAAGATTAACATAATACATATTTTTGAAATATATAAAAATAAAATCACTTAATTATATTTTTATTAATATTTAATTTTTTTAAAATTTAACACAAATAATTAAGATGTTAAATAGTTATAATTTAACAATTAGATCGATAAATATAACTTCAATAACACTAATTGAAGTGTATTGTTTAAAAAAATATATTTATTTTATAAATAGCTCTCAGATTAACAACTAGTTTCAATCTAAAACAATGATCCATAGAATAATGCTTTCAACTTTTCCAAACCTAACTCGATTTGCAATATCGAATCAAAGCGATAATTTCGCCATTTACTAATGATGCCATCTATAATAACAAACATTAATAACATAGACCAAAATAATCGCGTTTTCTTGTTAAGTATTTAGGATTTGGGGGGTGTGATGTAGTTGTCTGATGCTCAACCATTCACCAACATACTCAACGCTTCTACCTTCGATGTAAACGAAAAAAAATAGTAATCATCGATCGACCCAAATCAATAAATTCTCTCTACAGTATGTTACTTACCAAATCAACATATGTAGCGTCACTATTTAGCCAATCTTTAACCAATGGTTGTTGAACTTGACACATTATTACTTGGGCCATTCCAAGTGGCAGAGTGTATATTTTAAGAGAAAACCAATTGTAGACAAATTCTCGACAAAATTAAAAAAATGATATGTATATTTTTTTAAAATTTATGGTAATAAAATGTTCTTCCAAAAAAATCAAGATAAATTATTAAATTTAATAAAAATTTATAATAAAACTATAAATTGCTATCAATAAATAACTCTTTTTGAACTGAAATTATGTACTTGTCATCACCAAAGGTTAATAAGATGAGTCAAAATCTATTAGCATTAAATAAATGGTATTTTATGTGTACACACAGGGAATTGATTTAGTATTTTATAAGTATGGTATTATAGATAAATTGTTAAACATTTATTAATAGGTGCTTTTATAATAAATGTATAAAAGTTTGTCAAATATAATTAATAGTTGTTTTCTAAAATTAACTCAATGATAAGTTGCGGGACACTTTGTGGAGACCGGAGAGCGGAATGCTAGGGCCTTGGGTCCTATTAGGTCCCCATCTCTACTAGTGGGATCTCCCAAAATATAAAAACTAATTATCAATAAAATACCTCTAAAACTCATATTAAATACTAAATCTAAAAAAATAAGTATCCAAATAATATGCGTCTCCACCCCTAATAGTGGGATCTCTCATCAGATACTAAATCCATAAAAACTAATAATCAAATACTAAAAAAAACTAACAATTAATAAAATACTTTCAAAACTCACATTAGATACTAAATCTAATAAAAAAAAAAGTATCAAAGTAATATGCATGTCCACAATATTTATATTATTTGAAAATTTGTTTATGAAAAAATAAAACAATCATATTCACTAATCAATCATCAATCAATATAAATATCAATAATCATATAATCATATAATATATAAAGAAAATGTCTATACCTTTAAAAATTATGACATGTGTCACTCTAATATGATAATACATATATAAAATATTGTCATATGACAAATTATTAAAAGTACATATTTATCATATATCGGTTATTGAGTAACACGTATTTGTTATATGATAACATTTTATATATATATTGTCATATCGTGAGTGATATATATCATAATTTGAAAAAATATATATTCTCTTTATATATTATATGATTTTAATATTTTCATTATAATCAATATAATTTTTTATAATTGATACCTATGTTGAATATTTTTAATTTAAATAAATTTGAAACATTTTCCATTTGTTTCAAACATTAAAAGTTAATGTGTACTTCCTATAGTTAATTTTGTTAAATATAAAAATTTCAAAAATGAATATCAACTTTAAATAAAAAAAAATTATATTATGTGTTATACTTGACATTTGATAATTGATACCAATTATTTTCAATCTTCAATTTTAATTAATTTGAATTAATTTTCATTGGTTTCAAATATAGAAAGTTATTATGTGATTCATATATCTAATTATGTTGATAGTATTACTTCTGAATCACAATAACCCTCATATTTTGACACATATCATATTATCAAGTTATATATGTACAATCATAGTACACGTCAATATATCTGCAAATCACACCCTATATTACGGGTTAATAGGTTTTCATTGTTGTAGCTATTTTGCTTTGTTTTTTCTTTTCTTTTCTCATTGTTTTTTTTTCGTAAGGTGTCATTTATTTCAATTCCATGTACTAACATCAATCTTATATTCTACTTTTCATGCAGGATGCCGAAGGTTGATAAGTTACTTGAAGAGAAAATATTCTTATTGGTTAGTTTGGGAAAAGTAAAAAAAAATAATCATATTTGACTCTTATTGCATGCCTAACTCAAATTTTTTTCATATATTTATTATCCTAAAACAAGCTTAACATGCCTTACTCATTGTTTCATTAGTATTGTTCTAACATAAAATATACTTTAATGGTCATGCAACATTCACAAGACTTCGATACTACATTAAAATCTGTTCTTAAAGGTATTTTACAAAAACATCTCTTAATGTAATTCTTACTCTAATCTAATTTTACTTATTGAAATTGTTAGTGTAAAGGTCTAACCTATTTAAACTAATTTTATAGATTTAAGAACTTGATTTCCATGTAGTTAGACAATTATTAATATGTCGACAAAAATACTATTAGTCTAATAACCCTAAGCATAAAATAAAATTAACACAGACTTCATACTTTAAAAACTATAAACCACAAAAGTATTAATTTGTTAATCCAAACTTGAGTCAATTCAGCGTATTGGTGAATGTTTTACAATTTAAAACATGCTAATTTTCAACTTTTTAATATTTATATTAAAGAAAAATTCTTTTCGTAAAAAATTTTATATATTTTAAATTAAACTTATATATATTAATATTTTTTATAATTTATTACATATATTTCATTATTTTTATTTAAACTATATTAATTTAAAATCATCAAAATAGATGAAGTCTGATAGGTTAATTCAAATAACCCGATAACAGAGGCAAACTAAATTAATAAAAAATTAATTTGAAACAAAAATAACTTGAATTAATCCAATCTAAATGAGTCAATCTACAACGAGTTGGTCAATTTGATTCATTTACATTAAAAAAAATAAATTAAACTAATAAAATATCAATTCAAAACTTATATAAATCAATTTAACTTAACTCAAAAATGATGTAACCTAAATTAGACCTGTACAAATAGCCGAACCAACCCATTTTGGTATATTAATTTTTACCATTTCATTCTTAAATTATACATACATCACAGGAGTGAAAAATTTAATCACCGATAAATATATGCGCATGCCGTTTAAGTCACTCATATCACTTACGCGTTTCTAATATCCCTACGCATACACGTAACTACTCCCCCACCACTAAATCCCGACCGTCCATTTCCAAAGTCCACTGCGACCTACGTGTAAGATCTTTGGATTTATACACACAGCAGGATCTTCTTCTTGAAATTCCAATAATACCCTTTCCCGCCCTAGAAATCGCCACGCGTGTCCAACCCAAACGGAAACGGTAATATCGGGGAAGTATAATGGCAAAAAAGTAACCCTGAAATTACCGAAAGCGACACGACACTGTGCAATGGTTTTAAATTCGCAATGCTGAGTGAGTGCGTGTCAGGTCGGAACATATCTCAATCCCTGTCCTTTTTCGTCATCTCACAATTTTTTTCCTCTCTCTCTCTAGATTTTTTCTCTCTCCTCTAGCTATGGTATTTATGTCTGCCTGAAAGGGTTAAAAAGAAAAAACACAAACACTCCCATCAGAGAGCTTTTCCAAGCACACAGAAGAAACCACAACACAGCAGCAACAAAAAAAGTCTTTGGAGGCATTGAAGAGATAGATATTGAAATACTGGACCAAGTGGGTCATTTTCCTTTTCCATTTATTCACACACAAACAAGTTTCTTGTTTAGGTTAGCTAAGGAAACTTCATAAGAAACTCCATTAACCCTGTTTTTTTTTTCCTCATTGGTTGGTGTCATTCATTCGTTCATTCTCCTTCCATTATTGGCTGTTTTCTCCCTTTACACCACCCCACCCCATTATATATTTATATGTATATGTAGGAGGAGACAGAATCAGGAACTTTTGGGGGTTTTGTTTCTGGTTTGAAGCTGAAAATCGGTGTTTTTATTTTCTTCTAATAAAGGGCAAGTTTTTATCTCTTGAACGCGTTTTCATCTCTTGCACTTGTTCAACAAACACGTTTTGATTATCTTTTTTGGGACTTTTGTTATCATGTAGGTTTCTGTGTGTTGGTAGTAAGTAAGCACTTATTGTTTGCCTTTCGGGTCTTGTGTTGTCTTTTTGTTTTGTTTGGAGAAAACTCTTCTCTCTCTCTCTCTCTTTTTTGTTTTTGATGGTTTTTCTTTCCTTTCGTGGGTGTTTTTGGGTGCAGGTGTTTCAAGTTCGCAGTTGGAGAACAATATATAATAACATATACTATTTGAGTGTTCTGTTCTGAGTTCTGACTCTGTTTTTCTTAATATTTACGTTTCACAATGAGGAGAAGTTGACATCTTTGTTCACCCCCAGTATCTCGGGATATTTCTTAAGGTACAGTGAATTCCCCATGGTAGTTCAAATGAATGGTGGTTGGTTTAATGAGTGGTTAAGCTTTAAGTGTGTGGTTTTGTGATTTTCTCTTTATTTTATTACTCTATTGTCTAAAATCTTTATGGGTTTTAATTTGTTCAGTGTTTAGCATCTATCCAATAAAAAAATGTTGGTTGCAAGTTGTACCCGTTAGTGGAAAAGAAAAAATAGTTGTGATTGTGATTACCAAATACATAAAGGTGCTTTGATTTGCAGTTTCGTTTTATGTTTGTATTGTTGGCATGGTTTAATACATGTTCTCTGGCAACAATAACGACTTTTTGTTTGTTGTAAACTGTGGAAGGAGGTTGGCATTTTTGGATGAAATAAGGAATTGGGTTAATGTTTTTGAGGTCCCAACGTCTAGTGTTGTGCTTCCTTAAGGTAACATGTCCTGTGTCTGGTGGATTCTGAAAGCCCCAAAGAATCTCATCTTGTATGATATTGACTTTTTTTTATAATAGTCATGTGATTGTCTGTCATAGTGGATGTTGAAATGACAGAGTGGGGGAAAACAGTCAATGAGAGTGTAAAAAATGCCGTTTGTTCTTGTATAGTGTTTACCATTTTGATACAGTGGTAGCCCCAATAAGTGCTCTGAGGTTGTGATTTTAGTCACGGTAAATATCAAAATGTTTGGAATATAAGTTGTGTCTGTTAAGTACAATAATCACCATGTCTATATTTCTATTTATTTTATGAATAATTCTACATACACACACGTTACTTTATATTTGTACAGTTTTCAGCATTTGATTATATCTGGCCCTACCTCATTTTTTGCATACCTATTTTGTGCCACATACCCCAGGTGTGAGCAGATGTGATGTGCAAGAAGCTTAATCCTTATCTTATTGCTTCTGTATGTTCCATAGAATATGATATTTATGAACTACAACTGGTGGGTAAAGCCCTTTTGGGCATTGTTAGTGAGGGATAGAGATAAGTATCTGTTCTGCCATGTAGTGATACCTGATAAGGGTGATACATTTTCTAATTGTCATGATAGTGAAGTTAAAAGTTCCATGTCAGATATTCATTTTGATATGGATCCTGCTGCAGAAATAGATGGCCAAGTACTGACTTACTGTTTGGCCAGAACTTCTACATGTGGAATATGCAGAACTCAGGGAATCCTAAGGGTTATGAATCAGACAAAAAAAAAATTAATGAAAAAGAAAAATAGAGTAAAACCATTAAAGAAGACTTAGATTTAAATGACTTTTCTAAGGACATAGTTAGTGGATCTCATCTAGTGGAAAAATATTTTTTTGTTGTTATTGTTGAAAAAGAAACATAACTAATTTTTAGTTTTTTTAATGGTTACTACTATATTAATCGTAATTAAAATTTTATTTACCAACATCTAATGATTGCCCAACAAAGGTAGTTTATACCTGAATTTATTTTTGGATTTTAACATCCTTTGAAGTTATGGATCTAACTGTGGCTGAATTTATCTTTGTAAAACATGGGAAGTGAATGGGATTAGTGTTGATCATGACTGTAATCATTATTACTTTCATAATAAATCAATACCAAAGAAACACAAACTAATTTTTCTGACCACTTTACAAAGAAGTTCTTAGTTTGACCGATGGAATTCTCTTACGCTCTTTGAAGCGAAACTTTAGGAAACTAACCAAGACCTGATAAACTTATAAAATCACAGTAAAATATGTAGAAATAAGGACCTTGCTTTTCTTTTTTTTTGCTGGAGTGTGTGTTATATTTGGGATTGAAGCTTTGCTTTTTAATATTATAAAATTTCTTCTTTTTTGAAGAATGTCATATAGACATTTTTTAAGTTGGGTCAATTACTTAATCTTCTTTTCTGCTTTAGCTTGATATATAAGACCAAGGTTTCATGTAAGATTCACGTGCAAATTGTCACCTTGGACAAGATGCCTAGTATTACGTGAATACACCATAAATTTTTAATACATCTTTTGATCATGCCCTTCACTCTTTATTCTCTAGCGTCCTTGTCTTCTAAATATGCTGTTTTAGAAATGACTTTTTGACGCCTTTGAAAGTAGGCAAACAAAAACTTTCATAGATGAAGAACAAAAAGAAAAATTCCATCCTCCATTAAAGGCCTCGATCTAAGCGTTAAAGCATATTGCTTTTTTCTTTTTCTGAACATGCTCATCATGATCACCATCTTCTTATAACTTTATTGCTCTTGTGAATTTTTTAAACACTTGAATACATTTCACTAATTTTCATCTTCATTTGCAATATTTGTAATATTTCTGCAGATGGAGCAGGTTAAGCCATCAGCAGTGACACCAAGCAAGAATAAATTGGCTCGCACTTTTGCCAAGGTTCTTCATGTTAGAGCAGTGACTGGAATTGCATCAGTTGATGGACTGAAGAATGTTAAAGTTGATGCAAATCTCAGGGATGAAGGAAATATGGGTAAGAGTAGAATGAATTGGTCTGAGTCTTTCAACAAAGGTGATAAAGAGCATCAGATAAGATTGGCCACAGAAGCTCTTCTTGCAAAGCTTTTTGCTAGCATTTCAAGTGTGAAAGGTTCATATGCTCAGCTACAGTATGCTCAGTCGCCTTACGACCCTGATGAAATTCAAGCTGCTGATCAATTGCTAGTCTCAGAGTTGAAGACCTTGTCTGAGCTAAAGCAATGTTACCTGAAAAAGCAATTTGATCCTTCACCAGAGAGAGCAATTCTTGCATCTGAATCAAAGGAGCTGCAGAGTGTTATAAAAACCTATGAGATCATGGGGAAGAAGTTAGAATCACAGGTGCGGCTCAAAGAATCTGAGATTATATTTCTTAGAGAAAAGTTAGAGGAAGCTAATAAGCAGAACAGGTCAATTGAGAAGAGGTTAAATCAAAGTGGGTCATTATCTGTACTTGATAATCTCCATATGTCAGGATTAAGTCCTAGCCATTTTATTACTGTTCTTCATAACACGGTTAGGTCCATTCGGAGCTTTGTGAAGTTGATAGTGAATGAGATGAGATCTGCTGGTTGGGATATTGATGCTTCGGTCAATGCTATTATTGAACAGAATGTGGTTTACTGGAAAGAAGATCACAAATGTTTTGCAATTGAGTCTTTTATTTGCAGGGAGATGTTTGATTCTTTCAACTTCCCTAATTTCTCTCTTCCAAATGAGTCTCTGCCAGATAAAAGTAAGCTACAACAATTGTTCTTTGGGAGGTTCAATGAGTTAAAATCTGTGAAAGCAAAGGAGTTTCTTGCTGGGAAGCCAAGATCTGTATTTGCAAAATTTTGCAGGATCAAGTACTTGAGATTTGTTCATCCCAAGATGGAGTCCTCATTTTTTGGTAACCTGAGCCAGAGGAACCTTCTGAATGCTGGAGAATTTCCTGACACTAACTTCTTCACATCATTTGCTGAGATGGCTAAGCGGGTGTGGCTCCTGCATTGCTTAGCCTTCTCTTTTGAGTCTCAAGCTTCCATCTTTCAAGTGGGGAAGGGATGTAGATTCTCTGATGTGTACATGGAGTGTGTGAATGATGAAATGCCAGTGGAATCTGAGCCACAAGTTGCTTTTACTGTAGTTCCAGGGTTTAGGATTGGTAAAACTGTTATACAGTGCCAAGTCTACCTCTCACAGCACCAAACAAGGGTAAAAAATTTCACTTCCATGAAGCAAAGGTAGCAACTGGTATTGATCAGTCACTGGCCCCACAATACAATAGGGTGAACTGGAAGCCATTCTCTTGAGTTGAACTTTTGGAGGGAAGGACGGACATGGCCTGTGTTGTACTGTGCATGGCTGTGTTGTGGGGGACTGACCTCTGGCTAGGTTCAATGCTAGGTTCAATGGGGCATCTTGTCCATTTGTATTTTGGCCACTTTGAAAAGAAAAGCGCGTGAACCGTTGCATTGGGAACAACCCTTCTCCTCATAATGTTTTTATTTATGCAGTTTTATCAATGACATGCCCCCAAAATTTGTTGATATTAGGCCAGTGACAGGGATTGTCTAGCTGTGTTATGCATCTTTAGCAGACATTGCATGATATGTTATGTACATAATAATGTAGGTGGTAATTTTATTATCCTCTTTTCTTATTTTTATTTCTTTGTTCTACTCAATCCTTCTCTTTGACCTATTATTTTATTTTTTTGTCATTTACGTAGCCTTGGATGCCTCTAAATCTATGAAGTGTCAGAAGAGGCATTATTCTTTCATTCTTCTAATGGAATGCTTCTTGGTTGTGGTTGAACTTAAACATAAGAAAATAAATCGCCAAATGCCAATATTGCCCTTGTACGACTGAACAAATATATACGAATGGTGGTACATATGGACTCCATGGTGCACATTGGGCTGCTCAATGTATTGAAAGCTAATTAGGTCCCGCTTCATACCAACTTTATTCAATGGGGTCGGTGGTGAAGGGGCTTGAAAAGACAATATCTGCAAACCTTTCATGCTACACAAAGCAGATTGTGATTCTTGATGAATATGCATCCCCCTTTATACATCCCAACCGTTACAAAAATCTAATAATGCAACAGATGAAGTAGGTTGATGTATGGTTCATATGGTATAAGTGGAAAAGGTGATATAGATCTTGGAGAGTCAGTCATGTCTTTAAATTCCTAGAATGATACCATCTTTCCCGGAAAAATATTTGCGGGCTAATTTTTTCGCTGATTTGATCACGTTTAGGCCATGTGGCAAGGGTTAGATTTAGGTAATTTTCACAATAATATTGAGGGCAGGTGATTTCTTTTACTCTTAGGTGAAGTGTACGACCCAGCATAGCATCATTGTGATCATGTAGGTACATTGAATAAAGGCTTCAATCTGGAGTGACAGGACAAACTCATCTTTTGTTATGACAAAACTGACAGGTCATTTTTAATATATATCTTTTAAAGGAGGGTATATCATATATTTTATCATTTAAAAATAAATTAATAATTTAAATCAATTATAAAAAATTTGTTAAGTAGGTTTTCTTTAAAAAAAAAATTAGGTTTTTTTAGTGTTATATTTTTTTTTTATATATTATCATCACCATTATCATTGATTGACAGATTATTGTATCTTGTTTACCGACTACCACCAATCACTTTTAGTTTTTTTAAGTTATATAAGCGTATAAATATTATCGCTTAAAATTTATATATTTTTTTAAAAAATACAGTTATAATTTTAGAAAACCTGGTCACCTTTAATTTTTTTAAATTGTATAAGCGTATAAATATTATCAATTAAAATTTATAAGATTTTTCTACAGTTATAGTTTTAGAAAAAAATTTAGTATGCACAATTTTTTATGAAAAAATATAAAAATTAATTGATATAACTTTAATTGATATTATTTACAAAATTATGTAATTTTAAAAAATATAAACAATAATCAACAAGAGGTGAGCGGCAGCGACAGTTAGAGGTGGGCGGCAGCGACGGCCGATGGTGGTGGCCGAAAGTCGGAAGGCTGACGGTCGACGATGGTGGTCGGCAGCCAACAGTGGTGGTTGACTGGCTGCCTGAAAAAAAACAAGCTAAATAAAAAAAAAGAGATACATTTTGTAAAAAAAAAATCCTATTATTGTAAGTAAAAATTTAAGTTTATGATACATCCAAACTGAATAACAGAAAGTTGGGCAGTGTACGAAGACAGTGGAACATTAATACTTGCAAGTTGCAATCCAGCAACCTTTCTCAAGTTTATAATTGGGTATAGACGCATGTCAAGGTATCTATATTTAGAATAAAGATACTTACATATATTTATATTTATTTTATATTTGTATAATTTTTTATTATATAAATTTAATTTATTTTATTTTATTTTTTATATACTTATATTTTAATTCAATCACAAATTTTAAGAGTCGATTTTGAAAATAAAAATAGAATTAAAATATAAAATTTTAATTTTAATATTAATTCTTTCAAATTAAAATTGTTTAAAAATTTTAAATTTTATATTTAAAATTATCAAATAATTATGATAAGAAATTAAAATTCTAAATTCAATTATAATTTTATTATTCAAATGTATGATTTAAAATATTAAAAAATTATTTATAAAATTAAAATTAATAAAAATATTCATACAATAATATTTTTATAATATAATAGTTATATTTTTTTCATAAAAAAATTTTTATGAATTTTTTAGAAAAAAATAAATAAATAACTATTATAATATTTTTGTATATAAATAAAAAATATAGAATCTCAATAAATATGATTGTTTATAAATAAAAATGGAGAGAGAGAGAAAGAGAGTTTAATTTTTAAGTTATAGAATTAATAATTCTTAAGTTATAAGTTAAGAATTGAGAAATACTTAACTTAATTGTTTTTCAATTTTATGAAATTAGTTTATGAAATTACAATTCAATTCTAAATGACATTCTAAATATAAAAATTAAAATTAAAATGTCTAATTTTAATTCTTAACTCTAATTTCAAATTCAATTTCAAGAGTTAAAGGGACACTAAAGGTATATAAATATGCACACATACGATATACAAGAATTTTTATCCTTAAATTTGAGTTTAAGAAACTAAAATAATAAAGTGAGATAATTTGCAGTTGAATAAGCCAATTGCATAATTGAGATCAATTATTGATGGGGGGTGGCAATTCGTTCAATAATGGTTATCTATGAAGCATAGACATGGACATAGAATATGACACGAGATATGAGACACACTAAATTTAATATATATATATATATATATATATTACAAAAATTTAAGTAAAAAAATTATAATTCATTAATATAATTTTTATAAGTTTGAAGATTTACAATATCTTAATATATATCATATGTATTAATATTTACTACTTAATAAGTCCTTTATAAAAAATATGGTACATAATTTCTATTGATATATTCTAAAAAATCTCTTGAACCAACTTCTCTTAATAAAATTAACCATGAATAAGTACATGTGTATAAAAAAATTAATTAGAGAAAATATTGGTATGAAGCAAGCTTCAGTGACGACGAAGTAGACGATTTGGTATGAGCAACAGTAGAAGGAACAGATGAAAATAGTGATGTGTGAAAAGATAAAATTTAAAAGTCTAATAATGATGTATAAAAAGATAAAATTTAAAATATTAATGTGTAAAAATAGTGACTTAGGACATTAGTTATGTGATTGAGTTTGAGTAAGTTACGGCTTACTAATTTAACGTTAATCATGAAAATAATTTAAAAAAAAATTAATAGATTGTGTCCAAGTCGTGTCTTAGACGTGTCCGAGACGTATCCAAGCATGTCCGAGACGTGTCTAAGCATGTCTGAGACATGTCCAAATTGAAAAAAATAATTTTTTTAATTAGACACACTCTGATACACAGGACACGTGTGTCATACGAGTATCCCGATGAGTCTAACATGAACACGTATCCGATACATGAATACATCTTAACAACGACGTATCCATACTTTATAGGTGGTTATGGTTTCAGGAAATCTGCGAAGCATTCCTCTTCCCAAAATTACATATTCTAGCACTTTTACTTTTTTTAAATAAATATAATATAAAGTTGATATAAATTTTTTGACAACTCTTATATTTTTACATTTTTTGTTGACATCATTTTTTACATTTAGTTAATAGTATAAAAATTTATAATTAATCATGTATATTAATTTATTAATGAGTAAATTCAAATTTTAACTTTAAATTATGAATTTATTCATTAATTAACTAATATACATGATTAATTATAAATTTATATATTATTAATTAAATATAAAAATAATATTAAAAAATAATATAAAATAATTATTTCTTAATTTTTGATATGTAAATAACATTACTTTATTAGTTATTAGTATACATGCATTTAATGGTCTAGCTATTGGAGTCTGGAGTGATGGGCTTAGTGTACAGATCTGACTTCTCTCCGGCAGCAACACCTTCAGCAGCATCCTCCAGCAGCAATTTGAATCTTTTATTTTTTATTCAATAATTAATATTTTTTTATTTTTTAATATTAAAAATATTTTTTATTATTAAATTAATATTTTTTAATACTAACTATTAGATAAAAAATAAAAAATTCAAGTTATTATCGAAGGTACTACTGCTGGAGAGAAGCCGGATCACTTAGTGTGCACCAGGGCAACGTTATAAGAGTATTTGTTTTTACATCTATCAAAATTTAATTTCGTGTATATATATAATAAATTTTTACAGGATCACGTTAAAACTTTTCAACGATGATTGACATATAATCAAAGACTTTATTATTATTTAAAAAAAAACTTTATGTACCTATCATTTTTATAAGAGTTGAGCGTGATCTTGATACGTGCAGTCATAATTTATATTGCATGTTAAAAAGAATAATACTTTTCATATATACTTATCCCAACTCTTATATTTTTATATTAAATAATGTATATATCTCTTTTTATATTATATCTAATATTATTTATTATACATATTTTTTTATATTTTTTATCTAATCATATCTCTTAAAAAATATAAATAATATTTACACCTTTTTAAGAGTATAAGATGATCACTTTTCTACTTATCCATCATGTTATATCTAGACAATTTTTACTATTTAAATACAGTTAGTCTTACTTTAATTTTTGCACATCAACACTATGATTCTGTCACATTTTAATACTCTGATTTTGTCAAATCTGTAGATGTGAAGAGATGTAATACATGTGTATTTGAGATAACTATGAAAATTTGATTATTTTAATAATCAATTATTTATAAATTTCTTTTGTTATAATCAATTATAAAAAAAAAATTATGTTTGGATATGTTAATTGAAAAATTATTTTAAATTAATCTATTTTGTTTGGATAATATAAAAAATATAGTTTTTATGTATTAAATTATCAAAATGAGTATAAAATAATTAAAAAATATTTGATTAATTAAAAAATTTATTTAATTGAAGATAAAATAGTATTTATATCTCACTTTTGATACCACTGACTAATTCTCCATATTTAGGAAAAAAGTGCAATCTATGGGTCCCCAATATAAAAAAATGAAAAAAAAGTGACAAGAAAAAAAAACCAAATGTAAAAAAAAAAGGGGGATTGATATACTTATATGTGTGGGAGAGTGTTAGAAGAACACATATTTTGGTGGTGTAAAAGGCTTGGGTCAAGATCTTTTAATTAGCAATTCGGATCAAAGATGATGCCAACCTACCAAACACTCTTCCAAGTCCCATGCCAACAACATGCCAAAACTCCTCTGAAGCCCAAATCCTTCCAAGCCCAAATGCCAACGGACTAGTCCTGGGTTGCAACTGATCAGGTCCATTAATGTCCTCTTACAAGCATTTGAGGAAAATGCTTCTAAATGCTCTATTTTAAGTTCCATTAGTTATGCTATTTGGGATAGGATAAGCAGGCATAATCATATTTGAAGATTCTGTAGCCTTCAACAAAAGTGAAGCTTATGTAAGATAGTGAGATCTGTTCTTCTTGCTCTGGTGCTTCAGAAATTTGAATGGCTTCCTTTTGAGAAATGAGAATGGTGTTGTTACAGGACTTTTCTGAGTAAATTTAAAAGAACAAAGTCAAAGTTATCTAACCATTGGATCATGGCACATATTTAAATTTTAATATATTTTTTAATCATTACCTTCTGCAGATGTGTAAGTAATCACATTTGGCCTCCTAAAATTATTTCTAACCATGCTCCAATTTGCTACAAGAAAACATAAGATGTTATTTATTGATTTAAAATCATTCAGTAATCCAAAAAAATTGGCCAGTTGAAGCTTTTGGAGAAGGAATTCAACATTATTATTGACTCTTTTTTCATTTCGTACTTGAATCGGGTAATAGGAGGAGAAATCTCCTTGAATAGTGATGGAGCTCCAAAAAAACCAGATGACACAAGTTTCTACAAAGATGGCAACTGAATGAAAAAAGACAAATAAGAGAGATTAATCTTTTTCTATGAAGGACGAGCCTCGATTTCTTGTGGTAGTTTGTTTCAGACCAATGTGGGAAAAAGCATATGATCGTAAGACTTTCAGACTTTGTTAAGTAGTTTTCGTTTCTAAAATATAACATTACTGCAAAGAAAATCGGTATAAATAAAGCACAAAAACTTATGCCAATTATATCATCATGAATCTTGCCAATGTACACGAGAAATTTCATTCATGTATACCTTTTTTTTCCCCATAAAATTCCTCAATCAACTGTAGTTGTTACTTTAAGAAAGACTTTATCTAATCACCACTTTCGACTCGAAATTGGGTGAACAAGAAGTACCAAAAACAAATTGAGAACGGAAAGAGAAAAGGTGTTTTTATTTTGAAGAAGGGGGGTTTTATGAACAACGGGGCAAAAGCCCATAGAAAAACAAAACTACACAGCTACACTACGAACAAAAGAGACATTACTAGCATCAGCAAGTAAAGCAACAGATAGAAAGGAAGGAGCAAAAGCAAAACTATGCAAACTAGGGTGAAACTTATGCTCATCCTTAGCCATGAGATTAGCACAATAATTTTCTTCTCTAAGTGTGGAGAATATGATCGCTCTTTTATTTACCGTAAGTGCATGGGTCGTACTTGTATTATAACTAAGAGTCGGATATCATTCCCACGAAGAATACGTATTTCTTATAAAAGTTAAGTATTAACTAATAGTTTAATTAATGCTATCCAAAGGCATTAAATTTATAAAGGAACGTTTAAAGAAATATAAAGACTGAAAAGTAATAAATCTAAAATAAATAGATAAATAGAGAAATAAGAAATCGTTTTTCATTTACTATTTCAACTAATGACATGTAATCCTTACAAGCAACATCAATGATTTGTTAAGTCAGTTTGAGAATATGATTTAGTTAAAAGCCGATATCTAGGTCAATTAACTATGATTTCATTCACCTAGTTCACTATGTTTCCATGAAAACTAGTGCAAACTTCACTCATTAATGATCTATTCTCAATCACATACTATGCATGACCAATAGGTATATGTCTATCCTATTAACGAATCAATTGAAAAGTCGAACATGCATCAACCATACGTATGATTTAAAATCCAAAGTCCTATGTCTAGGTTCATTAGATTTCATCAAATCAATCAAAAGTTGATCAAACTCTCAAAAGTATTAAGATTCATATGATTGAAAATAACTAAACTTCAATATATACTCAAAAGATTACAAAATCATCATTATCCATAGGAAACTACTAAGAAAAACTTATATACAGCCTACCTAGCCATGATACATGAAAGTACAAACAAATAAATCATGTTCATGAAGCAGTAAAGAGAGAAAAAAGAAAGGAAAGGAAGGAAGCTCATTAGATTTCATCCTCTAAGCTTGATTCACCCTCCATAGGAAGGATGGCCTCCAACCTTAGCCTTTTCTACTTCCTCTAGGTCTAAAAACCAAAAACCAGCAGCTGTTCTCCAAAAAGATGAAAAACTCTCGTACAAAATGGGTACAAATGTATTTAAAGGCTGAATAAAATAGGGCCACGCCGCGGCGTCCAATATATCACGCCGCGGCGCGCGTGCAATTAGGTCACAGGCGCCTGAGGCGTCCACTATTCAACGTTGCAGCGCTCTAGCCTCGGGTTTTTTGTACTGAAGCAGGGGAGCGCCGCGGCATTATCATGCACACGTCGCAGCGTTGAGTGCTGATCTTCATTGTTGGCTTCCTCTTAGGCTTCCTGGTCCAAAGCTACTTCAAATTCTTCATTTTCCTGCATAATTTGAGACCTGCCTATAACAGAGAAAGTATCAATTCATTAAATCATGCAAATGTACTCAATTTGATTAAAGTTTTGAAAGTATTTACTCAGGATCAAAATGGAAGTCATCAGAATGAAATCAGATATAAATGATACTAAAACCTTCCATTCATGCATACAAATAAGGACTAAACATGCCATGAAGCACAGATACAGAGCACAAATAACTACACTCTGTGAAGTTATCACACCCCCAAACCTAGATTTTTGCTAGTCCTCGAGCAAAACAAAGTACATTCATTCACAAAGATCGACATTATCAACTTACATTCAGCTATTTTTAACATTCCACTTTCACTTAACTCAGGCTAGTGTATGATGATTGCATAAACCTCAAAGAATACATATACCTCACAATCAGTTTCACACATACACAATCCTCATCATGCTAACATTCATAACTTCCTTTCATACAAGATATTCTTTCCAAAATCATGCAAGGAAAACCTTTTCCATTTAATTCATATTCACCCAGATGAGGTTATGAACATACACACGAACATAATTCACAAAATTCACAAAATTGTAATACAACTTTCTCTCCACTAATGTAAATCATGCAAGATTGAGGATCAAAAGAGTCTTTATTAGCTTATAATGTCAGACCAAGGGTAATGGGTAACAGAATAAAAGGATAGGATTAAACACAAACATTGAGAAACATAAATATGATATTCCAATTCATAAGCCAATAATGACATTAGCAGGGTATTATACAGAGAATACAGAAAACTCGCCAGAACCATTTTCGATGCTTTCCAAACTTTACTTTTCTTATGCTTTGCTTTTCTTTTCTTTTGATTTTCATTCATTTCTTTTTTTTTTCTATTCTTTTCTTTTGCAAAGCAATAATTTTTCTTTAACTGCATCTGGTTCCTTCAGACTTATTTTGTATTGAATATTCATACCCCTAATCATAAGACTCACTTCAAGAAACAACATACATCATGCACTCAACAAACAAAGAAGGTAGGAAGAAAATGCAATGTTTTCACATGCATTAGAATGGTTAACAGGTTAATGATCACAATGGTGGTGAAAAACAAATAAGGCCAAACAGTATAAGGCTTCAAAATGGGACCTAAGGATATCATCATATCAAGGTAAGCTTTCTAAGGCTCAAACAGTCTAAATAATGCCCTAATCATTTCCTCAATCATACACAACCTAGGATTTCGCCTCAAGAGAGTTGCCAAACAATTTCTAGGATAATTGAATTTTTCATATGTATCATCCATAAATTTTCTCTAGGCAAACATTCTTATTCTTTCCAAAGTTCAAAAAGCATGCAATTGGAAAACTCACCATGCATAAAAAGAAACTAGAATGCTTCAGCATGCGCCAAAGTTTGCATATGGATTCACAGAAAAATGAAGGTCATTTTGCATCCATATCTATCATTAGACAATCATTCACACCAGTTTTTTAAACATTACAACAGCCAATGTGAAAGGGAACGACAATTGTATCTTAAATGGATTTTTCATCAAATTTTTCAAGATAACTGCTCCTATGATTAATATTTAAGCTAAAATACTAAAACACATACATACACTTCAAAAAGAAATATAAAACTAACATACTCATAATACCAAAACATATGCACATGAACATAATAGTACCAAAATAACATAATACTACATAAATAGATAGTCAAAACATAAAGTTAAAGACACCCCCCAAACCTGAGGGAAACAGTGTCCTCACTATACAAAAGATAGATATATATATCAAAAAAGAAATACGATGAAAAAAATAATAGTGCCCAGAATGTCATGGCTAAAAAGATGGATCATCACTGTCAGGACCCTATGCAGTAGAATCATCATCATCCTCCTCCTCATCATCATCACTATCGGGGACTGCTGCAACAGGTGCTCGAGAAGGTCCAGCCTGAGAGGGAGCAGCAACAGTTGTGGGTGGGAAGGAAGGGACTGGATAATCAGCCATCGGTAGCCCAAGAAGCTCTGCCATCCAGCGTTGAGTTTGCATCTAGTACACTAACATGGCCTCCATCCTGGCACGCCAATCAGTGTCATCTATAGGTGCGGCCTGGGGACGAGGAACTACTGCCTCAAGAGCTACTGCTGCTCGAGGCTCTCCACGAGCTTACCGCTGTCGTGCTGGCACTACAACTAGAGCCGCCCCCACTCTCTCAATGAAAGTATCGTTGAGGGGCTGTCGAACATCTGTAAGCTCCTCATGAGGTCCCTAGCGGACCTGATGTCGACTGGATAAAGAATGGATGAGAGAGGGGAACAAAAGGCTCCTATACTCCCGAGCAGACCACTGAATCTGGTGAAAAATGAGCTCGGCAACATCAATAGAGCGATCCTCCATGATAGCATAAATCAGTATGGCTCGGTCTCGGGTAACCTCTGAGAGGTTAGCTGACGGCAGGATGCGCGTACTAATAAAATGGTACCAAGCCCGGGCTTTTGAAGTCAGATGAGTGCGCGAAAAGTACCTAGGTCTGTTAATATGGACACTCATAGTCCACATCACAGGCTGAGACTTAGCCAAGCATATCCGAGCGGTGACCACATTAACATCAATGCCCTCCACCGGCTCCCAGCGACAAAACTCAGTATAATCACAAATTTCTGGTGGTGAAGGTAGTCCCAGCGCAGTGCGTATAGCGGTAGGAGAGAAGGAGACCACCTATCCCCGAACTCTAACTGCTGTGGTCCCCTCACCAAGAAAAGCTGCATTTGCGTAAAACTTGCAAACGACAGGTAACACAGCTGATGACTCCAAATGCTGGGCAAATGTACTCCAGTTAAGGTGGTTTATGCGCCCCTCCAATTTCGGATGTAAAGCACGAGAACATGCAAATCCGCGCTCAAGAATGAGCGGTCCGGTAATGAGAGTCGTATAACGCTCAACTGCATCTGCTGAGATAAATCTCCTCTTGTCAAAATCAGTAGGAAGGGGAGAAGGCTCCCTGGGCTACCGACTAGATGAACCACGTTGCATAAATCGTCCTTTCTTTGGAGCCATAGCAACCTGAAAAAGAATTGTTAAAATTCAGATTTTATGATTAAAAGCATTAAACACATTGAAAAATAAACAATTCTGGAAAATCTGGTATTCAGTGCCGCGACGTACAATTACAGCGCCACGGCATTCAAAATTCAACACAGCACCGTGATATTCATACTAACGTCGCGACATTCAAAGTGTTCATACTAACGCCGCAGCATTCAACTAAACGCCGCGGTACGCAAGCCTAATTTTTCCAAGTACGCAGGCAACAACACATTTAATCCAACACAACATGCAAATCAACCACTATATAACTCTAAAACTAACTAAAATCTAAGAATAACTAACTAATAAGAGCTATTTAATAGATTAATAAACAAATCTAAAAACAGAGACCCATAACAACTGAACAAAATAGGAAAATTAAACTAATAATTTACATAAAACTAAAAATAAATAGGTACATACCTTAATGGAAGTAAATGTAGAATGAAACAAAGATGAAAAATAGAGAAAACCTCAAAGCTTGAAAGGGAAAAAAACAGAGGAAACGAAAGAGTTAGAGAAAAAGGTTATGGAATGAGGAGAACCAAACGCCTCTGCATAAAACCACAACCGCCCATTCGCGCCACGGCGTGAACCAAAATACGCCGCGACGTGCATTAATTCCCTCCTAATTTAATTATTTAAATTATTACAAACTACTATTTATATTTTACCCCCTTTTTTTCGCACAGAACGTCGCGACATGAGGATCTGTAGAGTCGCGACGCTGCACTCACTGGAATTTGGCTGAAATCAAGGTCACGCCGTGGCGCTTTGTATTTTTACGTCGCGGGTGATAAGCCTAACTGCAAAATTCAACAGCAAACTCACTTCAGCCGTGAGTTTTACTCAAATGTGGCCTCTAGCACTTGCAAAATTTACCTACAAGGTTAATTTACATAATGAAATGCAAAAATATACAAAAACTTAAAAATCAAGATATTTACATATTTAAAACATAAAATGAAAACTTTGGGTTCCCTCCCAAAAAGGGCCTAATTTACAGTCCCGGCAGGACTTGTCTGCTGTTCCAAATGCATTTCTATAAGTGAGGAGGATCTTCCTCCTGATTTACAAAATTTGTTTGATGCATTTGGAATGACATGACTTTTAAATTTACCACCATAGCTGCTTTGAGCTGGTCCATTTCACCATAAAAAATAACTTGACCTTCTTCATGAGCATAGGCTTCACTTACACTCCCTTCCTTGGATATTATCCCTTCAATTATGCTCACCATTGCACAATATTCTTGATCTTGAGGGCCTTGTAGTGCATTGAAAATGTTAAAATTAACCTTTTGATCCTGAACTCTAATGGTGAGTTCACCTTTCTCCATATTAATCAGAGCTCTTCCTGTTGCAAGGAATGGCCTGCCAAAAATCAACGGGACTTTACTATCCTCCTTCATATCAAGTATGATGAAATCCGCAGGGAAGATAAACTTATCCACTTTAACCAACACATCCTCAATAATCCCCTTTGAATGAGTAATGGTTCGGTCCGCCAACTGTAGTTTAACTGAAGTAGGCGAAACTTCCCCCAAACCTAATCTTTGGTAAATAGAGTAGGGCATGAGATTGATGCTGGCCCCTAAATCACACAGTGTATGGCCAGCGAACTTCTCACCAATTGTGCAGGGTATGGTGAAGCTTCCGAGATCTTTGAGCTTAGGAGGATATCTGTTAAGCAGAATTGCACTGCATTCCTCCATCAGGGCAACTGTTTTGAAATCACCAAGCTTTCTCTTCTTTGATAGAATTTCTTTTATGAATTTAACATAGCTCGGCATTTGTTCTAAAACTTCTGTGAATGGGATGTTGATATGCAACTTTTTGAACACTTTCAAGAATTTCTGGAATTGGTGCTCAAGCCTTTTGCTCACTTGCCTATTGGAGAAAGGCAAAAGGTAGACATAAGGCTTGGACTCATTCTTCTTCTCCTCACCATTCCCATTGGCAATATCTGGAGTTTCCCTGACATCTTTGCTCACTGCCTTCTTTTCTAGGACAACTTCAATCTCCTTTTCAAGCAGCTTTGTTTTTGGATTCCCTTTAATGTTCTTCCCACTTCTCAGTGAGATGACATGGCAGTGTTCATTTGAAGCACCCTTCAGATTATTAATAGTGTCACTAAGGAGGGTGCTTGAAGGCCTATTATTGATAGCATTAGCCAACTGCCCTACTTAAGTTTCCAATGCTCGCATAGAAGCAGATTGATTCTGAAACATCATTTCATGTTTTGCCAACTGAGTGTCAGTCTTCGTCATGTGAGAATTCGACTTGACCATAAACTGTGAAAATATGTCTTCCAAAGAGGGTTTCCGATCTTGGCCTTGTTGTCTTGGTTGGGAAGGGAATCCAGAAGGATTATACAGTCTGTCATTCACTGGAGCAGATGAGGAAGCTCCTTGATTCCCTCCAGGAGAAGTTGGGATGGTTTCTCCATCTTGGGTTGTACTGGTTTGAGTATGGATTATTCTGTTGCGAGCGATAGTTACCAGCAAATTGTGCAGTTTCTATACTGAAAGGGCAGCTATCGCTTGAATGTGTTTCTCCACACTTGTTACACAACACAAATGGGCTTTGTTGATGGTTGTTCCCCAAACGATCCAGCTTACTTGCTAATGTTGCCACTTGAGCTGATAATGCTGCCATTGGATCAATTTCATGCACTCCAGCCACCTTCTTTCAAGTATTTCTTTCCAAAGGCCATTGGTAGCTGTTGGCTGCCAATTCCTCAAGCAGTTGGAATGCATCATCAAATGATTTGCTCAATAAAGAGCCTCCAGCAGCTGCATCTACTATAGGGCGATGGTGGGATAGCCATCCCTTGTGAAATGAATAAACTTGGTGCCACGGTGGAATGTCGTGATGAGGGCACCTACGAAGCAAATCCTTGTATCTCTCCCATGCTTCATACAAGGTTTCAAATTCAAGTTGGGTGAATGATGTGATATCATTCACCATTCAGCAGTCTTGGTCGGTGGAAAATACTTATTTAGGAATTTACCACATAGATCATTCTAAGTGCTGATAGACCCCGCAGGTAAAGACTGCAACCAACTCTTGGCTCTATCTCTAAGAGAGAAGGGAAAGAGCCTTAAGTGAATAGCATCATCAGAGACACCATTATGCTTGAACGTGTCACATATCTCCAGAAAATTTGAAAGATGAGCATTGGGATCTTCCTTGGGCAAACCGCCAAATTGCACAGAAGTCTGTATCATTTGAATGATGGCCGGTTTGATTTCAAAATTATTAGCACGGATGGCGGGCCGTCTAATACTGGACTGCAAGTTCTCCATTTGAGGGGTTACAAACTCCCTCAATAGTCTAGTGTGACTATCATCCTCCAACTGGAGCGTAGCGTTATCGTCTGCCATCTTAGTACCTATATCACAAAATAATCTGAAAACTTAAATTAATATGTATAAGACAAAATTTGAATTAGGATTAATTAAACTCATTGTTAATATCAGCTAAACAGAAATAACCGTAATCCCCAACAACGGCGCCAAAAACTTGATCGCTCTTTTGCTTACCGCAAGTGCACGGGTCGCACTTGTATTATAGCTAAGAGTCAGATATCGTTCCCATGAGGAATACGTATTTCTTATAAAAGCCAAGTATTAACCTATAGTCTAATTAATGTTATCCAAATGCATTAAATTTATAAAAGAATGTTTAAAGAAATAAAAAGACTGAAAAGTAATAAATTTAAAATAAATAGATAAATAGAGAAATAAGAAATCATTTTTCATTTCCTATTTCAACTAATGACATGCAATCTTTACAAGTAA
Organism: Ormosia semicastrata; assembly: GCA_029884595.1. Lineage (NCBI taxonomy): Eukaryota > Viridiplantae > Streptophyta > Magnoliopsida > Fabales > Fabaceae > Ormosia > Ormosia semicastrata. The sequence continues at coordinate 3,523,212 of JAQQTO010000051.1, read as the reverse complement.
CATCAATGATTTGTTAAGTTAGTTTGAGAATTTGATTTAGTTAAAAGCTTATGTCTAGGTCAATTAACCCTGGTTTCATTCACCCAGTTCACTATGTTTCCATAAGAACCAGTGCAAACTTCACTCATTAATGATCTATTCTCAATCACATACTACGCATAACCAATATGTATATGTCTATCCTATTAACAAATCAACTAAAAAGTCGAACATACATCAACTATACGTATGATCTAAAATCCAAAGTCCTATGTCTAAGTTCATTAGATTTTATCAAATCAATCAAAAGTTGATCAAACTCTCAAAAGCATTAAGATTCATATGATTAAAAATAACTAAATTTCAATATATACTCAAAAGATTACAAAACCATCAATATCCATAGGAAACTACTAAGAAAAACTTATATACAGCTTACCTAGCCATGATACATGAAAGTACAAACAAATAAATCATGTTCATGAAGCAATAAAGAGAGAAAAAAAGAAAGGAAATGAAGGAAGCTCATTAGATTTCATCCTCTAAGCTTGATTCACCCTCCATAGGAAGGATGACCTCCAACCTTAGCATTTTCTGCTTCCTCTAGGTCTAAAAATCAAAAACCAGCAGCTGCTCTCCAAAAAGATGAAAAAACTCTCGTACAAAATGGGTACAAATGTATTTATAGGCTGAATAAAATAGGGTCACGCCGCGGCGTCCAACATATCACGCTGCGGCGCGCGTGCAATTAGGTCACAGGCGCCTGAGGCGTCCACTCTTCAACGTTGCAGCACTCTAGCCTCGGGTTTTTTGTACTGAAGCAGGGGAGCGCCGCGGCATTATCATGCACACGTCGCGGCGTTGAGTGCTGATCTTCATTGTTGGCTTCCTCTTAGGCTTCCTGGTCCAAAGCTACTTCAAATTCTTTATTTTCCTGCGTAATTTGAGACCTGCCTATAACAGAGAAAGTATCAATTCATTAAATCATGCAAATGTACTCAATTTGATCAAAGTTTTGAAAGTATTTGCTCAGGATCAAAATGAAAGTCATCAGAATGAAATCAAATATACATGATGCTAAAACCTTCCATTCATGCATACAAATAAGGACTAAACATGCCATGAAACACAGATATAGGGCACAAATAACTACACTCTGTGAAGTTATCAGAATATCAACCTGCCAATCTTTCAGCAATAATCTTTTTATTCGAGCAACAATATTTGCACATGGGTGCCAAGAATCCAAATTTGAATGAATAATATTAAAGGCACTTCTAGAATCTGTCTCAATCATTAATTTTGTAATTCCCATAGCACGAGTTAGAGACAAATCATTCAGAATATCATACAGTTCTGTCATAGTTATGGACATGGTTTCAAGATTAGGAGCAAAACCATTCAGGAACCCACCAAACTAATTTCTAGCAACACCCCCACAAGTAGTAGTGTAGGTATCACTAAGGAAAGAGCCATCCACATTCCATTTCACCCAACCAGCGGGAGGTGGACTTTAAGCAACAGAGAATTGCACAGAAATAGGAACTCTATTATGACGTAAGTCTCTAGAATCTAAAGCCATTTGATACTCCAAAGCAAGAGTACAAATTCTATGAAGCCAAAAGGATATAACATCCTTAGGTCCATTAAAAAGGAAATTAATCCTCTGCTGCCAGAAAAATCTACATACGGTAGAAAATAACAAATCCCAGTGAAGATTGGAAAGGTCTACCAAAATCTCCCTTTAAATTAGCATTCATCCAATCATACAAGTCCAAACCAAAAAAGACATTATGGAATTCATACTTCACTAAACGAGACAAAGTCATTCTAACAGCCCCACAATCCCTAAAAGCATACAGAGTGGTTTCATCATTCAAATCATAAATGGAACAAACAGCTGATTTAGCAATATACCTATGCCTCCTAAGGTCATTAATATGTAAAGCATTATTACCAGTAAGCCATATAAAAGATCTTAATCTTTGGGGAGCTTTCAACCTCCATATAGATTTGAAGAAAGGACCAACACCAGAATCTAATCTATTGGAGCAGACATCATAAGTCGATTTAATAGAAAACCTACCATTTTGGGTAGGCAGCCAAGCAATAGAATCACCAAGGGCATATGAAGAAGGCGCTATATCAGAAAGAATCAGCTCACAAAAGTCCTATGGAAGAATTGAATGTAACTCGACAACGTTCCAATGACCATCAATGATAAAATCAGCCACCGTATCATTAGCATGAAGATCTTCAGTATTACAAATAGAAAAATCAACAAATTTGTTGACTCTAGGGAGCCAATGATCAAACCAAAAACTTACTCGAGACTCGTTACCAATCCTCCACACAAGATTCTGGTGAAATAACTCCCAAGTTGAAACCAATCCTTTCCAAGCGTAGGAAGAATTAGTTTTCCACTAAACAACCGGGATAAGGTCATTACCACCACCATACTTGGCACGAATAACCCTAACCCAGAGAGCATCTTGTTTATGGATCATGTCCCAATTCAATCTCATCATATAAGCTTGATTCAAGCTACGAGACTAACGAAACCCCAAACCACCATCATGCTTAGATTTACAGAGGTCATTCCAACTGAGTAAGTGTAATTTGCGATTATTATCTGAGGATCCCCAAATGAAATTCCTAACAGCCTTGTCAACCTAATTACACACACCCACAAGCAGCAAAGCAGTCTGCATGAAATAGGAAGTTATGGTAACAACAACACTCTGGGCAAGAGTGGCTCTTCCCCGCTAAAGAAAAAGTGTTAGCCCGCTAGCCATTAAGTCTAGAAGAGACCCTTATAATGTATTTATAGGTATGCCTAGAAGTCCTTTCATGCTATAAAGGAACTCCAAGATATTTACCAAGGTCGCTTGTAAGCCGGACACCAAAAGCTTGACTCATTTCCTGTTTCCTGGAGAAGTGGACATTTTTAGAGAAAAAGATGTAAGATTTCTCAAAATTCACCTTATGGCCAGAGCTAGGACAGAAAATATCAAGAATATTCTGAATAACCAAAATCTGATCCCCGTTTGCCTTTGCAAAAAGCACAAGGTCATCCGCAAAGCAAAGATGAGAGAGTCTGAGACCTCCTCTGGACAAAGAGATCGGCTCCCATAAATTTTCTTCCACGCCTGTTAATAAGATGAGACATTCTTTCTACACTGAGAACAAAGAAGTAGGGAGAAAAGGGGTCACCCTGCTTCATACCTTTAGTCGGGAGGAAAGAGGAAGTTTATTACCATTCCAAAGAAGTTGCATAAAGGGAGAGGAGATACAAACCCAAATAAGAGACACCAAGTTATCCGGAATGCCGATATCAATGAACGTATCTTTAACAAACTCTCATTTCAATCGATCATAAGCCTTCTCAAGGTCAATCTTTATAGCCATAAAACTTGAATTATCTTTTTTCATTATCATAGAGTGAACCACTTCCTGCACAATCAATATGTTGTCCGAGCTTTGCCTGCCCGGAACAAAACTACACTGCATGGGCTTGACAAGCTTTCCCATAATACTCTTTAACCTTGAGGCAATAAGTTTAGTAACCAATTTATAACACACATTGCATAAACTGATTCGCCGAAACAATTTCATATGATTCCATAAAGTTTGATTGAAAAACCAATATACAAGGCTTTTAATGTTCTCAAATTGAAATAAAAAAAATGGTAATTTACAAAAGAATCCACCTTTGAGTAATACTCCATGAAAAAAATAGAGTTTCTTAGCTGTATTCAAGACTAAGCAGCCAAAAGATAAAATTGGACAATCGAAGGTCACACCTCAAAGTTCACATATTTTATCTGCATCATGCTGAACAAAATCTCAGTGTGAAGCATCCATCTGTCAAACAAAAGGGAAATGAAAGAGAAGAAACAGCAAGTTAGCAATTCAAAATTTGGAATAAAGCTAATTATTACAACAAATCTTCATGTTAACAAACTTACATCTTTGCTTCTTAAAAAATGAGAACAAACAACTATTGCTTCTCATGGGAACAGGAATGAAGCACCATTGCAGAGAAATGAATGATCATTGGTCACCAAGTTATGTACATATGAAGATGAACATAATCTCAACTGGCGAATTCGGTTAAACCGAATCTACTAATGTTAGATTAGAATAGAATTTATAGCACCACCAAAGTATCAAAAATCTCAAAAGGTTCTGACAGCTTCTCTGGTTTGCAAACCATGGAAACCACAATTTTCCATATATCCTCATTAAAAAAATTTCCTCTAGCCAAACCACTGAAAACTGTTGATAGCAACTCAAAATTTCCCTCCCGGCACAATCCATCAACAAATTTATTAAAACTCCTGGAAAGAGGAACATAGCCTTTGAACATCATCTCATCCAAAACAAATGCAGCTTCCCTGAACTGCATCCAACCACAAAGCCCATCGAAAAGCGTGCGGTATGTCACTACATCGGGAGCACACCCGCGTCTCGGCATGTCTTGAAACAAGTCATTTGCTTCAGTCCATTTCCCCTCCTTACACAACCAACTAATAATCACATTATAACTCACAACATCTGGCTTCACACCTTCCATCCCATCCAAAATCTTGTATGCTTCTTCAAAATTCTTCTCTCTACAAAACTCCCCAATCATCACATTATAAGTTACTATATCGGCTTTGCAACCGTTCTTCCTCATTTCCTCCAAAACACCCAACCCCTCCTCCTTTCTCCCAGCCTTAAAAAGCGCCGCGATCAGAGTGTTATAAACAGCAGCATCCAACCTCACTTTATTCCTCACCATCTCATCCTTGATCCTAAAGGCCCAATCAAGTTCCCCAACCTCACAAACCCCTTTAATCAACGTCGTGTACAAAGAAACATTAGGCTTCAACTTGAGAACCCTCTCCATATCCTCTTTCAACTTCAGAGCCTCGCGCAACCGAGAATTCTTGCACAGCCCATTAATCAAAGTTCCATAAGTAACCACATTGGCGCGAATACCACGCCTATGCATTTCATCGAACACCTTCCGCGCACGTTCAACATCCCCTCTCAGACAACACGCATGGATCAGAATGTTAAACGTGCAAGCATCCGGCTGGCCCAATTCGAATTCGCTCATGGCCGACACGAATTCCGTCATTTTGTTAAATTCGCGGCAGTTGAGAAGCGCGTTGAGGAGGGAGTTGAAGGACTTGATGGTGCGGTTGCAGCGGAAGGCGGGGATGGAGTGGAAAGTGTGGATGGCACGTGAGGGGAGGCATGCGCGGGCGTAGAAGGAGATGACGTGGCAGAAGAGGGGTTCGGGGATAAGAAAGCGCGTTTCTAGTTTCAACTGTTGGAGGACTTGTTCCATCTGGGGAAACATTTTGGCGCGGCCGAGCTTGGTGATGATGAGGTCGTAGGAGAGGAGGGAGTAGCGGCAAGGGCGGTTGTTGGGGTTGAGGAAGAGTTGGAAGGCGAGGGAGGGGTCCTTTTGGGAGCGGAGGAGGGAGGAGAGTCTGAAGGGAGATATGGGTTTGGAATTGGAAATGGCCATTTGTGCAAATTCGCCAACACTCTTTGTCTTTGATGATCACACTCACACAGCAACAAATCATAGACCAAGTGCTGTCTGTGATATGGGATCTCTATATGAATGCTCGGGCCACTGAAATAATATTCCAAGTTCAATGTCATGCCGCTGCCACCGCCTCCGCCGTACTCAAAACATGATAAATCATCATCTTATATTATTTTTAATATTTGATTAATGATATATAAATTTATACTAATAATATATATTAATTAAATAATGAATAAATTTATAATTTAATATTAAAATTTGGATTTATTAATTAATTAATTAATACATATGAGTTAATTATGAATTTATATATCATTAATTAAATATAAAAATTAATGTTAAAAAGTAACCTAAAAATATAAAAGTTAAAAACATTACCCTCTCGTGTGGACTGACTACCGGAAGAAATGAACAATAATTGCATGACGTACAGAGGTTGTTTAAATTATTATTTAATATGTATAAAATTATTAAAATTATATTAATTTTTAAAAAATATTTTTATATATAAATAACAATTTAAATATATTAAAAAATATTATTATATATTTTAAATAATAATTTAAATATTTAAAAAATTACTTAATGTACTTTGATTACTTAAAAATTTATTATGGGTTGAAATCCTTCGGCCCTTTATCACAACTCCAACTTCGGATTGTTTTAGGTTAGTTGGTATGTATTGTCGAAGGCATGTAGCATTTCAAGGCTTCAATTATATCCATGGGCTTGCTTGTAAAATAGATTGAACCTAATTATTGTCCAACACGGGCTTGTGTTTGAACCCAATTAGTTTCTTTTTTTTTTAAACATTTTGAAGCGGGGCTAACGCCCAGAAAAGCCAATCAATTTGGGTCCATGTCATATTAAATTGGGACCCGTTTGGTATTAAAGAAGCATCTGCTAGTCCTTGTCTTCCTTAGGGCATAGAATGCTTTTGCTTCAATAAACCAAATAAGCATTCAAAATAGAAAAGGCAAATATACAAAAAATCAAATACAGGATGATGAGAAAAAACAGGTACGTATCATTTTTCACAGGGAGAAAAAAGGCAATGTACTGATTAGAGATATAAGAAAAGAGTTGCCAAATCAATTTTCAGAAATTGGAACAAACTAAGGGAAAGAAAATACAACACATTGGTATTCATGCAAATTTTATGAGTAAAGCTATATGCTAGTGATATACACATTACTTAATATTTATATAATTTTTACTATATTATTTTTATACATTTACATCATAATTCTATTACCTCAGTATATGTGAGAAGATGTGATTTTTTTTAAATAAAAGATATAAATCTTGGAATGTCTATAAATCATTACTCAAATCTTATCTTAAAAAGAAAGAAATTATGATTAATCAATAAATTATTATAAAATTTTCAATTTTCTCTATTTTATTTGTTGTAAAATCAAAAATAAGATTGACATGCTTTTATAGTTATGTGTAATGGTACTTTTGCAGATAATTAAGCTTAAATTAATAAGCTATATTAGGAAAAGCTGAAGACTATGATTACCAAGTTACGCAAATAAGTTGGTAAACTATTTTAGATTTACGTTTTTTATTATTTAAGAAAAACTTAGTATCCACGTCAATATTGCATAACAAAAACCTGAAGATTAGAAAGTTGGGATGAAAGTACAGGATTTATTGGAAACTAGAAAAATCAAAACTTGCAAGTATTTATACAATATCTCACGCTCTGTATGGGGCTCCTAAGGTCATGATCCCATTGGACCACATAGTTGGAAAAGCAGTACTCACATGCATGTTGCAAAGTAAGGATCATATATTAAATGAGACGACCATGACTTCATCCATAGAGATTATTATGGTTGGCATATGCACTTTCTGCATTAGTTGTCATTCAACTTCAAGAGCACCAAAAGGCCTGCAAAAGAATCACCAGAAGCATCTCATGATCATGTTATGTTCTCCATAACATAGAACTCAAAAAATAAATATAAAAAAATAAAATTTTTGTTAAAGAGTGTCTTAAAAATATTTGTTAAGGATTCAAAATAATTTTTTTAATAAAAAATAAAATATTCAATACATTAAAAACTTAAAAAATATTACTTTTCATACAAAACTTTTTATTTTAAATTCTTTAACAAATGACCTTATTTCAGTTGTTTAAAAAACTCAAAAAACAATTAGATAATTAATAAATCAATTTTACAGAGAAATACCAAAACAGAAAACTAATTAAAGGAACAGAAAATGCATACGTTTAAGCATATTATGGGTCTCTTCCAAGCTTTCTTTGCCTTCTTGAGCTTTCTCAACATATCATCCTCAGAGCATATGTTACCAGGCGAGGCCAAGAACACCGTCCTCCTTATTGGAGGAGACCACAAACCACTCTGCTCATAATCAAAATCGAACTGAGAGGTATCAAAGAATTTTCCCAGAAGCCTTTCAGAGACGGATTTTGAGACCATTTGAATGCATGGACTCGCTGTGGAGGATAATGCAGTTTCCAGTGATGATGGGGGAGATTCAGAAGAGGCTTCAGACACAGACATTGAGAGGTGTTCTGGGAAAGAAGAACAACATACACGGGGTGTTGCACACAGATAATAATGGTGAGAGAAGTTTCTTCCTCACTTTCTCAGAGACACTCATAAAGAGGTAGGGGACATAAGCAAATCATGGTGGGTACTATGATTGGAGTTTCTTATTTGGTGCCTAGCCCTTCTGGCTATCAGCAAGGGGGGCCATTTATATTCATAGATGGAAAAAATTACCTTAAAAAACTAGAAAAAATTAAAAAAGAGAGAGAAAAAGAAGTTTTGGAGCCTCCCCTCGAAACGTATTAGGTGAACTTTCAGGTCCATCGTTCTCAAATGGGACCACCCAATTAAGGATTAAACACCCCTTAAGAAAAATTTAACACATTAATTCTACTTCTACATTATAAATAGATACTATATATATGGTGTTTTAAGCCAATTTGGATGAATTTTAGGTTTATGCCAGCGAAGACTGATTTGAATTTTGAATTGGTCTGGAAAGGTAAGGATCGGTTTGTTGGTGCAAAAAGGCTAGAGCAGAGTTCTTGGAAATCACATACAGCCTATTTGAGTAGTGATTTAATGTAGCGTAGAAGACACCATCATTATGGTGAGATCTTCTGGAGTTCCTAATATAAGTGCAGCTCCTAATCTAACAGATAAATATTTATTTATTTTTTACCATTTTACAAACCAAATTACACAGTTAAGATCACCTGCAGTTTAACCCCATCAGTATAACTTTCGGTAACTTTACAAAGGGCAAAAGCATACATAAATGTGTAAGATCATAGATGCATCATGCATGAGGTGGTAACGCACAATGATTCTAACTTTTGTTAAACCCAAACTATTTTATTCTGCTGCTCAAGTGCTCAAGAGTGGCTTCCCTCTTGCATATGATCAATGTCACTAATTAATTGTAAATGTTAAAGCTCGTACACATTCGTTGTATATAACTAGTAACTTGTGAGGAAGTTAATTTCTGTTGTTTTCTTGGGGGACATTATGCATATATAGATTAATCTTAGGAGTACAGACTATGTCATTATCATCTGTGTAGTCGGAGACGGAACAAGAGGAAGATTATGAGGGAGGCGACAGCGAGAAAAATTTATTTAAGGGATCCAAGTTAATTTTTTTTTTTAATAAAACACATATAAAAGTCAATTTTTTAAAAATCAGGCTCCAATAAGAGCCGCCGCTACTTGTAATATTGGGTTTGGGGATATTATGCATAGCTTAATTTTATTAGGAGTACAAGCAGTGTCACTGTCATCCATGTGATATTGGATTAGGTGATATTATGCATACATTAATAATCTTTAGGGGTACAGGCTGTGCCAATGTCATCTTTGTAATATTGGATATTTATATTTTGGGTCCCAAAATACATATTACCCCTTAAAGTTTGAGCCGTTTCCATGTTTGGTACATTAAATTTATTTTATAACAAATAACCCTAGTAAAGGGTGAAACTGCTTACCCACGTACACCTCACATGACCCATTTTATAGCATCTCCTTCACTTTTGTTTGTTTTTCCTTTGTTATCCCCACTCCTACGAATATGGTTGCAAGAAAAGGATCTGAGCTGCAAAGCTAGCATGTTACAATCTCTCATTATAGCACCTACATACGAGTTGATATAGTTGATATAGTTACAATCTCACATTTTGTTTTTTGTTATTGTACGTAGCTAGGGTTGACTCTTTGAAGCTGCTACAGCGGTGCCGCCACCATGTCCATTAGTGTTGAAACTCTGCAGGGAGTTAGGCAAAGTATGGTTGAATCTCAATCTCTTGAACTTGAAGATACTCTTCGAAATCTTACGTCGAGTCCCATACAAGTATGTGATGCGGTGCAAGTGTCTCTCTAAACGATGGTTGTTTCTATTATCAAATCCTCATCCTCATCCTCATCCTATCTTGAAGAAACTGCAACCATGGACTTTCATGTACCTTTCAACCAGCACCAGCACCAGCACACGAAAGGTAAACATTCAAAAACTCGGTCGGTGTTCCAATCCCAAAGATTCTCCCTTGCTACCGCCACATCCACATTCTCCAAACCTTCATAATCAACAGTGTATCACGTACGTGTGTAACCCATTAACCATGCAGTGGGTGGTTCTTTCTCCAGCCCCTCCATGTCGCTTGTTGTATGCCCTTAGTCAATTTCATATGCGAAACCTACAAAGATCCAAACCAACATGAATTATGAATTAGAAGTAGGAGTGGCCATGTGCAGATTTAAGGAGGTGCGAGTTCAAACAACTACTCCTGGTACTGGTACTCTCAAGATAGACATATTTTCTTCTGAAACCAGACAATGGATAGAGAGAAATGTGGTGTTGCTTTCCAGTAAACCGTCTTTTGATAAGGATATGATAACTGCAACCGTCATGACTCATGACTTGTAATGGCAACCTATTTGTATTCGGTCAGAAGATGATGGTGTTGAACGTGAATTCATTAATCAACAATGATAGAGATAGTGATAGTTCCTATTATATGTGTTTGGAAACTAAAGGAGGACTACAGCATCCGAGGAGATGAATATTGGAGTTTGGTGCACTGAGTTTCCTTCACTGAAATGGTAGTATTAGTATAGTAACACTTACAGATACTGAATGCTTCTCGAATATTGTTAAGACAAGGTTGCTGCCACCTGATGATAAGAATATTATGTATTTCAGTTTAAAAGCTCTTATGGCTTCCTATGATATGAGGAACAAAACCTTTACCTTTCATCCCAAAGAAACACTCGAGTTTGTGTATATTAATTCACCCGAGGTATTTGTTCTAGCTTGTGCTTCCATTATGCCCAACAAAGACCTTGAGCACTGCCTCCGTCCTTATGGTAATATTCCTTACTCTGTCTCGTTTCCCTCACACATCTTGTTTCCGATCATCATGATTACATTCCTTAAATGAGTTCAAAATGCCTCTCGCCAGTTTATTGTCACTCTCATATTTTTGTTATCCTTTTATCAAATCAACTACAAGCATTATTCTCGTAAAAAAAGAAAAAACTACAAGCATTATTATATGAACTAACATGACCTGTCTTCACAAGTTTGGCACTTAACTTAAAGTACTCCATGCGTGAAAGTGATGTTAGCTTATTTTTATTTATTTATTTTTATGTTATACCATAAGAAAAGAAAAATGCTATTAGCATCTCACATCAATATTAAGTAACAGAATTAGAATAAATGTATAAAAAAATTTAGTGAAATTAACTTTAATCAAAGAGACCCGACTTACACAGTTCAAAACAACCTGAGTTATTAATTAAATAGTAACTTTTCAAAAAGCAAGCAAGTGAGACCCACCTAAATATCAGAACATTACCATTATCCGGGCATTCAGAATGGTTTTCAGCCGGCTATAAGGCTTTTCTCTTAAACAAATAATAAAAATTTGACATAATATGTCTAAAAGTATGTAGGTAGCATTACTAAAAAAAATTATAGCATGTAGGAAAATGAATCACTTAATTTATACTTGATAAGACTATACTATTTATATCCAATATAGTAATGTTAGCCTTTAAGTTAAAATGAGTGTTTTAAAAATAAGATCAAATTAATCGATTGAACCAATTAAATTATGAACTTGTCATGTTTTTAATTTGAATAATATTTAATTTAATTATAAATTTAATCGATTGAATTAATTGAATTATAATATGAAAATTTTTTAAGTTTAATTTTTAATTTAATTTTTAAAACATTTATTTAAAATAGTTGTTATTAGATGCTCTTCAAGTAGGTAGAAATTCAACGTGTACTTAAATTTCTCATTGTTCTTTCTAATAACTAGCGGATTTTGTTGCCCACAATGGCGAATGATGGCCGATAATGTCGTGGTGGCCGAATAGGTATTTTAGACATTTTATATATAAAAATATTCACATGCAATGTGAATGTACGTAGAAAATGAAAATATAATAATGATAGATAAAATTATCAGTTTTACATGGAAATATTTTTTTAATGTTGTATTAAACATGAGAATTCACTAACTTCAAGGAGTTGGCCTAAAGGTGAAGGCGAATATATAATATATAAATAGGTGTTTGATTATAAATTTGAATTTTAATTATTTTAATATTTTAGTGTTAAGCTACAAAGAATTTTTTATGAATTTTTTAATCTCAACTTAGGTGATATGTTTTTAATTAAATGAAAGAAGTGAATAAGTTGAAATACACATAAGTTGACTCGATTATACGTAAGTTGATATAGAAAAAAGAGAATCTACTGTTTTCATATGAAAAAAATAGTGTAAATTAAATATCCCATAAAAAAATATTCTTAAATTTTATATAAGTAATTTAAATAATTTGTAATACTCAAATCATCAAAAGGTTTGTAATCAAGGGGATTTGCCTAGTGGTTGGAAAGTCTGGGTATTGCTTAGATGATCCCTTGTCTTTGCTGTTTGCCACTACGTGTGTGTTTCACTTTAGCATAAAAGGAACTAATTTATCTTCCATTGTACAGTTAATCTAATTTTTATACATTTAAATTATTATTTAATATGTATAAAAATATTTTTAAAGATAAGAATAATTTTATGATATTTCTCACAGTCATACATATATCAATTATCAAATAATAATTTAAAAACTTATAATAGATCGTATTTAATTAATAATCACTCTTCACATTCTCCCTTTTAACTTTTAAGTGTCTCAAACTTGCGAGAAAGGTTCTAAGTTGCGGTTACAACCATGTTATGACTAATGCAACAACAATTACAGATGAAGTTACAACAGCCGTTGCTACTGAAATTTTGGGACTGCATCACGTGATGCAATCTAGAACTTAAAACCTTGCTTGCAAGAGACTATAATACTGCGCTGGTTGCTTTGAATCGAGCTTATACTATGATCTCGAAGACTCACGTTTTGTAAGTTTCCTGGATTCCTCCACCTTTTGGATGGGTGAAGTTGAATGTTGATGGTTCAGTGTTCACTAATATTTTCCATGCTGTTTATGGCGGTATCGTCCGTGATGCTTAGGGCCAGGGTTCTAAATTGCGGTCCGCATCACCTGATGCGCCCGCAATATTGCCGTTGCGGGCCGTGCCGCAACGGCATCAGACCGCAATTGCGGTATGAACGAAAATCACGTAAAACGACCGCAACGGAACGGTGTTGCGGCCGCAACGGAACGGTGTTACGGCCGCAACAGTGCTCCGTTCCGTTTTCTCACTCAAATCAAGCATGTCAGAACTCAGCACGGGAAAGAAAAAGAAGAAGATTCTCAGCCCAATAATTTCATCAACAGTATAAAGGAGAAAACAATCAGACAACAAAGTCATCAGCTTTGATTCACGGACTCACCTTTCATAAGCTTTGTTGAAAACTTGAAGACAGAGATCTCTCATTCTCGCTGAAAACCATCTCCACTCGGACCACTCCAGTGCCAGTCTCCATCTTCCAGATCTCAGATCACGGACTCGTCTTGCTCCGGCGCTCTGCAGGTGAGCTCATCTCTCCCATCCCAGTTTTAATTTCTGTGTTTGCCTGTTTGGTCTCGTGAAATTTGGGAGGTTGGGGTTGGGGTTGGGCCGTTGGGGTTGGATTTGTGTTATTGTGTGAGATTTGGGAGGCAGAAAGGGGGCGGTGGGTGAGAGTGAGACCGTGAGATGCGAGAGTGATACTGACGAACCAGAGAGGGTGGGTCATGGGCTGAGAGGGGAAGGTGGTCGTGGACGTGGTCGTGGGAGGCGCGGGCGGTGATCCGCGAACCAGAGAGGGTGGGTCATAAGTGGATCAGATATGGGAAGCAGAGAGGAAGAAGGGAAACCTAGAGAGGGGATGAGGGAGGAGAGACCTGCGAGACCGAGAGAGGGGATGAGGGAGCTAGACGAGAGAGCTGGGAGACCGAGAGAGGGGACGAGGGAGCTGGGAGACCGAGAGAGGGGACGAGGGAGCTGGAGGAGCATCCTGCTCCTGCCAACGAGACCGAGAGAGAGTATGGGAGATTTTGGGAAAATTTTGGGGATTTAGGGCAGAGAAGCTTTGAGCTTCAGTATAGGTGATTGGGTGGGGTTGGGAAAATGGGTTATTTGGGTTAGGTTTGGGGCGAGAGAAATGGGGAAATTAGGAAAAAATTTGAGAAAAATAGTGGGAAAAATTGGATAAAAATTGGGGAAGTGAAAAATTGAGGAAAAAAATGAGGAAGTGAGAAATTAAATAAAATTGGGAAAATGAGATATTGGAAAAAATTGTGAGAAAACTGAATTTTTTATAATAGTGTGAAAATTAAATTAAGAATAGTTATAATTAATTAATAAATTATATTAAGAGTTTAAAATTAAAGTTAATTATTGATGAAGTATAAGGAATAGTGATAATTAATTTAATTACTTAATTATTTGTTTAAAAAATATAATTAGTGGTATATATTAAGGGTTTTAACTTTGAAGTTAAAGTTAATTATTGATTGTTAATTGAAGTATTAGTAATAGTGATAATTAAGTTAATTATTGATAATTGTTATAATTTATTTTTATAAACAGGTATTATAAAATTTAAACAATGCCGCCAAGAGAAGAATTTCCTACAGGAAGATTGGAGGGTACTCCAAGTGATGATATTGGATGACATTTCGGAACAGTTGTACTTGGAAATCGAAACAACATCACATGTAAACTTTGTAGAAAAGTAATAAAGGGTGACATTACAAGATTGAAGCAACACATAGCACATTATAAAGGGCAAGTAACAGGTTGTCCTAGAGTCAACACATTTGTCAGAGAGAATATGATGAAACTCCTCATGGATGGGAAAGCAAAAAAAAATGATTCTAAAAAAAGAAAAGAAGAATTTGAAGAAGGCTTAAGGGTAAATGTTGAAGAGGAAGACATGGAAGACCATATTAATGAACAAATCAGTCTAGCTACACAGGAGAGCATTAGATCACAACATGAATGGAAAGACAGACAACAATTCAGGCAACAAATAGGGGGATCGAGAAATATATATGAAGAATGTGGAAGCTCTCATGCGAGTGTTAGTGAAGTCAGAAGGCCACAAGATATTTCTGCTGCTTTGAAGTCTACAGATGTTAATCTTGTGAGAAGTAAAAGCGTGAAGCAACCAAAAGTTACTGGTGGTTGGATGAAAACACTAAGAAAAACGCTTGGAGCAGCTGTAAGCAGGTTCTTAATTTATGAGCGTTTGCCTATGAATTTAGCTGATTCTCCTTGGTTGCATACTTTGATTGTTGAAGCAGCTGAAGTAGGCAAATGAGTTAAGTGTCCAACTCCTTATGAAGTTTCAGATGTGTATCTGGAAGTTGAATATAAAAAAATGTAAGAATGGATAAATACACTAAATGGTACCTGGAAAGAAAGAGGAGTCACAATAATGTGTGATGGTTGGACTGATAGTATAAACCATACACATATTATGAATTTTCTTGTTTACTGCAGCAGTGGGACAATTTTCCTAAAATCTATTGATGCTTCTGGTGTTGATACTAGAAATACAGATTATTACTTCCAGTTGCTTGACAAAGTTGTAGATGAAGTTGGAGAAGAATATGTAGTCCAAGTGGTTACAGATAATGAAAAAACACTAAAAGCAACTGGAAAAAAATTGATGGAAAAAAGACCACATCTCAGATTGCATGCGCGACTCAACACTGCTTGGATCTTTGCTTGGAGGATATAAGAAAAAAGCAAAATGTGAAGAAACTATTGAATGATGCAAAGACAGTGACAACTTTCATCTATAACCACATATGGACAGTAAATTTGATGAAGAAATACACTGGAGGTAAAGAAATTGTCCGTCCTAACATAACTCGATTTACAACACAGTTCTTGCAACTTCAAGCTATTATGAAGCAAAAGCAAGGTTTAAGAAACATGTTCAACTCAGAAGAATTTAGAAGATCTAAGTTTGGGAAAGAGAAAAAAGGACCAGCATTTGAAGCAAGAAAAATAGTTTTGAGCAATGAATTCTGGAGTAAGGCTGTTGATCTACTAAAAGTATTTGAACCTATTGTAAAAGTCTTAAGGCTGGTCGACGGTGACGTGAAGCTAACAATGGGTTTTCTTTATGAAGCCATAGATCGAGCCAAATAATCTATCCAACAAAATTCTCGATATCATACAAGATATAATGAAATAATAGACCAAATATTTGGAGATTCATGCATTCGATATTCATTCTCAGTATGCGTCAATAATTGATATAATTTATAGTTTTTTGTTTTAATATAAAATTTTACTCTCGTGCCTTTATGTATAATAATTGATTAATTTTTTTTAGGTTATTTTCTTAACCCACAATTTCAATATGGAGTTGAACATGGATCTGATGTTTATAAAGAAACTTTTGATGGAACCAGTAGCGTCATCATCAAATTAGAAAGAAACATAGATGATCAAATTAAAGCTTTGAATCAGGTTAGTAAATAATGTTTATATTTAAATCTTATAAAATTATAATTAAATATTATATATTTACTTATTAACATATTATATTGTGTTATACAGTTGATGGTTTTTAGGGAAAAACGTGAATCATTTGGCACACCAAAAGCTCAAAAAGCTTGGGCTAGAATGAATTCAGGTAAAATATTTTTTTTCTCTTTTTTGTACAAGTAAATCTATTTAAAATTTATTTATATTTTATATGACAAATAATTATTCATTATGTTTGGTCATTTAAATAGCTGAATGGTGGTTGATATTTGGATCATGTGCTCCTGAACTTCAACGTGTGGCAATAAAAGTTCTTAGTCAAACAACTTCAGCTACAAATTGTGAGAGAAATTGAAGCACATTCAGCTACATTCACACAAAGACAAGGAATAGACTCAAGTACAAAAAACTACAAAAACTTGTCTTCACATATTACAATATGAAGCTAAAAATGAGACATGAAGAAAGGAGAAGTCAAGAAGAAATTGAAGCTAATTTCAATTCAATTAATCTTGACTACATATTTCAAGAAGAAGGTCCATTATCTCCTTAGATTGAAGAAAGGAAAGGCCCTGTATTAGATGGAATACAAAATTCAGAATGGTTGCCTAGAATTGATACTGATGATGAAGATATGGAAGTGGTGATGATGATGATGCAGTTCGATGAAAATAGTGGTGGTTTAAGTCCTCCTAGTAACAACAAAGTGGTAATGGTGGTGCTTGATGCGATGAAAGCCGAAAAAAGTGATGATAATGATGAAGAGGATGATGAATATAGGCAAAATGATCCATATCGAGATTCCATATAATCATCGTGACAAAAGCCTAATGATTGATATGACTACATCTAGGCCAGATATGGTTCCTTCGATCATTCATTTGGTGATAGCAGAAGAGGTGGATCACAGTCTAGTAGAGGAAGAAGGCAACAAAATGTTACACTAGAAGATTCTTCCTCTTCAAGCATTGCACAAAGTTTTAGTGACTTTGGTCTTGGTGAATCATCTCAGAGTAGTCAGGGGTATTATCCACCATCTTATCAGTATCCTTACTTCAGTGCATATGATCAATATACTGGTAGTAATCAACCTCCACCATACCACCAATCTTCAATGAACTATCAAGATCCTTATCATCAACAATCAAGTAGTGGATTTTTTTATTATGTCTTTGGATAAGGAGACATGCAAGGTGATAGCCAAAATGAAAGTGGAGGTTATGATCATCCACACAATTCTACCATGTGATAATAATTATCATGTAAGTTCTATTTATATTGTCTTTGAGTTTTTAATTTATTTATTTATTTACTTACTTATTTATTATTTTAAATTTAATAATTTACTTTATTATTTTCTTTTTTAAGTGAGATTTAGTTTATTATTTGTGAGTTGCTAGTAAAAAGAATTCTTATAATACTTATAAATATTTAAGATATTAATTATGAGTTTATATCGTGTTTTCTTTTACAAAAATCATGCATCTTAATAGTAGCATTGTTCCTTGCATAATTGGTGACGTGATTAAAGTTGCGGTAATTATTTTCTTCTAACTGAGTTAATTTTTTTTATCAATGACTCAGTGTAAAAAATATGACATGTGAAATTTATTTGAAACTTATTTAAGTTGATATATTATTTAGTTTTTTACTCTCTTATATTTATATATGCCCAAATAAAATTTTAAAAGACTTATTAATAATTATTATAACAATAATTATGTTATTTTGGTTATAAATTCAATTTCGCTTATTCTTTAAAATAGTACAAAATCTTATCAAATGAGTAAAAACTTATAAAACATTATAAATAAAGAAATATGAATAATTATAATAATTATAGTTTTTTTTTTACATTTTGTGCAAGTTTTTAAAAAATCACACCGCAATAACCGCAAATCCGCATCGCAAGATAGCTCGCAATACTGCAGAATCGCAATAATCGCAACCGCAATCAAGAATCAAGAATAATCCGCCATGACCGCATACCGCAATTTAAAACCATGCTTAGGGTTCTTATTCGTGTGCTTTTTCTGTAAACCTTGGCAATTGTACTATTAATATGGCTGAGTTGTAGGGAGTCTTATGGGGGCTTCAGACGGTTTATAATTTGGGAGTATAAGAAGGTTATGGTTGAGGCTAATTCTAAAGTGACTTTGCAATTGATCCATAATGGTTATGAGGCTTGGC
The DNA here is from genome assembly GCA_029884595.1 of Ormosia semicastrata. NCBI lineage: Eukaryota > Viridiplantae > Streptophyta > Magnoliopsida > Fabales > Fabaceae > Ormosia > Ormosia semicastrata. The sequence continues at coordinate 3,504,518 of JAQQTO010000051.1, read as the reverse complement.
ACCCTTGTGCTCCTATCATTACTGCAATTCACCATCTTCTTCATAATGAATGGGAGGTGCAATCATATTTATAGGAAAGGCAATGTATGTGCTGATAGTTTGGCAGGGCATGGATGCTATCTTAGTTTCTTTGCCTTCTTTATTTCGGTTAGTTTCATGGCTAATTGTAGTAATGTCATTTTTAAAGTGTTATGTTCGTATTTAAAATAATTTATAATTAAAAATTTTAAGAGAGCTTTTGAAAAAGCAAATTTTTTTAATTTTTTTTAAGCATTTTCAAACATGCACGTAGTTAGCTAGTTGAGTGCTTCTCTCCTGTTGTCTATATATGTATATGCTCCTTACGTTAACTATTTGAGTTCAAATCTTTGAATAACACATAACAAACAAAGCCGCTAATGTATACCATTCTATCAATGCAACAAAATAATGTTATTTAATTTAGACTTAATTATATTTTTTATCTCCTTAAATATATCAATTTTTTCCTCTAATTTTTTTTTATTATAGTTTATGTCCTTATAATTTTATAAATGAGTGAAATTGATCTTACTTTCATTTTAAAAGTGATTGAAATTGACTCAACTTAACCGCTTTATATTAAAATTTTCTTAACCATTGAAATGAGAGACTATTTAATAAGAAATGGATTAAATTAAGTCAATTTTACTTACTTTAAAAATAAGAATATGAACTAATTTAATTCACTTTTAAATTTATAAAAACACAAATCGTAATAAAGATCTTTGAGGAAAAAAAACAAAAAATTGATATATTCAGGCATTTAATTTGATGTAAAAATACCTATATATGTTGGATTTAATTTAATTTAATTATCATAAAATTTTATTTTATATTATCATTAAATTATATGTTGGGATGTTAAAAATGCTAGCTGGGTCACATGACAAAGACTTATGTAATTGATTAAAGGTTCTCATATCAAAAGTCTTGCCTTCACCCATTTGTGTTATATGGCTCCCCCTTATCAAGTGTAATGTGTGTGTCAATTCACACACCTTGTTAATCAATTAAAATTTTAGTTTTTTTTTTAAATTATAAGTAACTAATAAGGAGTGTGGATAGAAAATTGAGAATGTTAATAACAGCACCCCAATCATAGATTGCACAGCAAATTGAGATAGTAAGAAGAAAAATACTTACGGTAAGAAAGGGCAACGTTTTACGATGCACCCTCTAAGTTAGGGTGCACCACTAGTCCTTACATTTCTAGCTATAGATAATGTACCAAAATCATATCAATGGCAACAAGAGCCATAGAGCATTACTTACTACTGGGTCAATAGGTAATATTTCATTGTTGATATTTACGAAATAGTACATCAAAATAAAATAAATTACTTACACAAAAAGTTCCTAATTTCTTCACCTACTACGTGAATCTTCTTCAATATTTTCAACTCTCCATCTGAGCTCAACGAAAAACATAGTTTCCTTATTACTAGTTTTAGGCGATATGATGAAGGCAGGGTTGTCCATAGATTTGGGTTTGGGTTGATGTATTGTTGAGGGAGATATTGGTTTTTGGAGCATTTTTGAGGGTGATTTTGTTGAGGATGGATGATGGGAATTTTTTGTTTGTTTTTTAGAGCTATTGGTGTGAAGGTTTGGTGGCTTTGGGTTGAAATCTCTATAGTGAAAATTAAACCACCTTGACAATGTCCAACTTGCTTGAGCTGTTGCGTCACCGCCCGAGTGAGACCTTACCTGAATCCAAATAACACAACCGATTCCAACCTTTCTCTTGTGGTGCCTTTTCCTTCTTCAACCGCGCGGCCTCCTCCTCGTCTCATTCATGATGAACAAAACAAACACACTCAACATATGTTCGTACTAGTTTCTACGTTGGGGTTAGTAGCAATGAGTGACGACGTGACAAGGGAGTTAAAGTGGGTCTTGGAGGGGCCGTAAAAGTTAGCAACGATGATCTTAGAGTTGATGACAAGGACGCACGAGCCCTTGCTATTCTTGGCGAGGCGGAGGATGGTACGCACGATATAAGAGAAGAGAAAGGAAATAAAAAGAGAGAAAGATAAGGGACTAAAAATAAATAACACAATGGACATTTTAATAAATAATAACTTATAAAAATTAGCAGTTGAAACTTATAATAATTGGTTTTTTTTTCTAAGGTCCACCAGTTGCATGGTGGCTTTTACTATGGACCCCTTGAGTGGATCCCTAAAATTATTTATTATCGCAAAATTTATTTATTTATAAAATGATCCAATCAATTATTTACCTTCTAGTCCTAGAACTTTTTTTTTTGGTATTTCAGAGGTTACAACCACTTCTATAATCTCCCCCAAAGCCACCATGCCGCCGTCCATCCCCACTTTCTCTGCCCTGAACTTCTCCACATAGCATGCACAAGGCCTCCTAAGTCCCACCTCACTGAAAAACGACAAATTGACACCAACAGCGGCATCATTTTTGCAACTCAACTACTAGAGTACCACAAATCCAAGCACTGGAGCACTTTTCACCAAATATTTAAATTTCTTCAAACATAACTTTTGCCTTTACGGCTACACCAATAGCATTATCAAAATCTCGATCACCCACCAGCATGAGGAGGAACCCAGAAATCCAAATGCAATTTCAGAACTTGTGTTTATTCAATTGACAGAGTTTATACAAAAAAAAAATCAGAGGTTATGTTTGAAATGAATAAAAATAAGAAATGATTTGATTTGAATTAATTTGATTTAAAAATTAAATTTTATGTTTGAATTTAAAAAAAAGATTTGAATTAATTTAAAAATTAAATTTTATGTTTAGAATTTATTAAAATAAAAATTAATTTAATTTAATTTTATTATTTTACATTTTAATTTTTATGAGAAGTAGTTAGAAATAGTTATTAAAAATAAAATAAGTTATTTATTTTAAATTAAATCTAATCCTAACAAATCTTATTAAATTTTATAAAATTTTTAAAATATAAAATATAAAATTTATAAAATTTTAAAAGTTAAATCAATTTTTTTCAATGTTTTAAATATAATATTTAATTAAATTTGATTTATAAATTAAATCAATTTTTTTACATTCCAAACACACTGAGAAAGATTTTGGAGGCTCAAAAAATAAAATAAAAATAAAACTTATAATCTAGAAATGAAAAAAAACTCAAAATAAAGATTCAATATTTCTAAGTCAAAGACGGGCTCAATAAAACTCAAATTAGGAAAAATAAGTACTGATTAAAAAAACTTCAAAATAGATTTTGGGTATGTTCCAAAGAAGCTTGGAAATCTGGAATTAGTGACCATGTGATACATCTTGCGTAGGAACGGACCACCACTTGAACTCCACCAAACCAGCATCATCTGAGAGCTCTTCGATTCGCAAGTAGCTGCGGGAGCATCACCACGCGTCCACAATTTCACCTGCAATGCCCCTCCATTGAAGTCAAACCCCAACATAGACTTTCACCTATGGTTAGAGCTCCGCCACAGACCCATTCCTTTGCCATCGTCCTCCAAGTTGCAATTGAAACGTCGCCACCAATCCACTGAATCCTGCTGTCGTGCACAACCATCCAAGCCAACCTATAAAGCAACCAACGGTGCTATGTGGTGGATAGGATTGGGATTTTTTTGCAATTATTTTTTATAAAACTTTTTTTCATGTATTAATTTGCAATATCAAATTTATCATACTGACCAACTCATCAAGTAACAAGCGATAAATCCATACCATTCATCCATTTTTCTTCCCATCTAACGACTATTATTAAGAGGTGCCTAGGTGGACCTCAACTCCAGGGGTCCTCCTTAAACGCTGCCTCCCTAACTTACGGAGTGCCAATAACAAAGTGTTAATACCAACACGCCATCACAGATCACATAGCAAAGTGGGACGGTAAGAAGAAAAAGACTCACGGTAAGGAAGAAAGAGACGGCCGCTTTGAAACAAGTCTTTGTTTGTTTCACTTTCACTTTCACATCAACATCTCTTTTGTGGCGCTTTTTTAAACGCTTTCACTCACGCTTCCCACTTCTCACTCCACTCACTGCAACTGCAAAACAAAATCTCCATCTTCTTCTTCTTCTTCTTCTTCTTCATTCTCCTTTTCTTTCTCTTTCTAGAACAACAACAACAACAAGAAGCTTTGTTACAAGCAATGGCGGGTTACAGAGCGGACGACGACTACGACTATCTGTTCAAGGTGGTGCTGATCGGGGACTCCGGCGTTGGGAAGTCGAACCTCCTCTCCAGGTTCACCAAGAACGAGTTCAACCTCGAGTCCAAGTCCACCATTGGCGTCGAGTTCGCCACCCGCACCTTGAACGTCGATGACAAAGTCGTCAAGGCCCAGATCTGGGACACCGCCGGCCAGGAGAGGTCCTTTTCTTCTCTTGCTTCTTCATTTAATCATTTTGCTTGAAAAAATCGCACGCTGTTACTTCACTTGGATTTTGTTGGGTGAGTTATGTTTGTTTTTGTTGTGATCTTCTTTGTCCTCTTCTTTTTTGAAGTTTAGTTGACTGGATCGTCATCCTGTGAAGCTTGAAAGCCCTCAATGCGATCCAATTTAATTACACTTATATAAGTTACTAATGCTATTGAAGCTTTCTTACATGCTTCTATTACGACGGGTAGTGAAGTGAAGTCAGTGTTTTTTCCTCTATTAGGTTCAATTTGTTGACTTAAACTATTAAGTATCTGATTTAAGAGATCAGCAGTGGAATTCGGACTATTATAAGGGTGTTTGCGTCCAATGTTGTTGATTTAGCTCTTAAAAATTAATCTCAATTTCATTTAATTTAATTATTTAATTTGTTCAGATGTGTTTTTTTTGGGTTACAATTTGTTCAGATGTTATGTAAACTTTAGGTCTCAAATGTTAACTAATGTAGAAAGTTATTTAACGTTTAAACTAGTGATCTCCATTGAAGAATGTATTCAGCATTTTTAATATTAGGAATTCATCAAATAGGCAGGACACCAAACACAATTACGGGTGTATTAAAAAAATTTAGAAATTTATAATCATGTTCAGTTGAACTCAGTCAATTCCTAAATCAATTTTAGACTAGTTTGTACTACATTGACTTTTTATAATGGCACATGCACAACCGATGCCGCTGCTTGTTGATTTTCTTTCTTTGGAAAAGACTTTACTGTTTTGTAAATGTGATGGATATTATATCACATAGAATATAAAATCATAAACTTTAAGAGTCTGAAATCTGAATAGTTTGAAGAAGATGATATAGAACCAGGAAGCCCTTGCTTTCTTGTTCTGAACCAGATATTTTTCTTTGTGCAATTTTGTTGAATATATGTCTATTTCTGACAGGTCTTAAGTATATCGTTAATAAACATATTGATCTTTTTGTCTTTAATGAAAATTTATACCATATATGTATCTGTAATATTGCCACTGGGCTTAATTTTTTATTAGTTTATTCACGTTAAAAATTTCTTCATGAGCTGACATTGGAACTGTTGCACAAATCACTTAATTTGTGAGCTTAGATTCAAGTGTCAGTGCTATGTTGAACTGCTGCTTTTGCATTTCTACATTATAGATTTGGAAATGTTGATATTAGTGGGTTCTGTTGGCTTTGCTCATCTGATATCTCTGCTGAACAGTGGCAAAAGTCAAGCATACAAAAACTTTTGGGCATGTATCTAACCCATTTGAATTTTCCACGTCATAGTCATTTCTTTGGGAAAAATGTTGTAATAATCTTAAGATGGGGTGAAGCAGCAGTCAATTTTAATAACTGGTCACTGGATTAATCTTCCTTTTGCTTGGGGGCAGGGAGATTGCTTTTCTATTTCCTCCAATAATAAACTTATTTAGAAGTTGTGAACTTGTATCACTTTATTGAATTGCCAATTCACCACGGTAGTTCATAGTACTAGGTAGTTGATGATTTCCTAAGCCCATTCTCTCTTTCCTTTAGGGCAAGTACGCTTTAATATAGCATTTGCCTGAATTAATTTTGAACTTTGGTGGTCTGTTTTTGTATTCAATGCTCCCATGTAAGGTAAGTGTCAAACTTGGTTAAGCATATGCCATTAAACTAGAAGTTGCTTATATGCTTTCAATTTGATGGACCATGTCATATGAAAGATCTCTTGAAAGTTTGAAAGTATGGGCCTTTCTGTTGGCCCATCTAATCTGAATGTCTACGAGTGTATTTGGTAATACTTTTTTTATGAGAGATTCTTGGTTACACACAATTGTACCACATCATTCTTACACACACTTACAAAAAAATAGAGAGAGAAGATGATTTTTTATGATGAGTGGGTTTAGAGGATCCCATTTTTTTTCTCTCTTCAATTTTTTGTGAGTGTGTGTAAGGATGACATGGTACAATTGTGTGTAACCAAGAATTTCTCCTTTTTTTACTATGTAAACAGCTTTTTTTTTAATTGTACCATGTCATCCTTACACACACTCACAAAAAATTGAAGAGAGAAAAAAAATGGGATCCTCTAAACCCACTCATCATAAAAAATCATCTTCTCTCTCTATTTTTTTGTAAGAGTGTGTGTAAACAGTTTTTTTTAAAAAAAAAAGCTGTTTGCACAGTGTTATAACATGTTTGGCAAAATCAATTTCAGCTTTTGTATGAAATTCAATGCATTATAAAAACTTTTTTAAGCTAATTTTCATAATTCTGAATATTGAAACTTATGATTCTAGTTTATAGATTATTCCTTACACTTTGAGATGTAAATATCATTTTATCCTCAATCAAATAATTTTTTTAATCATTCTATACATATTTTAGTAATTTAATGCATAAAAGTGATTCTTTTTTATACCATTCAAACGAATTACATTAACTTAAAATCGCTTTTCAGCTAATGTATCCAAACATAAAAATGAATCGATTATAATCGATTATAACAAAAAACTTTTATACAATAATTGATTACTGAGCATAATCAAGTTTTCACATTTTTTCCAAACACACACTACATTTTATGTTGAATTTTGAAGAAATAATTAATCATTGTATGTTATCTGTCATGGTGCACTTAATGCATCTTGCGTAGAATGAAAGAAGTTGCAAGTATCCTGGGGTCCCAAAAAGGCACTGGCTGGAGACATCTTGTGTCTGGTAAGAATAATTATTGAAATTCAACTAGAGGGATCATTGGAGAGTTGGTAATTGATTGAAAGTGTCTCAATTGGAAACTTCATGAGTGCATTTGAAAGGCTAAAATCATATACCTATAAGGATGTGGCAGACATAAATAGCACAGTATTTCGAACAAACACAGTTTGCTTGATATTATTCTTTCCAGTGGCTTTGTTGAATCCCAAACTTCTTGCCGTTGCTATGTTGATGAAGTCTCTTGCCAACAAAATTTGGGCTGAATGGAACCTCTTTCCCCTGTGGGACCAAGGCGCCAAGGTGGACAATGAACCGAGTTCAGAAACTACCATTTTTTTTAACTTAAGTATATTAACAAAAAAAAAAAAAAGCAAGATAGCTTCATTTTTATTTCATTTTCTACTACTGTGTTTGAGTGAGTTGATTTTACATGCCATTAGGAAACCTAAACTGCAAAGTGAGATACATGATGTAATTATTGGTGTGCAATTTATTTGTAATAAAAATCTAAGGTATGCCTCCTGTTCCCCTAAACTTATATTAACCAGGAAAAAAAATTATAATTTATAAGGTATGCATGCACTTTTTCAGTCTTCGTATGCCCTAATAACTTCATATTGACTCTAAATTTTGTTCCAAGTAATGACCAAATATGTACATATTCAACGAACAAATATTTGGTATGGAATTGCAGTCCTATTCATCGTGTGTTGCTGAGATTCTGCTTAGTCCAATCTTGATTTCTGTCCTTTTACCTTGTGACCACCTTACTGAACATGATTTTGTGTTGTTACTTAACAATCCATTGATGTTAATTGTTATGAATTATTATGTGTCATAAGTAGCCAAACCTGTAAATTGACATATAGCTGTGGCCTACATTTTACTTTCCCACCAAATTGCATGTTATTAACTTATATTGTTTCTCTTTATAGGTATCGTGCAATCACCAGTGCTTACTATCGCGGGGCTGTAGGTGCACTTCTTGTGTATGATGTCACACGCCATGCAACATTTGAGAATGTTGACAGATGGCTGAAAGAATTGCGGAATCACACAGATGCCAACATCGTTGTGATGCTTGTCGGGAACAAGTCAGATCTTCGTCACCTTGTAGCTGTATCAACTGAAGACGGGAAGTCTTATGCTGAGAAAGAATCACTTTACTTCATGGAAACCTCGGCTCTGGAGGCAACTAATGTAGAGAATTCATTCGCCGAAGTTCTGACTCAAATCTACCGGATTGTTAGCAAGAAAGCAATTGAGGCGGCAGAAAATGGAACTGCATCTGTGCCGGCCAAAGGAGAGAAAATAGATCTTAAGAATGATGTGTCTGCTTTGAAGAGGGTTGGTTGCTGCTCAAGCTAAGCTTGTTAAACAGAATTCTATTGGTTGCTATCGGCTCGGTTTGTTGTACTTGTAATATTCTTTCTGAGAGATACAAGCTAGAAGAAAAATGAAATTTAATTTTTCATAGCATATATTAGACTTGCTGTGTAACGTTAAAAAAAACTGTGTTTCTTGTTCAATAGGAGCTGGGGAAGCAAGTTGCTGGCTTCCTGGCCTAGTTTTAATTATTGTATTATTATTATCATTATTAGTTTTTTGAAATGTTTTCACTTGCAAAGGTTTGAGGTTATAACATTCATTGAATCTATTGTCTCATTTCTTTGTTTCTCTACACTCTTCCGCGGTGGACGCGGCTCAAGTCTGCCGGACAAACTTTAGACAATGAATTTTAAAACTCTTTTTAGCAAATATAAGTGTGCTTCCGAAGGTTATAAATCTCGTGTATTTTTATAAGTTGAAATAAAGTAAAATAGCAAAAAATTATACAGAAATTTGCAAATCTTAAAATTAAAACTTTAGATAGTAATTTTAAAATTCTTTTTGGCAAATAGAGGCGGGTTCAAAAAGGTTATATAAGAGTTTGTTTGGAAAAAATTAATTCTTTTTCATTCAGTTATTTTTTTGAAAAAAATTATTTTATAAAAAATCAGTTATGTTTAGATATTTAGATTAATTTGTAAAAAAATATTTATTTTTATAAAAAAGCTATTTTAGCACAAGTGTATGGACTGTTTTCATAAAAAAATTTATTTTTAGATAGAATTTTTTAACTATGCTTTAATGAGAGAAACATTTTTCATAATGACCACAATAATGACTCTCCACCAAATATTATAAACAGAATAACATTATACTTTTTTTGTAATTTATTATATAAAAATAATTTTTTTCGCACCATTCAAACGAAATAGATTATAATAAATTATAATAAAATCACTTTTCAACAAACATATCCAAACAAAAATAGATTCTGATTATAATCAATTTTTATAATAATTAATTATACATATAATCGATTATCAGAATAATCTATTTTTTTCAACTTGTGTTTCATATTATGTTGAAATTAAAAAAGAAAAAAGACCAAAAGAATTTCCGTTGCCGGGACTCGAACCCGGGTCTCTCGGGTGAGAGCCGAGTATCCTAACCAGCTAGACTACAACGGATTGTTTTACTTGAGTGCTAAATAAATTATAACTTAATTAATACTTAGTTTTGAGCACCAAATAAAACACCTTCCCTCCCGCCTTTATTTCAATTTCACCTCTACGACGACTTCAATTCAAGTGTTCAACTAACACAGTCTCACTCTCACTCTCACTCTCTGAAAAGTGAAAAGGAAACCCTAATTGAATCGAATCGAATCGAATGATGAGGGAGGAAGAGATCGAGAAGCTTCGAGGAGTGGTGAGGGACTGCGTGAGCAAGCACCTATACTCGTCGGCCATCTTCTTCGCTGACAAAGTGGCGGCCTTCACCAACGACCCCGCCGACATCTACATGCAGGCCCAGGCCCTCTTTCTGGGCCGCCACTACCGCCGCGCCTTCCACCTCCTCAACGCCTCCAAGATCGTCCTCCGTGATCTCCGCTTCCGCTACCTCGCCGCCAAATGCCTCGTAAGACCGAGTTTCTCTATTTATTGCGTATTCTAAGTTTTGTTTTTCCTCTTTTCAAGCAAAAATACTCTTCAATGCTAGATATTTTGTGGTGTAGTTGATTCATAAAGTGAAGGAATAGAGCCACGTGCAATGAATAAAAGAAATTTATTTTTTTAACCCGAATTTATCCCCTTTTGTTTATTCCCTTTGGTGTATTGGTTATCAGTAATTGCAAGTTCTGGAAACCATGAAGTTTCAAAATTATGTCATCCCGCATCACTTGGAAGGTGGCAATATCATTGTTTTATTCATCATCTTGGTGGTGTTAAATGGAGAATTTATTCTAGATGCATTGGATTGGTTGACAGGAAGGAAGGAAATGTTGAAACATTAATGAAAAAAAGAAGTAGGATATGGTTGCTCTATTTTGTTTTATTTATGCAAAAGAACCTATAGGGGTTTCTGCTAAATCTTCCGCATAACTAGGCTAGACTAAGGAGCTAGTAACTATGGTGTGACGAACTTTTACAAGTGTTATTTATGGTGTCTGTATTGTGGAGAATGCATTTTCAGTGCTGAACTTTATGTTTTTGTTTTTGTTTTGGAAAATAAAATTTCCTATTAATGGTAAACGTATAGTCAAAGTTACTGTTTATCATCAATATTTGGAACTTATTTTTATGATTTCCATCCTCAGATAGTCTTACAATTTCTCTCATTTGTTTCTTTGGGATTTATGAAATTTTGTGCTCTATCTCATGGACAAGACATGGCGAATGATAAAGGACACAGATGTGGCATCTAGAACTTGTTGATTTAGTGCATACCTGAATGGCTTTTCCATTTAGGAATGTGATTCCAATCTATATTATTACTATTTAATGCTTATTCTTTATATATATATATATATATTCTGAACTAAGTAGCTATGCTATTGTTTTATACATCTATTGTAGTTTAGTTTAATCTATATATATATATTTTTTGTTGTTTACTGAATTCCTTAAAAAGGAAGAATTGAAGGAATGGGATCAATGCCTATCAATGCTGGGTGAGGCTAAAGTGGATGATAATGGAAATGTTTCTGACACAAAGGATTCTAATGTCATGTACTTGGATAAAGATGGTGAAGATCGTGAAATCAATGTAAGCTCCTTTTCTGGGTTTCTATTACCTTATCCTGTAAATCATAATGTTTGCTGGTACACTGTTTTCTTGTATGTATACAATTGCACTTGTTTCTGAATGATCTTATGACCACTTGGAGTCCTTCTAAGTTCTAAGCTACCACGACAATACCAACAATTAGGCCCTATCCCACTAGGTGGGGATGGCGGTAAATCATTCCTGAGAAGAACATAAATTTTGTTTTTGCAAAAACACAATTGTAATTGAAACAGAACATAACCTGGCTAAGAAGCACCAAGGCAATCTGATATCAGTTTGGGCACAGCAGTATAATAACAATTTAATATCCCTAGGCTTAGTATTTGAGTTTACTTCATTAACCTTGTTGGGATGCATCAAAGATTGAAGTTTATATCTTCCCCTTTGTGCCCTGAGAGCCTGAGACCAAGAAACCATATGTTTTGGTTACACAACGACAAATCCTTTTGCAACCAGGTTCAAAGCTAACCATCAAGTTCCCAAATAGACACTAATGTTGAATATCTTACAGATTCATTTGGGCAAATTTATGAAGTTTTAAACCCATTTTGCACTTGATGTCAAATAGGTTCAAGCAAGTAAAACTAGCTGCCGGAAAACTTCTTCATGGGCTGTTAAAATAAGTATTTACATGATATGTGTGTTTTGTATAAGTTGTAAATTTGAAACAGCTTAATATCTTATGAGAAAAAGCAGGGAACAACTACTTGATTTGATATTATCATATGCACTTATAGATAATCTATATTTCTGATAAGAAAATAATTTTCATTAGAGTAGAAAAGCAATGTAATACATGAGCAAAGGATAAAGATATTCTCCTATAGAAAACCACAAAAAAACAGAAACAGGAAAAATACATCAAGTGAGCAAAAATCACCAATCTCACTATTTATTCAACAAAGCACTTGTAGATAACAATAAACTCATCAAAATGGGGCCTACCTTGAAACAATGCAGTTTTGGTTAAAATACATTTGCCATTCTTATGCCTGAGCTAGAAATATTGCCATGCTTTGGTGAGCCATATCCACCTTAATGGCTTAAAGAAGTATATACCTGGAATGTTTCTTTTTCCAAATACCTGACACATGCCGGATGATTAGAAGGATTTATTAGTTGTCTTGGTAACGGGTTTCTTATTTGTATTACTAGGTCAAGTCTGTGCATATTTTTGCCAACATTTATTATGTTGATTAGTAAGAGACAAAAGAAAATTATGGTATCATATGCCTAAACATGATCTGGTGCCTGACAGATGCTTCCCTGATGCTGGATAGAAATTCTGTATTAGTTCTGTTACTATAGTTTGATATGTTAGAATGATATGGTAGACGTGATATTTCTGGAATATCTTTCTTGTTATAAATATGGCATTTTTGGCTTCTGGAACATCATTATTCCAAGCTTTTGCTTATTTGAATGGATTTTGTCATACTATAACAGATATCTTCTGCAATATGCTTCTTAAGAGGCAAAGCATATGAAGCTCTAGAAAACCGTGCCCAGGCTCGATTGTGGTGAGTTTCTTTGGGGGCATTTGACTCAGTTATATTTTGTAATTTATGGATAAGTAGAAAAATGATACTTTATATTGATTTTCTATATTTAGTATATAGAGGAAGTATAATTTCTTCTTTTCTGAAGAGTTACAGAAGTATGATGTTTGCCAATTCGATTAATAGAATTCATTTGATGGTTGAAAAGCTCCCTTTCTTTGCTGTATTTGCTTTTGTTAAAGGTACAAAGCTGCTATAAAAGCGGATCCTTTATGCTATGAGGTACGCATTGGTATTCTCCTTCCTGTCTTTTGTATGGTTCATTAATAGTACATAGTAAAGCTGGCCTCCCTTGACTTCTCACTTCTGAAACAGCTATTACAGCAGAAACTGGGCTTAATTTTTCTTATGTTAGTTTCTCTAATGTAGTAAATTGATTCAATGTAGTCTTTAGTTAAACAGAGTTTTAGACTTCTCTAATTTATTTTTTCTTTTCTGGAACTTCTGAAAGTATCATTTGTAGCATACCTTCTTGCTTATATTTATCTCAGCATACACATGAGTGATCTAATTTTTTCCTGGTGTTTGGCCTTTATGTTAGGCTTTGGAATGTCTTATTCAAAATCACATGCTTACATGTGAGGAAGGTAACAGCTTTTAACTGGTCCCTCAGAATCTTCTTTGATTTCAATTTCTGTTTAGAAAAATAGGATTAAGACATTTTATCTAATTAGAAATTGATCCTAATCTCTCTCTCTCTCTCTCCTGACCCTTTCTATGTGTTAAATATCAGAAGTAAATTTGATTTCATCATTGCAATTTGGTAGTGAAGATGGATGGCTCTCATCATTTTATTCATGTTTGGTAAAGAAGGTAATGATGGGCCAATTGGAATTTGCTTCTATCCAAATGTTTTGCATATCGAAGGATTCCAATCAGAAAGATTTTAACTCATTTTTTCTTAGTTACAATTATTTATAAATTTTATATTAATTGATTATGATAACTTCCTTACCGTAGTATATATGAACTGATGAATGATTCTTGCCCTCTCTGTTATGCAGTATGAGAAGGAAAACGTTGTAGAAGCCAAGTTCAGAGATCTTGAGAATGAAAGCTGTAAAAGCAACCAGTCTGATCCTTCTTTCTTGCGCACACTGAAAACCAACACAGATCTTTTGGCCTGCAAAGCTGAATACTATCATCAGTGTGGTGAATACCAGAAATGTTTTGAGTTAACTTCTGTGTAAGTTGGGGATCTGACTTGGAGACTGAAGTGAGAAACAGCTATTGCTTTTACCTCATTCACTACTTCCTTTCCTTTCTCCTCCCTTTTTCCTAACCTAGCTTAAGCACTTCTGTTACAGTTTGCTCGAAAAGGATCCTTTCCATCTCAAGAGTACATTAGTACATCTGGCAGCTGCTATGGAGCTTGGTCATTCAAATGAGCTCTATTTGATGGCATGCAATTTGGTGAAGGATTATCCTCAAAAGTTAATAATTTTCCATAATATACATTATTGTTGTCTTCCAAGATGTATAAGAATCAGTTCACTTTTCCATAATATTGCTTGATGTCTTCTAAAGCCGTTGTTACATATAAGAATAAGATTTTTTTAGCTTTTCATTTATCAAATAGCTTGTTAATCTTTATAGACTCAACTTCTATACTGAGCAGCAAGGCATGCCATATAAAAATAAATTTCAAGTGCTGAAGATAGCATTAAACAACCCTTGTGTTTCTTTTAGTTTTTATCTAAAAACAAAAGAACAAAATCTCATGCTCCATTCATAATACCTAATTTCTTATATTCTAGGATACTTCTTGGATATTAGGCTAAAGTTTTGGACCTGGCTTATTTAATGCGTTGTTTGATTACTTATTGATGTTGTTTTAGGGCTTTATCATGGTTTGCTGTTGGTTGCTACTACTATTGTATCAAGAAGTATGACCAATCCCGCCGTTATTTCAGGTAAATATAACTCATTATCATAGCGAGACAAGACCAATCTTGAAGCATATCATGCTTGAGCATATTATGTAATTTGTCATTTATAAAAAACTGATTATTGCTTTTTTGGCATGTTAATTATTCAAAAATTTTGATAGTTTGACATATTGACTTGAAATGCGATATATTGACAATTTGTTATATTTGACTTTAGAAAGCTTTGTGATGCTTCATGACATTAGGAAATTTGTTATGTTTGACATTTGATGCAGTTGCCAATTTGTTTCATGATCATCAAATGTTTTGCCTAGTTAGTGGTGGTGCTTGTATTGGTGCTATGAGGATATGCTATTTTAAATGACAATTCTGACGTGTTATCAACCCAGGTGTACATAATTGGTCTTGGAATTGGTCAACAAAAGTTTATCTTTGTGGCATGTAAAGTTTGATTTGTTCATTTATTTCCAACATGAGTTGGATTATTGAGAAATCAGTTTCTGTCAACTTCGCTTGTCTAATCCAATAGCCTGTCATTGAAAGTTTGAGATGCTGCATGAATTTGGATTGCTTTTGTAACATCAAGGGTTGTTCTTCAATCTTATTTCGTGTTACATCTGATTGCTTTTGTAACATCTTCACAAAAACTTACTGTTCAATTTCATTGTCTACCCCCAGCAAGGCAACTAGTCTAGATGGAACATTTGCCCCTGCATGGATAGGCTATGGGAATGCTTATGCTGCTCAAGAAGAGGGTGACCAGGCTATGTCAGCTTACCGCACTGCAGCTCGTTTGTTTCCTGGGTAGCATATTGACTGTTCCTTATTAGATCTTTTTCCACCCCATATGATTGAGTTTGAGCTATTTCTTTTGTGATTCTTAAGGGAGAACAACTATTTCGTTTTTCGATGTGAATTCCACATAACAGGTGGGGAACTACTAAATTTTTTTCTGTCCATTTATTCATTACTATTATCAGAGCTTAAATAACTGATGCAGGAGCAGTAGAACAAGAAATATTTAGTAGCAGGGTTATTTTTTTAATTTCCAAATATTTTAATTATATTTTGGAGATGAAGTAAGCGATTAAAACAGAACATGACCCAGATTAGAGGATTGAATAAGACTAGATGAAGATCAAGAAGGATATTGGTGATAAAGAAAAAGAAATCTTATAAAGTTTCAAGATACAAGCCTTTGGAGTTGGCAATTACTTTAGCACTGTGATTTGGGTTAGATGGGCGGCCTCACCTTTGTGGCCTGATAATAATTGTGTATCATGCCCCTTGGGCGTTAGATCCCCCAGCTTATGGGTTTGAATCCTGAGTGTGGCAGATTGTTCCCCTCTCCTTAGAAGAAATTTCATTTTACCTTTGCAAGATTCCAACATTTGTACTTTTACTGCATCATAACCCTCGATGAACTGGGACATAATTTCCTTCTAATTTTCCTTACACACAAGCCATCACCCCTAGCAAATTACCAAATACAATTTTATTTTCCGAAGTTGTGATTCTTATACTAGATGCTTGCTTGCATGTATGTGTTTCTGAGTGTGTGATTTGTTTGTTTAAAAACTGAATTATGAAATCCTCTTATTATCTATAAATTGTTCTTTTACAGGTTAAATCTTGATATTCTCTTATTCCAGGTGCCATTTACCAACTCTATATATTGGAATGGAATGCATGCGGACTCACAGCTATAAGCTTGCTGAGCAGGTATATATTATAAAGTTGGATAGATTCAGGGGTCAGTAGGAAGCTGGGGGGAATTCAATGTCTTCCCACCATAGTCCCTGTAAATCATATATGGAATTTCTTGTTAGTAGAACAACAAAAGAAACATAAGTTCAAGCAAGGTCTACTTTTTCCCTATACTTAAGTTCAGTCTATTGTTTTAATATTGTTCAGAGTAGTTTCTATTTAATATTTGGAGTTTTGATCTTTCTTCCGTAAGTCAAAACCCAGCGATGACTGATTACCTAACAAATCAGGCCTCTCTTGCGAATCTGTGTAAAGTCATACATTATTGATATACTTTCATAGCTATATCAAAATATTAATGAGCCTATATTTTTCTTCAGTTTTTTATGCAGGCTAAGGCAACTTGCCCCTCAGATCCACTTGTATATAATGAACTGGGAGTTGTTGCGTATCATATGCAAGAGTAAGGATATCTGCCTGCTTTGAATTATTATAATTACTTAATGTAATGTTCACATCCACTCCCGCAGAATTCCCTCCTTTCCTATGCAATTCACATGATCCTATAAGGGAAACCAAAGCTTGTATATGGAGAAACTGATTAGTAATAGTATACCCTGCCCTAGTTTTCTAAAAAATATGAATCACTTTAATTGAACTAAAGGAATTTATTAGTGTCAATCTGCATGAAATCTTTGGTGAAACAGATTGATATGGGCATAGGCACTACGGAAGTGTTTGGAGAGTCATCTTTTATTTTGGGAAATATATTCAGAATTTGTGAAGTTTACTATTGAACTTCTAAGTTCTACCCTAAGTTTAAGTCCACCAAAGTTTGGCTTCCAAAAACTGCATTTAGAAATTCTCCTGGTTTTCTTGAGTTAATAAAGTATAGTTATTTGAATGTTGGTTTCATAATTATTTCATACTTAACTAATTTTTTTTGGTGAATACTTCTTACTTAATCAATGTAATCCATGTATCTTTGCTCAAATATAGTAGTTCGGTACTGGTAAAGTAAGCCAAATAAAACTTTGTAAACTTGGCTGGCATAATATTTTGTAGAAGATTGCATTAAGATCCTTGAAGTACTATAAGCATTTTTTATTTGGACTTGGAGCACTGCATTTTTGTTAACAATTATTGGCGCATAATTTTTTTACAATAGAAATAAATATGCGCTCAATCTAGTGGATCTGGCACTCCAAAAGTCATAAATTGTTAATTGTGTCTGTCAATGTTCATATATTTGTTGGAGTGGTCCGTGGTAAAGATTAAAAAAATTCTGTCTTTTTACCTCTCTGAACTTTGCTTTTTGTTGAGCTAATTGAATGTGGGTGTATGTAGTCAAAAGTAGTTCAGCTTGTAGTTAATTTCCTTAGTATCAACTCACATCTTGTCAGGTTGTCAGTCTTGAGTTAAAACTTCAATTATTTTGCCCTCATTGTGTTTAAAACTTCAATTATCTTGTGTTATTACTTTAT
This sequence comes from Ormosia semicastrata, assembly GCA_029884595.1. Lineage (NCBI taxonomy): Eukaryota > Viridiplantae > Streptophyta > Magnoliopsida > Fabales > Fabaceae > Ormosia > Ormosia semicastrata. The sequence continues at coordinate 3,486,654 of JAQQTO010000051.1, read as the reverse complement.
AAATGGTTGTGAAGGAGAAAGCTGCTGAGAGGTGAAGCCTAAAGCCTTCATGTGAGGGAACCAAGCTAATAATAATTAGTAAAAGCATGCATTTCATGCATGTGTGAGAAAATTCTTCTGATCAGATAGATACAAAATTACATTTGGGATGTGGGGATAGATTTAATTTCAAGAGACCCTGAATTATGCGAGGAATTATTTCTGGATCAATATTGCACCTATAGCACTGGCATTATAGATTAAGAAATCTTGATAGAGATTTCTTATCATAAAGAAAAATGAAAAAACGGAAGGAAATAGAGACCTTGTGAAGGTCCTTGAGCATAGGTAGGCTTGTTAAATCTGAAAGCGTAAAGTTATCTTTTTATTATCTGGAGGAAATTGACAACTTTTTTATCTTAAAAGTTAAAATAGTCCACCAATCCTCTTTATTTTCAAACCAGTTACTACGTTAGTTCTTTCTCTCTCCTTCCCCTCCCCCCAAAATTTACATAGCTCTTTCAAACATGGGCCTTCTTTTGATGAATGTTTTCTAGCATTCATGGGAAATACTAATGCTGCTCTTAAATCTATACTATAGCATTAGGGTATCTTATGCATGCTTCTTTTACGACAAATCAGGAGGACCTTTGGAGAATGGAGATATTATAATTGTCAATCCAAGTTTCCATGAAAAATTGAGTGATATTGACATGCATCATTGTAACTTCTGATTCAGGTATAAAAAGGCCGTTTGGTGGTTTGAGAAAACATTAGCTCTTATCCCAACCTCTTTAAGTGAAATGTGGGAGCCAACTGTAGTCAATCTTGCTCATGCATACAGAAAGTTGAAGTAAGTTGATAAATTTGTCTCGATGGTCATCTTACTTTCTTGAATTTTTCTTGCCCTCTGCTATAGAATTTTAGCATGCAGACTGTTATCCTGTTATATTGAAATGTTATTGTTTGGTTGAGGATTTTGTTTTCTATTCATAATCTTTTTGTTATTTTCATAATTGCTTTTTGACATATTAATTTCTTATCCCCAATTTGAATGTTTCTGAATTTCCTCAACCATGAGTTATGAAGTTTGATGGGAAGTTGAAATATCATTTTATCATTCTGATATCATTGGTGGTTTTGCTAAAAGTTTAAGCTAAATAGTGGTGGTGCTGCCTAATTTGTAAATCACGATTGGTGAAGTAGTGCTCATGATCCTGATTGTGTAAATGAACTGTCTCAGGATGTACCGTGAAGCAATTTCATACTATGAGAAAGCACTTACGTTATCAACAAGTGTGAGCACTTATGCTGGTCTTGCATACACTTTCCATTTACAGGTATCTAAAATTCTCTTTCTCTTTTTCCAATTTTGTGTTTCTCAGTATAACATAATCCATCATGGGAAAAGCGAATGTCCTGCACTTTTATAGCTTTTGCAGTATGAGTTGCATTGGAAATACGTGATTTGTGATTTCATTCTGGAAAATAGTCTGTGTTGGCTTTTATGTAGAAAACAGTATGTGTTAGCAGGGGATTGATTTCTCCTGACTTCAATGGATTTTTGTAACTTTTAGGAGGAACAGAGGATGAGTTGCCCATTACCTGAATTTGAGTGGAAAATCAGATGGGTCTTTTTCAAATAAAGTTCACATTATATGGTAGTCCTTTGTTTCAGATGTTTCATGGTACTAACCTGAGCTACTAAAGTTCTAAATGCATTGGACCAATAGAAGTCATTATTAGTTAATCGGTTTTTCAAGTATACCAATGAAAAGCATATGCCAACGCAAGCGTTAGTGGATATATTTATTGAAAGAATTTAAGGCAGGTTGAGAGTAGTGCAGTGCGCGTAAAAAGAAATACGTTCTGCTATTTATGTTAAGGCATTGACCTCTGACTTTAAATATAATGGCTTTAGGATGGTGGTGCTGGCTCTAATGGCACATTATCTGATTTTTTTTCTTTTATTTTTTGTGGATAAAATTTATTCAACTTTATGCTAATACAATGTGTATGTGTGTGTGTGTGTATATATATATTCCAGATATAATGACATTTTAGACTGAGGCCTGTGTTTTTTTGCTGTTGTAATTCATGCAGGATGACTTCACTACAGCAATTACATATTATCACAAAGTGAGTGATTGTAAACTATATTGCTTATATGTACGATAATATATCCTGTAATGTGCATATGGTTTTACTTTAACACGAAGATTTTCACTTCTCTGTTTCTCTCTATTGATTTAATGCATACTATTTTTATCTTCCCAGTACGGTTAGTGTGACAATTTTATAGGACATTTTGAATTTAAATGTGGTAATCATTATCTTCAATATAGTGCCAGCATTGTCATTGCGTTTTGCTCAACTGCTTTTGAGTTTACTCATCAATTTTTCCCTTAAAAAATTAGGCCTTGTGGCTGAAGCCAGATGACCAGTTCTGCACTGAAATGTTGAGCTGGGCTCTAGTAGACGAAAGCCGACGTGGCGTTGACCCCATTCTTGAATTCCGGTGAAGTCTGATTTGAATATGATGGTGCAATTTAGTTCATTTTACTCTTGTAATATATGTAAACAATACATTAACGACAAGTAGTGTATTGCAATATTTAATTTTTTTGTATTGCTATTTATAGATGTTTTATTTAAGAAAATTATTATTTTTTTGTAATATTTTTCCTTGTAGAGGAATGTAATTCAGTGTATTTCAATTAATGAGATTGTTGATTTCATGATCCTGACCTGAGCTTGTTTAATATTGCTATTCTTTTACCCCCAAAATTATAAGTTGGCTACTTCGGTAGCTGATTCTTCTTAAGTTGTTGCTTTGTATCTTTTACAGGAGCATGTTATTTAGCGTGCGAGAAATACAAGGAGTGGTTGGATTCTGTTTCAAATAAAATTTCTAATACTTCAGAATCAAAATATTTAGGCAATGCCATGACGCCATGATCAGTGTTTCTTCACCCCGAAGTTCGAGATTCAAACTTCTTTATACATTTAAAACAAAAAAAATTGGACAACAATTAAAATAGAATATGATAAAGTAAAATAACAGTTAGTGTTAACAAACGCGGAAAAAGAGAGTAAAGCTAGTTTTGAAAACTTTAAAAATGAGTTTAAGAGATTCAATATTCGTTAAGTAAAACCTTGCTCAAATTTATGAACAAACACCCTTAAGTAATTTAATTTATGCTGGTGTTACAATTTTTTTTCTGTCTAAAATTTTGTCTAAAAAAAATGCATGAATTACGACTAACAATTCAATTCCCTTACATTTTAAATTGCTTGCAAATCTAAAATCCCCTATTCAAACATAGCCTAAATAAAAGATTGGCTTTAAATAGTTTAAAATTTAAGGTGATGTTTGGTTTATTTTTTATTTTTATTTTTAATTGATATATTTTTATTCATAATTATAAAAATGTCATTTTTTATATAGAGTGCCTTGCAATCCAATAGTTCCCATTAGGGGTGTCAGTGGGTTGGGTTGGGTGAGTTCAATAGTATTTTTGAACTCGATCTGCTCATTAGAGCAGTGGGTTGAGTTGGGTTGGGTTGGATTGAAGAAATTTTTTTGCTCAACCCGACCTAACCCGACTCGCTTAAGAGTGAGTTGAGTTAAGTCGAATCCGTGGGTCCGACATTTTTTTTAAAAAAAAAAATTTCTTAACAAAAGTCAAAATACAAAATCTAATAAATTAATACCATAAGTTTTAATCTCAAATAAACTAAACATCATAAGTCAATAAGTGCATAACAAACAAACAACTAATAAGTCTTACTAAGTCTGGAATAAATTAAACAACGATAGTAATAACTTAAATAACAAATTAGTCTAAAAAACATACAATTGTATAATATCTCTACCAACAGTTTGTCTAGAAAAAACTTGGAATTAAAGTTGCATAACTTGAGCAAAAGTTTTAAAGCATTCATTTTCAACAAATTTAAATAGAAACTTATCAATAATAATCATTTTAACAAGTACAATCCTACACTCCAAGTTTGCTCTTCTTCTCCAGCGATATTACATTCATCGTCTGCCTACTCTACTCATACCAATAGCTCTGCAGCCCGCTCTGCCTCCTGTAGCTTCCTTGCCCATGTGGTGCAGTTGCACTGTACCCAATTGCACTCCCTCTTATGTTCCAGATTTACATAAAAAGAGCAGAGGAAGAAGGCTTACCTGCTGGGGTTGTGTGATGCAGAAAACTGAAAAAAGTCGCAAGAGGGAAGAGGGACGTGTGACTGTGTAGTGGCATGACTAGTTGTAGAGAACGACTAGGAGATCAAGTGGGAGAAGAAGCAATGGTCACTAACTCAAGGCACAGACGTTGAGAGCTTGAGAGAACAGCTGCACTGCGAAGAACTAGTTGCAGAGAAGAAAGAATTATTAGCTGCGCTAGGGGCAGTGGAGAGGGAGTAGATAGATAGGGTTTTGATGTCTTTTTCTCTTCCCACTTTGACCTCTGTTTGTTAACGTATTTACATGGTCTAATGTTGTTCCTAGTTATATCAGAGAGAATATTTACGAACCTTAAAGGCATTTTTCAAACAAAATGCACACTTTGTCTGGACTATATTTTTTTTTAAAAGGGGGTGAGTTGGGTTGGGTTAGGTTGGAAGTGTTCTAACCCGCTAATCGACCCACACACTGTGAGTTGAAGTATTTTTCAGCCTAACCTAACCTGCGAACCCAACCCAACTCGTATTTTATGTGTTAGGTTGGGTCAAAACCCGCAAGTTCGTAAGTTGACCCGACTCGCTGAACACCCATAGTTCCCATAGTTGTAAGTTAATTAAAAACGTCACTGTTTATTAAAATTATCATATAAAGTACTGTCAAATAATTCAATAAAAAAAATATTGAAAACACATTCTTTTAGACATTATTTTTTATATCTATTTTATTATTAATCTAAAAATAAATGTTGCTAATATTCTTCCTTTAATAATCTTTTTAAGAGTATAAGGTAGACTAATAATAAAATAAATATTAAAAAAATATACTACTAAATTCCTTATTCAATAATTCCCATAGTTAATTTTTTCTATAGCTCACCTTCGCATTTAATATAGGAACAACTCAAGGCGTAGTCTAGGCTAGGAAGTAGGAATGTCTAAATGTACATAAAGAAAAAGTGCAAAAATGTAATCAAACAAACGATACCTAAAGGCTAAAAGAAAAGTTTCATGCTTTGAATTTCAATGCACAGCACCAAAAATAGAATTGAAAAAGTCAGGTTGTAGTAAAGAAAGAGAGCATAGAGTTCAGAAGGGTTCAATCAAATCCATTAAATCTTTTTAACTAATCCTCTTAATTACCATATAGAGAAAATATTAAATATTTTTTTATATGTTCAAGAATTGATTGTATTTAATTTTTTTATTTCATACATTTTTTATTAAATAATAGAAAGATTATTAAGAAAAATATTTAAAAAAAAATTAGCAAATCTCATTTATATATGAATAGGCTAGATGGATGGATGATTAATCATTAATTAATGTATCAAATTGTCACATCAGTTAGGATAAGAATATCCCAGGAGTAGGTTAGAATCTCCCATATTATTTGAACTAAAGTTTGTAAACCTTTCAATTTTTGAGCAGCTATTATTGACACATTCCTCATTTTTATATTTTAATTGTGGCTGGTTTCAGTGCTTTGTAATTCTAATACCAGATGATTTATCCATTTCGTATTATTTTTTCTTTAATTTTTGTCCTTTTCCGTGTCTGCATCTGATGATTGAAAATATTGGTTGGATTAATTCGTTTGGTAGAGTGGGGGATTGTAGGTAAGCCGATGGTGATGGATTGAAATTTGAAGCACTAGCGTTTGTTCTTTACAGGCATTTGTCTATTTGGTATTGCTTTGATAATTTCCGCCTTCTCCAGAATTGCTCCAATGAAAAGCACCTAAATAAAGAATTATTTTTAAGGGAACAAAAACAGAAAAAAAACAAAAAACTTAGGTCCTGCTTCTAATTTCTGCATTGAGGAGAAAGCTCCTAATACTTTGCTTCATTAGATTTTGCTGCTCCATAAAAGTAAACTTGGTTACCGACTGGTACTTGATCAAACATCATCTTATTACCAGAAAACATTACTTTTAAGCTGTGCAACAGCATAGGCAAAGAGGGACTTATTATATAGTTTTTTTTATTTTATTTTTTGGTACAAGGGACTTATTATATAATTTAGAACTGCTTCCCAAAGAGAAACAAAGCAGGAATCAGGACCATATTGAACCTTTTTTTTTTTTTTATTCACAGGACCACATTTATCACACGAACAGTAGTATTATTTTTCTTTTAATCTCAGTTCCACCCATGCAACATTTCCAGATATGTAGCTAGATCAATCAAAGGATATCTTTCAGTTGAATCTTTATTGTAATTATTTGGAGAAAGGACATCCTTCAGAAGTTGCTGAAGTTTTGGTGTTATCATCTGTGTGCGTCCCTGATAGAAGGTCTCCCATCAACTCTGCTGGATCGTAGTAAATCTCCACCTCTTCTACTTTCAAAGACTCGTCAACCTGTGAATGGAAATTAAAGCTCATGAGACTGTGACAAAGCAACAAATAAAATTCATTTTATAATACATCAGTAGCAGTAAAATCTCGTTATTAATTGTTAGTAAATGGTGGGAAAATTTTCTTTTACTGACATTTTTTTTAAAAAAATTTATCTGGAATAATTGAATGTTTAGACTTCAGATAAATATTTTGTGGCGGATTTGGATCCACCCCTTTTCTTTAAGAATAGAAAAATGTCCTATTAGCTATTAGAGAGAAATACAAAGACTACTTTTATGTTAAATTAGTGTACCCACCCCTACCTATATATTGCTGCCTATTTTCTTTTTCAAATTTGATTTCGCCTATTAAACATAGACATAGTTAAAGTAGAAACTGATTCGTTGTCAATATATACCTTGAGAGTTCCCAAGCCATAGAATTCAACCATCTTCCCTGTAGGGGCATGTCCCTTGAAAGGACCCTCAAAGAAGCCCCAGTGCCTGAACTTGAAGGCAATTTCAGGTGGTCCAGTATAAACTTTGATCACTTCCCATGCAAACCCGCGAGGAAAAGCTGATCGGAAGGCTTCATGAGATGATTCATAGGTTTCTTCATCTGCTTTGTAATACTTGAATTCTTCTGGCAGAGAGTTTTTCAACAAAGCATTATAACTTCCCAAGCTTAGAGTTTCCTCAGCAGATAATCCCTCCCTCCCTGCAAATGGAACATGTTAAAGCATTTGATCATATTGTATAGTATCTATTCTATAATACCAATATTCCAAAAACAACCTACAATCAATGGAAAAGATCAAGAACTTTGATGCAATTATTATCTGTTAGCCAGTTCACCTGAAAAGACAAATATTTGTCTCCAACCTTGTATAATACTTGTAAAAAGGAAATTAAAATATTAAAGAGGTTGTCTTATGTGGATCTCTTTTTGCTTGAGAACAAGTCTCAAACCTATGACAATTTTTGTATTTTACCTCGTACATAACACGAGACAAGATGATCTTTTGTCCAAGTTGGCGGATAAGGCCAAATTTGACCTTTACTGTGGAAGTAGAGTTCATGATGAGAAATATAAAGTTCAAGAAAATAATACATGGGAAAATTTGATCCACTCACCTTCTTAATTATGTATACAGCAGTCAATCAAGTAGTTGAAGAAAAACAGTAGCAGTAACATACGAAAGAAAAATATAATATATCTTATCAACCCCTAATTTTTCATGGAAAAAGATGGAGTAGAAACAAATTTGACACATGTTAAAGCACTGCTTACCATTAACAAAGAGCTTGAACTTTTCAGGATTTATGGTCTTGAAGTCCTGCAAGCGGGTCTTGTGTGAAAGCTCCATCTCCCATGATTTTACGGCGTTTTGCACTGTCTCCTCTAATGATCCTTTTGGCCATTCCTGCAAATACACAAATTATTAAGTGACCATACAATCTAGAAAGAGAGGGAGAGAGAGAAAGCACAAGAGGGTATGGTGCACCTTGGTTCGGCCTTCTTCAAATAACCGGTTCACATCAACAAAGGTGGGTGGTTCACCATGTCTCCACTGGGTTGTATCAGCCTCATCATGTAAGAAAGATCTGTATTTGTCTCCTGCAACTTTGACTGAAGCTACTTCTTGGCTGGCCATGTCAAATTATGGTGGAGCTTAAGGAAAATTAACAGCTATACCTATAGTATAAGAAGATGGTGATCATGGTGTACAACATGAGTAGTTTATATAAACTTGTTTCATGCCCTTATCTAGGAAAGATCATAAGATAAGTTTTTTTCTTCTATTTCTGAAATATAAACACTTTTGTCAGAATAAATGAATAAGAAAAATATTATCTATATATAATAAGACATTTATTTTTTGGTGAGCAAAATAAGACATTTATATAAGAACTCAGTTTCATGTCCTTATCTTGAAAAGATCCTAAAATAGGATTTTCCTTCTATTTTTTTTTAATTAGGATTTTCCTTCTATTTTTTTTAATTAGGATTTTCCTTCTATTTCTGAAATATAAACAATTTTTTCATAATAATTGAATAAGAAAAATATTGTCTATATATAATAAGACATTTAATTCATACCTCTATATGACGATATTACTATTTTTCATATAAAGTTTAATTTTGATACTCTATCAATGTTACATAATCAACCAATCATACATTATTATGTATTTGACTTTCAATATAATTATTGTGACATTCAAATACTTTTAATGACATGACAATAATTATATATTCCTATTTCTATTAAACGAGAAAATCAATAAAAAATGAAGTCATAATCATGTGAACAATCTTTCCCTCTCTTTTTAAAAAATAAAATAAAAATCAGCCTATTACTAAAGAGAATGGAAAATCAAATTTTTATTTTTACTTTTCTACATAGAATTTTTTTGGTACATACTAATTATTAATGTAATTCTGGGCTGAAAGCGGTAGATAGATAAAACACCAACTTCTGGCGTTGTAGATAAAGTGCCAAGAGTTGCAGCTCACCTCCACTACAACCAACCACGGTTGGTCTTCATAGATTTTTTTTAAAAACACTTTAATTTGTTCACATATTTTATTGAATAATAAATACGAAATATAGTTATAAATATAAATACAAAATTATATTAAATATTACTTGAGAATAATAACTCGTTACTCACACATTTTATCATTTTTCTTAACAAATTAATATATTTTTATTCTTTTTCTTCATTTCTCATTTTACACCTTTATGTATGTTCATATATATATTTTTTTTTTTTTGTCTTTGTCTATGTTCTCCCACACTCTTTGGTAATGTTTTTAGAATTGGACTGAGCATTAAACTGATAAAAGAAGAGGTTTAAGGTTTTTAGGTTAGATCTTGACATGCATATATATATATATATGATGAAAAATATGTATTTAATATGGTTAAAATAATTGATAAATATATAATAAAAAGAGATTATAGAAATACATTAAATTAAGTTAATCAAATTTATACTATATAAATATATCATCTTAAATTCAGCTAAAAAATATTACCTTAAATAATTTAAATATGAATTTAATTTTAATACACAAATCAATGTAAAAGTTCTTTACATTATTATCTAATTATACATTATCACGTCATTAAAAATATTTTACTCTTATAACAACTCAAAAGTCATACATGTAGTAGCATATGATTAGTCATTGATATAAAAAACTTTACATTAATAGTGCATTGAAATTAAACTATGTAAATATAAGTACAATATAATATTAAATTTAAAAATCTCAACATAATGTTTCAAGTTTAGTATATATTTAATATTTTGACTATTTTAGTTAAGGACAATTTGTGGTGAAGTGGTACAACATGTGGTCTCTTAGGCAAAATGCACAGGATCGATTCTTGGGTTTGGGGTTCACCCTTCACCGGTTTGAGTGTAAAGTTCGCAGGATTAGGCATATGATACTATATTAAACTTAAGAATAGACTGAGTCTAATTCAACTTCAAAAGGTTCTCTTAAGAGAGAAAGATTGCAACACACTGGATCTGGTTTTCAGCACAATGATTTCAAAGCTACAACCCAACCGGGCCAGCCAGAGGGCCTATTCACAGCTAAATCGGTCTTATCAAACGGTTTAGTCCAATTTTAAATCTCTTTTGAAATATTGAGATTGTCCTTCATTGTAGTCCATTTTCGCGAGGTCAAAAGCCCTTGTTTAAATTAAAATGAATAACTAAAAAATAATAATTCAGAATAATGGTAAATATAAATACTAATATTTAAAACCTAAATATTATAATCTTCAAGTCTTAAGACTATGTATGCTATAGGATTATTAGCCACTAATAATACTGCTCACAAATATATATATATTTTTTAGAACATGAGATATTCTTATAAGTTCAACTTATTTAAATCGCACATAGAATTAATCACCATTCAACTTTGGAAACATGAAAGTTATGTAATCTCCTCATAAGAGTTGCTTCTTTGAAATATGAACTCTTGCGTTTAGGAGATCGAAGTTACTTATTACTTTAACTTATCATTTGTGAGTATACTATATTTTTTTAAGCAATTATTATTATAATAACTTCATTAATTAGTCATGTATAAATGCACTTGTTAATAAATTTGTGAAATTCTTATAGTCAAGATTTATGATATAATGACACGAGAACACGTTCATTTTTTGTTATATTAAACTTAAGAATAGATTGAGTCTAATTCAACTTCAAAAGGCTCTCTTAAGAGAGAAAGATTACAACACACTGGATCTGGTTTTCAGCACAATGATTTCAAAGCTACGACTCGACCGGGCCGGCCAGAGGGCCTATTCACAGCTAAATCGGTCTTATCAAACGGTTTAGTCCAATTTTAAATCTCTTTTGAAATATTGAGATTGTCCTTCATTGTAGTCCATTTTCGCGAGGTCAAAAGCCCTTGTTTAAATTAAAATGAATAACTAAAAAATAATAATTCAGAATAATGGTAAATATAAATACTAATATTTAAAACCTAAATATTATAATCTTCAAGTCTTAAGACTATGTATGCTATAGGATTATTGGCCACTAATAATACTGCTCACAAATATATATATATTTTTTAAAACATGAGATATTCTTATAAGTTCAACTTATTTAAATCGCACATAGAATTAATCACCATTCAACTTTGGAAACATGAAAGTTATGTAATCTCCTCATAAGAGTTGCTTCTTTGAAATATGAACTCTTGCGTCTAGGAGATCGAAGTTACTTACTACTTTAACTTATCATTTGTGAGTATACTATATTTTTTTAAGCAATTATTATTATAATAACTTCATTAATTAGTCATGTATAAATGCACTTGTTAATAAATTTGTGAAATTCTTATAGTCAAGATTTATGATATAATGACACGAGAACACGTTCAATGAGGCCTCTACTTTATTTTATTTCATTTTTTGTTATATTGGAGTTGGAAATACTGGGTAGGAGAGAAAAAAAATGTGACATGTTGTAGAATAAACATCCAACTTTAGTATCACACTTAAATCTTAAACACTTAGACGAACTTGAGCTTGACAAGTGGTATCTAATTCTTTTACTCAACCTTGCAACTAACTTTATAGTGGAATTTCCCCTAATAAAAATACTTAGAAATTTTAAATCTAATTAGATATATATATATGTATGTATATTTCTGTATTGGATTTAAAAGGTTACCTGAGTAGGTAGATGATGGTGGAAACCTCCGTGACACGACAATAGAAAAGATAATCTGAGGAAGTGGGTATCTATAAAAGGCTCTCCGAAACTCAAGTTAGACCATGCGTAAGGAAGACGATGTGTATATGGGATTAGATGCATACCTTTGAGACATTGCAGAGTATTTATAAAGGCGTCTTAGGTTGTTGAGAATCGTAATGCAATTTTTATTGAATGTAGTTAATATGATTAGAATCCGTTAGAGATTATGATCTCTTTTAACTAATTTTTTTTATTTATATGAGATGTAATTAGTACTCATATCCATTACGGATTCTTTGAGAGATTTATGATTAATAAATAGATAGGTGTACTCATCAAGATAGTGCGCAATGATATCTGGGTACTATTTTGGCGGGCTAGGTTGCTCTTGATCTATGACCCATAACTTGGTCCAAAACAGATGCCCACAACTTGGTGCTTAGAAGGGACAACTAAGTGTTAAGGTATCCAAGTTTAGCAAGAGCACACGACATGCAATGGACAAAGGGATCCAAGTTATAGTATTAATGTCGGATCTCATGATGTTTTTTCTAAATGGTCGAGGTCCGTGATATATCATAGTATGTCCTCGGGATTAATGAGTAAGGTCGAGATCCGGAGTAGATCACTTTACTTAAGTTATCATACAGTTACCTGGGATACGTAGTAGGTTGCTCCCATGGAGTTGGTGGGGCCTATGTAATGTAATTCAGTGTTAGACCAAGATTACTTGGCTCTACATCGAGGTCACCCGACTTACTGCAGATGCTGCCAAAATGGCTACCCTTCGAGTTCAAGTTACCGAGGTGGCTACATTATGAGCTTAAATCGTCGAGGTCAATACGCTCCGAGTGCAGCTTGTTGAAGTAGTAGCTTGGGAAGAGAACTCAATAAAAGAACTCTTAGCCACTTCTGAGTCTTTCCTTGCTGGCGTCCGAGATGAATGTGAACTTCCCGGACAGACCGAGACCAAGTTAAAATCAAATGGAAGATGATTAGTCGAGGTCTGTAGATGAGTCATTTGAAAATGCTCTTACTCAAATCCACCTTATGAACTCGGGCCTTAACGAAGAAGGAATTGGTTCATTGAAGATTGTCCGAGATGGTCAGATCGTTGATACTGCCACTTCCGCGACTGCTCCAAATGACCAAGTCAACTAGAGGGTTGAATGTGAAGAAGAAGAATGTGCAATGCTAGAGAGCGGGCAGGAAAAGAAGGCTGGGATTACAGAGGGCGAGGTAGTGGTGGTGACCTCAAGGATGAGTCTAAAGCTCAATCTCAGTGGCTCTATATTTTGCGTAGTTTTGCTTGTGCAATGCCAAGATGGGTCCAACGCTCAATCTCGATATTCATTTTAAACTTGGCAATTTGCTCGTGTAGTTTACTAAGATGAGTCCAACGCTCAATCTTGGTAATTGTTTCTTAGTTTGATGAACACTTGTTTTGCCTAACCAAGATAAGTCCAAAGCTCGACATTGGTAGTCGAGTTCGTTTAGGAATAGTTGATAGTCGAAATTTAGGTGTATGTGACACAAAAGCCTCTTGGAGTGATGTTCATTATCCTGGGCAATAGTCTAAAGTGCATAACCACGTTAAACCTTTTGTTCGGTTTATGGGTTAGGCATAGTGTTGTAACCGCATCTAATCTTTTAGGTTTGTGAGTTTGGTTTGAAATTGTGGAATAGGTGACACAGAAGCCTCTTGGTGTGGAGTCCATGGTCTCGGGCTACAGTTGGCTAAGCTTAACCTTTGTAAACCTGGTCGGCTATGGGTTAAGGTCAAACCATAAGGGTATAGATGAAAACCCTTGAATGCGTTCATTGACCTTGGACAATAGTCAAGTGGATTCTCTTATCTAGCCATAATGTAAGAATACATTTAACCTTTGTAAACTCTGTCGGTTTATAGGTTAAGGTCAGACTCGTAAATGTACAGGTGAAACCATTGAATGTATTCATTGAGCTCGAACAATAGTCAAGTGGATTCCCCTTTTCGGTTGTCATGTATGAATATTGGAATAGTTGATCCTCTTCGGACCTTGTATTCCTCAGACCCAGCTAAGGTGTGGTAACTTTGTGGGTTGTGTCAGACTGAAGTACTCGTGGACTCAAAGTCATAACTGAGGTACTGACTTAGATGAAAATAGACCAAAAGTACTCGTACAGTCGAAGTACTGGCTTAGGTGAGATTCAGTGTTAGACAAAAAATTCTGTTGAAATGTTCTCTTCTTTTGACATGTTGGGAGACTTTAGTCTTCTTTTGGAGGAGGATTGCTCTGAGGCACTAATTATGTTTTCCTCCTTGAGATTCACCATTTTGTTGAAATTGCGATTGAGTATAATGTTATGTCTGTCATGTAAGAAATGGATGACTGCTTCTGCCCTTGGCTTTTCACCTTGCAACTCTAAGTTTGTTGGCCATAGCTGCAATTCAGGCTATGTCTTTAATGCTAAATGCATACCTAATGGTCAAAGTCAGCAAAATAAATCCCACATGTTTTTGCAAGCCAGTAGCACTCTGGATAGAAACTTGTAACACTGGTTGCACCAGAAGAGAGCGAGTCCCTTTAGGTACCAAATCCTAAAATTCAGAATCTGCATCTTGAGGAAAATATAGGGTGTCTTTTAAATCAAACACGCCTGCGTTTTCAATTTTTTTTCTCAAACTAACCAAGAAGAATTTCTTTCGATGAATCATCTGGTATGTTCCAGTGGCCCTTTGCGCATATATCTCCTTGAATAAAAATTAGCACAACTATGACATTTGTATTACGCAGCAGAATGTGTAATTCCCAAGTCAGGTCCTCCTTCAGACCATCCACTATACTACTTGACATGACAAATATTTGCTCTATGCTCTGTGCCATCAGGTGGAGTTGTTTGATCCACTGGTTGAGCACCCTTGATAAATTTCCCAAGGTAAGGTAGCGCAATGGAGAATGAAGCCAAAGAAAGACCCAAAAATTCTACACTAAGTTATGCTGGTGTAACAGTGGATGAATCAAGCAATCCACAATGGCGACGCAGTAGGCAGTGGAGTAGGTGCAGTGGTTCGGGCAAAAGAAGACAACAATGACAGTCACCTACTACAATCGCGATCACGGCCTCATCAAGATCAATGGGTGCCCCATCGAACTAGTGGAGCCAAAGATCCTATAGTTCAAGGCCTTCGAGTCGATCCTCTTCCTTAGAAGGCGCCGCTTCACTGGCATGGACATAAGGATCTGAGTGAAGGGTGGGGGCCACACATCCTAGATCTATAACATCCACCAGAGCATAGCGAAGGCACTCGTGGCCTTCTATTCGAAGTACGTGGATGAATCAGAAAACCAAGGAAGTGATTCAAGAGCAAAAGTGAACCAAAGCCATAACCAATCCATCTGGTTAAGTATGATTCGTCCAACCCAAGTATCCCAATATGAAACGAAGAATGGAGAGGTTGAGGTGTTGTTGTTGCTGGGTTGTGTTGGGTGGTGGCCACGAGCATGATGGGTGGTAAATGCATCAAAGATCGGTACCTAAATATGAAGTTTCGGTTGGAGGGCAGTGAATTTGAGGAATTCCAAGTGCAGAGAACCACTCTAATGGCCACCCAAATGCAATATCATCATGGTTTTCAAATACACTCGCCCAAGTGGGCCTTAGTCCGTCCACACGTTCTCCCCAAAATACAAGTCTTCAAACATGGCAATCTTGAAAAGTGCACCTGCCCGCATTGGAATTTGCCTCTCCTCAGCAGCAACAGCAACTTCTCGTGCCAATCTGAATCGTATGGCAGACGATGCTCGATGATGATTGGTTGATGATCCGATGGTGGTGGTGATGATGATAGGAATAGAAGTTTATCGTTTCTAACATACAGAACGCTAATGTTCTAAAATGAATTTAGAAGGTTATCTAAGTGGGTAGAAGATAGTGGAAATATCTGTGACACGACAATAACAATGGTGGTGAGAGGGGGCGAGTACCTGTAAAAGACACTGTGATGTTCAAGTTAGACTATACGCAAGGAAATTAATGTATATATGAAACTAGATGCATAGCTCTTGCAAGGTACTTTTAAGAGCGTTTTAAGGTGTTGAAAATCGTAATGCAATATGTATTTAATGTAGTTATTTAGAATTAAAATTTGTTAGAGATTGTGATATATTTTAATTATTTTTTCTATTTATGTAAAATATAATTAATGTTCATATTCATTAAGGATTCTCTGAGAGATTTATGTCTAATAAATAGATAAGTATACTCATTAAGATTGTGCACAATGATATTTGGGTATTATTTTGATGAGTCAGATTGCTCCTAATCTGTGACCCATAACCCGATCCAAGACATATAAAATGAATTTAGAAGGCTATCTAAGTAGGTAGATGATAGTGGAAATCTCTGTGACACGACAATAACAATGGTGGTGAAAGGGGGTGAGTACTTACCAAAGATACTCTGATACTCAAGTTAGACTGTATGCAAGGGAGGCAATGTGTATATGAGATTAAATGTATAGCTTTGAGACCTTACAAGGTACTTTTAAGAGCGTTTTAGAGTGTTGAGAATCGTAATGCAATATGTATTTAATATAGTTATTTAAAATTAAAATTCGTTAGAAATTGTGATATTTTTTAGTTATTTTTTATATTTATGTGAAATATAATTAATATTCATATTCATTAAGAATTTTTTGAGAGATTTATGTCTAATAAATAGATAAATATAC
Organism: Ormosia semicastrata; assembly: GCA_029884595.1. Taxonomy (NCBI): domain Eukaryota; kingdom Viridiplantae; phylum Streptophyta; class Magnoliopsida; order Fabales; family Fabaceae; genus Ormosia; species Ormosia semicastrata. The sequence continues at coordinate 3,470,196 of JAQQTO010000051.1, read as the reverse complement.
TCATTAAAATAGTACACAATAATATTTGAGTATTATTCTGATGAGTCAGATTACTCCTGATCTGTTACCCATAACTCAATCCAAGCAAATATAAATGTGATTGGTCATCTATGTAGAACACTATGGATTAACTTAAGGTATGGAATCTATGTAGAACACTAATCCACATAAACTAATAACAAGCAAATATAAATGTGATTGGTCATCTTTATACAGACCTTGATAAGAATTCACATTTTTTTATTATTTATATCAATTTAGATTTATGCAGAATTACATCAGTTCTTTTTTAATTATCTATAAAGATCTAATAAATTTTTTTTGGTAAATAAAGATCTAATAATTTTACACATCACAAAAATATACATCTTCATAAGTATATTCCTTTCCACCTTTGTGTGCCTAATTGCATAATTGTATTTCAATTAATTTTGAAAGAATAACTTGAGTTTTAGCTGATGGCGGCTTGTCCCTATACGAATGAAGGAGGTATATTTAATATTCGATCCTTTCTCAATTGAAGTTTGTTATATCTTTTTAAAATATTTTTTAATAATTTTTTTATTTAATAAAATAAATATTAAATAAAATATTAAATATAATAAATATCTTTAAAATATAAAAATTATTTAAAAAATTTATTTAATAATTAAAAAAATTATTTAAAAAATGTATTAGAAAGGTTAATCATCTTCCTTCTCAATTGTTAGTGTTGTCTAGTTGCTGCCTACAATTTGATCATCTCTGGATTCGTTAGTTCTGGAGTTAATAGTCTATCTTTGAATGAAGATGTGTGCAAAATGGTACGCGACCGCAATAAAAAAAAAAAATCAATGATTTGATTGCTTAAAGAATAAAAAAATAATCTCAATAACGGAGAGTAGGTGCTTCCTTGTTTGCATGGTACTCTTCTCCGTGTACTGAACATAGATTTCTTTTTTCTTTTACTTGCACAGTTCGTATAATAATTGAATAAATAGTACTGTGTATTAAAAAGTATTTGTTTATTTTGTGGATCTCGATAATATTCCAACTAATTTAGTTATATAATATCAACATGAATGTTAAAGAATATATTTTTTATTATATTTTTTAATATATATTTTAATATATAATGTAACTCAATAAAAAAATGTGTTAAAAATAATAATAATAAATATGTTCTTAACATTTCTCATAATATCAATATTGATTTAATAAAATAAAATAAGAAATTTATGAGATACGATTTATGAAGTACAGACACGTCATTTTTGAGATGTATCCGTGTCAGATACATAGGGGCACCCATATGACACATGTGTCCTGTATGTCTAATTAAAAAGATTATTACTATTAGTTTGGACACATCTCAGATACATTTGAACACGTTTCAGACACGCTTAGACACGTCTAAGATATGTTTGGACACGATCCATTAATATATTTTTTAAAAATATTACTTTTCATGACTAACGTTCAATTAGTAAGCTCGTAACTCACTCAAGCCAAATCACATGAATAACGTCTCAAGTCACTATTTTCACACACCAGTATTTTAAGATTTATTTTTTCACACGCCACTATTAAACTTTTAAGTTTTATCTTTTCACACACCACTATTTTCATCTGCTCTCTGCTCGTACCAAGCCATCCACTTCATCGTCATCGAAGTTTGCCTCGCACCAATGTTCTCTCTAATTAATTTTTTTATGTACATGTACTTGTACATAATTAGTTCTATTAAGAGAAGTTAACTTAGGAAATTTTTTAAAAAATGTTAATAGAAACTATGATTCATATTTTTTAGGAGAGACTTACTAAATAATAAATATTAACACATATGGTATATATCAAGATATTGTAAATTTTTAAACTTATAAAAATGATATTAATAAATTATGAATCTTTTTTCTTAAATTTTGTAATTATATATATATATATATGTTATGTCTATATCTTACAATTTTTTAAATTAAATATATTTTTATGTCTGTATTTGTGTCATATTCTGTATCCATATTTATATATGTGTTTCACCGGTTACAATCAACGCTTGTGGATCTTGATACTATTCGAATTATATATATTAGATACTCACATTTAACACATAAAATTTTTCATGTGACTAACGAGTATTTCTTTTTTATTTTACAAGATATCTTTACACTTTTTTGAGTATAAAATTAATTCTCTCTAAAGTATTGAACAACAACAACAAAGCCTTTTTTTCACTAGGTGAGGTCGATTACATGAATCAAACGACACCATTATGCCCTATCATATACCAAGTCTTCAGAGATATCATTCAAATCTAAATTTTTTTAAGCGTTTCACTTATAGTCTTTCTTGGTCTTCCTCTACTTCTAACTATTGAGCTATTATCTACCTGATCTACTATTCTTACAGGAGCTTCTAAGGGTCTTCTCCTTACATGTCTAAACCACCTAATGCGAGATTCTCTCATCTTTTTCACAATAGGTGCTACTCCTACTTTCTCTCTAATGCATTCATTCATAATCTTATCTTGTCTTATATGACCACATATCCAACGCAACATCCTCATCTCCGCGATACTGATCTTATACTATTGTTGGCTTTTTACCGCCCAACACTCATCTCTAAAGTATTGAAATTGGTTTTTTTTTTCTTACAAGTTCAAATACCTAATATCTTAAAAGCTTCTCAAGATTTTAATCATTGAATTCAAGCTTGCTTATCACTTAAATTATCTCTCATGAGTGTTTAGAATGACTAAAAATTTTGAACAAAAATGATAGATTTATATCTTCGTGTAATTAACCAATAATTAAAATTCACATTGTCCCTTACCTAGTGGCCGAATGTTAGTTTTTTTTTTTCGGTGGAAGACTGAATGTTAGTTGAAACTACTTTTTAATAGTGCTACATATCATAGGAGATCACTCGTAAATACATTAGAAGGAAAATTAATAAGAATTTAATTTTAATATATTATCAGTATAAAATTTTTTACATCATAAATAAATTATACATTATTATATATGTGATTTGTGAAATAGTTATTGTTAATGTCAAAACTTGAAAGAGACAGAATATTTCTGAATATTATTTCTTGATAATATTGTACAGGTATGATTTACATTATATAGGTTTATGACAATAATGACTTGCCTAAAATAGAGCTAAATTACAGGAAACAAATATGTCATAATACAAGAATCAAATCTACCCTAATAATGAGAATAAAAGAATAAATCTGTACAATAAAGAAAATAAATCTGTACAATAAAGAAAATAAATCTGTACAATAAAGTCCAACACTCCCCCTCAAGCTGGTGAATGGATATCTATCATTCCCAGCTTGCCAGTAAGATCTTGAAAGTGCTCTGTAGGTAGTCCCTTAGTTAACACATCTGCCAACTGATGTCTCGAAGGAACGTATGCTGTGGCTATGAGCCCACTATCCAATTTTTCCTTGATAAAGTGTCGGTCTATTTCAATGTGCTTTGTCCTGTCATGTTGAACAGGATTATGGGCAATGCTAATGGCTGATTTGTTATCACAAAACAGCTTCATAGGTGCTTCATACTTTATTCTCAAGTCATCTAGTATGATCTTCATCCATAGCAACTCACAAACTCCTTGTGCCATAGCTCGAAACTCAGCTTCTGCACTCGACCGTGCCACTACGTTTTATTTCTTACTTCTCCATGTTACTAGATTTCCACATAGAAACATACAATAACCTGATGTTGACCTCCTGTCAGTAACCGAACCTGCATAGTCAGCATCCGTATACACTTTCATGGACAGGTTTCCCCCTTTTTTAAATAGTAGTCCTCTTCCAGGCGTGGTTTTAAGATATTGTAGAATTCGATCCACGGCCTGCATGTGTCTCTCCCTCGGATCATGCATGAATTGACTAACAATACCGACAAAGATATGCTAGATCGTCCGTATGTGCCGTATATCACTTTCCCAACTAGCCTCTGATATTGAGATTTATCTACCTTGGGACTCTCTTCATCATTTCTCATTTTGTGATTCTGCTCAATTGGTACACCAGTTGGCTTACACCCGAGTTTTTCAGTTTCTTTGAGAAGATCTAAGACATATTTTCTTTGTGAAATGAAAATACCTTGCTTAGAGTAGGCAACTTCAATTCCAAGGAAGTACTTTAGTCTTCCAAGATCTTTCATTTCGAACTCAGCAGCTAATTTCTCCTTTAGGAGTTGCTTCTCAACTAAGTCATCACTTGATATAATGATGTCATCAACATACACAAGCAAAACTGTGAGTTTACCTTCTTGTGAATGTTTAAAAAAGAGAGTATGATTACCTTGACTTTGTTTGTAACCCAGGGACACCATTGTTTTGGTGAATCTTCCAAACCAAGCACGGGGAGACTGCTTTAACCCGTATAACGCCTTCTTTAACCTGCACACCTTGTTCCTTCCATTAATGGAATCATATCCAAGGGGAATTTTCATATAAACTTCCTCCTCTAAATCTCCATGAAGAAAAGCATTTTTAACATCGAACTGGTGTAATTCCCACCCAAAGTGAGCAGCAAGGGAGAGTAAGATCCTTACAGTATTCATCTTGGCTACTGGCGCAAATGTCTCCTCATAGTCAATTCCATAAGTCTGAGTGTATCCCTTTGCCACCAACCTTGCTTTATACCGGTCTAGTGTACCATCAGATCGATATTTCAAAGTATATATCCATCGACACCCAACTGGCTTTTTGTCACCTGGCCTTTCAACAATCTCCCATGTTCCATTCCTTTCCAATGCACTCATCTCCTCATTCATAGCTTGAATCGAGTTCTTATCCTTCAATGCTACATGTACTGATGTTGGGATTTTAATAGAATCTATGGCTGAAATGAAACTCCGGTGCTGCATTGAAAGATGTTTAGAAGAGACAAATTGAGAAATATGGTACTTTGGATTGGGACAATACCTTTTCCCTTTCCTTAATGCAATGGGTAAGTCATCTAGGACAGGTTCACAATTATTCAAAGACATGTTAACAGGTTCAGGAATAGTATTATCTGGGTTAGGTTCAAAAATAGGAAGTTCAGAGATAGGAAAACTTGTATCTTTAGTACTTACCGTTGGTTCGGACGTCTGAAGTTGCTGTTGGGCCAGTTCAAGTGGGGTGCCAGAAGAAGATGCTAATTCCTGTGTAGAGTCAGATGGTAAAGGAAGGAAGGGCCCAGGCAAGAAGAACTCAGCCTCAGCTTCCTGAGTGTTCTCCCCCTGAAGCTGAGGACGAGTAAAGAAGGATTCTGTTTCATGAAAAGTGACATCCATGGAGACAAAAAAACGACGACTTGAAGGGTGATAGCATTTGTACCCCTTTTTGTTAGGAGCATAACCCAGAAAAACACATTTGACAGCACGAGGATCAAGTTTGTTGCGATGTACATGAACAAAAGCCACACAACCAAAGACACGAGACTATAAACTCTGCATAATAGGAACAGATGGAAAGTGAGAGGTCATTAGTTGGACAGGACTTACATTACCTAAGACACGAGATGGTAACCGATTGATTAAATATATAGCAGTTAGCACAGCCTCCCCCCAGTATGAGTTAGGAACAGACATTTGAAATAGTAAGGCTCTAGTGATTTCAAGTAAATGACGATTTTTCCTTTCGGCAACACCATTTTGCTGAGGAGTATCAACACATGTAAGTTCATGCACAATGCCATGCTCTTTAATAAATGTAGAGAAATTTTGGTTGACATACTCTTTATCATTATCAGAACACAAACGCTTAATGGATTTTCCAAATTGGGTTTGAATCATGTGGTAAAAGTGGACAAACAATTGAAACAACTCTGATTTATCTTTCATTAGAAAAAGCCAAGTTACCCGAGTACAATCATCAATGAAAGAAATAAACCATTTAGTGCCTGAAATATTAGAGATAGATGCAGGACCCCAAACATCAGAGTGGATAAGTGCAAAAGGCTCAACACTTTTATTAGAACTAGGTGAAAAGGTTACACGATGGTGTTTGGCCAACTCACAAACATCACAATAAAAAGACTCAATGGATTCTTTTAAAAATAAAGACGGAAACATAGACTTAAGCAAAGAAAATGAAGAATGTCCCAAACGCTTGTGTTGTAGCCAAATTTGAGCAGCAATAGACTCAAATCGGACTTATGACAGAAAGAAGCAACTTCTGATCAGGACCACCATTAGCTGGCATATTAAGGAAATAATACAACCCTCCCTGTTCCTTAGCAACTCCAATCGTCCTCCCCGTGACAAGATCCTGAAAGACACAATGAGAATGAAAAAAAGTTACAGCACAATTATTGTCTTTAATAAGTTTATGAATGGAAATCAAATTATTTGAAAGCTTAGGAACATGAAGCACATTGTTTAAGTGTAGAGAGCGCTGGAGTGTAATAGTACCAGAACCCGTAACTGAGGTTTGAGAGCCATCAGCTACGGTTATATAATGCTTACTAGAAGAAGGTTGATAAGATAATAGAGGTGGTGAATAAAAGGTCATATGATCAGTAGCACCAGAGTCCAAAATCCATAAATTCTCGCACTATAAGCATTGAACGATTGAAAACAAAAATTCTTACCAGTCATGGTTAGAGAACAGGAGTCAGAAGGCTTACTGAGAGAGTCAATGAGAGTCCGCAAGCGCTCCAGCTCATTTTTACTAAGGGCTGGAACTTCATCACTCACATTTGAGTCCAGAGACATAGAATCCGAAGTAGTCATATTTACCTGACTTTGCTGCAAACTCTTGAACCCTCCTGTACGGTTAAAACAGAGACTCACGATGGATTGGTTTGCAACGCCGGGTTGCTTTAGCTCGTGGCTTGGGAAGACGGACTGGTGTAACGCTTTGTGGTAGGGGACAGCGGACTAGAATCTGTGACGATGTAGGTAGGTGGTGGAGCAGTGGCTACGTGGGCTATCTGATCTAATTGAGGCAGCAATGAAGGCCGCCAAAAAACCTAGCAATGAAGGCTGGTTCGATCAGCAATGAAGGCTGATCGCAGCGGAAACAACAGAGACTCCCAGATCGGGAGCTCTGATACCATTGAAACATCACCACTAATAAAGAAAAATCACCACTAATATGATTCATCTGTGGGAGAGAAGTCACCACCGAAACGATCGTCGATGGGAAGAAAAAATCACCACTAGCATGATTCATCTGTGGGAGACAAGTCACCACTAATATGATTCATCCATGAAAGGGAAGTCACCACCAAAATGATCGTCGGTGGAAAGAGAAGCCATTGGCATAATCCATTAGTGGGAAAAGAACGACATGACAAATACTGACATTGTAGATATAGATTTATTCTCATTCTCCTCCTCAATGAGAGCCAGCTAAACTTAAGCTTGTTACAAGTAGAAAACCCATAAAGGCATAAACTGAAAAACAAAGAACATAGGAAACTAGTACTCCCCCTGAATAACAAAACCTTGGCAACGTCCTTGGCAGACAACTCGTTGCTTCTCCTCGGCACACGTCCCAAGCAACTGAGACCTATTTTGGAGTCTTCGACCTTTCTCCTTAGTGGCCCCTCGACCTCCAAACTGGTCTCCAAAACACTGAGTCGAGTATTATACCACCCAGTAACACAAATGGGGTCCTTTACTAGTGTTCAAAGTCAGATTCGGCTCTGATTGAAGGCAAAGAATGAAGGTTATTAGAATCCCAGCAATGAAGGCTGGTTCTAAACCCAGCAATGAAGGCTGGTCCAATCAACAATGAAAGCTAATTGTAGTGGAAACAACATAGGCTCCCAAATCGCTTATCTGATTCGGCTCTGAGGTGAAGGCAACAATGAAGGCTGCTAGAATCCTGGCTCTAAACCCAGCAATGAAGGCTGGTTTGATAAGCAAAGAAGGTTGATTGCAGTGGAAACAACAGAGACTCCCAGATCGGAAGCTTTGATACCAACTTGAAAGGGACAGAATATTTCTGAATATTATTTCTTGATAATATTGTACAGGTATGATTTACATTATATAGGTTTATGACAATAATGACTTGCCTAAAATTGAGCTAAATTACAGGAAACAAATATGTCATAATATAAGAATCAAATCTACCCTAATAATGAGAATAAAAGAATAAATTTGTACAATAAAAAAAAAATCTGTACAATAAAAAAATAAATCTGTACAATAAAGTCCAACATCAAATATTTTTTTATAACGTAATAATATATAATTAGATGATAGTGTAAAAAAATTTATATTAACAATTCATTCAAATTAAATGCAATTAATAATTATTGATTCATATGGTAAAAACATAACCCTTTCTTCATAAGGCTTATATTCAATAAAATATATTCAATAAAATTTTATAACTGCCTCTCCGCTTAACTTTAAATAGATTAAAAAAAATTGACTCAATGTTTTAATGTTAAGAATTTGAAATGATTTCTCCAACAAGGATTAATTTAGGGGAGAACTACGAAAAAAGTCAAGATGCCAAAATATTTATATCAAAGAAATCATTAACCTGTGCCATAGGAAGGTAGTGCTGGCAAGCTGATTCTAAGGTTGCATTGGAGCTGGTTTGGTTTGGACTGGAGTCCTTCCTTGGCACCCCTGTGTTCATCTGCCGCAAATGATAACAGGTTTGATGGATTTGCAATGGGAGGTCAACCTGCAGCAACATGTGTTTAGGGAAGGGAATGGGTGTGCTGATCTACTTGCTAAGCATAGTCATTATCTTCCCATAGGGCATAGGTGTTCATTTTTGTGATTCTCTACCTTCTTTTATTTCTACTGCTTTGATGGCAGATGTTAGTAATATCAGGTTTGATAGATTAGTTTCTTAATTTTGGGGCCCCGATGTTCATTTTTTAAAAAAAAGAAAAGAAGAAATCATTAACCATTTTATATCGTGAGTAATGTTATGAATTAATTAATGGTGTCTTTTTTAATATTTTACAATTTACTGCACATTTAAGTTAAATTATAAAAATTGATATTAGTTTTTTCAAATTGAATCAAAATTAGAATCACTTTTTATTATAGAAGTCTTTCAAAAAATTACATTACCAAATTACAAATTTACAATTTTATATTTTTATCTATAAAAGATTTTCAAAAATTCCAAATTCTTTTCTACAGTCTAGAATTTTGAGAGAATTAGTTTTCAAAACTTCTCATATATGTAGAGTATTAATTAATTAATTAATTAATAGAGTCTACTTTAAATACTCAACCGTGATTTTAGACCCTACAAGGTGATGGCTTAAATAATTTTTTCTTCCGTAGTAGTCCAATAATATTATTTTTGATTGATTATTAAAATATAAAAAAATAAAAACTTTAAATTCTGCAAGTTTTGTCACCTATACCTTGATTAGATTTTAATCTACGTGACACATTCATGTGAATTATATAATAATAAAAAAACTCATTTCTTTATGTACAAAAGCAGATAAATTTCACAGCTTTGTACGGTTGTACCAAAAAAAAATTAAAAAATCACAACCTAAAATAGGACAGCCGCATGAACGCTTGTTAACAAATAACAACTTAAGGTGAAAAATAGAAAAAGATACTTTTACATCTTTAAAAAGAGATATATTATTATTTATATTATTTTTTATGAATATAATTAAGTAAAAAAAGTGATAAAAAAATTTGTATAATAAATGATATTAAATACTGTTAATATAAAAAAATTATTATTATTCAATTATATATTATTATATTATTAAAATTTATTGATTTTCATAATAACTATATAAAAAATTATACATATAATAATGTATAATTATTTGATATTATATAAAAATTTATAATTGAAAATTCATGAAAATTAAACCTAACTAATAATGTATTAATTATTGATTAATTAATGTACACAATATGTACCTAATTGTGTACATTTTAGGTATACGAAAGAATCTCTTTGAAATAATTTTTTTTAATAAGTATGTTAAGAGTACTTATTAAAAAGTTTAAAATTAAATTTTTTATAAAAAATATAATTTTTTTAATTTTCTATACGTCTTCAAGACACTTTATAATATATATATATATTTACACAAAACTCAAGCAACCATCTTTATAGAGTAAATTACACTTACCTCTCTCTAAGTTTAATGATATTACACTCAGTCTTATTTTTTTCTAAAAATGACACTTACTCCTATTAATTGATCAAATTGTATAATTGTGTAAATATTATCAGTTAAAATCTATAGAATTTTCAAAGATTCACGCTTATTTATAAAAAAATATTTTTAAAAAAATATCATTTCCCATTCTTTTTCAAAAATGACACTCACCCTCAATTAATTGATCAAATTGTATAATTATGTAAATATTATCGCTTAAAATCTATAGAGTTTTCAATATTTATAATTATTTATGAAAATATGTGTATACTAAAAAATAGCAGATATCTTGAAAACCTTATATATTTTAATTAGTAATATTTATATATAATAATATTTTTTTATAAAAAAAACTTTTACAATTTTTCTATGTGGATGTGTAAGAATTTTTTGAAAAAATATATATATTTTTTAATTAGTAATGTTATCAAATTTTTACTTGATAAAAAAATATTAACAAATTTTAACTAGTAATATTTATACATAATAATATTTTTTAAAAATATTTTTTTCATAAATAATTATAAATATTAAAAATCTTATAAATTTTAATTAATAATATTTACACAATTATGTAACTTAATTAATTAATAAAGATAAATATCATTTAAAAAAATTAAGTATAATATCATCAAACTTAAAAGAGAATGAGTCTCTTTATAAGTGCTTGTGATGCAACGTATGCATCACACTGTAGATCTCTCCTCATCTCTAGGAAATATAGCCACGTGTACAGGAAAATATTTGGTCGGTAAGATGTTAAACAGTTTGTCCACTTTTTCCTGTCGCACGTGCAGTGCTTCTATAAAAAAATATTATCAACATCATTTTATTAAAAACACAATAAAATGTTATAACTTTTTAAACAATATTGTGAAAGGGTGACGTCTATAATATCCCCTTAAAAATAAGGTGTGTGATACATCAATAGATAACAAATCATTGATTTATCATTAAAAAAATTAAGAACAAGGATTAAAAATTAAAACCTGCTAAAGATGTAAAAAACCTCAGCAGGTTCAGTGGCAGCAACCACCACACCACCCTACCAGAATCACCAATTAGATTTGCCATTGTAACTTCCACAAACATCAATGATCAATATAAAGATAAAATTCACTAGATCCAGATCTAACACTCACAAAGATGAAGAGAGCCAGATCGAGATTCAAATTGCACAGAGATGAAGAAATCAAGAATCAGGTAATAACAAATACATATAAATACGAACAAGAAGTGGTCGAGGTCAAGAACACGATGTGCGAACACGAACGGTGGAACTCCAGTTCCGAGATGGCAACTAGGATTCGTGCGGCAGAGCCATCGACGGTGCCAACGAGGTCAATTAGGGTCTAGTCGCTGTGGTGCGGTGGCTGGTCATGGGGGTTGACGAGATCTGGTGATGCAGGGGCTGAGGCGTCTTCCACTGCCGGTGAAGGGAGCCACCATGTGCGACCAAGCCACAAACGTTGTTCACTTTCGCCGTGCACCAACCACCTAGATCCATTGCTACACCACCGTCCTCACCCTTCACCCGAAAACCCAACCACCTAAAGCCCCAGCCAGAAACCACGGCTCTCGGTCACCCAGAACCCACGAACCACTAGATCCGTCGCTTATGAGCCGCGCCGCTAGATCCGCGAGCCACCATAGCCAGATCTACCACCAATCCAGCGTCGCGGTCAGACCACCACCCGTACTACTGCCTAGATCCTCCATGTTGGGTCGTGGTGGGGCAGATAGGAAACAAGGACACCACGCGAACCACCCATGCCCCAACCCATAAGACTTCTTTCGTTGTCCTCAACAACCGCAAGCCGCCATCCACCGCTGCTCTGCCCTTAATCTGGCCGAATAGTGTTGGGAATTGCGGATACATCACACAGCAAAAAAATAGGATTCCCACCAAGGATCCATGCAAAAAGTCATAATCCGAGTTTTAAAATAATTTACCTCTTGAAGCGTGATCAAAAGGAAGTGACGTGAATCACCAACATCGTAATAGAAACGATGTCTTTGCGGTATCCACACGAACAGACTCACGAACGTCCAACGTCCACAAAGAAGAGTCTCACGTCTCTCACACAGTGCTAGCTGTGAAGAGTAGAGAAGAAACTTGTCGCTCTCTCACTCACTTTTCTGTAGGTGCGGCTAGGGTTCTGTAATATATGTGTCTTAGCAGCCCCTTAGCAGTACCATTTATAATAGTGACTGCCTTAAATGAGTGTGAGCAGCAGCAAGGTAAGCTGTGCAACCCTAGACTCATCTATTATGAGTATGGCCCATATTTGAATCCGAGCCTAACTTGAATTTATTGCTTCAATTTTAGTTTGCTCTATGTGTGTGACCTTATAGGTTCTCATTACGTTGGCAGTAATATTAAAATCCTATTTTAATATTACAAGCAGTGAGCGGTATCTAGAACCACATCGCTGCTACCCAAGTAATAAGAATGTCAATGATTTGACATAACCTTTCCATGACCAATGTTTCCATGCCGTTTAGTCCCTTTGTCAAGATATCTAAATTGAACACAAGACATAGAATGTGTCACCCTTGTATAGTCCAATCATTCGTTTCCTGATACTCGAGTAGACTTTGTAACAACAAATGAAATCAATATCTCATATTGACTCATTTGAGCATGATAATGCATTTCGCAGTCTCATTCAATCAGGGGGCCCGAAGATATCGCTCCTGTTATGTAGGAGTGACAAATCCCATCTAGGTCACTCACATCCCTCTGCATGATTCGCGGTATGTCCAATAACCAACTTTATAATTACCTTGTTACAGATGATGTTTGATGGTATTAAAACACACAACTCCTCATTGTAGGAATAGTAGTGATTTCAGGTCAAAGAACCACAGACATCATTGTCATTATGAGAATCGCTTATGACACTCACGTAACAATCCATGTAGCGTTCTCATGGCGGGTCAGTTCAGCACATAATTACTCTAATATGTACCCATGTGAAGACTTGATATCTTATATCCATGACCCGTGAGATGTAGTCATCAGTCTATGCACATACTAGTCTCAATGCATTATTGTTGTTTTAGTTAACAATAATACTTGTCTAGAGACATTTAAGAATAATGTTCTAACCAAAAGGATCTTACGATCAAGTCATCCAATTAATGTCCTATGATATCAAACTATTTTAAAGACTATTATGTTTATTAAAAAGAACACAATAAATAAAATACTTCATATATTAAAATAGCATAATAGAATGTATATAAATATAGATAAATGTATTAGCTTCTAGGGCATAAACCAACAAATAGAGCCTAAATTTGGCCACGCAAACTGGCCACCAGCTCTTATCACCATCCTTGATCTCGTCAGTAGTGGATGACAGTCGTGGGAGAAGCATAGGGGGAGGAGGTGGTGGGAGGGGGGGGGAGGGTGGGTAGGTGGCGGAGAAGATGATTATGTAAAAACAAAAACAAAACAAAAAACTACTAACTAGTGATCATAAATAAAAATCTTAGAGTATGGAACACCATAACTTAGTACAGTACATATTAACACCCGCGATTGTTAAAGTCCACCAAGATAATAAACCGATAAAACTTACAGTTCATTTTATTTTTTGGAGCTTTGCTAGAAAGTTCGGAGTGTGTGTAACTCGGTGAGCCCAGACATTAAAAAAAGCTATTGCAATTAAATCTAATAATGAACCGATATAATACTCTATAATATATATATATATATATATATATATATATATATATATATATATATACATTTTAAATTTTATCTAGATCCTTTTTCTTTGGGCTATTTAATTTTTTTCTTTTGATAGAAGCAATTGTTTATATAATTTTAAGTCAATTTAGCATTGACGAATTACAACTAAATAAGATTTAACTCATTTGGTAAATTAATTAGTCGATTAAATTAACTGATGTCATTATTCTATCATATATCATATAAACATATATAAATGTATAATTTTATGATTCTTAATTTTAATATGAATCATAGGATTTTTCAGTCAAACTATTTTTGATAAAAAAATTAATATAAATCATTACTTCATTTCTAAAATATATAAAGTGTTAATTACAATGTGGGAAGTTAATGAGTGTTTAAAAGCAGGTATAATTTATTCTTTATATTATTTTTTATTTAAATTTTATTAAATAATAATATTTTAGAAAAGATAAAAATGTGACCATATGAGGGAATATCTTTTATATAATAGTATACAATAAATATATATAGATGATGATATAGACTAATCTTTTAGATATGTGTGGATTTAAAATACTACAGCCACGTATAGCATTACTTCAAAAACATTAGGGAGATAATGTGTTGATTGCAATTCTTCACTAGTTTATATTGAAAATTGATGTCAAGTTAACGTCAGTTGAGTATCGAGAGATTGTCAATAACATATAAAAGATCAAGGAATCTTTGACAAATTTTTTCAGTTTCAATATTGTTATGTAACAGTTATAAAAATAACGGTTAAAGTAAAGTTAAAAAAAATAAGAATTGACACATAATATTTAATGTAAAAAATTTTTTAATGATGATAAGAGAAAAATCATAGTTAATAATAAAAGGTTTTTACTATATGAAAAAAATTATATATTCTCTCTAATTATAAGAAAATAATAATATTCTCTTTTAAAATAAAAAATACATCTCTCTACATAAAATAAGAAAAATTCTCAAAAAATATTATATAATATTTCTCTATGAAAATAAAATATAAAAATCATTAAAAAGTATCTCCATTTATAAAAAGAACCTTCTCTATGCTAAATCGAATAGGAAATATTTTTCTCCAACCACCTACTGCTCCAACGAAAAAAAGAAGAAAAAATTTCAATTCTACCAATTTCCACCTGCCTCCTTAATTTTCTGTCTTCGTAATGCCACAAAAGAGGCTTTTACGTTCACAAATATCACTAGGAGAAAACTTAAGTAAAATTTCTTAGATACTTATGGTGTTTGTCTCTAATAGAAATATGACATGTATTTTATTTTTTAATTACTTAATTATTATTTTTAAAATTTTTATTAATGAGTAATAAAAAAATATACACATGTCATGTTCCTATTAGAGACAAACACCACAAACACTTAAGAAACTTTATCTAAGTTTTGTCTATATCATTATCATATGAACCCAATAGATCTTGACAAAATGTTAAAAAAATGGTGATTTGAAAACTTAAAACAGAAGGGCCCAATAATTAAATCTTTGCGTTCGCTGATTTACTAAAACTTTTCCTTCTATGTTGTTCAACTGCACTTTTGTATGACAATTTTTTATTTGGTACAGACTTAACAATTTTTTACTATACTAAATTTCGTCAATAATTTGACCATGAATAAACAATTATTCATAAATATCTTGTTAAATTAAAATAAGTATGTTAACTAATGAATTCCTTTATGTAAGCTTCTGAATGTGCTAGTTGCCTGTAATATATGATTGTTGTAAGTGGATAAGCCTGGAGTACTTCTAGTCCATGTCTTTGACTTAGCAATGGAGTCATATGGAAAGAATAGTTTTATATATATAAATGACCATTTCTCTGGTTGCAGAGGACACTAGTTGCCTATTGTATGAGGCTGTGTCAAAAACCAATAAAAGAGGATTAATTATGATTTTAGTTTACATATATATATATATGTAAAGTTTTAGGATGAGGGAATTGTTGTCCTAGTCTAGTGTCAAGAAGACTTTCAGGCTATCTTTAACACTTTTACCGAATCGCATTATATATGAACAAAATATAAGTTTATCCAAATATTACGTGCTGAACTTTGCACTAATTTAACTAGATTTGATCACTGAGTCAAAACAATTACGATATCAAAATCTAAGTATTTTTTATTTTTTATTTTTTTGATGAGGAAAAATTTAATTATTAATATAATGCTTAAAAATGATTTTGAATTGTATCTTTAATTTTTATAAAAAAAAAGTATTGGGTACACGCTATATATTTTCACGAAAGACTTACAAATAATTAAAGTAGTTAATATAATACAAATACTATCTATCCATTGAAAAAGAGAAAATATAAATAAATCACATATTTTGTTGGTTTAATGCTTCCTGTATGTTATATTATCCCTTGTACAAATTCTAAATAAAAATACGTTTTTTTATTAACTGATAATTGATTGCATATAATATATTTTCAAGTTTTTTTTTATAAAATAATAATACTAAATAGGATAAATTCATAAAAATATATTAAAAATAAATAAATTTCAATACAAAATCTTGATGAATTGGTACCGCAATAAATATTCATAATTTATTGCAAGATCAACTCCTTTATAAAGAGGTGTCCAAAATCAGCCACGACAAATAAATTGCAAATGCAATTGATATGCTAAAGGCTTATTCAAAACCCGCTCCGACCAGATAATCTAGCCTGGTTAGGTTTGACTTTTAGAAATTAGACCTATTGTATTTATAGGTTGAGCTTGGATTATACTTCAGTTTATCCTAACTTGAGCTAATGTTATGCAATTTTTTAAAATTATTTTTTTGACAATGAATGAATAATAAAACTTTTAAACTTAAATTAATAACTTATGCATAACGTGATAATATGTTTATATTAATATAATTTGTTTTGAAATATATATTGTAAAATATTCTTTAATTTTAATTTTTTATTATTAAAATTTAATGACTTAATTATATATAATATCTAAAATTTTATAATTTATCTAAATATCGGATCAATTTGATCTCAGCTCAGTTATTAGTCGAGTTATGACTGCGTTGGGTCTAGGTCCACAAAATTGGACTGATCAAACTTCTGGGACAGGTTTGGGCCCGACTAAACCCATCTATGAACACCAATATTGTAGCCTTTCAAAAGATCTCAAAACGAGGATGGCAGTGGAGATCCTAAAATATTATCATACACCACAAATTAGAGAATTTTAAGTGTTCCAATAGCAAGATATCTTACTCTATATTATTGAGTGTGTACAACATCAGTTTTATGAGTCATAACTGTCTTCAACTTTAATTATATACATTTTTATTTCTTAGAGTATCCTCCTATCCGATAAGTAATAGACTAATTTTTCAGGATACGGTCATACGTTTAAGTGAAGACCCCTCCCAACGATATTATTTTCATATACATGAATCCTGAGATAAAACTTAAGACTACATACTTAAGGAATCCAAGTTCGTTTTACTCAGACCAACACATTAATACTTTAACTACATTTTTAATATTATAACTGAGTGATAGGTATTAAATGGTACAGAACAAAAACTTCAGGAATAGCTAAAAATTTCTCTGTATAAACTTCAGTTCTAAAATTCTTACTATTAGCAGTGCATACATCTTTTTTCACACTTGTCTCAATATTATTTATTATACTTATTTTTTTCCTTTCATTTTCTCATTAAATTTGACACCTTTAAAAAAATATATCAACAATACATACACCCCTAAAAGAGGTATATGATAATCTTTTCCTATAAACTTACATTCACACATTTTCACATTTTTCTGTACAAGTCATTGGATAACATCCTGATTCTACTGAAACTATTTTTTTAAAAATGATCTAGATTGTGCAAATGTCTTTTCCCGTCATGAATCCCTGTACTGTGTATGTGGCTCGAGATTGATTAGAACTACAAATCAGAATCAGCCCAAGATACACATTAGATGTCCCCAACAATCACAGCCTCTTTCCTTGTTCCCCATCATGAATCCCAGTAGTGTGTATGTGGCTCGAGATTGATGAGAACAACAAACTAGAAGCAGCCCCAAGACACACACTAGATGCCCCCAACAGTTACAGCCCCTTTCCTTGAGACAGATTATTACCTATGGAGTAATAATACTTTCATAGACTTTATCCTCACATCTCCTTATAGGCTCTAAGATGACTCATCTATACTAGTGTTACATGGATCCTTAAACTCCCTCACATGTCGCATCCCACGTTAGAGTGAGAGAGAGAGATTTTTCGTGTTACTATCAAATAATTTCCTTTGGCACATGGTTTTAATATGAAAAACAACCAGTAAATTTCTCTCTGAAATCAGCACTACCTTTATATTATCAGCAAATATTGAAAATTAATAGCCTCAGAATATTGAACATGTCACAATCAACTTCAACAAATTAAGAATTACATGACATAAAACAAAAAAAATATCATGAACATGGAATTTGTAGAAAATAATTAATTACGTCAACCAAAATCTGAACTGCAAGTTGAATGGTCACCAATTGGAGTTGACAATTTGAGGGCAGAATCATGCTATCCGTAGTTAGACTTCATTTTGATTCATAAGTTGGAGTCAATCTTCCTTTCTCCTGCAAATGTCAACAAGATATCTATTTAAACGCTGGCCAAATGTCTTTGTAGAGAATGACTCAGTGACATGCCTCCTAGCTTCTCTGCCCCATCAGGATCTTGTACAAGTTTAGCCATTGCTAGAGAAAACTCTTGGGGTGTAGGATCACAAAGATATCCTGTCACACCATTCTTGATTGACTCAACAGGGCAGCCACTATTGCATGCAATAACAGGTTTATAAGCTGCCATGCCTCCAAAGGAACAATGCCAAAGTGCTCATCCTGCATCAAAGAGCTTTATTTAAAACTCTCTTTTCTTCATTAAATTTCAATCAGCTTTAAGGAATTATAAGGTTTCACACACCTTTGGAGTGTAAAGGACACATAGGCATTCAGAAAGAAGAGCATTCCTTTCATCTGTTGAGCAAGATGTGATGAATCTT
Organism: Ormosia semicastrata; assembly: GCA_029884595.1. Classification (NCBI taxonomy): domain Eukaryota; kingdom Viridiplantae; phylum Streptophyta; class Magnoliopsida; order Fabales; family Fabaceae; genus Ormosia; species Ormosia semicastrata. The sequence goes on along the minus strand of JAQQTO010000051.1, from coordinate 3,451,329 downwards.
ATCTTATTAGACACCCCTTCCCTTTCTGCTAAATTTTTAAGCTCTTTTAAGTACTCCAAATTATATCAAAGCCACCTGGAACAATTCATGGCAAATAGTGTTTGTACTTGGTACTTTCAAATTACACACAACTAAGACACGTGCTTCAAAATGAAATGAATGAGTTAAGTTTCGATGGTTCAGACTCAGGACCCAGCTGTTCTACCAAGAAAATAAATTTATAAATCAAAGTGCCACAAGGTCCTCAAACACAAGTCAAATATTACCAATTACCTAACACACCAAAAATGTCAGAAATCAATACATTTCTTATTCTCAACTTTTTGAAGTCCAACCCAATCTAACCCTATTTTATTTTAGACTAGTGAACTGACAAGCATAAAAAATAATAATAATAATAATAATAAACTCGTGAAAAATTCTAACATCACTCAAAGATCTGAAAAAAAAAAGAGGTATCACCAAGGGGAAGATGTTGATCAGTTGATCTTTCTATGAACCAGCCCAAACTAGCACACTGGCATTCTTAGTTCCTTGCACTAGATGCGCAATTTTTATCAGCAAACATTAGGGGGGGAAACCAGACAGTTTAGTGAGAAGAATTTTAATTATATTATCAACATGCAGTACATTCCTTATGACAAGATATTTTCATTGTCTTCTGCTCAAAATCTGAATGCATCCACTTCATTCTGTGTGTTATGTTAGATAAATAAATTTGTGCCATTCTATGTCAAAGGAGTGGCTCAATATTACACTAACAAAATTTCAAAAAAAAATTCACTGTATTATCCTTTTGTTCACTATCCTAGAGAAGTGCTATGATTTCTAGTGATAACAAAACCCAAATGGACTCATCATGACATGACCTACATTGCCTATACAAAAATGATATGGAAAATCATATTCTTCAAAAAGATATCTTAATCTGCATCTTCAAGGTAAGGGTTTTTTTCTATAGATACATTCGGTTCGTTTGATTCGTGCTCGAGCCAGATGATGAAAAATTATCATGTCCGGTTCTTTCGGAGGATGGATCTATAAGAATTCACCTATCCCAATAACAAAAAAACCTGACTTGAATGATCCTGTATTAAGAGCTAAATTGGCTAAAGGAATGGGTCATAATTATTATGGAGAACCCGCATGGCCCAATGATCTTTTATATATTTTTTCCAGTAATAATTCTAGGTACTATTGCTTGTAACATAGGCTTAGCGGTTCTGGAACCATCAATGATTGGGGCTGTAACCTAGTTAATAACTAAGAGATATTGGGATCCATATCTCATATGATGCCATTGAACTTACAAGTTTAATAAATGAACTTTCTGTCAACTAATAATGGTTTATAAAATACTAGTTCAGTGATTACATCAGAAGATAAACTAATGCACTTTCCATGTCAAATATGAAAAGGTTCAAGTGGAATTCCTATGATAGATTATCCCAGCTAATGCACCAAATTGAGAAATGATTGCACTACAATGTCAAACAAGATAATTTACTCCCAAACAGCACCATTGTGCAGAACAACAGTCACTTGACTGCAACATACTCAGAGCATAAAGCTAACTAGCATCTTAACACACAAATGATAGAGAAAGAATAGAGGAGTTTTGTGGAAACTTAACTACACATCAACCATAATTCACTTTTTTGTTTTTTAATAATGTTTATATCTTGAAGATACTATTATACCAAACTCCAGTCTGACACTTACACATTTATACAGATACTCCCATGGCAATTAATACATATTTTAAAAAATAATACATATAACATCACCATAATATCTATCAATCTATCAATAGGAATATGAAGCCAAAAGCAAAAGATGCGGACCTGCAACAGTCAAAGAAGTATTAGTTATATTTTGATGCTCAACTCCTTCAGGGGAATGAAGCATAGCAAAAGCTGATATTGCTAATTCTATGTTTTTCTTCCTTTCAAAGCGGTTAATGGAAAGAAAATTCAACCTACAATAGAAGGAAGAATACAAAAGTAAGGCTACAAAAACTGTAAAAAAGTTTCATAATAGGCTACATGCATTAAGCAAAATCTTGAAAAGCATGCCAAAAATGAGAGAGGTAGCCATATATCTACAAACATGTTACATTTACTTAGAGGAATGCGGTTCATTGAACTGATCCACATTGACTGCTGGGTATAGAACAGCTGGTTGGATTCCTTGAGCATCAAGATGCTTGAAAGTATTTGCAAAAGTAGATACCGTGAAGTTGCTGTTAACAAGTATTAAATCAGCCATTCCTGCAATTTGACAAAGATTAATAAGATGCATGATTCATCATATATGTGAGAAAAGAAGTTCAGATAAACTAAATAAAGCAGGGATATGAAGTTCGACCAATTGTTATTTCTTCTATGTAGTCTATTGGTTTCCTATACATCCTCCTGATCAAAGTTGAATGTTTGTTGAGCCAGTAACAAGTCTGGAAAATGACAGTAGAATACAACCTATCGAGAAAAGAAAACAAATGAAACAAATACTATTATGTCCAAACTTAAATTTATATGTAATGGGTTTTTTACCTGTGCTGACCTTTTCAGTTTCAAGATTGGAATAACTACAGAGACTTGATCTGCCAATATAACACCGAATGATGGCCACATGAAAAGTACACAGAAAGCCACAAATATGCACCGCAGGTATGCACATAATGCGTGAAGACGGTAGAATATATGCCGAGGAAGAAAGGAACCATATACAGTAACTGGAAATATACCTGGACAATTACAATTCAAACTACATCTTAAATAGGATATAAATTTACAATCCATTAAACAGAGGAATAATAGCAATGCAGTGTGAAAAATATGGAAGAATTTGTGTGACAGGCACAGCAGGCTCCACGTAAAGAATTTTCAACAAACAGATCCCCCATCTGTCTGCTCTTATAGAAAATTAGAAGCATAAAGGACATGTGAACCTACTTGACTGGTATATACACCACAGATTAGAACAGAAGAGAAAAGAAAGCAGGAAATCCACAAAAATAAGAATAGAAGCACGATGTCTGCAATTTCATGAGTGTAAGTAAATGTTATAGGTTATAATTGCATCAATAGGAATGCACAGATTATGCAAGGAAGAAAAACATTTAGTTCAAAGTTCAAACCCTTTACCACTTCATTCTTTTTTTCTTTTTCTTTTAATTTTAATGAATATACTGCCAAAAGTAAAAGTATGACATGATCGTAACTACGTTTCTCATTCGTTATATAAGGAAAAGACAATACAGAGATATTAATGGACAGAGTTACATCAGATAGCCTTCTCTAATAATTGTAAAAGACATGCAACACATGCTAGCATAACACATAACCTGTCTTAAGGTTTAACAGGAGGCAACTAACTTCTCACATAAGCATCAGACATAAAATTGTATTATATAATATTACTATATGAGGCAAAAATTCATTCCTTATTTTTCCACTTTCTTTCTTGTAAAGTAGCTAAGGAGTATTATAATATGGGATGAGCATCATGACATTGCTCTTCCCCAGTTGTTAGCAAACTAATGCATATTAATTTGTATCAGCCCACAATTAGCACTTTTCTCCAACACATGGCCAATACCATGGCCATATACTTTTTGGCTAATTACATATCTGTCCAATGACCTGCCCCATCTTAATGAGGATGCTTTTAACAAATCACAGACCGGCACATATAGAACTAAATGAAGGCACAAGAACACATTAGCACCCGACACTCTATTCTTTAAGTAGAATGAAATCCAATTTTGTAGTTTGTATACAAGTTCCTTTTGGCTTATCCAAGGCATAACAATTGCAGGTTAAAGCAAACTCATCGGATCAATGATTTGACTGCAATAGCAAAAGAAATAATCAAAGGACTACCAAGCACGTAAGATTGTAGTTTGTACCTGTTCTGAAGTGTATTCAAAGGATACTTGAGATAGGTAAGTATGTGGTGGTTCCCTCCTTGAGCAGCAGTGATCGAGTGTGTTGAGACAGGAGGGTGGGTACCTACAAAGGGACTCCAACGCTCAAATTAGACTTTACTCAATGAAGATAGTCTGTATATTAGAAGAGATGCCTACCTTTGAGACCTGACATGGTATTTATAGGAGCATCTTAGGATGAGTGCAATGCAGCTATTTAGGATTAGAATCCGTTAGGGATTGTGATCCCTTTTAACTAATTTCTCTATTTATGTGGGATACAATTAGTTTTCATATCCATCAAAGATACTTGAAAGATTTATACCTAATAAATAGGCTGATATACTCATCAAGATAGCGCATAGTAATATCTGGATATTATTCTGGTAGGCCGAGTTGCTCCTAACTGATAACCCAAAATCTTGGTCCAGAACAGTTGCCCCCAGTTTGGCACTTAGATGAGACAGCTAAGTGTCAAGGTACCCATGTTTAGTAGGAGCACACGGCACGCAGTGAACAAAGGGATCCAAGTCAAAGTTAGCGTCGGATCTCACGATATTTTCGAAAGGGCCGAGGTCCGTGATTTGTCATAGTATTCCTCCGGGGTTGACGTGTAAGGTAGGGGTCCAAGTCGGATCGCTCTGCTTACGTTGTCATTCCGCCCTCTGAGGTAAGCCATACGTTGGCCCCATGTGTAGTTCGGGGGAGAACTCGGTTGTCATGTACCGGTGTATCAACGATGGATTCAAGTCGGATGCGCGCCGGGTTGACCAAGGTGACAGGATCCCGGACTGCAGTCCAAAGTTGTTACCCCCGGCTTGGCGCTTGGTCAATATAGTGAAGTAGCAAGTCTCAATGCCCCCGGATGACGGAATCTGTGCTTTACTTGAAGCCATGGTCCGTGCCTCTCCATAGGGTTATGAGTTCTAATCTGGAGGCGTTTAATCATGATATTTGTGGACGCGTCATAGTCCGGACATGGTCCATGTGTCAATTGGCCATAAGTGGACATTCCAAGATGTAGCCTAAGTCCGTAGAATGAACCAGAATTGTTGCCGTGTTACTTCTTTTTCCATGGTCCGTACTGGGTTCAATGTCCATTGTGTTGCTTTTCACAACCATTTTACAGAATTAAGAAATTGTTTCCTTATGGAAAAACTATGGTCCGGGATCCCACAACCATAATATCGAGTGCATGACATTCCACTTGACTTAGGTAGAAATAACGCCTTAGTCTATGGTCCAATGCCTATCATAATCAAGCTTTTTGGAATTTAAGACTTAGGCATAAATAACACCCTAATCCATAATCCAAGGCTCATAATATTGAGCATTCAGAATCTTTAGATTTGGGCAGATATAATACCTTAATCCATAATCCAAAACTCATAATATCGAGCATTCGGAATCTCGGATTTAGGCAAAAATAACACCTTACCAGGGGCAATTAGAATCCCTTTTGGCTTAGGTATGATTTAAAACCTTGGTCCGGGGTCCTATGTTCATCTCAATGAACACATGGCATTCTGGACTTAGGCAAAAATAAACCTTACCTGGGGTCCTTCATTAGTCATATTAGACTTTTGAGATCCCACCTAACTTAGGTATCAGTGGTCCTTGCTGGGGTCTTTAGTGCGTATGGTTGAGTGTGAGAATTTTCCCATGACTTGAGATTTTTTTATTGCGCAACCTTTCTAGCACGAGACACTCTCGGGGGGTACCGTAATGGCTTAAGGGTACGGGTGAAAACCCTTGAATGCGCTACTTGCCCCCAGAGGGCGGTCAAGTGGATTCCCCTGTTTAGCCATCTAAAGTGCGGCTCACATGGGCACGGGTGAAGACCATTGAATGCGCTACTTGCCCCCAAAGGATGGTCAAGTGGATTCCCCTGTTTAGCCGTCATGTATTGTTGATCCTCTTCGAACCTTGTACTCCTCGGATCTTGCTAAAGTGCGGCAACCTTACGAGTTGTGTCGGGCCAAAGTACCAGTGGACTCGAAGTTGCGGCCATGCTATTTGCTCAAATGAATTCAATGTTAAATGAGAACTTTTGTCGTTGAAGCGTTCGCTTCTTCTGACATCTTGGGAGACTTTTCGTGTCTCTATGCTTTTCAAAACCAAAGATCAACATGCTTGTACGTCTTCAGCCAAAAGCCATCTGCTGTCCAGCATTCTCTTCAGCATCGTCCTTCTAATACCTTATAAGTCATGATCTCCTTTCTTAGGTTTTCAATCATGGTGATGAAGTCTTGTGGCGGAGGATGACTAGCGGATTGGGTGGTGGCTGTGGCGGACTGCTAGTGGACAACTAACTGTGGCACCTGGAGGTTGGCCGTGGCCATTGCATGACTTTGCTCTTGACCTTGGCTTGCTAAACCCAATTTGTGGCCATAGCCAATTCTAGCAAAGGATCCATATCTGTAGGAGAAGTGGCAAACAATATTCGAGCTGATTTTATTGCTGCTGAGAGGCGAAAAGGACTTTGGGCCTGGTGATATATGAGAGCAAGAAAAAGGTTCTTGATAATGCTCAGACATCGTTGGGCTCCTGGGGCAATGCGCAAATTAGTCAACAAGTCATGGTGCTTACAAAGACACAACTTGATGAGGCTATGAAGCCTCAACAATTTGATTCACGGGCTTCTGTTGGCAATATGACAGGTGCTATTAATGAACCCAGCTTGCCAACGTCATCCATTTTGACAAAGGAGAAGACATTCTTGTCTGCTGCCAGCCCAATTAATTCCTTGCTTGCTGGAAAGAAAATTAAAATTGGGACAGTAACATCTCCTACTGTTCTTCCTCCCAGCAGCTGTGTTGTGTCTCATGGCATCGGCCCCCTTCGTTTCTGTAGATCTGACATGCAAGTATCCTGAAACCTTGCTAGACCCGATCTTATGGGATGGGTAGAAGCATGATCCGCATGATGCAGGGTCACATTCAGTAGGTACACTACCAATCCTCCACTTTGATTCCACCAGTGGAGGAAATTCTTGCAACCTTGTTGCAGTGGCTACACGGTTTATTATTTTTCCAGGGAACTTGAAATTCGAAGTTGCCATTCCAAGTCTCTTGCATAGATTGCATCTTGCATGGGTTATTATGAGCCTCTGGCAGAACAAGTGATCCTCTTCAACTCGGGTAATACCAAATAACCAACAGATATAACTGGTCAGATCTGAACTTTAAGGTTCAATGGCTGCAACAGGGTCCCACAACTACAACTCGTCATCGCCAGACCCTACCATCAAAGTCTAGACGCGGCTTCTGCCGTGGCTTCGGCGGGCACAGACGAGGCGACAAAGGCCACGATGGCTACAGCAGAGCCTCGGGCTGTCGTCCTTGCCATGCTCCAATCAGGAGAGCCCCGTACCCAACCAGTGACACTCCTGCGTATGGCTCGACCCCGTCATCGATCTCTGCATCACTGTGCAGCTCGTGTTCGACGACCGTTGTAGCAGCAGCCCCAGGCACATTGCTGGTAAGATTAACACCACGTCGACATTGTGCTCGTGCTTGAACTCCCACACCGCCTTTGTCTTCAACACCGGGTACTGCTATGAAAGAGATGGAGGTGAGAATGACACTGTGCTCCGTGACTTTAGGATACTGCCGTGATGTTCTCACTCACCACGGCATCAAAAACTGGAACTGAACACATGCCCAGATTTGAACGACCATGGCTATCCTGCACCGCCACCGCCCTTGTCTTCAACACCGGGTACTGCCATAGCAGAGATGGAGGTGAGTCTGTCCACATTTGCCACAGTCGCGGCTCACAGTGACACCTCACAGGCTCGATCCACCATTAATGGCAGCACACGAGCTCCACAGAAACGGCGGCGCGACTCGCAGAGATACCCAGCATCTCGATCTGCCTTTTGCGCGCGACTCGGAGAGGAGCGGAGCGTAGCGGACGACTCACAGGCTCGATAGTGGACTTGCCGTAGTGTAACCGCAAGTCCGACAGCTATTGATTGTGCAAAGCCTCCAACAAGAGCAAAGAGGGAGCTTAATGTTGGGCGTTTCTCGGCTTGCTCAGTTGTAGTCTTCTTCCCTTTCTCTTTTGCATAGCCGCGTAGAGAAAAATATAGAGAGAACGAGAAAGTAGAGAGTTCTCTTATCAGATTTGGTGTTTTCTTCTCAGATCTGCCTTACATCTGATTTTTGGTGGCTTGCAACGGTGTGAGACGGGACGAAGACGGTGACATTGTAATCTGTGGTAGTTATCTGTTTTCACCTCTTTTTCTTTCCTTTGAAAATACTAGATAGTGCAAATATCGCACAGTCCCACCGTTCAGTAAACACTCGAGTATGAGGGTGATTTTTCCCACGACTCTGGGCCCGTGAAGGAGGAGATGTTAAGGGACACAATGGCACTTGAACGTGTCAGTCTCTCTGTTTGCTTTTGAGAGTCATGGAATAGGAATTGAAGTTTATCATTTTTCACACGTACAGCGTCAATGTTTTGAAGTGAAATCAAAAAATATATGATATTGGTATGTATGTGATGGTTTTTTTCTTGAATAATAGTTATCAAACGTGTTGAAACAGAGGTGAGTATCTACAAAATAATTTTAACATTCAAGTTAAATTTTATTCAATGAAGATAATATGTATATTAAAGAAGATGTTTACTTTTAAAACTTGATATGATATTTATAAAAATATTTTAAGATAAGTATAATGTAGTTATTTAAGATTAAAATTTGTTAAAATTTATGATTTTTTAATTAATTTTTTTATTTATTTGAGATATAATTAATTTTTATATTTATTAAAGATAATTAAGAAATTTATATTTAATAAATAAATTAATATACTTATCAAAATAATATATAATAATATCTAAATATTATTTTGATAAATCGAATTACTCTAAACAAATAATCTAAAATCTTAGTCTAGAATAATACCCATCATGATCAAATAATAATGGCAATGCAAATTATTTATAAAGAATAGAAATGTGACACACACTCACATACATACAGAGAGATGTACCAGCTGTAGTCTCCTCAAAGCATCTATTTCTGTCATGATGTGCAGTAAAAATATGAACATTATGGCCATGGGATGCAAGCTCAACAGCTGCATCCACAATTAACCTTTCAGCTCCACCTACAAAACAATGACAAGGCATCCGTAACCAGTACCACACTAAAAAAAAATACAGTTACCAAAAAATCAACTACAGGGAAGAACATAGTGAAATGTTGTTTTTATTTGTGAGCGAGGGGAAATAAACCAATTAAAAGCTTGTGTAAAAATGTGAGTAGGATTTATTTGGATGACTTTCTTAAAAAAAATCTTTTTACGTTATCTTTTTAAAAATGTTTTCTTAAAAAAAGTAAAAACTATTTTATTTTTTAATGTAATATTTAAAAAGTATCTTTTTTTTTAATCCTCCAACAGCTACTTTATGTTGTAAAAAGGAACTTTTTTTATAAGCACAAAATTTATCCAAAAAAAGCAATTTGTATTTTTTTAATAATTTATCTTTTTTTAAAAAAAAAAACCTCGCCCAAACATGTTAAAAAATATAAAAAGTACTTATTTTTTAAAAAATAATTCATATCAAATAGCACGTCCAAACGAACTGTTAGACATTGAAGACCAAAAGTTCACTTGATTGGAAAAAGAGAAATTTCAGGGGGAGGCTGACCAAATTTTGTTGATTTCTTTGAATAAATGGAAATTTATGGGAATAATAGTAATCGTTTGCTCTCTCCAGAAAGGGATGAGAAATAAGGGTTTTTTTTTTTATAACAAATTACCTATGCCAAGATCTGGGTGAATTATAGCGATGTTCATCTTTGAGCTTCTTCCTTGTGCCATGGTCACGGTGAGCAAAGATTGGAACTTCAAGTAGAAAAAAAACAAACAAACACTCAGAAATCGTTCGTCGGTGTTGATGGCGGAAGATGCAGGCGGCGACCCAGCAACAATGGGGTGCTACTGTGCAATCGTTGTAAGGCGTTGTAACGCTTCTTTGTGACCAGGAAACGTCGTCGTTTCCTCTCTGACCGCGGTGAGAGTGACAACTGTCAAGTGCATACGGCAAAATTCTTATGAATTTAGTCGAATATATACATTTATATTCATATTACTTCATATTTTTATAATTTTAAATTGTTTATTATTTAATTATAATTAAATTTATAAAAATTTCTTTACACTTATATTTTAATTATATCATATAAGATTTGTAAGAACTAAGAAGCATCATTCAATTTAGCTTGAATCATATTTATGTAATTTAATGTAATTTTTATTAATCAATATATATAAGTAATCTTTAATACACAAATATAGAAAATTTAAAATAAAATCATGCATAAAAATTATTATGGGAGAATTTTTACTTTTCTGTCCCTTAACTTCTTATGCATAAAATTGGCCTTTGTTCGAAATGTTGTTATGCAAACTGTAAGTTAATTATATATGATCAATTTTAATATACACCTTTTTTTGAAAAGTATATGGTATATCTTTTGAATTATAGTCTTTGACTGTGTTGAAAAATACATTAATAGTTATGATAAATTACCTATAACATGTTGATTCATTCTTTTTTTAAGGTTGTACAACTATGTAAATATTATCAGTTAAAATTTATAAGATTTTTAACATGTACAATTATGATTTTAGGGAAAAAATAATATTTTTTTAAAAAAATATTATTGTATATAAATATTATCAGTTAAAATCAAGTAATATTTTTTTTACCAGTTAAAATTTGATATCATTACCAATTAAAATATATATACATAATAAAAGAAAACTATATAGATACATATTTTTCACTTCTTCACTAAGATTCTATATATATATAATAAGATCTATATATATATATATATATATATATATATATAAAAATCTCTTACACACTCACAAAGAGAAAACTATAAGGAATTTTTTAAAAAAAATATTATTGTGTGTAAATATTATTAGTTAAAATCAGTAAAATTTTCAAGATACGAGCTATTTATAAAAAATAAATATAAAGATTAGTACAATTTTAATTAGTATTATTTTAATTCATATTATTTACACAGTTATGTAACTTAAAAAAATAATGAACAGTATAACTTGAAAAAAAGTGATGGCCAACGAACGGTGGCCAACCGGCCAATAGACGATGGTACCGCAACAGTAGTAGTGGTGATGTGTAAAAAAAAACTTGCCCAAAAAGAAAAACTTGCTATTATAAATAAAATAGAAAGTGTACCATATACTCTAAGATAGTAGGGTGTATAGTAACAGTGACCATTATAGATACGGTTTAGTAACTCTAAGTTTACTATGTTAAAGATATTACTTTTATTTATTGTTTTTTCTGTTTTTTTCTTTAAAGTATATGATACATGTGAATCTTGAGAATCACAGGAGCTAAGCAAAAAAACCTTTGATATCAAATTTACTGAAAATAAAGCTCAAATAAAACCACCACCACCCCCAAATTCAGCAACATTGATGATTGCTTAATACATTGTCCAATAATATTAGCAAATGCTGCCACTTATTGTCTATCCATTTGGGATCTTATTATGGGCAGGATACCACCATAGAGCAATGTTTGGTCTGCATTATTTATCTATGTTAGCAAAAGAGGAAGATATTTTGAATATAGAGAAGAATTCTATGGCGTTCATAATCAAATTCCTTCCAATGTACGTTAATTAAGAGAATTTGGTGATGAACAATCTTGAGGTTACATGCAATTTTCTGCACATCTGGAGACTTAGAACATTTGTTTAGTACCACTATAGTAGCAATTTAGTAATTAGAGTGATACTGGTTCATTATTGGCATTATAGTAGTTATGAGCAATGATACTTCCTCCTTCTTCCCCAGCGAAGTAAGCACCGTGCTTCATCTATTTCACTAGTTTCAGTCAAACTTCTACTACACATCTTACTCGTAATCTACTTACCAAGTTCTCTACCCACGCATTAAACCTCAGTTGCAGTTCACCAAATGTATGTCGGCCACTTTTGAGCAAAATATATGAAAATGATGTTCTTTACAAGAAAACTTTTCCATTTTTTTTTTATTCTTGAATTTTGTTCTATAAATGTTTCTTAACCAAACAACAAACACATCTAGATATCTCTTTATAAAGAATCTGAAAACTACGAAAGATTCTTGATTACACATAATTGTACCATGTCATTCTTACACACACTCACATAAAATTAGAGAGAGAAAAAAAAAATAAGACCCTCTAAACCCATTTATCATAAAAAAACTATCTTCTCTCTCTATTTTTTTGTAAGTGTGTGTAAAGATAATGTGGTACAATTGTGTGTAATCAAGAATTTATCAAAAACTACTTAAAATTATTTGAAGTGGGACTTAGTGCATGCTTATGAACTGGAGTATTGACATTACACAATATTCTATCTAGTCCATGTTGATCTTGCACTTATTAGCTATGGCATGCGTCTCTGTTTCATACTCTCTTTCTCCTCCCATATTATCTACTAGTTTTGGGAGAAAATATCTACAATCGAGAGACGGAACCCCTATAGTTCTTGCTTCACTCATGTATATATCATTTGTTTTTCTTTCAGCCAGGCACCAATAAAATCTCAAAACTTAACTCATTGAAAACCAACCCTTTAACTAAACCTCATTGAGTAATGAAATATTATTTCGCACACATACGTTATTTTACAAGTTTCTCTTACATTTGATATGACATATTCTTTGCGTAGCTTCTAAAATGTTTCACGCCAACAACTGTATGCAAATAGATTATATATTCCTTTTCATTTGTTTCTTTAATGGCAGCCTAAAATTTACATTTAGCTGGTCAATAGTCAGTTCAAACTTAACATGCTTCTTGAGCACAAAATAAGCAAAATTGTATTTGCCCTACACCCGTAGCCCCTAACAGAAACTCTTAATAGTTAATAGTATTTAACAAATGCAGTGAAGCATATGTCTCATAACCTTGTGAAATAATCTGAAATCCATCAATGCTATCAGGTTAATGCGTGGGGTAATTGTAAAGGCCACCATATTTTTGTTTTAATTCAAGAATACTAAATACATAAGTATGTTGATGCAGAACTATTCAAGCAGAAACTTCTCTAGGACATGCAAAAAGTACTGAAAATTCATCATGTTTGATTACACAATGGAAGAAATGATACACAATTTTATTATTGCATATACGTTGAAAAAAGGTGTAAAATAGACTCACAAATCTCAGTTGCAAAATGATAACAGTTTGACACAGCCAGTACAGAACTAATCCCCTTGATTGGATCATGAAAGGGAAGCCTTTACGGAAAGGAAGGACTTGTAGAACCAACACCAAGCAGGGGGGTGTAAACTTCTCTGTTCTTATGAAGAAAGGATCCTAGAGCATAGCGGGCCACTTTTTGATAAAATTACGACCAAAACGAGAGTGGCTTCTTTTGTTGCATGAAGTTCTGATTTTATCATAGAGAATAGTGTAATTTGAGCTGCCAACTTTCCTAAAATAGCAAAATCCATTGCTTTTATATCTGTAATCTTGCTGTGTTTCACCCAGTCCACTAACAACCAAATTCTTTCTAACAACCATAGTACCCTGGCCATCCTGCACATTTTTGAGAGAGCTCTTTGAAAACCCAAAATCTGTGCTCTTAGACTTGTTCTCATCAAATCCCAATGTAACGTTTGCAACAGATAAAGAAGTATCATTATCCTGATCCAGTTCATCTGAGTCCAAGTACAAGGAAAATGTTCTGTGCGTTTCATCAATAAAATCATAAGAGGGTGATGGAAGTTTAGCATAAACACTGTCGTTGAAAAAAATTATTTGATTCACAGTTTGCTTACTCCCATTCTTCCCAATTACCACTGAATTGTTGTAAATGAAGTCTTGAACCAAACTGGTTGTGATATTACCATGGGAAGATCTCACCCATCCAGTTGACAAAAAGGACCTCTTTGCACTAGTCCAAAATGTTCCATTCAAACCTTTAAAATCTGATACAAGAGATTCAACCAAAGGTTTGTCCATGCGATTCAGGAGTTCTCCTTCTGTTCTACTGCTCTTTGTATCCAACCAAAGATGTAAATTTGCATCAATATACCAAACATTCAACGCATCTGTCACACTGAACCCCAATGAATGGATCTTTCCATCCAATATAGTCCCCAAAACCGGTGTAATCTCAATATCATACGATGGAAGATCAAATGAGCCAATGCCAGTAATGGGTCTCCACAGGAGGGGATTGACCCCTCCTGTATAAATCACAGTAAAAGGCCAAACTGAACCAACAACCTTACCATCAAGAGTAACCACAACCTCCCTAAATGGTCCATTCCCAGGTGTATCAGTAAGGTTGTTTGCAAAAAGATATTCATCTGGAGGATTGGTATACCAAAACTCATCATTCTCATGAAATGAAACATAGACCTCTAACACAGCCCTGTAAGCATTTTGGGGAATCTTGAATTCCTTCAAACCTACATCAGTAGAATTCTCAATTTCAAACCACAACCCATCATTCAATGGAAGATCTCGCGAAATGGGCAGGATCAAATCCGCAGGAAAACCATTCCCAAATGCTAAAGTTCCAGACTTTGACTCATCATCACCGAGAGTTTTCACATCAGGGTAAAAGTGAATAGTGATATCAACATGGTAAACCCCAGTATAAGTTCGGTCAACAAGATTGCCCAAATAAACAGCAAGAGTTTGGTCACTCAATAGCAGAGAATAGTACCTTGTGATGTCCTTTTCAACAGTCCAAACAGTCCCAGTGGCTCTTGGTTCAGCTGTGCAGCTCCTGAGTATCTCAACCCCACCAAGCCACACACCAAAAATGCGATCAAATTGCCTTCCTTTACAAGTTGCCTTCCACTCAAGGACAATTGTGGAGAACCTCTTAGATGGGCAATGAGAGGGAGGGGTGTAATTTGCAAGAACTGGTGGTTTGCCATATGTATAGCCAAAATCATGGTGGAGAACAAGGTATGAGCAAGGTTTTGTTTTGGGGAGCTCAATGGGTCTGGTTACCTCAAAGTACTCAGTTGGTGGGGTGTCATCAGAGGATGTGGATTGAGAAAGTAGATCTGATCTGAGTTGTTTGATTTTGTAGAGATTTGCTCCAGAAATGGGGTGTTGGAGGAGGAAGAGAGAGAGGAGGAGGAGGAAGAAGGAAAAGAGTGAAGTATCCATGTTATGGTTTGGGTAATTTGTTCCAGGATGATTATGGTTTGTGGGTTATCGATACTCTCTACATAAAAATTTCGAGGAGCTGATAAACCTTTAAAATATGATACTAGAGATTCTATTTCACAATATATAAGACTTATCTGTTGTTGTCAAAAAAAAAAAAGACTTATCTGTTATTCTCACGTGGACTTTCGATTATCATACGGTGGATATATTTTAGGTGTACACTAAATATTATTTTATATAATATTAATAATAATTATGATTTTTTTATTATTTTTTTATATTTTTTATATCATTAATTACATCAATTTTTTTATTTTTTATTTAATTATAATTATTAAAAATAAAATAAATAATAATGTAATAAAAAAATAATGTGATAATATCACTCTTTTATTAATAATATAACATGTATTAAAGTAAGGGCAATCCAATAGGCCCACTGCCAAACAAAAGAAGGAATTTATTATGATTGAATTAGTGGGGGTGAGTAAAATGAAATAAAATAAGATGAAATGAAAATAGATTTTATTATTTGATTATGTTAAAAAATTATAAAATGAGATAGAAGTGGGTGGGATAAATCTCATCTCATCCCATCACAAATTATTAATTTTTTTCTCCTTAATTTGGAGGATATAGAATGAAATCATCTTTTTTATTATAATTAAAATTACAATTTTATTACATTAATCTCATACCTTAAAATTAATGTGTTTGTAATAAGGATAATTTAAAAAAAATAAAATTATAATTCTTATCATTCCATCTACTTCCCAAATAATAGAATAGTAATTTTATTTCATTCCATCTTAACATATTCAAACAATATAATAATACTTTTATCTCACTTTATTTATTCTCATTTTATTTTATTTTATTTTATCAATTACTAAATATACAAATATAACTTAAGTGATACAAAAAAAGGCATCCCTCGAGAAAACTTTACTAACCACTAAAAAGTGGAATTTTTTTAAAAATAACATTATTTACACATATTTATAATTAATTTTATGTTTTATCTGATTTTCTATATAGTTAACTATATTGTGATGCTGATACCTCAATCTAATATGTTTGATGCATATAAACACCAAGCATTATTCGTCTTTTAGGCATACATGCAGTAGATGCTTTAAGTTTTTAAACATAATAATAAAATATTATATATAAATGTTATAAGTTGTTTTGGCCAGAGGTGTACATTTCATAAGGTTGAATTAAATGTGATTTTCACGTCATTGAATATTAAATGAGGTTATTTATGCATACTACAAATCTTAAATTGTATTTAGTGGTGAAAAGAATCACTGTAAAATTCATTTTAATAGCATTTAATGCCAAAAAATAATAATAGGAAAGTACTCAAGTTTCTTCTAAAACCAATTCGATGTAACAAAATGCTTATTATCATATCATAAAGACATAAATCGTATCAAAATCTTGTTATATGTCCAATTAATAGGATTCGAATATAAATCACTTACCCTCATTTTTTATCTTTTTTTTTTTTTTTCACTTAAATTTTGTTATCTAAAAAAATAATATAGACATTATTATTTCAAAAATGGTTAATTCCTTAACACCTCTTAACGCTCTTCTCTTTTATTCTTTTTTTATGTTTCTTTAGGATATATTTAGATTTGTGGAATTGAGAAGAATGGAGAAGAATAATATAAAATAGAGATATATTTTATTATTTAAGTATATTAAAAAAATAAAATAAAATAAAAGTGAGTAGGATAAATTTAATCTTATCCTATTAAATATCATTAATTTTTTTCTCTTAATTTAGACAATATAAGATATAATCATCTCTTTTATTATTATTAAAATTAAAATTTCATCTCATTTTATAAAAAATTATCTACTTCTTAAATAATAAAATAATAATTTTATTTTATTTTATCTGTAAATATCTAAATAATAAAATAATAATTTTATTTCATCTCATTCTCATTTCGTCTCATCTAATATAACCCATTACTAAATATCCAATTATACGATTACGTTTCGTTCTCTATTATTCCCTTTCCACAAAAATACATTTCAGCTTTTCACCGACAAATTTCAAATCTTGAGGAGTCACTGCACAAACAATTTTAAAGAAACAAAAAAAAGGGGTTGCAAAAGGCGTAGTGCTGACTGTTCAAAGAATCCAACATTGTCTGTTCAATGATATCATGACCTCGTGACCTCATTAAGGATGTGTTTGGTATAAATTAATATTAATTTTTTTTTTAAAAAAACTTATTATAATAATATTTAATTATATTTAATAAAATTTATAGTTTTTACATAAAATTTAATGTAATATAAAAAAATTTAAAGTTAATTTTTATAATATTTATGATTAAAATTTATAATTTTAATTTATAAATTATTTATTATATTTTGATATATAAATATCATTTTATTTTCGTTCAAATAATTTTTTAATTATTTTATATTTATTTTAATAATTTAATATATAAAAATAATATTTTTATATCATCTAAATAAATTAAATTAACTTAAAATTATTTTATAATTAATATATCTAAATATAAAAATAAATTAATTATAATTAATTATAATAAAAAATTATATAATAATTAATTATTAAACGTAATTAAACTTTTACAATTTTTTTAAACACACACTAAGTCGATGATGTGTATTTCTAGACCCCCCAACAATTGAAAACGACACTGGAAGAGGAGGATGAATTACGTGTGAGTGGAAATTCGTGAACATGCTTGAGAATGGGGTTAACAGCATCAAGGGCCTAACAATTTCTAAAATTGATGACGTGTACATATTTTTCTAGTTGGTAAATTTTAAGTGAGGACAAAAAAGGAGATATAGAATGTGAACAAGTGATTTGTTTCCCCAATTAATAATATTTTAGTGAGTAATGATACTTACAATTTATATATTTTTCACTTATTTTCTTATAAATTATTAGATATAATATTATTTTATTATAATATTTTTTCTTGATATTTCAGCTTTTGCATCTATTCTACTTAATTTGTGCAAAATATATTTTTTCTTTATTATTTTGGATAAAGTATTAATTCCAAATCATTTTCTCTCAAATCTTATTCAGTTATCAAAAGTTTCCAAACATAACATTACCAATCTGATTTAAAAAAAAAAAAAACCTCCGTTGAGGGAACGGGATCCAATTGAGCTGTTCAACCAATTTAATCGTGAATTAAACATTTAGATGAATATGGTTTATTCTTATCATTAACTTTATGGTCATATTACTTTAGATAAATTAAAACCAATTAAAAGCAATCAAAATTCAATTTAAACAATAAAACTAACTAATCATTAAATTTGAAGACATTTTTTTTCACTTTTAACAAATGTTTTATAAATTTTATATTAGTTTTATGTTCACTGTTTATAAAACACAAACCAATTTAAACAGTTAAATGGGTTGACCTTCAATTCCAAAGTCTAACGTCATTGTTATAACCATTGGATGCAAACTTTTATATTATACCTTTTTGGAATTACTAGTAAGTCATAATCGACTCCAAGAAAGAAAAATAATTTACAAGGACAGCTGGTTGTGAGGTAGTTGGAATGCAAATGCAATACTCACCTAAGTAATTTGGAAAGACTCTCGTGTATATATGGTGTATACAGTAGGTTGCTAAACACAATCGATACATAGAGTACATAGGGTAAAGAATAGGTTACTCAGTCTATTAGAAATTTAGGGGTGTTTGGAAGTTTCTAAAAATTAGAAATTTAAGTAAAATAGAATTAATTTAAAAATATAAAGTGTTTGGTAATTACTTAAACTTTTAAAAATCAGTTCTCTTCTAAACTAATTTTTAGATAAAATTAGTTATTAAAAAAATTATTTTAAAGTTTTTTTAAATCTAACTTTTTATATACACTCTCTCATTTTTTTTCTGTATGACATCTATCTCATTTTTTTATTTTATTTTTTATCTCTCTCATACTTTGCTTATGTTTCAATATTTAAATTTAAAATTTTATAATCAGTTTAAGATAAATTTTAACTAAACTAAAAAATATAAAAATTAGTTACAAAATAATCTAAATTTATATAATTAATTTATCTTAAACAGTTCTGAATCAATTTTGAGAATTGTCAAATTACCCTTTAGGGTCTAATATATTTTTGACTACTTTGGCTTAACATATTTAATAAATAAGTTTAGGTTTAAGATTTCTGAAAGATACATTTAACTATTGGGCTTTTAAAAAATCTATATGACTTATTGAGTGGCTTATTTATTTATTATTTAGATATATAATTAAAAATTATAATACTAAATAAGTCATTAATTAATATAATTATTTATTTTATATAAAATATAATAACTTTATCAAGGTTATACCAGTTAAAAAGTAAAATGTTTAAGTTATTTTTATCTCATGTAATATAAGTTTTTAAATAAATTTTCAGATCATGTTAATTTTTTATGTTTTCATAAAAAGTCTAGCCAAATCCAAAAAAAATTTATAATAAGTAACAAGTTAAGATCAAACCAATATTTTTTAAAAACAAGTTTAACCTTATTTGGACAAAACATAGCTTAACTTAACATATAAAATATTTATATAATAACACAAAGATTTATGTAATTATTTAATGTTAATTGACTTAGTACACACAACTTATGTACATCAAATATATACAAGAATTTCTCACTTCTTTACCCTCGCTAAAGAAAAGTTCTTGTATATATCTAGCACACACAAGTTGTGCGTTAGACCAATCAACATTAAATAATTACGTACATTTTTATGTTACAAAAATATTTATGTTTTAAAGTAATAATGTATTACTTATTGATTAGTTTAATACACATAACTATATTAATAAGAATCCCTGCTTTTTTTAAAACCTATGCCGTTTTCTTGTTTTGTTACTTTGCTACTATAATGCCCTAGGACAAAATTTCAGCGATAAGCCTAATGCACTCTTCTACAATATACATAAACTCCAATGTTTTCTGGGGAAAAAAAAAAAAACTCCAATGTTTTGCTATCGGGGTTGATTATGAGGATTCTCTAAATGGTAACATGCATTTCATTTTTATTTTTTTTAAAGCAAAATGGGTAAACAAAGGTTACAAATTCGTAAGAAAGCATGATAATTACTGATTAGATTCCTATAATATTTATATCTATGTAGTTCAATTTCATCATCGTTTCACAACATGGGAAATAAAGCACGGAATCATGTTCCATCTTATTACTCTCGTTAAAAACATTCAAACATTGGCAACTATAAAGGAAAAAAAAATAAATTCAAACATTCATACCGTCAAAATAAAGAAAAAAAAAACATTCAAGCAGTCAAACATTCATCCTTTTTTTTTCTTCCCAAAGGGACTCCTATAAAGGTTGAAAACTCAGTTCAAATCCCAATTTCTTATCGGATAAAACTTAAGTAAATTTCTTAAGGTATTTGTGATACTATTTTTCAATAAAAATATAATACATATTTTATTTCTTAGCCACCTCATCATATTTTTTAAAGTTTTCATTGTTTTGTTTCAATTTATATATTATTTTATAAAATTAATGTAGCATTAATTTTTTTTTTTTTTAACTTTATCCTTATCTTTTGATACATCTATTAAATAGAATGAGAGAATAATAATTTGAATCATAATATTTTGAGTAATTTAATAAAGGATAATTTAGTTTGAAGATTAAGTTTGATGCACTATTATTGTAAAACATTTTGATACTATAATTCAATCTTATGTTGACATCTTATAATGGGTTTGAGTATGTTAATAATTATATGAAATGTCAAATTTATCAAATGATATAACAACAAATCATTATTTACAACTTTAAAACTTTTTTACACTGATATTACATTAAGATTAAATTTTTTAATCAAATGTAATTAATTTTATTATAATTGTGGTTATTCAATATTTTTCATAATCCTTGTATAAATTACCTTAAACAACAAATATTTTGAAACAAAATGGAGAATATGACAAAAGTTCATTTTTTCAAATATTGACAACGATTGCCTAATTAAGAAATATTTAACATTCTCTATTAAATGTTTCTAATTATTTAATGAAGCATTTATTAAATATTTTTTAAGTTTATAATATATTAAATATTTTATATTTTATTTAATATATTTTCTATTTTTCACTCTAAGAATATTCATTAGCAAAAACCATTTTTTTTCATTTTACCGTGACATTTATGTCATTTATGTCAACTTTGATTTTCCCTGACACTAATTCTGCACTGAATGATAGAACTGGACAGAAAATTATTCCATTCCTGAAACAATTGTGGATTGAAAATGGTATACGCTGTACAAAGTGATATAAAATATAAAGATTTTAGATTATTAACTAAGGACAGCTTGGTTTAAAAGTTGATTTTTAATTCTTGTGAATGATATTTTGTGAAATCTATCAAATTGACGTCTGGTAATTTTTATACTTTGTTGGGAATATTGGAAAATATTTCCAATCATCTTGTAATCTTATGTTTGATTAAAACAATATACGAACATGTATTTGTATGAGTGAAAATGGATCAAGTTTTGTAAGTGTATAATTTTGAATTTGATTTTGAGATTTATGTATGTAAAAATAATATTATTGAAAAAAAAATTGCTTAAGACTTAATCATAATTTAAAATATTAATATTTCACTTATCAAGTGAGAATATTTTAAAAAATAAAAAACAATATTCACTAGTATAATTGGTTATAAGATAAAAATATCCCAAATAAAATAAAAAAATTTATGTAAAATAATAATAAACAACTTTTAGATCTCATCACTAGAAAATTTTGAAGGGAACAAATTTCAGATCTTATCTTTCTCTTGTTGTTAACCGCGTATCCATTTTTGAATTTATGGACAATCTTGTACCCACATTTTTTTTCCCTATTTTCTTTCCATGCTTAATGACAAAGGTCTCATTTTTATACAAGATTGGTTCTATTGAGCAGATGACAATGGTGTTCTTGCTTGTAGGCTGGAGGAGGCGGCCATGGCATTCTCGAGCAGATGGAGGTGGCGTCCTCGAGCAGTGTTCTTGCTCCACCAATGATAGCGGTGTTGTTGAGCAGACCAAGGAGGAAGATGATGGGTAACAATGAGGTTGAAGGCAAGGATAGGCATACCATATTCTCTTGTTATGAGTATGAAATCATCCATTTTGACCACGAGACTTGGTACGTAGTAATGTGCATTCTATCTATTTTTGTCATTTTCTTATCTCTAAAAAATAATCACCTAAAAATCTAAGGAAAACTCGTACTCATCTAACAAAGTTTTTTTTTTTTTGGTTAGAAGTAATTTTCAAAGAGTTAGTACCACTCAGCTATAAACATGTAAAGTTTTCTTAAGCTGGAGGTTTTAATGCTCATTTGGGAACTTTACATGTTTTAACTAAATATGCAAGGATGGAAGAAAGTGGTATAGATTCCATCTCTACTAAATGTTTCAAAAATAACCCTACATCCATGCTTTAAGAATAATGGAAGAAGAAAGATAGCAATGAACCAAGTAGCACCACAAACTATTATTTTGAGATGAAGAAAGAACCTGATGATCTGGGTTTTGGAAAACTAGACTTTTAGGCTCATTCACGTATACAGTACCTAAAGTTGCATTCAAGAGACCAGCCAAAATCTTCACAGAGTATACTTTCAGCTACAAAATGAAAATCACCTTATCAAATCCATTGCAAAATACTCTTAAGATTGTTAGAAAAATTAATAGAAAATAAGATAGATGAATAGTAAAAATTAAAATAGCATAAATAAAAACTTATCAGATATATTGGCTGAGGCGTGTAAAAGCATTGAACTTAAGAGTATTTTGCCACCACAAGTTAATAACTCGGTGCAGATGGTCTCATAGCTAGTACTCCTTACAATATAACAACCCCTTCTTGCTAGCTTGTTTGTTAACAGGATAAAGGTTATTAGGTTGGATAGAAGAAGACTCTAACATCAAGATCACAAATTGAGAAAATCTTGCAACAAATGGATAAAAATAAAAAATTGTTTTTGACTTCAACAGAAGGGCTAGAAATTAAATATTGCATGGATAGTATTGACGTGCAATAATAATCCTTGAGATTGTTGTCAACTGTGAAACCTGAAGCGAAACCTACAAATAAATGATACAGCAAAACCGTGAAACCTGTAGCGTGCAAAGCACTACCCTTAAGGATTATTTCGGTATAAACGAAAATTCCCCAGTGTATTGCAGGCTCTTCCTGTTTGACAGGGCTTCAAGAACCGCAAGAAATTTTAAATCATGTAACCCAATAGAGAAAGAGAATAAAAGTGGAAATCTAAAAAAGAGGAAGTTCAAAAAAAAAACTTAATAAAAGGATGATATTTATAGAAAACAAATTTTGGTCTTTGGAATATGATCGTTAGAATATGTCTGTTGGAATATGACATTTGGAACATGTCCATTGAAATATGACCGTTAGAATATGACCATTAGAATATGTCTGTTGGAATATGACCGTTAGAATAGACCAAGTTAAAACTCGGATAGGACTAAATCATTTTTAAATCTCTTCAAAGACTTACTTTCAACCAATGTAGGATATTTATTCTTTTGAAATAAAGCATTTTTCACAACAAAAACTTCTATAGAAAAACCATTCTATGTATAACCATAGTGAGTTTGAGAGTTTTGATGCGGGATTAAAAGTTGCAAACTCAAGTGCAGGTTATCTCAAGTAATAAATTCTCGGTGAGTCCGAGGTCGAACCACAGAGACTTGATGAAGAAAATTAATTAAGGTAAAATAAATATTTTATCACAACAAATAAAAAAGATTTACTTGGGTTAGGAGATCCACTCTTGGTAAATAAAATAAGAACAAGATTAATTCTTTTTATAACTCAATTAGAATCCACACATAACGGAGGTTCCAATCAGAAAATACATTGTTCAAAGTTCATTAAAAATTATATACGTAATTATATTATGTCTCTTTTAATCATCTGTTAATACCACCACTCATAAATGGGATCAAACATTCATTGTGCCAAAATATTATTTACAAAAAATTAAGATCTCCACTTTACAAGGAGAGTTTCTAACACCAACACTTGTAAATGGGTTAAAGCATTCATTATGTCAATCTCTTATCTACAACAAATCAAGAACTCCACTTTACAAGGAGGGTTTCTAAATTGATTGGAAACAAAATACAATACGTATAATGATCACTTGAAAATATATCATTTAAGTACAACAGAGAAATTAATCTAACATTATTTCATTACCAAGAGCTTCACTCTTTCACCCAAGCAAAATGAAATTTAGTTACTTATAGATACGAAGAAAGAAAGAGAGAAGAATAAGAAGAAGAAGAACATGACTTCAATTTAAAATAAAGGAAAATTACTACAAGAAAACCTAGTAATAAACTAGCATCATTTTGTTGCCTAACACCTAGCACCCTCAATGATCTACCAAGGCCCCCTTTTATAGAAGATTAGAGATACAAAATGACAACGGGCTGAGTCATTAGTGAGTGGATGAGTGAAAAATGAGTGAAAAATGCCAAATGACTTTTGGTGAGTGAAAAATTATGGAGATTCCTTATCTCCAAAATCATTTAGCTCTGAAGTCATTGAATGCATAAGAATAAGCAAATATGATCTTCATGAAAGTTGTAGGCCTGGATCTTAGCTTTCAAATGGCTTTAGTTTGAGTCCAATATCATTTCTATAACTCCATATGTGTTCAAATTACTACACACTGCTCAGGCCTAGTCACAGCTTCTCTGTTCTGACTTACAAGCCCAATATCACCCATTAGGCCTTAGATTCTGGAAAAGTGTTCAACATGAAAGTTGTAGATATAGGTATCAATTATTCATCATCAAAATTTCAGCCCATTTGACAACCTCTAACCCGAAATATGACATGAACAGTACACATAGGTCAAGCTGTCAGGAATAACACTCTAGTTCTTATTTCAACCCTAATTTGAGTTATCTACTCATGTGATTGGGCCTTTGAGGTCCTCATGAAATTTATAGAGCTCTCTCTTATCTTTAAAATGCCACAAGATTCACCTCATTTGACCACCTACATCCCAAGATATAGCCCAAATATAGAAATAATGTAAGACGTAAATTATGCTGAAAAATTCAATTAAGTTTAATTTGAGTCCAAACTTACAAAATATAATCAAACTCAATCAATTAAGTACATGGAGAGTGTAAATGACTAAAAATAAAAACTTATTAATATATTAAATATGTGATCATCAAGTTTCCTTAATTACACTAAGCCTTCATCAAGGAATACAAGTTATCGTTTCAAGTACTTCTTGCTCATTTAGGTGTATTTTAGTTGGTTAATTTTGAATCAAGAAATATGATGGATGGTCCATTATCTATCTATTAGTAACCAAATCCATCTAATCCATTAAATTTACTTTTAAAATTGAATGGATTGGATTGAATTTATATATGGTTGGGATGAATAGATAATGGATTAATGGATCTAATTGCATCTTTATTTTATATATATATATATATATATATATATATATATATAACACAGAAGAACAATTGCATAACCTTAGAACTTTGTTAGATTTGTTACAAAAATTTAATGTTCCAATTGAGGATGTATGGCTAGAATCTACCTTGAGACTCACAGGTGTTTACAACAAGTAAAGGATATTAAAAGATTGCAGCTTCAGGTTTTTGACTTTTGTTACTAGGGAAATTTGTTTAGGTTTGACAAGTTTTTGGCCTTACAAATCATATTAGTATCTTTTTACCCTTGTACACAGTGAGGTGTATTGTGCCGAATGTAGAATAACAGAATCCAACCTTAGCCCACTCACATAAAAAATAAAATTGACCTAAAGTGATTGACACTGGCCCAAGATGAATAAAATAATAAGTAACCAAAAACTCTAATCCTTTGTTTGGATGTGAAGAGAAAATGAGAAGAGAAAAAAATGGAAAGAAAGAAAGAAAATGAAGAGAAGAGAAAATGAAGAAAAAAGTTCATTTTCTCTATTATTGTTTGGATGAAGAGAAAAAGGAGAGAAAGAAAATGATAAACTTTTCTTTCTCTTGTTTAGTTGTGAAAAAAAGTGAGAAGAAAGAAAATAAA
Source organism: Ormosia semicastrata (assembly GCA_029884595.1). NCBI lineage: Eukaryota > Viridiplantae > Streptophyta > Magnoliopsida > Fabales > Fabaceae > Ormosia > Ormosia semicastrata. Next base: position 3,425,080 of record JAQQTO010000051.1, on the reverse strand, counting down.
ATTATGTTAAATGACTTTTATATCCTTATATATAATATATAATTAAATACAACAATATATTATTTATATTTTGTATTTTTTAAATAAAAAATAAATTCTACAATAAAATATTCATTTAAAAATTATTATTGAACCAATAGAAGAAAAAAAGCAAAACCAATATACCAAAGATGACAAAAATTATTAATTTTCTTATTTGCTTTTAGGTACAATTTCTGTATTTATTTTATATTAATATAATTAATGCATTCACATTTAAAAGTTAAAAATGGTATTTGCCCTCTCCCTCTTACTCCTCACAAGCATCCACTAACTCTTCTCTCCTTCTCCCTTACTTCTTTACCCATTGCTCAATCACTTATCTCTGACTATAGATTTGTTTACTTTGTTGTATTTTGTTAGAAGTTAATAACAGATGAGAGACAGAAAGTGAAATAGATACATGAATAAAGTATTAATATGGTGCAACTTTGAAAAGTTTAATTTTCTCTCACATTTTCTCCTCATTGGAGGAGAGAAAACTTTAGGTGCAAGTCCCATAAGTTTTTTTTCTCTCTTCCCCATTTTCTTCTCACATCCAAACGGGAGAAAACATAAAAATCATCCTATTTTCTCTCTATCCATTTTATTTCCTTCTTTTTTTCTCTCCATCTAAACGGGTAAGTAAGAGTTATACTTTCAATTTTGAAATGGAAGGTTTAAATTTTATTTCTTCAATTTTTTTTGTTATAATCTCTTTTTTTTTTTGCGAGATTGATAATCTTATTTTTGGTTTGAAAAAAAAGAGAAAAGGAAACCTAGTACTTAATAATGAGAAATTTGAACCATATATATACACTTAAAATTTAAAGAAAGTCATGATTATATATTTTTAGTAGGTAATTTTCATTTGAAATATAAATTGAAAGGTAGGGAAAGAGAATGTGACAAAGTTTTATTGTTAGATCATCTGTGAGTATCGCTAAAAATCTTCATTGAAGTTTATGATTTGTCCTTACCTTTTAATGGGACAACTTGCCCTCCTTCAACCGTTGCGTACTAGAGAGAGTTAAAAATAGTTATTATAAATTGTTTAACTCGTAACTCAATTGATACTAGTCTCATTTTTTAATACAAAACCTTAGAAGTCGATGAAAGTTAGCTTAATTGGTGGAATTGAACAATGTTAACAAAAAGGTCTTTAATTTGATTCTTGTTATTGGATGTTTATTGATAGATCATTTATACGTATTGCTGAAAGCCCTCGTTGAAACTTATGATTTCGCCTTACCTTTAATTTTAAATGAGACAATTTGTCCACCCCTAACCTTTGTGTAAGAGAGAGAGAACACATAACGTGTAACACCTGCCCTCTATATATGTGTGGACCCTAATCATAGTTGATGAAAAAAAACTGATGAGTAGAATAAAATTTCTATAAAGTAAATTTTTCTCTAAGTAAATGCATATATACAATTAAATTTTAATAGATTAAAATCCTAATATACTTTAAATTAAATTTAAGATAAATACACTTTTATTTACTTTAGAAGAACTTAAGAACTTTCTGTGATGAGTGCTGTACATAAGAGTCAAAGCACACATCATCACAAACACTGCTGCTATCAATGCTACGCAGCATTCTTCCAGGTTTCTCAACACATCCATGTACTGCTTTTCATTTACTAATGAAATTTTGCTCCTTGAGGAAAGGAAAAAATATAATCACCTATTTAAAAAACGAAGAAGAAAGATCTTTGCTCCGCGTTTCTTAATCAAGCACCGTTATTCCCTACGACACTCACAAAGTTTCATAAGGAAACCTTTAGGCTTAGGGATCATAATGTATTAGTTACTTTGGCATTTTCATTAAAAATTCAAGGGCAATGACAGAAGACAAAAGTAAAACAATCATCACCATTACTATATTGAAATTTAAGAATACATGGTTTTTGGTTTATCAGAAAAAGAAAAAAATAAATTCAAAACACATCAAGAATCCAAGTTCCGATTTAAAACTGATATCTGACCCGAGTCTCCATTTAACAAGAAAACTTCCAGAGGGACATACGGAGAGGACATTGATGCGCCAAACCTATAGGTGGGTTGCAACGTTTTGCTACCTTTTGCACATGGAATCGTTCTAAGCCGTGGTCCAGTTCTCATTTGCCAGATCTGCAGGACATTGTCAAGCAAGGAAACAAATTAAAAACCACTTCAAGTAATAAAGTGACAGGCAATATCCCAGTAGGTTTGTTCGGTTGTTATTAAAGTTCAGGAGTGTCAGTGTTACACCAACATTAAACAAGAGAAGAAACTGTCATATTATTCTAGTAATTGTAGTTTTTAATTGCACTATTGCAGTAAAGGCTTCAATAGTTCTTTAAAATAGGTGGAAACGAATAGTTCACTGATAATGTTTAGTCAAAGACATACCTCAACAATTCCTTTTCTAGGTGCATGAATAGCCAAACACAAGCAGTAATCACTCTTCATCGGTTCATGATACGTGGAGCTTGATGATGCAATATCTTTATTCACCAACATCTCCATGAATAGACAGCTGGCATCCCTATATCCCTGCAAAAATACTAAATTCCATAGTAAGGGAATAGAACAGTTATTTTATGTAGATTTTTTTTTTTTTTTGGGGGGGAGAAGGGGGTGGTTGGGATCAAAAAGTTCAAGAGAAAACCTTCCATAAGCGCACCACCACAAGCGCTTGAGTATCAAGCAGCAATATGCGACCAAGTGAATCTGTTATAGCAGCCAATGTACCACTTGGTGATAAGGTAAGCTTCTCACCCTTCCTAGGGTGATCCTTTATACATGTCAGAGGTGAAGCTGCATTGAACCATTAAGGCAAAAGTCAGATAATAGGATTTGAAATGAGCAATGGTGCAGCAAAAATGAAGGACATTAGCTTTGCATTTTATCTGTCGATATAGTCCAGTAGCTCCAGCTATATATTTTCTTCTTGCAGAATGTCTTGTGGTTTTTAGCTATGTATTCTTTAAAATTTTATTAACAAAGCCACTCATAATGAGCTTCTTAATATCACATTACATCAATTCCACCAAGTGTTGATAATATGCCCCCAAAAAAAAAGGAAAGAAAAGAGAGGTGCTGAAAAATGCTTATTCTGAAGAACTTTCTTCTAACAAGCATCTAAGTTTCTACTTGTAAAGAACATACTTTCTTAATCAAACCACCACCCCCCAAAAAAAAAGATAAATAAATAAATAAATTTCCATCTACAAGAGAAAACATGTTAAAATATCTGAAAAATATCTTAAAATATCATTATTGTATCTTGAAATATTTTAAGATATCTCATAGGATCTCTTAAGATTTATTTCTTATTTATTATATTTTCTAATTTTTTTCTTATTAATTAGGATTAATATCCTAATATTAGTATAAATATGACTATTGGGTTTGTTTTTGTATCACAACATCATCACAGCAATATCAATATAGTCTTCTTATTTTGAGTATTCATTTTCTCTCTTTTCCTCTTTCCTACCTAAAACCTTCCAATTCAACATGGTATCAGAGAGGTACCATCCTCCATGACCTGTCCCGTCACTTTCGCTGCTGAGTTCCCAAAGATCTGGAACTTCGATTAGCCGCCTCTGGTTGCTAAGTTCTCCTTTTGAGACCTTCTTTCTATATCTTTTCCGGCCAACGGTGTTTCCATTTCGGTTTGTCGGCCTTTCTCCCTTACCGCGACATCTTTCTGACATCTCATCTCCCATCTCCGCTGCCTCTGCTGTCCAACCGCCTCTTCGACCGCCGCTATTCTTGCCTGACTCGTCTCCGCCTCCTTTACACAGATCTGCCCTCAGATCCTTCATTTGACATCTCTATCCCCTTGTTCACTTGCGTTGAGACTTTCAGGTACCTTGTACTTTCTGTTTTTGGTCATTATACACTAATCCATGGCTGTTTCACCCTCTCTCCGGGCTCCTCCTCCGTTCGTTTGCCTCACTACATCATCTCTGACCTCCACGTGGCTGTTTGGCATTTTTTGTGGTAGTTATATATGATTTTGGCTACTACTTGGTTCTTTTCAAATGCTAGCATAGCATTGAGGGGGAGAATGAGAATAAATTCATCTCAACATATACTTCAATACCGGTGTTTGTCATGCCGTTCTTTTCCCACTAATGAATTATACTAGTGGTGACTTCTCTTCCCATCGATGATCATTCCGGTGGTGACTTCTCTCCCACAGATGAATCATGCTAGTGGTGACTTTATTGGTTTTGACTCACACCAGCCTCGACTTTGTCCTAGATGCACTGATCCCAGCTTTGTCCCAGATGCATTGGCCCTGTCCGTCTTAGTCCCAGATTCAGTTGCCTGCCATTGTCACACTGTTTGGTGCATTATGTTTTTGGTTTGTTTTCTTTAAGATATAATTGTAACAAGCTTAAAGCTTAGTAAGCTTTAGCTTGAGGGGGAGTGTTAAAATATCTGAAAAATATCTTACAATATCGTTATTGTATCTTGAAATATTTTAATATATCTCATAGGATCTCTTAAGATTTATTTCTTATTTATTATATTTTCTAATTTGTTTCCTTATTAATTAGGATTAATATCCTAATATTAGTATAAATAGGACTATTGGGTTTGTCTTTTGTATCACAACATCATCACAGTAATATCAATATAGTCTTCTTATTTTGAGTATTCATTTTCTCTCTTTTCCTCTTTCCTACCTAAAACCTTCCAATTCAACACGAATGATAGATGAGAGGCCAGTAAACAATATGGGATGTGGAAGCAAGACAATTTGAACCCCTACAAGGACCATTATTCTCCAAATTAAGCTAGCAAAATGTTGTCCATCATCTCAGGACATATGTAGATCTTCAGCACAGAAATCCACTTGAGAGTTTATCCTCCTTCTTTTATTTCAAACTTACTAAACTTCCTTGTGGCTTTTCTTCCAATTATAGTTATATTAAGATATCATAGAACGACTTTTCCAATTGTCTAAAACAATCCTTCTTAGCAGGACATTATACAATTTTCTTTTCCTTTTACTTCGTTTGACGTTCATTCCTATGATATGCACAATTATCCGCAGGTGCCTGTGTGCTTATAACCACAAAAAGGCAAGCACTATGATTTGTGTTACTCCTACCTCGAGCAAATGGCTGAGGCTTCTGATCTGATTTATTTGGAGATTTCTTTGGAGATGTCTGTTCACTCCGCCAAATCATTTTAGAAAAAGAAGCTATTGTGGAAACTGTTGCAGGTACAACTTTAGACAAAATAGCTCCCACTAAAGACCTGCCTTTGTCCTCAGAAAGTCTTCCATAGGATCAAATCAAACTCAGTATAATATTATGAAAATAATAAGACTTCATAGAGAACATCAAAGCACATATCAATATAGAAGTAGCATAAGTTATATCAAATAATCCACTAAGTACCTGTACGCTGAAATCACAGCATCCTCTCCAACAGCCACTGCACAATAATAACGTCGACTTGACTGCCCAACAATAAAAGCAGCTGAATTCAAATACCAGAAATAACTTCAGAAAGCTTCCATTATCTAGGGCTCAAACAACCACAATCATTATTACAAACAAAACTCATGGAAGCACATAGAGAAACTGAGAAAAACAAGCAAAAGAATAAAATAAAATCAAGGACAATCAACAAACTTAGTATAACTTCTGGGTTCAGAACATATATGATTTCCCTAGTTAGCAGGAATTTACTAAGCATTCAGTGGGTTTTTCCAGGAAGGAAAAAGAAATTTTTAAAAGCCTACAAACACCTGGAGAGGTAAATGATTAAAGGAAAGAAACTCAAAAAAGTGACTTCACAAATCTTACATGTTGAGAAAAGATATCACAAGATTTTATGACAGTTTCCTCCAATCACCTTTTTTTCCTATTGTTTGGATTTCATGAATAATGTCATTAACATAGCAGACATAACATAATTATTTAACAGATTTTACCTGGTTTTCCATCAGTGGAGGAGGCATTATGCCAGTGAGTGCTGCATCAGCACAAGTACCATACTTGCCAATATTCCACAACTGATAAGGTAATTTTCCATAAGAATTTCCAAAATCCACTGAATCTTGGCTCTTTGGCTTTTGACCCCAAAATTGAGCATGTGCATCTTCAAACCATTTCTGCAGCATATTCTACATCCCAACATACTATTAGACTCATAATCAGCTACCACAATCCAATTTTCAGACCATAACTTTTTTCAGATCTACATTAATGCAACATCCTATTTCACCATTATTAAAATAAAGTATTCCAACATCCCAAACAAAAAAAAAGTATTCCGAGTTTTACATTTTAACCCAAGGACTATATTTCAGCGAAGTTCTACATGCCAGGATACAGAAACCAATCTTTACCTGAATATCGGAGCCATCAAAACGGGCAATTACACCGGGCATAATGATGCAAAACTCTTCTGAGGAAGTATCCTGAATCAAATCTTTCTTTGTTCCACGAACTCTTAACTTTAAAACTCGTCCAGGATAAATCATCTATGAGGAAGCAAATTGACATAAGACATATGATTAACACATTGCCAAAAAAAAAAAAAAACTGAACAGATATGCATGTAAACTTTCATATAGAATTTCATTCTTAATCTGATTTGTAAACCTTATCAATTTGCCAATCTTAAACTTGCACCCAAAATTTTGATTTCTATTTTAAATTTTATTTGAAAGAACAACATAGTCAATTTGAATAAATTTTAGGGAGAAAAACAATTGAGGACCTGAAAATTTTAAATATATTATGTTCAAGAACAATGACCAAACTAGAGTTTGGTTATCAGAACAAATAATTTGCCATCATGTTAAAAGGTTTGGCTATTGTGTTATGGTCTTCAACAACAACAAAAGTTTTTTCTCACTAGGTAGGATTGGATACATGGATTAAACGATGTCATTGTGTTCTGTCATAATTGTGTTATGGTCTACAAATTAAATATTTTTTGAATGACCCAATTTTGAAGCTAAATAATTATATTTGTCTTACTAAATAATAAATGTTTGTCGGGTCTTAAAATGCAATTCTCCCTATATTTGAACACAACAAGAAGGATCTTACAGTGAAGTTTTATATACAGATTTTTGTTTTTAGATTATTTTTGCAACCACCAAGAAGCTATAGAGTATAGATTAGCTTCTACATTCATTCTGAAGCAGTCGAAGCACTTATCCAGATTTGCAAAAATCTCTTAACAGGCTATTTTTGAGTCTATCTCTGTTAAAAAAAAAAGAATAATTGTTACCTGGGGAAACAAGCTAAAAAGACTACAGTCTACAACACAATCAGGCAATCAGATATAAACAATTTCAGAAAGACAAAATCTATTCCTGAATTTTTTAGTTCAGGAATTGTCGTACACCATTTCCTACTTTATTTTCTAATTCAGTTAAAAAGTTAAAAAAAAGAAAAAGAAAACACAGTGGTTCAACATATTCCCACACACAAATAATACACTGCATATACAGATAATTTTAACCTCTCCCACCCCCCATCCCCAAAAAAAGATAAATAAATAAATAAATAACTGCATATACAGATAAAATGATTGATTTGATTGCCAACTATTTATGACAAAATAGAAACGGCGCTTTTACATGACCATACCCACTTTGCATTTTCAACAGAAAACTGACAATTCAAAGCCACAAGAGACCAAAGTTTCCACCTTTCCCAATTCCAATGCACAAATCTCAAACGGGTAATGAACGAATGAACCCATTTACCTGCCTATGAATCAGTTCACCACGCAACGAGTAAACAAGCAGGTACCCAGAGGAGGTGCCGGCCACGATGACGCGAACGTCGTCGAAGACCAGCCACTCGACGGCGGAGATGAACTCGGCCTCGATGGGGGACAAATCGGGTCGAATCTTGACCTGGGATGCGTCGGAGTCGGACCAGGAGAGGAGGAGGATGGTGGAGCGATTGGCGAGGGCGAGGGAGTGGGTGTCGATGGCGCAGAGAAGGTTGGGGTTGTCGACGAGCCAACCCGGTTTGCCAGCGCCGAGTTCGCCGAGTTCGTCGCAGGCTATGCAACCCAACTCGGTCTTGTAGGATCGCCTCGCCATGGCTCTGCTGCGATCTAACACGACTGCTTCTAAAAGATTCAACTCTCTCTCTCTCTGTCTCTGTAGTGACGAAACACACTTCGATCAATCACTCACCCTCATTCATCATGCATCCTTTTTTTTTTTGTGTCCTTTTTTTGGGTCACTCCATTCCTCTCTTTTGTATGTGCGTGTGTGCGTGTGTGCGCGCGCGTGCTGTTTCTGTTGTCACGTGATGTACCCCATCTAGGCAAGAAATTGAGAAATGGAAACTGTCTTTAAACAACTTAATTAAAAATGACAATTTCATTGTAGGGATTAATTAATTGTAATAAATTCTTAATGCTGGGCTTTTAACACTTGGTGGAATTTTATTTTTTAAAATTTTGGTTGATTTGATGTTTATTCCTTTTTTAAAATTATGTTTTAATTTAATTTTTGATTACTTAAATAATTAATATTACTATAAGACTGTGAGAGTTAGTAGTTACATGATTCGTATAAAAGTAATTTTATTTTAATACTGCAACTATTTATGTGTTTGTGGAAAATTCTAGTAAAGTTTCCTAAACAAGTTGTAAGAATGACAAAAGATGTACAATTATTTCAGCTCAGAAAAGAAAAATAAATAGTAAACAACTATTAGAGTATAAATTGTTGCATTATAGAACTTTTTAAAATATCCTAGAAAAGATCAAAGTAGGCTCAAATATTAGATTGGGGAAAAAAATAGAGAATAAGGCCTCATTTGAACAAGTTTATTTTCAACTTATTTGAACTAATATATACCTCTTTTTTTTAGGGCGGAAAACTTATATATACTTTAATACGAACTTATCAAATTTTTTTATCCTGTGAGCTTATTAAAACAACTTTTAAAACTCAAATAGTCTTACACGAAACCTAAAAGCAGTTTAGGTAAGGGCTTTTTTTTAAAATAATAATTTATAATTAAATTAACTTTAATAAAATGTCAAAATTTTATTCTCCCGCAACACTTTTCAACGTACTTGTATAGATCAAATCGGTCTGGACTAAAAAACTCATGATCTAAGTTTTGAGTTGATTTAGTCCTTAATTAGAACGGTTTTACTTATTGATTCAGTCAAATTCAGGTGACCTAATAACATGTTCAGTCAGGTTAACTCAAATTGATCTAATTTTTTTTTTAATTTAAGCTTTAAAAAGAAAAATTGAAAAACTTAAACATGATATTTAAAAGACTCATGGTATGAAATGCATTTGATCATTAGACCACATGCACTATTAAATAATATTTTTGATTTTTTAAATTTATATTATTATTTAATAAATTCAAAATTAGAAAATTAAAATTGAATAATTATCACTCTTACTTTGCTCACACTATTAATACTTTTTCATATAATATATTTTTAAATTTTTTTACTTTATCTTAGTTTTTCAATTTAACCGTTTAATTTAAAATTAGACCATTGATTCGATGACTCGGCCTTCTGACCGAGTGAGCCTCTAATCTAAGTTATATAACTATGTTTTTCAGTTTTCAATGTGTCAAAACATTCATAACATTCATTTTATTTTAAACCACACTTAAAATAGTAAAACTTATTTAACAAGTCCTATTTAAATACATACTTATTTAAATTATTTATCCATACAAGACCTAAGAATTGGTGAATTGAGTAATTTGTCTCAATTTCTTAACCTGGTAAATTTTGCTATAATATTTTTCATTAAATTAAAATGCAATTATATGAATAATTATTTGACTTTTTGAAAGTAAATAATATGTACGAAACTTCTTTATTTAACCTATGTTTGAAGCATTTTTTAAACTTTAACGAATGAAAACATATACATTTTTATGAGGGATTAATAAAAACATAATGCTGCAGTTATCCCTGCTCGACGTCCTTTGTTTGAAAGTAACATTTATAGGTTTCCAGTTGGAAAACAATTATTCAGCAAATGCTTGTTTACAAGTTCCGTACAAACGGAGAAAAGAATATCCTAACTTGAAATATGTAAGAAGCATGGACAGGAAGTGTCCAACACAGCCACGGTTCTGGTTCTTTTGAAGTTACTTCTATTTTAAAATGAATTAAAGCTAGTCAACTATAGTATCTTTGAATTGCAGCAACAAAAAAGAAATTTAAGATTGCTCACAAATTAGTCGTCTACATTATATAATGATTAATCCGTCTACATTCATACAACTGATAGAGAAAAGCCAAGTAAACTTTGAAATTAACTTGATACCCTCGCAGTCAGTAATGTCACCTCCAAACAAGACTGGGCCTTACCCCCTTCTATGAACCAATGACCAAATTAGGTGCTTATGCGAAGTACTCTTCAGGAACATAAAATTTTAAACCAATGGCCTGCAACCATTGAAAATAAATAAATTAGACAACAAACATGCAAAGATTAAGATCAAGCAATTTCTCAATCAAATAATAAAATAAAACTAGGAACAAAATAATGACATCAAATATAATTCAGAGTGGACATGCAGCTTAAGAAAATAATATCTACAACTGGATGAGTTATACACCCACAAACTTCACCAGTAACCAGAGAGAAAGAGAGAAATGCTCTCAAACTATGCATCACGAGCCATTATTCATTTAATCATAACTCAAGATCTATTAATAAAAACTGGCCATTTTCTAAATGGAGCTTGAATCAGTCTAGAAGAGGAGTGCTTATTTCTGAGGTATATAAATAGTGATAAAGTTAATTCTTCATGGCTAAATTTGTTTAACTACCTCAGCAAATTTAATATCAGCATCACTGTGATCTGATTCTCTCCCGGCTGCATCACCAACATAAAAGGATCTACAACATGGAAAATGCGTGCTTAACATTCTCATCCCTTCATGGGTAGAATGTCATAATATTCTGAATAAAACTTAAGACAAATAAAAACGTAACAACAATTGAGCTATTGAATGGAAGAAAAAATAACTGATCCATATCAATGGCAATGCCAGAGTTGAAGTGTTGCTCCATAAGTTGCCACATCCCTGGTTTGGGTTTGCGAAAAAGATCATCTTCCTTTCTGTCAGTTTTACCTGATTTACCTAGCCCACAAGCTATAAAAACCTGCATATAGATAAAATATTGTTACTCAGATCAGATCCTCGTGTATTTCCTAAACATTTTCGAAAACAAATGGGCTACAAAAATCATTTTTTCCCCTTAATCTTTTGGATTTGCTACATAATGAATGAAACTTGCAACTCCCCAAGGGGAAACCTTTTACCTAAATTTTCAGAGGTGGAGAAAATCATTGTGCAGCAATGTTATTAAGGTGCAAAAGGTTAAACTTCCAATTTTAATCTACGACAATAAATAGAAAGAAGATGCAATTAATTCTGAAGATGTCCACTCTTGCAAGTTCAAGTCACAAGAAATGCAAATCATTAACAGGAAAATTGCATTCACCATAGAGATGACTGGGACTTATTGATCACCATGGAGATGACTGGGACTTATTGAAGATGATTTATAAAGATGATCCTTTGAGAAAGATGACGACAACAACAACAACAACAACTAAGTCTTTTCCCACTAGATGGGGTCGACTACATAGATCAAACGACGTCATTGAGCCCTATCATAAACCAAGTTTTCAGATATGTTATTCAGATCTAAATCTTTTTTAATCGTTTCACCTATAGTCTTTCTTGGTCTTCCTCTAAGCTATTGGACTATTATCTACCTGATCTACTCTTCTTACAGGGGGCTTTTAACATGTCCATGTCCGGTGCTACCCTACTTTCTCTCTAATGCATTCCTAATCCTATCTTGTCTTGTTCAACATCCAGTCACATCCTCATCTCCGCAACACCGATCTTATGCTCTTGTTGACTTTTTACCGCCCAAATTCATTAACAACATCGCAGTCCTTATAGCTATGCGGTAAAATTTACCCTTAAGCAGAGGCACTTTTCTATCACAAATAACTCCTGAAGCACTCTTCAATTTCATCCATCCAGCTTGAATCCTATGGTTTACATCTCCCTCTATCTCTCTATCATTTTGTATGATAGATCCAAGGTACCTAAAATGTGTGACTTGTGGTATTGTATGAGTTCCAATTTTCACCGCTAAGCTAGCATTAACACGCCTCTTACTGAACTTACATTCTATATACTTCTCCAACTAAGACTATATCATCTACAAAAAGCATGTATTGGGCACCTAGCTTAATATACGCAGTAGCACATCCAAGACTTCAGGGTAAAAGATGGTCGACCTGGTGTTCTCACACTAGTTTTAACCCCATCATACATATTTTGGATTGAATATAGGCAATACGAACTTATCATATCAATGAAAACCATGTGTAGGTCTTTTTGCTTCCTCCGATACCTCTCCATTAATCTTCGTAGAAGATAGATTGCTTTCATGGTTGACCTCCCAAGCATAAAGCCAAATTGATTTTCTGAAATATGAGTCTCTTGTCTTAATCTCCGTTCAATTACTCTTTCCCATAACTTCATGGTATGACTCATGAGCTTAATTCCTCTGTAATTTGCACAGTTTTGTATATCTCCCTTATTCTTATAAATAGGGACTAAAGTGCTTCTCCTCCATTCGTTTGGCATTTTCTTAGACCTCATAATCTCGTTAAACAGCTTTGTGATCCAACTTATACCTTTCTCTCCTAGGCACTTCCATACCTCAATAGGTATATTATCCGGTCCAACCGCTTTTCCATTATCCATCCTCTTCAATGCTTCTTTTACCTCAAACTCTCTAATTCTACGATAAAAGGTTTTATTTAGGTCCTCCTCTCTAGTGTTTAGAATGTCCGAGTCCCCTAATGTCTCATGTTCCTCATTAAATAACTTGTGAAAATAACCTTTCCATCGATCCTTAATGTCTTGTTCCGTAACCAAGACTTTACCCTCTTCATCTTTAATGCATTTCACTTGATCCAAGTCTCTTGTCTTCCTTTCCCTACTTTTAGCAAGCCTGTAGATATTCCTTTCTCCGTCTTTGGTGCCCAACGATTGATATAACCCATTGAGCGCTTTAGTTTTCGCCTCGCTCACCGCCTTCTTAGTATCTCTTTTAGCTGCTTTATATTTTTCCCAATTTTCATCATTTTTACATACATACCAAGCTTTATAACATTCCCTTTTAACCTTAACATTATCTTGTACACTAGTGTCCCACCACCAATATTCTTTATCCTTGAGTCCGAAGCCTCTTGATTCACCGAGTGTCTCTTTTGCTACCTTTCTAATCCCTTTAGCCATCTCGTCCCACATATCATTAGCACTCCCTTGTACTTCCCAAATTTCTTCTTCCATAATCCTCCTCTGAAAGAGCATTTGTTTTTCTCCCTTTAATTGCCATCATTCGATCATTGGCTCTCTGTCTCGATAATTTTTCCTTACTCTCATCTTGACCCGTACATCCATAACCAAAACCCCGTGTGTTGGGTAGTCAAGCTCTCTCCTTTCCTACTTTACAAATTCATGCAAAGCTTTCTATCGATTTCCTTATTAAAAGAAATCAATTTAAGAGCAAGAACTCCCGCTTCTATATGTGATCAGATGCTCTTCCCGCTTCCTAAAACAAGTGTTAGCTATTGTAAAATCAAACGCTACCGAAAAATCTAATATCGCTTTGCCCTCTGCATTAGCTACTCCTAGACCATAACTCCCATGCAAACCTTCATACCCCTTAGATTCGCTCCCCACATGACCATTTAAGTCCCCTCCTAGAAAAACTTTCTCTCCTAATGGTATTCCCTGAATTAAACCTTCTAAAACCTCCCAAAATTTAATCTTATAGTGACTGAAAATTGTTCCACAACAAACTTCAAGGCTATGATCCTATCTCCGAGCCTTCTCACATCCACAACCATATTCTTCCAGTTTCTAGATTTTACCTTGCCGTGTACTTAAGCTTAAAACCCGAAGAGTGAGTTCCTTTGCCTTTTCTCCAACCCACTTAGTTTCTTATAGACATAGAAAACAGTTAATCCTCCTCCTAATCATGGTGTCAACTATTTCCATAGATTTACCCGCAAATATGCCTATATTTCAAGTTCCAAAACGCATCTTACTCTTGTGAACTAGCTTCTTTACCACACCCGTTCACGAAATGTGAGAACCCTTACTTATTTTTCACTACACCCAAAGTGACGATAAAAAATTTCATTTGACACCGTACTTACAACGCGTTGTTGAGGAACGACCTACATTAACACAATAAAATCCATGTCAAAAGATTCAAAAGTTTTACGTTGGTACAGCCTAACACAACCCTCCTCTGATCCCAAGACTGAAACCCAGAGTATAATTGCACAAGTAAAAATAGCTTCATCCTGATAATACTGAAAATATCTAATTTAACAATAAATTAAACCTTCCTTCAAAAATTTTAATGTAAAATATATATATATATATATATATACTTAATATTGAGGAAGAATAAAAAAAAGTAAAAAGTGATAGCAAAATCAAGACCAAGAATACAATGAGGAGTACGAGGAAGAATAAAAAAAAAACCAGTACAATGAGGAGTTGAGGACTGAAAAAAGAGTATGAATTACCAAGTAAAAATGCTTCACCTGATAATACTGAAAATATCTGTTAAATAAATATATATATAATATGGAGTAAGAAGTTGATAGCAATGTTAAACCTAATTACTCGTCAAAGTGATAATTTTAAAAATGAGAACAGAAACGTGAAAATAATTTTCAAAATTGGGACAAACCAATACAATGTTAGAAAGGTTTCTTCGGCGGCAAGGAAATTAGACTGCCTAAAGATGATTCAAAAGCATAACAAAAGATAACTTAAGACATACTGAATAGTTGAAGTTTGGAAGAACTGTCAACTTCAAATAGTAGTAATCAGCCATAGACTTGATTGTCTATTCCTACCAGATGGAAAACGAAAGGAGTACAACAAGAATATTTAACCTATTGCACCAAAAGAAAGCATCTAATTTTAACATCACCTCATTTTTGTTTCACTAGAAAGGACATTCTCAACCAAGTAATCCTATGTCCAGAAACAAGAATATGACAGTCACAACCAGCGAAACAAACAAGCCATAATTGAATTGCTGATAACAATAAAAGATACATTTGCAGTACCAACAAAATCACCTGAATTGGGACCTTCACTTTCTCAATAAAATTATTTAGACGTCCAATTTTTGAGTCCACAGCTACCTGTCTCTTATTCTTCCAACGTTCAATATTGGATTCATTGGTGTAAATTACCTATAGTAGACAACAACAGCGACAGTAAAGAGCATATAAGGGCATAAGTTTCATACTGGCAGCACTACTGAACAGGCAAAAGATTTAAATGTGTGTGTGTGTGAGAGAGTGAGACAGAGAGAGAATGAATGAATAGTAAAGTTCTAAAATGAGCCAAAAAGCTATAGTAAACCTCAGCTTTCTTTTACAGATAAAAGGTACACACCAGCTTATAGCCATCATTGTATAAGCTTTGTAGTTTATCAGGAATTGAAGAATACATGAGGGACCAAGCATCTGGACCCACTCTGAAAGAAAAGGTTAACTTTCTTAATAATCAGAAACTTATGATGTTTGTCACATGACAATAGTAATAATAATAATAACAATAATAATATCAATTTAAAAGGTTAATTTTGATAAATGATATCCACTTCAAGAACTTATTTTCATTTATAGCACCATGTAAGCTCACTAGAAGCCTTTAACACTATTATTTACTCTCAAACCAATAGCATTAATAATCACAAAGTTAAGAATTCAGATGTAGACATACCTATTCACAGCAGTTTTTGCAAGACATCCATCAAAATCAAATGCAGCAATTTTATTTGAATCATGCAGACCATCATCCTGCAAATTATCAGAGCATAGAGCAAGGGAGAACATGTAAACTATGCAGAGCAGTATGCATTTGTATGTTTATGTTGTATGTTCCCTTGTATTTTTAATTGGATATCTTGCGCAAGCTTGTACCCTTTCACAGTCCAATCAAACTATACCCAAGATAAAAGACGTAAGACTACTAATCTCACCCGTTCAAGAAATATGACTGTTTGGAATGCCTTCCACTTTGGTAAAAGGGTCGCATCCTGGATCAGGTAATAGTTTCATTGATAGTTAGAAGAGCAAAAAATGTAGAGATAGATAAGACAAGTTAACAAAATTAGAAGCATAACAATGTGATAAACTTTCACTATCATACATTAAAGTCATCAAGTTGTCGAATAAAGACAAAGAAAAGGGCATAATCTCACCTTGTACTTGCTCATGACATCAGAAACTGAAAATTTGATGTCCACCGTAGCTTCAACATCAGAAGTGCATAACTGCATGCAATAAACATGAAGAACAGAGAGAATTAACAATAAAATTTAAGCAGAGATAAAGCATTTGAAGGAGAAAATAAGTATAGGCATACAGCCTAAACTAACACTTCATGGCTTCTCATTCAACTGTTCACGGCTTTTACAGATACATGGTTAAGAATATCAAGAAACACTTTCATATAATTATAAAAATCATTTCTGTCAAACATATTTCTTCATCAAATCCACAATTCCAATATTTGTCACAGTATCTCGATGCAAGAGATCTAGAATAACAGAATACATAATCGATGGCACTTTAATATATCACCCAGTAAGCAAAAAATAAGTAAATACAGGATGGAAGGCCAAGAACTTTCTTAACAGGAAGCAGAAAGCCCCCTCAAAGATACACAACATTATCTAACATTTGATATTTGATACTTCAAAAACTCTGACAATGCATACACTCAGCTTTCTTCTCTTTGAATCACTTTCTTCAGTTTCTTGCAGTTCATTTTGAATATCTTCCGTTGCTTTATCAACCTGTCAAAGAGGAAGTGTAACACACAACCAGAGTGAATAAGTTAGACTAAAGTTGAAAAGGAAACACAGCTTTGTTTAAGCTTATCACAAGATACAGAAAAAAATTCAAATGAAAATACCAAAAACCACATAAATGAATTTAATAACCCCATAATGCAAAATATACCCTTATCACAAGTTAAGTCTGAATCTTCCACGTGGTCTTCCAATTTATATATGAGTCAAAGAAAATTGGGGTCTCACCTTGTCTTGAGACTTGCCCTGTCCAGCCAATAACTTCTTCACAGCTTCCTGGTCACTACTCTGGAAAGAGAAAGAGAGAGTGAGTGAGTGAGTGATAAACATTCACTTTAAGAAATAAAAAATGTCATGAAATTCTCATCTTCAGCTTCAAATTGTAATGAAAATAATACTATTTTTATTTTTTATTTACCTCTACAAAGTCAAAGTCTTCATTTTTCTTCAAAAAAAAAAAAACCCAAATTGAAAAGGAAAGAGAAGAAATGAGAAACCTTGAGAGAGGAAAAACCCTGAATGGCGTCCTCAGGGGAAGGGAGGGAATGAGATGAGGGAAGAGGGAAGCAAGGGAGGTGGTGCCACTTGATGATGTCGAACCCTCGGGGGCCCTTGGCGACAAGGCCCAACCTGAGGGCCTTGGACTCTATGGTTTTGGAGCACGCCTTGCACGAAGATCGATTCGACTTGGCATACTCTGCCACCATCGAAGGAGGAGGCATCGGTCGCTTTCGATTTCGATTTCGATTTCGAATACGGTCCCACCAGTAGAGACGTTTCGAAACGGGGGAGGGGGCACAGTGAGCGAAACGCGAGAGAAACGGAGAGGGTGGAAAGAAGAAGGAGGAAGTGGGTTTTGGGAGTAGGTGAAGGTGAGGGAAGTTAGGGTGACGGGCAGTGAGGATGAACCTTCTGGGAATGCTTAGCATGGAAAGATAGGCGAGTGAGTGAGAAAGAGGGGGTACGGTACCACCAGTGTTTGGGGAAAATCACGAGGGGCTGAAAGTTTCGCGCCACATCACCATTTTCACACCATCTTTTTTTTTTCCACCCATATCCTACCTGTAGTGGAATGAGATTGGCTCTTTGAGGTTTCTTCTCTCAATAATTATCTTTTAGTTTAATTATTTTTTTTTAATTTAATTCTTTAAATATAGTTATTTTTTATTTTAGTCATTTTATTTTATTCTTTTTTAAATTTTAAAATAAGTGGAGTTAATCTCTAAAATAAAATCACAATTAAATTAATTTTACCAATTTTAAAATTTAAAAAGACTAAAATAAAATTAAAATCTTTAAAAAATCAAAATAAAAATTAACAAGACTAAAAATAATAATTAAATATTTTCTATAATTTTAACTTCAATTCTGCTTTCACGTCTCTTATTTAAGAAGCAGAATAACAATTTTAAAAAATGTTAAATTAATTTTCAACTCTTTATTTTTTTTTATGTTGAAATATGTTTTTATAAGTTTATAATTGTGTCCTCATAATTTTAAAAATCTCTAATTGAGTGACTATAATCACCACTATAATCTTTAACCTTTAAAAAAATGTGGTTAGCATAGTTTGATCCAATATTATTAGTGACTCCTTTATATTATTATTAACTTTAAGTGATATAACTATATTTGGAAAAATACAAATTGCCCCCATAATATAGCTTTCTCAACATGCACCTTAAAATATTTTTGTGTATCACTAAACTCTCAAAATATAGATTTAAATTTTTTTTTTATTATAGTTAAATAATATTTAGGTTAATTTATATACATTTCGATTAATTTACCTATTCGATTTAATAAAAAATATGAGATTAATAAATTCACAAAAATATTTTTTACGACCTGATTTTAAGAAATTAGTATATATGAAATTTGAATATGTAATCATGTACTCATTTTTTCTCATTTTTTTTTAAACTTTAAGCCAAAGAAACAGAGATCCCTCAATCACAACATTAGGGATGATTTTAACTTGATGATAATAGCTGCATCTATCACCAAAAAAGTGCATGCTTGTTTATGTTTTCAAAATTAATCAATTTGATAAACGGATTTTAAATAAAGAAGGAAGCAAGAGAATGGAATGCATGAGGGTGTGAAAATCTTGTGGATTCATTGAGCTATTCATGCCAAAAGTATCTTTTATTTGTCCATTATGTTTATTCTTTTAATACTATTCCTATGTATTGAAAAATATTTTAAAGATCAAACTGAATAGACTAATTGAATTAATAAGATCATGAATAAATTATATTTTTAGTTCAAATATTTTTTAATTTAATTATAGTTTAATTACAATTCAATAATAAATTTAACTAATTGAATTAATTAAATTATGATTCGAAATATTACCAATTCAATTTTTAATTCAATTTTTAAAATATTAGTATTGAATCAACAGTGATCTAATGTTAACATTTGTTGCGAACATAGCCAAACACTCAAATATAGAATCACAACACTAGCCAAGCTCACCTCAAGACAACCTAACCCTGCAGTCTAGCGTTGTCACCAATTATCTCAAGCCATACTATGTACCTAAATCCTTAGCCAACTACACCATGCCTTCACCAACCATCACACTATTAATACACCAATCCGATCAATTACCTAATCACCATAAAGCCATAATTCATTCAGCTTCAGCCTATGAAGTTCCTCGCATGTCATAGGTCGTCAATACTAAAATTATTTGTCAAGTTTACTTGCGTAATCTTTGTCAAGATATATGGACAGCATGGTAACTATCTGAGTGTAGTATGAAAATATCATTTCTTAAGGAATTGAATATGAAGGATTTTAGTTATCAACTAATTACTACTATATTCTTATTGAAGCAATCAATATTTTTTCTTCCTTTTACGATGAACAAGCAAGCAAATTGGAATGATAATAATTTAGACAAAAAAGTAACAAAGCAAGAATGAAAGCAAGTGAAATAAATGTCAACTTCCAAAGAGACAAGAGCAATGTGTTAGAACCTAGGGGTCTCCCTTCACCCATCATTTTCACTTGACTTTATGCAATTCCTATTGATTCAATTAATATATTGGTTTGTGAGCCAAAACACTTAGTTAAAAGCTAACATCTTTCTTAGCCAATTAATCATGTTTCTCTTTCTTACTTAATACACACTGTGTCCATACACATTAACCAACATTCCACTTATTAAGTAATGCAAAACCAATGGGTATATATTAATGACATTGGCAATCAACACATCTAACACACATGTAAATTGAACAAGTATTGTCCACAACAAAAGATATAATTTCAAATATCTTTGTATAAAATCAAAATAATTATCTAAATTTACTTAATTGGTGGCCAACCAATTAAGAGAATTAAGCAAAAAAATGAACAAATAAACTAAATTCAATAACCATAATCAAAGGAATTACATAAATGTCAAACTACATGATAGGATCCAAAGGATCTCCTAAAAACGAGGTTTAGAGATCTATCAACACAAAAATAAACAAATCCTAGACCCTAATAGAAAATTAATTAAAGTAGGAAGAAGAAGAACTATAGATTGAATCATTGAGCTTGAATCCTCCGCCAAAAGCTTAATCTTCCGTATTAGAATGTCATTCTCTCTAGACCTAACTTGGAGCTCTTCTCTTTGTAAATTAGAGAACAAAAGATCATGATAATTTTTACAAATTCAACTAAAAAGACTTAAAATGTGGGCTAGATTGTGACTAAGGCGCTGTGAGCTCAAGTTGTTTGACGTCATGACTCAAGTTCCTCAATTATGATTCATATATTTTAGTTGTGATGTCGTGATGTGAAGATAATGGCATCATAGCCTTGAAGTATCGAGCTTGATAGTAATGTGCACCCGAAACAATTTTTCTATTAATTTAAGATTGAATGAATTTTAAAAATATTGAAACAGGTTAATTAAAAAGTCTTACTAAAAATGCAACACGTGTCACTAAAAGAAATAAAAAATGTTGGATTTTTTTTAAAAACACGAATTCTAAACTAAAAAATATTAAATTATTATAAATATAATAAAATATTATTATTTAGTTAATTATTGTAATATTTTACTTATATATGTGTTAAAAAGTTTAAAATAATATGTAGTGAAATTTAAGATCCAAAATGATATTTTACACGAATGGAAATTATGGGAGTAAATTGAATTTAACAGACATATTATATGAATAATGAGTGTATTTAATAAAAAATTACATATTAAAATTAAAATATTATTGTAAGAAATAAAATAAGTAAATTTTAATTATTAAATTTTATATAAATAATTAAAATTAAAATATAAATATATATAATATTTTTTTTTTTAATTTATTAACTAATATGACATTTAAATAATATTTAATTTTAATTATTTATATATAATTATTTGATCAAAATTTATTTTCCTTATGCTCCTGTAATAAAAACTTTTCTAATTAAATATCTGCAACGGCAATGTTCGAATGGTGTTGTGCGGTAAAGAAGATAAAGACGAGGGTTGAAAGCATTTGCAGATGAAACCAAATTAGTGTGTGTAGATAGATAGATAGATAGGTGGAATGCAATTGCAATTTGCAAACATGAATCCGTACGATGAACAGAGACTGATCGACGAAGTGATTTACCTCCACTCTCTCTGGCACCAAGGTCCAACTCCACCAAACCCTATTCCCATTCCAATTCCAATTCCATTTCATAACAACATTGCCTCTGCTTCTTCAGAACCCTACATCCCTCAACCCCTTCCTCCCCATTGCCACCTTCACCTTCACCGTCATCATCATCATCAACAACACCCAATCAACCCAAACCCAATTATTCCATTTGCACCCGCCCACACCAGATCACTCCCACCCACCACTTCCACTTCCACTTCCACCTCTTTCAAGAACAACAAGAGAAAAAAGAACAAGAAACGTAAAAGAAGGGACCCCATTACACAACCCGACCCGGGTCCCGAGTGGCCATGCCCGGTTATACCCGACCCCCCTGCCACGGGTTGGGCGGCATCAAAGCCCCGTTCAGCAGCTCCTCCTGCTCCTGCGGTGTCACCCCAAGAGAAAGAGAGGCTCTTTGCGTTGCAAGCGCAGAACATGGCGTGCCAAGCTTTCAGGGGATTTCTGATGGATTCTGATGATGACGAGGATGATGATGATGATGATGATGATGAGGTTGAAGAGATTGAGGAGTTCTTTGTGGGGATTTTCATGGAGGACGATGAGCTGAGGGGTTATTACCAGAGGTGTTTTGAGAGCGGGGAGTTTTGTTGCTTGGTTTGTGGTGCCATTGGGAAGAAGAAATCTGGGAAGAGGTATAAGGATTGTGTTGGTCTTGTGCATCATTCCATGTCGATTTCGGTGAAAAGACCGGCTCACAGAGCTTTTGGGCAGGCCGTGTGCAAGGTTCTGGGTTGGGATATTGATAGGCTTCCAACGATTGTGATGAAGGCGGAGCCTCTTGGGTGCCCTGCGGGGATGAAGAAAGCTGAGGCTGAGGTTATGTGATGAAGAATTTGAGTTGAATTGGAGTGTGTTTGTTGATAATATATATATATATATATCTAAATGAGTTTGGTTTGATGGAGTTTGAAACACTGCAGGGTGAACCTAAGGAGAATGCTAATGATGATGGTGACGGAAGAGATGGTTTCCACAAATCAGATGATAAAGTTGTGTCTTTGGAGCATGGTGATGAACAAGTTGAGGAGCATGCACAAGGGGTTGTTGATCAGAGTATTGGTGAGGTTAGTTAATTGTGTGGTATAAATGGGTGCAAAGATTTTGACTTGTTTGTGAACTCTCTTTTGGTTTGTTTGTGTGCAGTGTTCTTCCAAGGAAGGTGGTGATCTTGATGGAAAAATGTTGGATTTTGGATTGGAAAATGGAGGAGGCGGAGCAATAGATGAGGTGAGACATTATTGTCTTTCTCAAATTATAAATGCTGGATAGAGATATACACGTTTGCTTCTTATAATTTTGTATTCCTCTAGTGCCTATCTTCATGCTTGTAAAGTCATTGTTATTTAGGGAAAAAGTTGCTAGAATAAATTACCTTCCTTATATGGAAATTCATACAAAACCCAAGGTTTTCTTCCTGCTAAGTCTAAAAGCCATCAATAAACTATTATAGAAATAATTAAAGCTCCAAATCGTTACAAGATGCACAGAAGTGGATTGATACTTTGTTGCAGAGCTACGGCCAATGTAATTTGGTGTTCCTTCAATATTAATGAGATATATTTCATTACTGTTAGTATAGACACAGTGAACATTACCATGATCATCTACCACATTACTAAATTTCTTACAAAGAGCTTTATGAGATAGCTTTCCTCGAGTCTCTGTACTTTACTGACTTGTCTTTCATAAACTAAAAAATTAACAAATGGCAATTATGCTCCTGTCATGGCTTATATGGAGTACCTGCTGTGGGCTGCAGTTCCTTCAATTCTGTATAAATGCATACTAATATTGGGTATAACCAAATCCCATAGATGTTCACTTGTTAATAATAAAAAATATATACAGGTTTGTAATGAATCTCTGGTTTCTGGTGCTGAACAGGTTTGCAAAAATCCAAATTGTGATTCCTCTTCAACAGCTTCAGGATGGCCTTCCTTCAACACTAAGTCATCTTCTCAGACTTGTTCTCATTCGGCAGAAGCGCAAGCAAGTGGGGGAGAGCTGCAAATGCAGCACAAGGCATTAAAAGCTTGCGAAGAATACTTAGTTGGTAATGCTGGTTCTGGAGAATGTGAGGAGTTCAATTTCTTTCTAAGATTGTTTACAGAAGATAGTGACTTGAGGAGATATTATGAAAACAACTATAGAGAAGGAGATTTTTATTGTTTGGTTTGTGGGAGTATAGGGAAGAAGATAAGGAAGAGGTTTAAGGATTGTATTGCATTACTTCAGCATTCCACTGCTGTAAAAATGAAAAAAAGGAAGCAAGCTCACAGAGCTTATTCACAGGTCATCTGTAAAGTTCTTGGTTGGGACAATGATCGATTGCCAGCTATTGTGCTAAAGGGTGAATCCCTTGGTTCTTCCTTGGCGGGTTCAAGCAAGCTTTCGGTGAGGAATCCTAATTGATAGAGACAAGACCTTATTAATGCTAACTTTATAGGCTGAATTGATTTTTACGCTTACAAGGTGAACCTGAGGAACCTGCAGATAGTCGTATTGATGATTCTAATATAAGTATCATACATGATATATCTTTATCTGCTGTATAATTTGATGTAGTTGGTTTAAATATATGCTGACTGGGTTGAGTTGTTTTCACAGGGTGAACCTGAGAAACCTGCTGATGATCATATTGATGATTCGAATGTTCTTAAGGAAAATCAGGCAAATTGATTAGCGAGTGTGATATATTTTCTAGGGAAGATAAGCATATATCTTTGTCAGTGGTTCATGAATTCCCCTTGCACCAAGTGATAATTCTGTAAATTCTGCTATGTGGCAAATTTTGCCAACTTGAGAGATGATGACACGCCTAACTTGCAACTAGTTATTCACTAGTTAATGAAGTACATTTACCCATGTTCCTTCCAAAATTATATGTTTCGTATGCAGAAGTCTGATATTGGCTACCATATATGAAGGGAGGATTCCCGTGAATTATATATTTTTCGGTACACAACGTGAATTTTATTTTTATTCTCTTTTGCACTATACGTCGGTCGGTCTCACAACTTCAGGGGAGTTTTTGGTGAATTTAAAAACTAGTTCAGAAATGGTTGTAGTTTCATATAAATTTCAATCAACTTTAAATAAATCATAATTTGTCTAAAATTTGATTTTGAACTTTTTTTTAGTTAAAAGCAAAATTATATAATAGAAACACGCTGGGGGGCAAAGAAACTTCACAAATCTCAGGACTTTGTGGACCGGAGTCATAGAATCATTTTCGAAAATTCTAATAAATTAGTTCCTTTGGCCTTGGCTAAATGTAAATATTATGATAAATGTTGATGAATTTTTCAAATTACAGATAAAATACAGAGAGAAAAGGGAGGGGGGAATAAGAAAATTTTTAATGATAATAAAATTTGATTAGTTTAAATTGTGTTGGATGTCTTTAAATTGTGTTGTGCCAACAAAGAAACTGATGAAATAGGAATTAAGTTGAATTTAATTTTAATCAATAATCAGTAGAGATATGATTTTAATATAAAACCAGATATGGCCTATGCTTGTGGCTTTCTTGTCCCCTTCTGTATAAAGGATAAATTATAGTTTCTCCATTTTGTGATTTTACTGAATTTCATCCATTTATGAGTTTACTCAATTTCACTTATCATTGTGTGATTTGTTTAGAAATTAATATTTTGTCACTATAAACTTTGCTCCGTTAACACAATCTCATATATATACTAATATGATTTTGAACAAGTAATATTGCTCCGTTTCAATTATTGCTTGACTTTTTTTTGGGGGGGGGGCCGGGGGGGAAGAGGTTGGCGGGTCATTGTTAGGGCGCTCGAGCGTTTAGCATAACGCACCGGAAAAATAGAACCTGCTATAGCATGCATACACTGATGTGGATCAAAATTAAAAGGATCAACAGTGGGCAGGGACCAACATATATTTGATTATGGAAGATGTAGTGTCCTAGTAATACAATAACATTTACAGCTTCCAGCAATCAAATTGTAGACTCAACTGAGTGAAAGGATTAGCAAAAATAACTACTCATTTAAACATCCACAGAATTAATAAGCATAATGATACCAAAATTATACTACTCACATGCCAGTTTAGTGCCAAAGCTAGTCAAGCAAATGGCAAATGCCTGGAAGGCAGATAAGGGCAGCCTATAATCCATGGTAAAAGTATCTTCCCCTACTTTGCCAAACTGGAGGAGAACTGTTTCCTCGTCACCTTTCCCTCCTGGTTTACTTTGGTCCACAGTTGCAACCAGCTGAAAGTTCTTCACTGACGCTACAGTCACACGACCATGGAAATTCAAGCACCAGCACTGCAAATGCTCATGCCACCTTGGAGCTTTGTTCTTCAAGATTGAGTAGCCAGAAGCAGCATGTTCTCTATTGTTCATCTTCTGGCCATCCAGAGATTTGCTATCTGAACTTTCTTCTGACGATGAGATGGGACACTTCAGTGAGCAAACCATCCTCCTTGGCCCTCTTGATTTCAAAAGGTTGAACTTGTAGGAGATCTGCCCCAGCTCAAAGTTACCTGCTGGAACTTGAGGGCTTATCTGCTTGCTGGCAAAACGGCGGCTGGCCCTGCTGTTTGATGGTTTTGCACCACTATGAGGTGGCTGGCTGTCATATATTGTGAAGTTGGTGCCAAGAAAATCTGAGCTGTAAAGACATTTCAGCAGCTAAGTGGTCAATACAAGCAGCAAAAGATTGACCATACATTCACATTAATCGTTTTTTGATTTAGATGAGATTAACAAAATCCGAGCTGCAAATAGATTTCAGCAATTGATCGTTAACGCAAGCAGCAAAAGATTGACCAACTTCCACATCGTATGAGACTAAGATCGTTTAAAGTATTTCAATAATTTTATTCAGCTTTGCATGTCAATTCCAATACAACTGAAAGGACATATCATTCACTGTAGTTTTGCGTAAGACAAAGACGCACTGCAAACTAAGATCATTTTACAATGGTTTCAATTTTTTAAAAAGCCAATCAAATTTGGTCCTAGTTCCAATTTTGGTGCAGTTTAAGTCTTCTTAAAAACACCACCAAAACCAACCTGTCTGCATCCCTGCTTCTATTACAAATGGTATTGAATCATGAATGACTGTTGAGCAAATCGAGTAGGTTTGTTTCCCTTTCTGCCAGGTGCAGAGGTGTGTGTTAGACAGGTGGTTCTTATTTTCTTATTTCCTTTTTGATGTTTTAGCATGTGTCCGTTTATGGGAGAGGGAGGGAGGGAATGCAGTTCAGACAGGTCAATGAGATGTTCAGTCATTCAAAATGAAAGAGTAAACGGATAATAGTTCGTGTGATAATCATTATTTACAGTACAAGCACCCAGGCGCAGCTTCATGAAAGGAGGACACAAACTATAACTTATGACTCAGCTTTGTGATTGAGCTGTAATGAAGTTCTAACTCACACCACACAACAGAGAGATCGAAGGTTAAGTTTAACAGCATAATTAAAGCATTTAGAAGACAAATAATCTGTAATAAAGGTCAGGAGTGGTCGAATCTTAATCATACAACTAGACCTCACCACTCAACAAAATATTTAAAAACAGAAAGAAGAAATATTTTTACCACAATTTATTCTCTAAAGGTCGTAAGAATGCTTTACCATAACTTCCCAACATATGCATTGCTTCCTTGGGATAAGTCATCAGCGTTAAGTGATATTATATACTCTGTATGGGCACCATGCCTATATCTCCTAGCTGCTAAGAGGAACTTCCCTTTGTCTGTGAATGCTGGCAAGAGGGGGCCCGGGGGGAGGAAAGAAAAAAAATGAGGCATAAATATTCAGCACATCAAAGAAAATGCAAAACTGCAATCACAAAAAAATGCGCACTATCTTCAAGATGACAGTTCATGAACTACAGAGATTAGAGACAAATAAGCCTTGGATAATCATCATTTAAAAAATTAATCATTACTAACTTACATTTATTTATAGATATAATTTACCATGTCTTATTATATTCTGATTTTACTAATGTTCTAAAAATCTTCCACCAAAATATCCTTTTTCAACAGTTTCATCTATCAACATCAACCTATTGAACATTCAAAACTTCATCTCAACCAAAATATTTTTACATTAAATAATGTTTCCACCAATAATTAGTTAAGAATTGGAATTCTATAGCAATATTTGATTTCCCATATGACAACACTGCAGACTGATCCTATAAAGGAAGATCCAGTATACTACAGGTAAAGTGAAAGGCCGAAGGCACAACAAAAAGCTGACCAACAGAGAGACATATTCTAGAGACGTTCACTTCATTGATCTACTTAAGGAATGTCACATACAAATCAAAACAGACAATTAATTTCAAGGCCTCTAAATTAATATGAATCGAGTTATTTACCAGATTACACATAATAAGAATCATTCAAAGTTATTTCTCAGCAGCAAAACCAACAAACTCCTCACAACCTCTAGGAAATTCAAGATGCTGCAAGACCAAGGATTTTGGGATTAAGCAATTAATGGAACAAGGATTTAATGCCACATAATCTAACTACCAACATATCATAATCTGTATAAAAGCTTCTTCGAACAACTTCTAATGTTTCATTATTACTGGTCCTTCCTAAAAATGAATCTTCACCAAGAAAGGGCTTGTGTCTGAGGATACCTTAAGCCTGTTTCATAAAATCTCCCTCTTATATGCTGATAAAATTTCTTCTATCAATACCTCAAAACGATATAAATAAATGCATATTTCCCACATTTCACTTCCACAAGCACAGTAAAAGTCATAGATTCTTCCACTTCTATCTGTGAAAAATAGCTCCGGTTATTGTTCATAAACAGAAGTACATAAGATATTGGACCGTTCCAACTCCTTTTTGTTTCTCTTATTTTGTGAAATCAAAGTACTTACAAGGAAGGTTCTATAAGTTGACAGAAGCAGGTCAACTTAGATTGGGTCAGGTCAACCAAGTGGGTAGAGTCAAATTCACTTACATCTATAAATATAAATAAAAGTCAATTAACATGTTTGTAAAATACAAATCCCTTCAAATTTTTGGGTTTCAGATGCACAAAAGGAAAAG
Organism: Ormosia semicastrata; assembly: GCA_029884595.1. NCBI lineage: Eukaryota > Viridiplantae > Streptophyta > Magnoliopsida > Fabales > Fabaceae > Ormosia > Ormosia semicastrata. The sequence continues at coordinate 3,396,398 of JAQQTO010000051.1, read as the reverse complement.
CATATCCAATCAATGTAAAAGGTCTTGAGTCTTGACTCCTAAGTCTAGAGTCATACGCTTGACAAATGAAACATCGTCCAGTTCTAGTTTTTACACATACATCGGAAGACATGTATAGACCACACACTACCATAGAGGAAGATCAAGGGAAAATTTCAATTTCAGCTAAACGGTATTTTCATCCATCTTTAGATCAGGCTAAAATGTATTTTACCAACAATTACTTACATGGTGTAAGAGCAAGATATAGGTAAAACGTTGAGGTCTTCTTGTTACGCTTTATAAGACATTGTTGGGGAAGTTCGCGTGGTCCTGGCTGCAAGTCACAGAAACATAATAAGATTGCCAACTCCAAGCCTCCTTAAATGTAATATGTTATTTCAATACTAGATAAACAAGCAATAGGCATCAATAGAACAAAATGCTCATCAAAATGATGATGAAATGCAAGATCATTACAAGAAAAGAGAACATTTATCACAATAAATTACCATCCTTTACTGAATAAAGCACCAGTACCCAACTGCACAGACAAAAATCACATACTTAAGCAAGATTCAGGCAATGGTATTAAATCAAATATATATATTGCAAATGAGTGATCTCTATCTGCTAAAAATTAGATGAAACTCCATCTACCATGTCTCATGTCTGCAAACATAACCATTTAACATATGAAAAATCCCCTCACAAAATCCCAGTAAAAATTATCACCATTTACAATTCTTCCATCTTTTCCACTTCACAGATAATATTGCAATACTCTAATAATACCCAGTGAAAACTTCTGATGGTTGACAGGAAAGAGAAAGGAGAGAAAGGAGAGAAAGGAGAAACCATTAAGTTGAAAGTTATGACCCGTTAGGTCTTTCTTTCGATTTTAATATATAAGTAAAAGAATAGCTACAGCTGTACAAAGTACAAAGGAATAATAAAGTAATGAAACTACTAAAAGGAAAACGACCAAAGGTAAAAACCTATTTATCTGACACTCCTCCTCAAGTTAGAGCATATATATCATATGATCCAAGCTTGTTACATATATAACTAATTCGGAGTCCTCTAAATTTGTGAGAAGGTCTGCAAGTTGATCATTTGAGTTAACAAAGGTTGTAATAATGTCACTCAAAAGAACCTTCTCTCTTATGAAATGACAATCAATCTCAATATGTTTAGTTCTTTCATGAAAGATTGGGTTAGAGGCAATATGTAAAGTGGCCTGGTTATCACAAACAAGGGTCATCTGTCCAACATCTCCAAACTAAAGTTCTTTGAGTAACTGTTTTAACCAGACAAGCTCACATGTTGCCACAACCATAGCTCTATACTCAACTTCAACACTAGATCTAGCAACCACACTTTGCTTCTTACTTTTTCAAAAAATCAGGTTACCTCCAATAGATACACAGTAGCCTGAAGTGAAACGCCTATCAGAATGTGAACCTGCCCAGTCAGCATCAGAATAACCAATCACTTGAGTGTGTCCTTTATCCTCATAAATGAGTCCTCTCTTGGTGCTCCTTTAATATATCTTAAAATCCGAACCACAACATCCCAATGGTTGTCACATGGAGAGTTCAAAAACTGACTAACAACACTCATAGGAAAAGAGATATCAAGTTGAGTCACTATAAGATAATTTAATTTCCCAACAAGGCTCAAATATCTACCTGGATTAGCTAAGGGCTCCCCTGATTTGCTAGAAGTTTGACATTAGGATCCATCGGGGTATTAATAGGCTTAGCATTTAGCATGCCGGTTTCCTCAAATATGTCTAAAGCATACTTTCGCTGTGAGATCGAAATACCATCTTTAGACTGAGCAACTTCAATTCCCAAGAAATATCGAAGTTTGCCCAAGTCTTTTGTCTGAAAATGATTGAAGAGAAATTGTTTAAGCCACTAAATGCCATGATGATCGCTGCCTGTAATAACGATGTCATCAACATATACAACTAGATAAATACATCATTGAGAAGAATGGTGGTAGAACACTGAATGATCTGCTTCACTGCGAGTCATACCAAATTATTGCACCACAGTACTGAAGTGACCAAACCAGACTCGAGGAGATTGTTTGAGGCCATAGAGAGATCTTCGTAAATGACTCACATGTCCAGAATACTCCCCTTGAGCAACAAAGCTTGGCGGTTGCTCCATATAGACTTCTTCCTATAGCTCACCATGAAGAAAGACATTTTTGATATCTAGTTGGTGAAGGGGCAAATGACAGATGACAGCCATGGATAAAAAAAGACGAACAGATGCTGCTTTGGCAACAAGAGAGAATGTATCATCGTAGTCAAGACCAAAAATCTGAGTATAGCCTTTAGCAACCAAACATGCTTTAAGGCGATCAATGTGAACATTTGGACCTTTAACAGTGTAAATCTACAAACAACCAATAGCGGATTTGCCTTTTGAAGGGGGACCAAATCCCAAGTTCCACTGGTTTGAAGGGCTGACATCTCCTCAATCATAGCTTGTCTCCAACTTGGATTAGAATGAGTTTCACCTGTATTCTTAGGAAAAGGGATAGAATCTAAGGAGGATACAAAGGCAAAATGGGGTGAAGATAAATAATGGTAGCTCAAGAAAGCATAAATAGGAAAAAGGTTATGGGAAGAACGAATACCTTTGCACATAACAATAGGAAGATTGCACTCACTTGGAAGGTCCGAAATAGTGGGAGATAATGTTGGAGTAGGATGTGAGTCATTAGTTGTGACTTCAACAGCCTGAGGAGCATCAATAGTGGTTTGTCCAGATGGTTGGACCAACCGTGGACGACGATGGTAAGTCAATAATGGTGGTGGTGAAGGCGGTGTCGGGTCTATATGATAAGTTGGACCAACTTCAAACTCGAGGGGTAATAAGAGTAAGAATAGGGAGTACCTTAGAAATAGGTGGTTCTTTGGAGGAGATTGAGTGGAAAAAAAAGGTTGACTCAAAGAAATTAACATCAGCAGAAATCACATATCTCTTAAGGTCAGAAGAAAAGAGTTATGATAGCTGAATGGCTTGAGAATAATGTTCTCAGCCTCCTCTATTTAAAGAATGATAGATTACAATAATTAAATACAAAATCCCTTGATTTTAGGGATTGACTATTAACAACTATATCTAACTATATCAAAACTATATCAAACAATATCAACAACATAATTAAACAATATCAACACTCCCCCTCAAGCTGGTGCATAGATGTCATAAGCACCCAACTTGTTACATATGTAAGTTATTCGTGAGCCCCGTAGAGACTTGGTGAAAACATCTGCAAGTTGATCATTAGAATTGACAAATGAAGTACTAATCTCCTTTGAAAGAATCTTGTCTCGAATGAAATGACAATCGATCTCTATATGCTTCGTTCGTTCATGAAAGACAGGATTAGAAGCAATGTGTAAGGCTGCTTGATTATCACAAATCAGTTGCATAGAACCCATTTTGCAAAACTTTAACTCTTGAAGTAGATGTTTTAACCATATAAGTTCACATGTTGTAAGAGCCATAGCCCTATATTCTCGCTTCGCACTTGATCTTGCAACAACACTCGCTTCTTACTCTTCCAAGAGATGAGATTACCTCCAATAAAAACACAATACCCGTGAAGTTGACCTTCTATCACTTGGAGATCCCGCCTACAGATCTGTATAGGCAACAATGTCTCGTGTTACCTGCGTTCTCATATATTAGCCCTTTTCCAGGAGATCCCTTAATATACTTTAAAATGCGAGTCACCGCATCCCAATGATCATCACAAGGAGAGTTAAGAAATTGACTCACAACACTAACAAAGAAAGGCTATATCCGGTCCGGTCATAGTGAGATAATTCAACTTTCCCACCAACCTTCGATATCTGCTGATCCGAATACGGCTCCCCCGATTTGGCATAAGCTTAACATTCGGATCCATAGGAGTATCCACCGGCTTACAATTTAGCATCCCGCCTCTTCCAAAATATCAAGGGCATACTTCCTTTGACAAATGGAAATGCCTGTTTTGATCGAGCAACCTCAATACCAAGGAAGTATCGCAACCTCGCCCAAATCTTTGGTTTGGAAATGCTTTGAAACAGATGTTGCTTTAGTCTAGTGATCCCTTCATGATCATCACCTGTAATTACAATATCATCCACATAGACCACAAGATAAATGACTTTATTACACTAGGTGAATGTTTATAGAACACAGAGTGATCAACCTCACTACGAATCATGCCAAACTGCTGTATGACCTTACTAAACCTCCCAAACCAAGCTCGGGGTGACTGTTTCAACCCATACAAAGACTTCCGAAGTTGGCAAACAAGACCTGACTCCCCCTGAGCAATAAACCCAGGTGGTTGCTCCATATAAATCTCCTCCTCCAACTCACCATGTAAAAAGCATTTTTAATATCCAACTGATATAAAGGCCAACAAGAGATAGCAGCCATGGATAAAAAGAGACGAACAGAGGCCATTTTAGCAACAGGAGAGAATGTATCACCATAGTCAAGACCATAAATCTGAGTATATCCTTTGGCCACAAGACGAGCCTTCAAGCGATCCACTGTCCCATCGGACCAACCTTAACAAAAAACCCAACGACAACCAATAGTAGACTTTCCTGGAGGAGAAGGAACAAGAGCCCAAGTGTGGTTAGATTCCAAAGTCAGCTCATCTCATCAATCATAGCCCGTCGCCATCCTGGATGGGATAAGCTTCCCAACGCTTTAGGAATAGAAATGGACGACAAAGCAGATACAAAGGCATAATGGTTGGAAGATAAACGATGATAACTTAGAAAATTATAAACAGGATGAGGATTGCAAGAAGAACGATTACCTTTGCGAAGTGCAATGGGAAGGTCAGTGCTAGGCTCAGGTTGGACCGGAATCGGCAAAGACGGAGGAGCAGGAGGAGAGTCACTGGTGTCCACAACAGGGGCAGCTTCCGGAGTAGTAGGATGAGAACGACGGTGATAAGTGAGACGAAATGGCTCCATGGGGTACTTAGAAGCAACAGGGGCAGCCTCTTGTACATGTGGGACAGGTGGACTTAAAACGAGAGAATCGAAGACAGGAATAGGTAAGACCTGAGAAACAGACTCGACAAGACTTGTGAGGCAAAAAAGGTGTATCCTCGAAAAATGTAACATCTGCAGAGATATAAGAACGATTTGTTGATGGAGAATAACATCTGTACCTTTTTTGAACCCGAGAATAACCAAGAAAGATACACTTAATGGCACGGCAAAGCAAGTTTGTCGAGACCTGGAGCAACATTGTGGACAAAACAGGTGGAACCAAAAACACGAGGGGGACAATATAAAGGGGTGCCCGAGGATATAGAATAGAGTGAGGAACCCGGTTATTGAGAACGAAAGAAGGCATCCGATTTATTAAATAACTGCAGTGAGAACAAAGATCACCCCAAAATTTAACAGAACATTAGAATGTAACATGAGAGTACGAAATGTTTCAATGATATGACGATGTTTGCGCTCACCACACCATTTTGTTGAGGTGTGTGAGGACAACTCGATTGATGAACTATACCGTGTGATGCCATGAAAGAATTAAAAGGGGCGTAAAAATATTCTTTGGCATTATCAACTGCGTAAGATATGAATAGTTTGTCCAAATTGATTATATATTTCAAAGACAAAATTTTTGAAAAATAGTGAATAACTCGAACGTTCTTTCATTAAAAATAGCCGTGTACAACGAGAGAAATCATCGATAAAAGTAACAAAATATCTATATCCTAAGAAAGAAGAAGTACGACTAGGACCCCAAACATCGAATGAACAAGACTAAAAGGAGACTCAAGACGACTGTGACCTTGCTTGGAAAGGATGCCCGAACATGTTTTCCAAGTGCATGCCTCACACTCCAAAGTCGGTAAATTAGAGAGATGAGGACCATTTTCTTTAATTTATGCAAACTCGGATGACCAAAACGACGATGAAGAAGACTAGGCGACTCGTGGCAAAGACATATGGTGGAGGATGAGGTTGTAAGTAGTAGAGACCGCGTGACTCGATCCTCGCTCCAATCGTCTTCCCCGTACTCGGTCCCGGATAGAAAAGGAAGTAGAAGTGAAGGTTATGGAACAACTGAGAGATCGAGTAAGTTGACTAATAGAAATTAAATTAAAAGGACATCCAGGTACAAATAAGACTGAATTTAAAGACAGAGAGGGAAGAGGTGAAGCATGACCAATACCAGTGGCTTGAGTTTTAGAGCCATTAGCAAGGGTGATGTGATGTGGTGTTTTAGTAGAAGATAAAGTAGAAAAGAGAGAAGAGTTACCAAAGATATGATCGAAGCACCGAGAATCCAAAATCCAGGAACCAACAGGAGATGAATGAGAGAAACACAACCGTAGAATTACCGAATGCGCTATAGTTGCTTGAAGATGAGGCTTGTTGGGCGCTTTAAGCAAGGTACTCCTTATATTCATCAATTGAAAATTTGTTCGATTATGACCCGTCCGAGTATCATACACAACCTCAATTTTCGATCGCCAGATCGCGTCACATTAGCCGACTTTTCTCCGGGAAACCATGAAGAGAATAACACTTGTCTTGGGTATGACCCACGCGCTTGCAATAAGAGCACCGAGGACGATCACCTCTACCACGACCACTTCTTCCACCACGCCCACGCCTCGTCCTCCACGGTTTGCCGAATTAGAGACAAAGGCCGAGGACTCGTCGTCTGGGGGAGCCAATCTCAAATGTCTCCACCGGTGACGGAACTCGTAGAAGGCGATCAATGAGTTCCTCCACCGTGGGGATGTCGAATTAGTTAGAGCTTGATTCCTGGACAGATTCAAAGTCCTTATGTAAACCGTGAAGAACAAAGACCATATACTATTATCAAGTTTGGCTAGTACCTTCGTAAGACCATCACCTAGGTTATAATGCGTTTAATGTCATCAATGACAGATGTGCTTTGTTCGGATAAGAGGGAAGATCATGATCTGTCATCCGAAGAGTGGCCAAATTGTGACAAAGCATAGAGACGTTGTAGATCATTGGAATAGACATTTTGAGCTTTCTTCCATATTTCATAACAAGTTTTGTATGGGCGAAAGTGTACCATCAACTTCGATCAATAGACTGCCATAAAAGAGAGACCAACCGATAATCGGCCCTTTTCCATTCATCACGAATCTTCTCATCAATCTCTCGCTTCCTTCGTGGTGAGATGTTCATAAAGCCCTTGACCTAAAAACCAAACTTCAACCGCATTATACCAATCCATAAAATTCTTACCATTGAGTTTTTCCGATGTGATAATGGGACTTCCAGAGAAAGCAAAAGAGATGAGACCCTTCCTGTAGACCCGAACCCGGACACTGCACTGACGTAGGAACCTTTGGAAGAGCCATGGTTGAATCGGACATGGTGAGAAGGAGAAAATTGAAAGTGCTTGAAACCGGACTTTGATGGTCAAAAGTAGGCCGAGGACGCCGGCGAGCACAACGGAGAAGACGCGCGACGAAACGACGCCCGGGAAGGCGGCGCGTGGTGCTCACGCGCCGGAGACCCGCGGACGAGAGGCGGCGCGTGGCGGCGCGTGGAGCGGAGAACGGCGGTGGGTCTTCTTGAAACCGGTCGCCGCCGCTTTTTCGAGTTGTCCTGGTCCACCTTACTTTGGTGATCGGAGACGGTGGCCTGGTGACGGTGGCCGGACAAGGGCCGAGAGGATCGCCGGAGAGCGGTTCTTGACCTGATCGAACCCTAGCTCTTGATACCAAGTTATGATAGCCGAATGGCTTGAGAATAATGTTCTCACCTCCTCTATTTAAAGAATGATAGATTACAATAATTAAATACAAAATCCCTTGATTTTAGGGATTGACTATTAACAACTATATCTAACTATATCAAAACTATATCAAACAATATCAACAACATAATTAAACAATATCAACAAAAAGCATTATACCCCTTTTGTGGATATCCAAGGAAGACATACTTGAGTGATTGAGGACAGAGTTTATCTTTGTCTGGTGTAAGGTCATGAACAAAACATGTAGACCTGACGACTCAAAGAGGTAATGGATAAAGAGGTTGTGTAGGAAAAACAATGGAGTGAGGAATTTTTGCTTTGGAGAACCGATGATGGCATTCGGTTGATGAGGTAGCACCGTAGCAGGCAGTGAGAACTGCATCACCCCAAAAACGAGATGGTGCTTTAGCATGAATAAGGAGTGTATGAGCTGTCTCAATTAGGTGTCTATTTTTCCTTTCAGCAACCCCCCATTTTGTTAAGAGGTGTGTGCACAAGAGGATTGGTGAACAATTCCCTGAGAAACCATAAAAGATTGGAACTGTGTAGAAAAATACTCATGGACATTGTCACTTCTTCATGTGCGAATGGTAACTCCAAATTGAGTTTGGATTTCATAACAAAAACTCTGAAAAATGGAGAATAATTCTGATCTATTTTTCATTAAGTATAACCAAGTACACCTTGAATAGTCATCTACAAAAGTTACAAAGTATTGATATCCTGATGTTGAGATAACACGACAAGATCCCCATACATCAGTGTGAATTATAGCAAAAAGAGATTCATCTCAGTTACAAACTCGACTAGGAAAGGAATTACGAGTGTATTTGCCCAATTGACAAGATTCATACTCCAAAACAGACAACTTTGACAAATTAGAAACCATCATTTGAAGTTTTGAGATACTACGGTGTCCAAGACAAGCATGAATAACATTAGGCAAATCTGTGGCTGCAAAAACATTGGAGGTTGTCGAGAGACAGTAGAGGCCCTGTGACTCACGCTTTGCGCCAATCATCTTTCTTGAGCTCCGGTCCTGCACAAGAACAGAGTCTTTAGTGAAGGTGATTAAGCGATCAAGGGTGTGAGTTAGACGGCTAATTAAGATCAAATTATAAGGACAACTAGGAACATAAAGAACATTGTCAACAAATAATGAAGGTAAAAGATTAGCCTTCCTAATTGCTTTAGCGCGAGTTTGAGACCTATCGACTAAGGTAACAATGGGAAGGTGTGTTGGATAGGAAAGGGTAGAAAGCAAATGTTTGTTACTAGAGATATGATCTGAGGCACTAGAATCTAGTACCCAAGGTCCAAGGGATTGTGATTGGGAGATGCAAGCAATGGAGTTACCAATATGCGCAATCAAGGTCATAGATGTAGAGGACTATCTGGCTTCAAACCACTTCAGAAAATCTTCATAATCAGGTTGGGATGGTTGAGTTGTTGACCGGTGACTTGAACCTTCAAAAGTGTCAAAAGTGACGGTATGAGCAGCATTAGCAATTAGAGGTGGTCTCCCATGAAAGATCCAACAACGATCCATAGTGGGACCAATCCGCTTGTAATGATCACACTTTGGACGAGTGTGATTGCCCATATGCCTTCTTCCTTGATTTCTACCACCGCGTACCCGATTATCCACTTGGGAGACAAGAGCTGAAGTTTCAGAAATTGGAGGTGCTGGAACTTAAGCAGAAGGCTGTGCTGTGGAGGGTTCCACAACTCTGAGAAGGCTAAAAAAAGCTTGAGAGAGAGTATGAACAACAATGCTTCCTAAAATCTGATCCTGGGTTGAAGAGTATTCTGATGGCAAACCATAAAGTGCTAGGAGCATGAATAAGGTGCTTCTTTGTTCATACTATTTTTCTGGAGAATTTGTTGGAGGTAACAACTTGTTGAAGTCTGAAAAAACAGCTTGAATTCTTCCCGAATAGGTTGACATACGCCCTTCAAGTTTGCGAGAAGCTATCAGAGACATAAGATCAGAACAAATAGTGTACATACACTGTATGTCATTGGTGTAAAGTTCCTTTGCTTGCTTCCATACTGTATAGCATGAGATGTGAGGGTGGAAGATTTGTTTCAATGATGAGTGAATGGTTTGCTTCATCAAGCTACATAATTGAGCATCAATCTTCTCCCATCTAGGCTTTTCAATTGCTGGGATATCCTTAGCTTTCTTTGTCAAATGGTCCATAACTTAATGTCTGAAGCCCATGTATCATAGTTGGTTCCATCTACTTTGTCAGTGGTGATTCCAGAAAAGACATAGCTAGTGAAAATAAGAGTCTCACTCTTAGAGGTATCATTTTTGGCATCCAACTCAGTTTTAGGTTCAATCATAGTGACTGTGAGAGAGAGACAAATAAGAGCGGATTTTAAGGAGAAATGAAAGTGCTTTGATCTGGCCGGAGGTGGCTAAAACAGGCCGGAAAACCACCAAGAAGAGGTTCGGAGAAGGCCAGAACTTGAATAGAGTGGCGCGTTTTGATCATGCACACAAGATGGGGTGGCGCGTGACGGCCACGCGTAGGGAAGGAGGCGATGCGTAGAGGCACGTCTGGCGGCGAATGAAGATGGGCTCTTGGGTTCTAGCCGATCGGAGCCTTTTGAAACTCCCTGAGGTCGAGTCCACTCGAAATGATGAAGAACTTGAACGGCTGGAAGAGTCACAGCTGTAGGTGCATTGGATGAGAGTCACCACCACTTCGTGAGAATGGTGGGTATAAGTTTAATGTTCACCACTTGCTGGGCAAGTGGGTAAATGCAATGGTTTTCTCCCCCTAGTTCTAGATACCATGTAAACTTCTGATGGTTAAGAGGAAAGAAAAAGGAGAAACCATGGAGCTGAAAGTTGTGATCCCTTAGGTCCTTCTTTTGATTTTAATATGAGTAAAGGAATAGCTACAGCTGTACAAAGTAAAAAGGAATAATAAAGTAATAAACTACTAAAAGGAAAAAGACCAAAGGTAAAAACCTATTTATCTAACACCCAGAAACCTCAATCTCCAGATTTACACTACAATATACTTTTGTATTAAACTACAGCAGTTTCACAAGTAGCATGAGGACGCCAATCTGAACATAAGGTACTACCCAAACATTGCTATGGTTTATGCAAAGATCCTCACAACAAAATGTAATACACCAATAAAGGCATTTACTTCCCAAACTAATTTACACCGTTCAATCATATCATAAAAAAAAAAATCCAAATAAATATTTAAAAAAAGTCAATTTAAATTTAGAGATTGATTAATGATCAAATAATGAGTAAAAATAAAACATAAGAAAATCCCAATTTTTTTTTTCAAATGATTAAAATAAACCCTTGAATTATTCTACTTACATAGTATTAATTCAAGTCCCACGCATCAATCAAAAAGCTAATTCGGGAAAATCATGACATATATGGTATACCCAAACAAAGCAAAAATAAAAATAAAGATAAAATTTGATTTTTGAAGCAGCACCTGTTTAAGGCAAGAAGGGAAAGTGATTTTGCCGCTCTGAGGAGGTGACCTTACGATCTCAAGTATGATGTCCCTCCACCTCTTGCACACGCACGCGCAAGCGACGACGTTTTGGCGCTGCGGCCACTGCTCCTCGCCGGCCTCCACTCGCCGTATGATCTCTCCAAGCAGCTCCGGCAGCATCGCCGACCACGCATTGCTTCCCGCCGGTGACTCCGCCTCGCCGGAATCAGCCGAGTCTCTGCCGCCACCGACTCGATTCCGCCGATCGCTGCCGTCGGCGAAGGCTCCGAATTCCTTGAAGGATCTGGAGAATTTGCGAGAACGGAAAACTCTCCTCAGAGACATAGAGAGAGAGAGAGAGAGGAAGATAGAGAGAGAAAGCTGAGGAGTGAGAAACAGAGGAGAGAGAATGAAGGAAGGAAGGAAGGAAGGGGAGGAGGTGACGCGTGATAAGGTGACGAGTGGGTGAGGATAAAGTGAGGTCTGTGTCTGTACTGTGGTGGGATTTGATTTGGGCGGTGTTGTGCACCGAATGATGGGTGGGTGACGATAGCGATGCTCGGTGAAGTGTTATTGGGTTGTGTAATTATTTGACTTGTTCTACGATGATTAACTGTCACACACAATTTATTTACGCTGTATTTTCCATCGGCTTTTTTTTTTCTTTTAACACCCACGTTATTTGTAAGAAAAATATTTGTTTTATACTTTTTTTTTAAAGGTATAAAATTATTTATATATTTTTTTAAAAGATGTGATTGAATGAAAAAAAAATAAAAAATATATATATAATAAATAATATTAAATAAAATATAAAAAAAATTAATATATTATTTAATATAAGAATATAAATTATATTTATAAATATATTTTTTAGAGTCACTTTAGACTCATTAGATATGATAATTAATGAAATAATAATTGATGATTTAAATTATTTATATAATGATATTTTTATTATATAAAATAAATTAAAATTAAAATTTATTAACATATAAATTTATTATTTATTTTAAAAATATTCACTTATAAAATATATTTTTTAACATAAATTAAAAATGTGATAATTAATAAAATTATAAATGATAATTTTTATTATTTATATAACAATCATCTTTTGTTTTTCTTAACTTAATTTAATTAAAATTCATTATACATAATATAAAAATTATCATTTATCTTTAAAATGTTTACAAATTTTTATAATTCTCAAGAGTAAGTGTTAAAAGTGAGTGTGAAAAAGACATTTTTGTTCTTAGAAAGCTCTTATTTCTCCATGATGTCAAAAAGCTGTAATTACTACTTACCGATTGACATATATGTATTTGGTTTAGTTTCAATTTTAATTTATTGATATTATAAATAATTTTATTTATTTAGGAAATAATTTAATTATGTATTATAAATAAAATTTTTCACTTATAATATAATAATGTAATATTTAGTTATTTACTTACTTATTAAATAATATTATAAAAATAAAAGATAATATTATAAAAAATATTATTTAAAGTAAATTAGTTAAAATATACTCAAATTGTTCAAATACAATTGACTACAATAAAAAAAATTATAAAACTTTTTTGAAACAATGTATAAACATGTTTCACTTTTAAAATATTTTTCCCATCTCGTAACTCCTAAGCTATGACTATTATATTATAATATTTCTTGAGTTCATGGTAAGAATAACGTGTTTTTGTTTTTACTTTTTAATTATTGCAGATAAAGAAATGATTTTCGTAATCCACAACATGCTTTTTTATAAATCTTACCAGCTGTCTTTTTAATTTTTTTACTGAGAAAGAAAATCAGGAAACAAAAACCTAACACCTAGAAAAGGCAACATTTACAGCAATTAATATTAATAAGTATTTTTTATCATATAAATATAAATATTTTTCCTTTAATATAATTTTTGTGCTTAGTGTAAGAAAATTTTCAATCATTATAAATTCATCACTTAATAGTTAATACTTTAGATACTAAGTGTGTGTTTGGGATAATTCAAAAATTTGATTATCGATTATTAGATAAAAAGTTTTTTGTTATAATCGATTATAATTGATTCATTTTATGTTTGGATCATTATTAAGTAAGCGATTTTACGTTAATCTAATTCGTTTGGATGATATAAAAAAGAATCGTTTTTATGTATTAAATTACTAAAATAGGTTAGAATGATTAAAAAAATTATTTGACCTGAGAGTATTTACATATCAAAATGTAAGAAATAATCTATAAAATAAAATCATAAAACGCATTATAAAAATCACTTTAAAAAGTTTTATTTTACATTGAATTTCTGTAGAAAATTTTAAAAATTTAATTTTACAAACATGATTAAACACTATTCAAACAGCTTTTTTCCCAAAAAAAACTGTTGAGAAGCCATTCCAAACATGCACTAAGTTCTTTTCAGAGTTTGTACCTGCGTTTTAAGTAAGCTTCATTTCTAGTAGAACTTCCAATCATTAGTTTTGTCATCAAGAACTATTATTAGTTTTCTTCATGCCTTCGCTTTTCTGTATTCTTATAAGTTATAACTAGACGTTTTCCCCCTTCATTCCTTTCATGCTGTATCAGCCCCTCGATTTGTGCTGCTCATTCAATCATGATTTTCATATTGTCCTACATCTGGGGGGGGGGGGGAGTATTTTTTTTCTGTGTTTGTGACAAAATCATGCAAATGCTGGACTGTTATTTCGTACTATGTTTTAAAAAGAAAGTATGTTTGACTCATTTTTAGAAAAAAGTTAAGTTTTAGTGTTTAGAAAGAAGTTAGATAAGTTCATTTCATGTAATATTGGTGTTCTCTATTGCATGTTCTGATTTCGTCAAATATTCTGCCTTTTTGCGTCTTGCGTTGTCTCAATTCTATGTTGTGTACAATCTTTATTAAACTATTTTCAGTGGCTAATAAATTAGTTTAGGAATCAAACGATTCTTTGAGATTACATTCGAAGGTCATTACGAACAAGTCAAAGAACAATTGTGAACAGGGTTTGATACTTTAATTAGAAAATGGAAGCTAAATAAGAGTTAATTAATTCCAAGGAATGGTGTACAATTTCATTCGTGTGATCCCTTTGACTTGTCTCTTGTATGAAATGTGGTACTTCAATATTACATCACTTCTGACTTTTGAAAATCAATTTGACAACGAAAATAAATTGAATATGAAAATTTGTTTTATATCCTTATTTTTCTTGCTAAAAGGTCCGGGTCTGGCTATATGAATATTTTTTCTATATAGGTTTCAAATTCATTCATTTAACTTATTTTAATCTCCTCTTGAATTGATTTTTCTTGTTTCCAAATTAGCTTAAAGATGCTTAATCAACCAATTTTTTTTTGGAATTTTTGTTATGAATCTATTTGATAATTAAACTGAGAGAATCATTTGTCAGGGTTGTGAAGGTGGGCGAAGCCCAACATCTGCATGGTGTTCTTGTAGGCACTACTGAAGAAGCTGTTGCACATTTCTTTGAAGTAGCAAGGAGCTTCGAGTTTGAAACACTTCTTCAAGATAAAGCTGCAGAAGACCCTAAACTTGTAATTTGAAGACAAATGCTGTTAGTGTTTGTGTTTTGTGGAAGAATGCCCGCTTAGTCTCTTCTGATTCATATGTAGTAGCTATGGGATGCTCAAAGGGATGAGGTTCTGTACATTGCTGTAAATGATGATACTAGATGAAGTTGTGATTTTACATTTTGCTGTGAATGAAACTGATTAATTAGAGGATTCCTTCCAAATTCAATTGTTTCATTTGTGGTCGTTCCCTATCTTTGCACTAATAATTTATTTTGTAGAACTAATTAGTTTTTAAGCTATTAGGGAGCCTTGGCTTGCCTCTTCAAATTGTGATCATATTTGTCTAATAACCTAATCTCTGCATTTGCAATCTATTTACCATGTGTTTCTGAAATCCGTGTCTAGTTTAGTTGACATATATCTAAAATCTAAATCACTATGGCTTAGTGAATATTATGATTCGTTCCTAAAGAAATTGGATGATAAACAAAATTAGTGAAAAAGTATAGGATAATTGTTATTCAAGGATGTGTCTAGGCACACAGGTGAAAATGTTTTTATCGGCCATATACATTGTTACAGCACCTGAACACTCAAGTTTCCTCTAGAGTGGTTAAGATATTGCTGAAAAGCCTCGTTTATAGTCTTGAGAGCCTTGTCATATGCTATAAACCCCATAAAAAAGAATTCATAACCATCCACTGTGACTAGCTGGATGTATTTTTCTGTGGGGTTCAATCTATTTGTGGAAGGACTGACCGTGCTCAACTGATCCAGCTGCACTACCACCTAGATGTCAGACATAAAAAATCAGTACTTGATCCAAGAAAAATGGTACCCCATAAATTTGAGATGCAGCTAAATCAGAAGTTCCAAAGGTTTGACCTATGATATCAAAATATAAAAATTAGGACTCATACTTGCTTAAACAGCTGTGAAATAGCTGAGCTTTCCCAACAAGAGAAGTGGTGTCTAGTTAATGTCTAGTGGCTTACAAAGAGAGTATGAGAAGTTTGTGAGTATCATTAATATTACTCATTTACTTAAAAAAATTATACATTACATACAGAAAAAAACTTTCAGCAAGGTGTATTAATTTCTCAGGATAAATTGTCCTGACATTCACTAACCATTTCAGTAGATACAGTCAGAAAGATCAAGCGCTGGTACATGTGTGTCTGTGAATCTGTGATGTTACTGATGCGTACTACTCCTAATACTTATTTAACATAAACTATTATCATAAAATGAATGTTGATAGTAGAAAGAGAACTGTAATTTTTTTATATTTTACTTATAATGAATGAAGCCAATACAATTTAAATCATTTTGTCTTATCCGGAACTTGTGTTAGACAACTCCCAAACTACTAAATGTTTACTTAGCAAAGGAAGAAAGATAGTACCTTATAGTACATGCTATGGTTTTGCAGGGAGAATGGATAATGAGACAGTGGATAGTCGCTGCAAAAGGCTAATCTTTTAGTTGATACATAAAGCGTTCCAATTACAGGTCCAGAGGATGTTGATATGTAGCAAGCATATGGCTTTAAGAGCTTCTCTCCAGGGAAAATCCCAAATGTCTGTTGAAATAACTTTTCAGGCCCTCCTAGTGTAAGCACCTTTGTTCCTTGAACAACTCTAGCCATTGCTGCATCAGCTAGATTAGAACTAATTCTTACTGCATACAGACAAAAAAAAAAAAACTAAATTTAGCACAATCTAGCTGGAAGAACTTTCACTGTCTGTGGGATTGGTAAGGAAGTTTTGGAATTCAACTTCCAAGACAAGACTGGTAATTTATCAAAGAAAAAGACATGCTTCTATCATAGGACAGAAGAATAAGGTTGAGAAAAACTCACAGTGATTCCAGAAATTGTCAGCCATGATCTCAGCTTGTCTAGTTGCTTCTTCAACCTTCCTGCTACAGCGGTTTAATGCATCATATGCCGTTTCCATTGGGTTTGGACCTGAAATCATAGCAAGAACAGCACTGAAACAAGAAGGAATTTGCTCACAGAACACAATCTCTTGGAAAAACACTCACGGTTGGTGGCTGTAGAGGAAGTGGAAACAGGGGTACTGTGAACATAAGGGTTGTTGCTGCTGTCATAGTTGGACGTGCCAGTGCTACTTGCTCTAACAGGGATCTCTCTGTGATCATTCATTCTCTTGTTGAGAGGTAGAGAACCAAGAGATCTTGACACTAATGGAATCTTAAGTAGAAGAGAGAGATAAGAGAGGGACAAGATGGAATAGTAAGAATGGAAATATGTTGTAAGGCACAAGACAAATTTGTAGGTTCAATCTACTTCTGTGAATGAAAATAGCGTCTCACCTTTTGAGTTTTAATTGAATACCTTATAACATATTACATATGAGGCATGATAGTTTATATTTTTTATTAGAAGATTATATCGAAATGAATTTAGAAGTTGTAATGTAGAGGGTGAGCAACATATAAAGTTGTGTATTCTTTTTTTTTTTTAGAGAATCAAGTTCAAAACTTGATGTTTACGTTATATGAAAATGGCTTCCTATGCTGGTTAACAGTGTGTGAGAGATTTATATTTCAATTCGGCTAAATCAAAGTCTTCTGATTGACAACTTTGACAACATGAGTGTTGAAATATGTGTGTGAAAGGTTACAAAGTCACAAGCATAATATGAGTGGTTCCTTGTTTAGGAACTGGGAATCTATGTAAAGTAATGGTGGAAATGATGGTGATGGAATGGGTTCATGATAAAGGAACATAACGCCGAAAGAGAGATGCTGCCAAAGCTGTAGAATATGATGCTAAAAACAAAGTCTGAAAACAGGTTGATGAAATATGTTCTTCACGATAGAGCATTTGTTTTGGAAAAGTAACATAGTGGATTTCTTTCAGACATACTGTCAAGAATTTTGAAGGCATTTTTTCACAAAAATAATGGGCCAATTTTTATTAGCGCAATTAACTTTACTTATTATTTGAGTCATATATGAACTTTGGAAAATACTTTACTTAACATCACTTCTAATAAAAAAATTTATATACAATTGTTTGAAGCAAAATATATGAACTTTACATTAATTCATAATCCACATATTTGGTATTTTTTTATCTATTGTTTTGTACGTAAAGAGACCGTAATACCCTTGGTTAGATAGCGGAGCAGGCTAGATAAAGTGACTCTCTGGAAATCGAAATTTGCATCAAATAATTATTATAGAATTAGGATTCTCAAGCTTAAAATGTTCACTTTAGGTTGATTGCATGTGGAGCTTTCCTTAAAATTCTCTGAATTTTCTTTTTGAAGGACTTGTGATGATTTGATTTGTTGTTGTATTGCGACATTGTCCCTTCCTCCCTCTCTCTGGCTGTCTCTATCTCCTGTTGATCACTTTAGTTAGTGGGGGTGCTTCTCTTTTTTTTTTTTAAGTAAAATGTTATTTGTATACTTTTTTCTTACATCAAATTTTTTTTATTGGTTACATCTTAAATCAAAATGTTATCCCTTCTATTTTTGGAAAAGAAAAATAAAGAGAATAAGGATTGAGAAATGTGTTTTTTTTTCTTTTGTTGTTTACCAAAAAGAAAAGTGTAAAGTTTTAGATTGAAAAAAAAAAGTGTGCAAATATCAATGTAATTTTCGAATTACACAGTTGCTCATAGGGCTTTCATGCTGATAAATAACTGTCTTATACGTACACCTTTAGGGTTTCTACTTGGTGTCTTGGTGATGGGCATTAGTTTGATCCATTTTTTCAATCCGTTACATGTCATAAATTTGCACTTGTATAGCATAAATTAATACTAATTGATTTATCATAGTATATTGCAATAAAATGATGAGAGAAACAAAAGGTTCAAATTTAAGTTCTTCGCTTAAAAAAAAAAAGCGTCCAGGGGAATCTAAAGGTCTGCCAATGTACATTAAAATGGAGAAGAGATCAACAGCCATAAGATAATTAGAATAGTTTAGTTTAATGAAAAAATGATGATTTCTAAAAGCAATAAAAGTGTTATAACATTAGTATGAGAAAATACCCGGATCAAAATACATTATTATATATTAAAATGAAGAAAGTGTGCCTTATGAGTTGTCAATTAACACCCAAGTCAATCCTTTTAGGTATGTGGGATCTCTCTTTCCCCATGTGTAGTCGGAAGAAATTTATTGAACAAATATTTAGTACATTTTCGTTTTTGGGTTGGGTAAATTTTATTATGAGAATGGAAGGTAATTATATTATAAGTAGGAGAATTTATGGTTCAAGTTGAACCAGATTTAATTTGACTCGACAAATTTTTTTTGATCAAATCAATTTTGTTTTTAACCTAAACCTAAGCAAACTTAGTTATGTTTAGTTTTGTGATTAACTGCGTCAAATTTGACCCAGAATAGGACCAACTCGAAGCTTAACAAAATCTATATAATAATGCTAATAAATGTATGATATGTTGTATTATACTCGTTATATTTGAAGGGCCACACTATATGTTAATAGCCATGATTATTAAAATTTCACTTATTTCTCCGAAAGTTAATTTAGAGAAATTTCACATATCTGCAATAGATTGAGAGAGTAATTTGGGTGGCTATCAGGATTTTGAAGGGAACTGTTGTCGCATATGCCATTCTTGTGGCAGGGATGGAAAGTAGTTGAGGAACCAAGAAGAAGAGGCTTCCGACCAAGTCACAACGGTTAAGAGAGAAGGACAACAATGAATAACCAAATTTATTTGAATTAAAAATTAAAAGGGTATTTTAATCATTTCAGCTAGCTTGGTTTCATTTAAAATCACATGTGCTGCACAATAGTACTTGTTAGATTCTAACATAAAATTAATTGACATTAAGTGTAGTGACCCAATAGATATATAAACTGTACCTGAAAGATTGAGACAGATAATGTGAGACTCTTAACACCCCTCTCCAAATATGTTTAGACGAAA
Organism: Ormosia semicastrata; assembly: GCA_029884595.1. Lineage (NCBI taxonomy): Eukaryota > Viridiplantae > Streptophyta > Magnoliopsida > Fabales > Fabaceae > Ormosia > Ormosia semicastrata. Next base: position 3,376,659 of record JAQQTO010000051.1, on the reverse strand, counting down.
CATGTGAGCCTAACAGAATAGGCGATAACAGAGATAAGATCTTAACTCTGATACTATGTTAGATTCTAACCTATAACTAATTTGTATTAAGTGAAGTGACCTAACAGATATATAAATCGCACTCGAAAGATTGAGACAGATAATGTAAAACTCTTAACAGTACTTATATCTCTTCTTTTAATAGCAGATTATGTACAGGGATACTCAGTAATATCAAATTCTATAATTCAAGAGAAGACATTATAGGTATATAATCAAGGGAAGTATCGTGTGTAATTTTCTCAAATCTCAGGAGTAGCGAGTGTAATTTACCCAAAGTAATATTTAATTTACGTTTTGTATCAAATAGTAATTCTACTATTCTACTAAATGGAGTTATGCTCAAAAAGCATGTAAAATCATTCATATACATCTCGTCTTAAATACTTCAAGAGATATAGGCATTTATATACCCAAGGATGGGTTGGATGATCCAAGGCGTAGTCTAATCCTGACCCAAAAAACAAAGCAAGCTAAAGTCATTCGGCCTGGTCTAGACCCAAATTTCTATTGAAATCGGGTTTAACCAAGCCCGAAATAGATTGAGCCATGTCGTGTTGGCAGGTCAAGGTAGATATTGTACACCCCTAATCCTACGTCATAGTATGTCTTCTATAACGAGAGCTTATGGTATGACAAGCCTATTCAATGAGAGCTTATAATGATATTTAGGGATTGCCTATCAAAGGACAATATTGCTCGTAACTATAATGAATTGAACTTAAGCCTTACAAATGAAGTGTTTCAATCTTTACTAACTGAATTAACCCCAGTGAAGAAAAATAGATATAGTACCTGAACATTGCATTTGTATTTTTTTTTTACATAAAAATAAAATTTAATAACTCTACTCTTAATTTGTCTCTTATCAGTACCATGTTTTTTTTTTATCTTTCACCAAATATTTTTACAAGCATTTTGAATTTTGGTATTCTTTCTAAGAATACAACTTGATTATCACTATACTCAACCCTTATTAGTTGTTTTTCTTTCTTTTAACTCTCTATAATAACACTCATGTCTCTCACTAATTGTAAGACATTATACCCATGCTAGATTTAAAAAATATATATATCTGTGTAGTTATATTAACAGATTTATTTATGTTAGAATGAAACTTCATAACCCATTAAATTAATCAAGGATAAATTACATTAGAGGGTTTATTATGTTTGTTCTTGTAAAGGACTATAAGTTAGTTATGTCTGTAAAGTTGTAAAGCATAAAGCCTTGTTGTAGTTAGTTATGATACAGTTACAGTTAATTGTGCTAGTAAAAGTCAGTTACAATAATATTAGTAGAAGTTAGTTATAATAATATGCATTATATAAGTCTATGTATTGTGACAGAGCAAGTTAATCAATCACATTCATTCATTCTTTTTCAATTCTGATTTCTCTCTCTCGTCTTTCTTGTTCTTTATCTCTGTATCAGCCTGATACCTTTCATGGTATCAGAGCTTGATCAATCAATGGAGAACCAAGAAAATGCACCACCACCACCAATCTCTTCACCACAATTCATTCCTTACATATTCTCAAACCCAATACCTCTGAAACTTGATCAAACCAATTATTTGCCATGGAAGCAGCAAGCTCTAGCTACAATCAAGGGATTCAAGTTATAGAAGTTCTTGGACAAAAGTCAAATTCCTAAGAAGTATGAGTCTGAAGTTGATGCAGTGATTGGGAATATCAGTGTTGAGGATGAAAATTGGGAACAACAGGACTAATTAATTATGTCATGGTTACTTGCTTCAATGTCAGAATCACTCACTACAAGAATGGTAGGTTGTAATTTTTGTTATCAAATTTGGGAAAAGGTTGAGGTTTTCTTTGCTCTCAAACGAGAGCAAACATCAAGCAGCTGAAAACCCAGCTGAGAAGTATCAAGAAAACCACAGAGATCAACTCTTATCATTTTACAAATCAAAAAGATTATTGATTGCTTAGCAGTAGTAGGATATCCTGTGAGTACAACTGATCACATTAAAGTTGTGTTAGATGGTTTACCAGAAGAGTATGATCCTTTCATTATTGCAATGACGTTTAGGACAGATCCCTATTCAGTTGAAGAAATTGAAGCATTACTCATGGCTTAAGAAGAGAGGTTGGAAAAGCATAGAAAAGTTGATTCAGGAATGTTAAAAGCAAATATTGCTCAATCACAGGGTCAACGGTCAAGAAGATTCAATGGTAATGGAGGACACAATTTTAGAGGGTTTAGAGAGAGAGGGTTCTCTAATTTCAGAGGGAGAGGTAGATTTGCTCGAGGTTGAAGGTTCAACTCTGGGTTTAATCTTGGAAATAAGTCACAGTGTCAACTTTATGGGAAATATGGTCATCTAGCTTGGGAGTGTCGCCAAAGATTCAATCAGAATATTCAAAATCCTTTTACATTTCAAACATCTCAGCAGTCTCAGCCTCAAGCTTTCTTATCAAGTTCAACATATAAGGGTTCTGATAAAGTTCAAATTGGTAATGGTTCAGGTATGTGTATTCAGCACATTGGGCATTCACTCCTACACTCCAACTCTTCTCAATCCTCCGTTGTTCTCAATAAATTGTTACATGTTTCTACTATAACAAAAAATTTGTTAAATATGTCTCAATTTGCTAGAGACAATCAAGTTTACTTTGAATTTCATCTTGATACACGTTTTGTCAAATCTCAAGGAGGTCCTTCTCCAAGGAACAATTAGAGATGGACTTTATGCTTTTGATAATGTAACTGTTGGACATTCCTCACCAAAATCTGTCAATTCTATTGTATTTCCTATTAATTTTGATGCTACTTCTCAAAACCATGCTAATTTAGTTTCTGTTTCAAATTTTCTGCTATGACATTCTAGATTAGGGCATCCATCTAGCAAAATTGTATATAGGGTACTCAGATCTTATAACATACCTACTGAAATGAATAAAACTCCTAGTGTTTTGTGAATCTTGTTGTTTGGGCAAAGCTCACTAATTACCTTTTTCTGCATCTGATAGTGTTTATACCAATCCACTTGATTTAGTTTACTCTGATATATGGGGTCCAGCTCCTATTGATGCCACTGGTGGAGCACACATTATTACATCATTTTTATAGATGCTCATGCACGGTATAGTTGGTTATATTTACTAAATCATATGTCTCAAGCTTTTAGCACTTTTCTGCAATTTAAAGCCTTAGTTGAGCTTCAATTAGGAATAAAGTTTAAAGCTAATCAAATAGACAATGCAAAAGAGTATCTCACATTTACCAAATACCTCAATACAAATGGCATTATCCATAGGTTGTCTTGTCCTTATACTTGAGCAAAATGGGTGTTCAGAGAGAAAACGTAGACATGTGACTGAAACTGTCCTAGCTCTCTTGGCAAATGTCTCTATTCCTTTAAAATTTTGGGGTGAGTCATTTACCACTACAACTCATTTGATAAATCTATTTCCTAATTTTGTTCTCCACAATTCCTTTCTACTTGAAACCTTATTTCACAAGAAACCTAGCTATCACTTCCTAAAAATCTTTGGTTGTACTTGTTATCCCTTACTAAGACCATATCTTCATCACAAACTCAATTACAGATTAGAACAATGCATTTTTCTAGGATATTATTTTCAGCACAAAGGGTACAAATGCCTAGGACAAAATGGTAAGGTTTATATTTCCAGACATGTGATATTTGATGAAAATATTTTTCTATATAAAAAGCCAGATTCTACTTCTTTATCAATTGCATTTGTCATTGAACCTGCTTGTACTACAGTACCTTCTATTCCACTTGTTCCTGTTTCACATACACAGATTGCCTATAATGTTGTTACACGTATCTTTTCTACTACTACTACTACTACTAATCATGACAAAACACTCTCTCCTTTAACCACACCAGGCTTACAAATTGCATTACCATTAGTTTCTCCATCAGAGGTACATGCTCCTTCACGTATTCTGATGAATCGTCAACATGTCCTATTTTTAAGGTTCAATTCTTTAGTTTTTTATTTTATTTTTATTTATTTTTAATAAATTTTATTTGTTAGTTTTGTTATATTTTTAGTATTATTTAATTATGTTTTTATTAAGCATTTTATGTGTTTTTATCAAGTAATTATATGGGGAGAAGATTGAATGTGCAAAGGACCAAAAAAAAGAAGAGTTTTACAACAGTGACCAGCGCTTAAGCACTAGTGTTGGGGCGCTTGAGCGCCCAGAACGTATGCAGTAACAGTGATGAAGTGTTTCAGCGCTTGAGCGCTGAGAGGGAGTGCCTGAGCGCGCAGGAGGTTGCAGCGCGCATATAGACTTAAGTGTCTGAGCGCTCAGAACTGAGCGCCTAGGCGCTAGTGGTGTAACAGCACACATAATTTTTATTAAATAGGAAAAGTCACGCCACAGACAACACATTGAGCACATTACACAAAAAATCCTTAATCCTAAGAGAGTTGTTTTATGGCAGCAGACCTTGGAGGAAGGCTTGAAGGAGGAATTGATTCTTGAAGGCTTAGAGATCATAATCTCCATAAAAGGGGTTTTGATTTCTCTTTCTTTTTAGTTTCCCTTTTTCTTTGGGTTTTTTTTTCATGGGTTTGTATTCTGATATGAGTTTATTTTTATTGAACATGAGTAGTTAAACCCATAGCTAGGGTTATAGGAGATTTTGTTTTCCTTATTATTTGGATTTGATTTCTAATTTGATTATGGTAATTTCTTTTTGGGTTTATCATATTGCTTGTATTCTTGTCAGAATTTGATCACTTTTGGCATGTGTTAATTCATTGTTTGACCGATGACCATCCGCATTCAATGAGTGGATCTATATGGTAAGCCTAAGATTAGATTGATGAATGACCAAACATTGATTTATCCTACCAATGGAATTGACGGTATGTTAGTTCATCTCTTGAATTGAAACTTAATGCATTCTTGATTAATTCAACTAAATGACCAAATAGGTGAATTAAATTAGGAATAGAATTTTGTTTCATCCATGACCATTGGGATTCAATAACAAATAAGAGAATATTGGCAAAAGAATTACCTACATCATAATTGAAAGAAAATATGAATAATTGGATTCAAGTGAACCTTGCGCCCTAGTCTCTTTCTCATTGATTATCTTTTCTTTGTTTAATTGTTCATTACTTTTCTTTAATTGCTAATTTTGATTTTAATTTGAATTTCTTCATACACTTTCGATTGTCTGAATACCAAAGAGTTTTACGAATCTAGTAATTATCCTTTATTCCTCGTAAGATCGATAATTGGGACTCAAGTCCTATATTACTTGGCGATAGAATGCACTTGCTCTTAGTGTATTTTACGTGTACCATATTCAACAGTCTACTATCAACACTAATGTACATCCTATGGTCACTAGAGCCAAATATGGCATCTACAAGCCTAAAGTGTAGTCATTTGTAGTTGAACCTACCACAGTCAAACAAGCATTAGCAATTCTTGAATAGCATCAAACCATGAAAGATGAGTATGCTGCTCTTATGAAAAACAACACCTGGTCTCTTGTCTCTTTGCCTTCGGACAGGTCTGCCATAGGTTGTAAATGGGTTTTCAGGGTCAAATACAAACCTGATGCCTCTATTCTAAAGTACAAAGCAAGGCTAGTGGCCAAGGATTTTCACCAACAAGCAGACTTTGATTTTCAAGAGACTTTCAGTCCTATTGTGAAGCCTAATACTGTAAGAGTCATTCTTACAGTTGCACTTTTCAGGCAGTGGCCAATTCATCAATTGAATTTCAATAATGCCTTTCTTAATGGAGATCTCTAAGAGTAGGTCTTTATGTCTCAACCTAAAGGCTTTGTTATTAAAGGCTCTCATTTGGTATGCAAGTTAAATAAGACATTATATGGCTTAAAATAGACCCCCAGAACCTAGTTTGAAAAACTCAGTGACACTCTTCATTAATTGGGCTTCCATACTACAAAATGTGATTCTTCTTTATTTATCAGAATCATTACCAACTGCACAATATGCATTTTAGTATATGTGGATGACATACTAATTACAGGAAGCTATCCACAAGCTATATCTCAGTTAATCTCTGAATTAAATACTTCCTTTCCCTTGAAATATCTTGGTCAGATACACTATTTCCTTAGGATAAAAGCTAAGAAAATAACAACTGGTGGACTGTATCTCACTCAATCCAAATATGTTGCAGACCTTTTAGTTAAAGCTAATATGGATAAGTGCAAGTCTCTTCCTACTCCAATGACTGCTATTTTGAAGCTACCTAGTCATGGTGTCGATGAGTTTGAGGATCCAACACTTTACAGGTTAGTTGTTGGAGCATTACAATATGCTACCATCACAAGACCTGATATTGCTTATTCTATCAACAAAGTCTACCAATTCATGCACAGGCCTCTGCTTAGTCACTGGAAAGCAGTCAAACGAATTTTAAGATACCTCCAAGGCACTCTAACTCATGGCTTAAGTCTAAGGAGCTCTCAGCAAATGCAGTTGATAACATTCTGTGATGCAGACTGGCGGTCAGATCCAGATGACAAGAGGTCAACCTCTGGATACTGTGTATTTCTTGGCTCCAATATAGTGTCTTGGTTATATAAGAAAGAGAAAGTGGTGTCTAGATCAAGTACAGAAGTCGAGTATCGCAATCTTGCAGCAGTCATAGTTGAACTCACATGGTTACAGTCGTTGCTCAATGAACTTCAAGTTCCAATTTCCTCCACTCTTAGAGTTTACAGTGATAATCTTAGTGCAGTCATGCTAGCTGCCAATCCTATCCCCCATAATCGAACTAAACGCTTTGAGTTAGATCTTCACTTTATAAGGGAGAAAGTTGTAGCAAACCTTGTTCAAGTTCAACACATTCCCTCTACTGAGCAATTAGCAAATATTCTGATGAAAGTCATTTCTAGTAGTCAATTTCATCATTTGAAAAACAAACTCAGAGTTGAAAATGTTTCACACTCTTAGTTTGAAGGGGCATGTAATGGACTATAAGTTAGTTATGCCTGTAAAGCTATAAAGCATAAAGCCTTATTGTAGTTAGTTATAATGCAGTTAGAGTTAGTTGTGTTAGTAAAAGTCAGTTACAATAATATCTGTAGAAGTTAGTTACAATATTATGCAACAGATAAGTCTATGTATTGTGACAGAGCAAGTTAATCAATCACATTCATTCATTCTCTCTCAATTCTGATTTCTCTCTTTCGTCTTTCTTATTCTTTATCTTTGTATCAGTCAGATACCTTTCAGTTCCTAATGGGGCTAGCCCAACCCTTTTGATCTCTAAGTGTTCATTGTTGCTTATATCTAGAACTCGTATATTACACTACAAGAAAATTAGAAATTTGTGGCGGATTTTTTGCGGCGGATTCGCATCCTTCGCAATTGCGAAAGGCGTTGCGGTGGATTATCATCCGTCTCAATTAGCGGTGGATTTTGTGATGGATATATTTGAGGCGGATTTTTGCGACGGATTCGCCCCCGCAAAAATTTTCTGGCGTAAAATTACACCGTAAAATGTCAGAGTCGTCGTAAAAAAAAATTTTGCGTAAATATCCGTACGTAAACTTAATAAAATTTTTTAAAAAAATTTGCGGTGGATTTATCCACCGCAAATATCCGCCGCAACTTATAAAATAATAAATTGTGACGGATGAATTCTGCCGCCAAATTGATAAATTAATAAAATAAATCGTAAAAATTTTTAAATATTTTACGGCAGATTATTCCGTCGCAAAAAAAATTCAATTTTAACAAATTTTGCAGCGGAAAAATCCTTTGCAAAAGATATTACGTAAAAAATAAGTAAAAAATGTATAAAAAATATTTGCAAGTGGAAAAAATCACCGCAAAAAAAAAGTCATTATTTAAAATAAATTTTGCGGTGGATTTTTCCGCTGCAAAATATTAAACTAATTAAAAAATGGTTATAATACTTTGCGGCGTATAAATACGCCACAAAATTTTGACGCAATTTAAAAATAAATTTGTGGCGACAAATCCGCAAAAAAATCTGCCAAAAAAACTAGATCTACCTCCTCTGTTCTCTCTTCCATTTTCATTTTTCCGAATCTATCTCTATGATTCTTCTTCCTTCAGCTCCTCCTCTCCCTCAACCGTCCGGTGACCTCCATTGCTCGCCGCCACCGACCACCGATCCGTGACCCACGTGAGCCACCGCAACCGGCGACCCGCGACCCGCGCCTCACCGCCAAGCCGCGACCAGTACCGCGCCGAGACCGGCACCCGCGCCTCGACCCCGCGTCCGGCGTCCGGCGCCCGCTGCACCTGCGTGCGGCGCCCGTAGCCCCACGTCCGGCCACCACTGCTCCACGCCTCCACCAGTCCGCCCACCTACCAAGTAGGTACCCCACTGTTAATTGCTTGCTCTGTTCATTGGTTTAATGTTTGAACCAATGATTTGTTTGCTGAGAAGATGAATGATTTGTAGATTATGACTTGAAGATTTACAATTTGATCACATGGTTAGGACTCGAATTTCAAAATATATCTCTCGTACTCAATTTGAATTTCATTATTGCAATATACTTGTAATTCGCCTGCATATTATTATCTTTGTAATATATTTGATGCATGTGATAAATCGTAATAGTGAGCGAAGCCTTAGTTTCCGTTTGAGATTCAATATTAGTGAGCACGCGTACTTTTGAAGGAAGTGCTCATTGTATTGAATCTTGAATTGTCCAATTTGGACAGCTTTAGGAAGAAACTTTTACTTCACTTGATTATAGTTACTCATTAAATTTCATACCATATACTTAATGAAATTTTATTGTGCAACATTTCCTTTTGTTCTCTGGGTACACACTTGATCGTGGTAGATGTCACCACTTTCTAGTCGTGTACTTGGAGACCAATGGGAAATGTCAAAAATTTTGTCAAGTATATGATGTATGATTTTTAAGAGTATTATCAATCAAGTCTTTGTAGAAGGTTTCTTCTTGAATGGATAGGTCATACCATGTCAAGAGATTTTAAGATTTTGGAGATAATAGTTGTTTGGATTGAAATATTTATACAAATATAATTTTAAAATGTATTAATTATGCAACATATGTTATACATTTTATATTTTTGTATTTTGATTTAAGTGTAAAATTATAATTGCATAAAATGGTAGTTCCAAAAAATCGTAGATGGATGTATAATAGGACTCATTCGGGTCGTAGAGGACTTACACAAGATTTTGTACGTGGAGTTGAAGAGTTTGTGAATTATGCATGTCGATCTTCTCATTACTTAAGTGAAGGAACAATTCGGTGTCCATGTTTGATGTGTTTTAGTGGGAAATTGTTGAAACCTTAGTGAAAGTTCATTTGTATAAAAAGGATTCAAACCTAGGTATTGGTATTGGACAGATCATGGAGAGGAAGAGCTGATCCAATTAGTGTAGATATAAACTTTGATGTAAACACTTGCTAGTAGTCCTATATTAGAGGAGGAAGATGTGGTTGATAGATATCAAAATATGGTTTGTGATGCGGCCGGAAATGCAATTTGGGGATTTTAGGAGTCGTTTTCAACAGAGTGTTGAGGAGCCTCCACATCCGAGGCCGAAGAGTTTTATGATCTATTAAATGCTTCAAGTCAACCATTATGGCTGGTTGCGAAACTCATTCTGAGTTATCCTTGCGCTTCGAATGTTAAGCCTCAAATCGATTATAATGTAACGCATGCGTGCTTTGATTCATTTATGGAGATATTAAGAGAGGTTGCTCCTCCAGATCACGAATTCCTCTGAATTACTATAGAACAAAAAAAATGGTTTCTAAACTCGGGCTTGCTTCAAGAAAAATAGATTGTTGTGTAAATGGTTGTATGTTATACTATGACAATGCCGACAATGTAGGTTTTGTGGTCTTGAAAGATACGAACTTCGTAAAACCAGGAATGGAAATAACAATGAAATTCCTATGAAAAGAATGCATTATTTACCTCTTATTCCTAGGCTCAAGAGATTGTATTCCTCTATGAGCTCATCCGCACACATGGGATGGCATGCTTTGAAAATAATAGGAAGTTGGGGAGATGTCTCACCCATCCGATGGTGAAGCATGGAAGCATTTTAATAGACATATCCCGAATTTGCAATTGATCCTAGAAATGTTAGGCTTGGTTTGTGTCTTTGATGGTTTCACTCCATACAATCAATCTCGCTTCTCCTTATTCTTGTTGGCCCGTGATAGTCACTCCATATAATCTGCCTCCGTAAATGTGTATGATCGCCCCATACATGTTCCTAACATGCATTATTCCCTACTTCCTAACAATCCCAAGAGCAAGATTGATGTTTATTTACAACCATTAATTGATGAACTAAAAATTTTATGGGCGGGTGTTTTAACTTATGATGTGTCAAGCAAACAAAATTTTATGATGAGGGCGGCATTGATGTGGACAATAAATGACTTTCCAAAGATATGAAATGTTGTCTGGATGGATGACTCATGCGGTAAATTAGCATGTCCATATTGCATGGATCAAACAAAGGCATTCACTTTGAAACATGGGGGAAAAATTGTGGTTTGACTCGTCATCGTCAATTCTTGCATGTTGATCACATGTTTAGAAGAAACAAAAATGCATTTAAGAAGAAAACTGTGATGACCGATTTGCCTCCACCAAGATTATCTGGACATGAATTAAGTGAGATTGTTAGTGTCTTTAGTAAAATAACCGAAATGCGAAGTCGTGCAAACACCATGGGTATGGTGTTTATCATAATTGGACTAAGCGAGCATATTTTGGGAGTTACCATATTGGAAGGATAATTTAATTAGGCATAATTTAGATGTCATGCATATTGAGAAAAATGTCTTTGATAACATATTCAACACTCATATGGATGTTAAGGGCAAAACAAAGGATAATATCAAGGCAAGAATGGACTTAAAAGAATATTGTCAACGACGAATTGAGCTTATTGATTTTCCAAATGGTAAGATCATGAAACCAAAGGCTAATTATACTTTTACAAAAGAGCAAAAGAAAATTGTTTGTGAATGGGTGCAACATTTAAAAATGCCAGATGGTTATGCTTCAAACTTAGCCGATGTGTGGGACATGAATCAATTACGATTGTCTGGGATGAAGAGTCATGATTGTCACGTGTTTATGGAGAGTTTGCTTCCAATTGCTTTTTTTTTTGTTGCCGATCAAATTTGGAAGCCATTGACCGAATTGAGTCAATTTTTTAGAGACTTGTGCTCAACGACTTTGACTTTAAAAGGACATGCTTCAAATGGAAATGTAACATTCCTGATTTTGTGTAAATTGGAAAGGATATTTCCACCGGGTTTCTTTGATTCCATGGAACATTTACCACTCCATTTACCTTATGAAGCAAGAGTAGGTGGGCCAGTTCAATACAGATGGATGTATCCATTCGAGAGGTACTTAAACAAGATAAAGAAAACGGTTAAGAACAAAGCTCGGGTTGAAGGTTCTATTTGTGAAGCTTATTTAATTCAAGAGATATCTCATTTCTGCTCATTTTACTTTGAGCCTCATGTTAAGTCAATGAGAACTAGAGTTGGACGAAATGATGATACAGATGAAAATATGTCAATGGAATCGACTTTGTCAATTTTTAATCAACCTGGCCGAGGTTATGGAACATCAAAAATACAATGGCTAAATGATGCTGAGATGAAATCTGCGACATTGCACATCTTGCTAAATTGTGAAGAAGTTGAACCATACCTCAAGTAAGTGGTACTAATAAGTTAAGTTTAAATTTCAAATGTATTGCTAACTAACAATCAAATCATAAACTTTTAATTTTTCAGTGTTTTTTTAGAACATTTCAACATTCCTAAGGAACATTCAAATGAAAGAATAAATGCAGATTTTATAGAGTGGTTCAAAAGTTATGTAAGTATTTAAACATTACTAAATTGTTGATCCCAATCATTATATATGATTTAGATCATTAACATTAACAATATTTTTTTCTAGGTTCACAATCCACAAAATATGGTGAATAATTCTTACTTGCATGATTTGGCATGGGGGCCTAGTAGATGTGTGACATCTTGGCCAATATATTTTGTCAATGGATATAAATTTCACACGATGCTTGGTCGATGGGAAGAAAACAATCAATAAGTATGCGTCTGTGTTAAAGGCTCAACTAATGGTGAAAATGAAAATGATTATTATGGAATACTAAAAGATGTGGTTGAGTTAGAATATCCTGGGAACCAAAAAAAAAAAGTTGTTCTTTTTAAATGTGAATGGTTTGATCCTATGATTAATAGAGGTACAAGAGTTCACAAAGATTATAAGATTATCGAGGTTCGACACACTAGAAGATACGAGAGGTTTGATCCTTTTATCCTTGCTTCTCTGCGAGACAAGTGTATTACGTTCCTTTCCCTGGAAAGAAAAAGGATAAAGTCCAATGGTGGGTGGTAATAAAGACTAAGGCAAGAGGTCGAGTTGAAATTGAAAGTGCTCAAGAAATTGCATTTCAAGATGATACTATGACTCGTGGGATCCAATTGTTGATGTGGATCTCATTGGCCATTTGCAAGACACTAATGTAGTTTTTGATATAGTTCAAGATGTTGGTTCTAGTAGACAGGATGAAAATGATGAAGATGAGCAAAGTTTTAATGATGACGATGATGAAACATCTTCCAATCATGAATATGAAACAAATAGTGATGAGGACAATGTTTCCTCATAACTCGTGAGTATAATATCCTCTTTAATATGTTATGTTTGTAAATAGTTACAGAGGTAGTTTAATACTTGCTTAATATGCTTATTTATTTTTGTGACAATCTGAGTCAGTTTAGGCATTTTGTTGTAAGCCAAAAAGGTGAAAAGTAGCTTAAAATGACCCAGATATTAGCTTAAATGGCTTAGCTAATGGAAATAAATGTCGATAGTTCGTTTCTAAGTCACAAATGTCTATTCTGTGATGTGGTTAAAGTTTGGGGATAATCGAAGTACGTTTAGTATTTTTGGACATACTGGTTGTGTGTATTAATACTAGATTGACTAGTCACAGATATGAAAAACTATGTTATTGGAGAAAGGACTTTTTCAATGAATCTTAATATTTATTTTAAAGTTGTTGGAACTTGAAAATCTTGTTTTAGCTAAAATTGAGTATTTTTAGCAGATCGAAAAATATTAGTATTGTAACTAAAGGCTTTAGACTAGCTACGATTGGATTTTTCTTTCAATATATTGTTACTTTTCCTTGTTTCTCATTGTTTCAACACGGCTGAAAACAACAGCAAAAGGGAAAGGAGAGTAAAAGATAAAACAAGAGAAAGAACAGGAAAGGGAGAAAAGGAGATCAAAGGGAAAAGACAAGTTTGAGGATTTGTGATCATCTTCATCATCACATTAATCTGTGCTACTTAAGGTAGGGGTTTTTGGACTTAATTTCCATCTTTCTACTCATTTTCCATACATAGGTTATTTGAAACCTAATATGTCAAATTGAGTTCGGATGTATTTTAAGTGTTTTTCTTGTTTGAATGAGCTTAAAATGATGTTTAGGACTTGTTCATGCTAAGATTTGGGATTAGAAACCGAAAATATTCATTTTGGACCTAAATTACTCAAAGAAGTGATTTTAGGGGTTTGGATGAGTGATTTGTGTTTTAATCTATTTTTGGTGAAATCAATTGGTGTTTTAAGTTATCCTCATGATTGTGAACTTGTTTGGGACTTGAAATTACCTAGAAATTGGTTTGAAGTGGCCAAAATCCAATATTTTGGCCATTGGAACAAGAGCCATTCTCGCAAAATTTTGCGAATCTGGTTCTCATCACGGGGGGCCGCGGCGCTCGAATCGGGGGCGGCGCTCAACGCGGGCCGAGGCGCTCGGTAATGGGGCCGAGGCGCTCGTCGATGACAAAGACCAGAGAAAATCCAGGGAGCGCAGCAGGTCGCGCGCACAGTTTGGGGGGGCCGCGGCTCGAGTTCTGGAACACCAAAAGTATTATTTTTGATATTTTGGGATGTCTTAAGTGATGGGATCACTTATATATGCTTTCCTACTTGTGAAGGGACACAAATGAGGGTAATTCTTGGAACGAATAACCATTTGCCATATTTGTTTGAAAGTGAGAAGACTTTAGGCAAAACCTTGAGTTTGAAAGCCTTATAAGTATATATCTAAGACCTTACACAACATGAGGTTGTCTTGGCAATCACTTGTGAAGTGATGATGTGAATATATCTAAGACCTTGCACAACATGTGGTTGTCTTGGCAATCACTTATGAAGTGATGATGTGAATATATCTAAGACCTTGCACAACATGAGGTTGTCGTGGCAATCACTTGTGAAGTGATGATGTGAATATATCTAAGACCTTGCACAACATGAGGTTGTCTTAGAAATCACTTGTGAAGTGATGATGTAAGGATCTTGGTATGGGCAATCTAGTAACATAATTTCTTGCTACTTTATTGGATAAGTTGGGGTCAAGAATTATGATATGCTAGTATTTGAATTTGTGGCTTGGATATTCAATTTCAAACTTGATATTTATTTTATTTTCCTATGTATTGTGACCTTAGATAGATGGTGTGCACAACCATATGACCCGAGAATGAGGTGTTGGATCCGAATTCTCCTTGCATGTTTGCTAGTATGGTCAGGGTTACCAGGTGTATGGGGTTGGTAGTAGTACTCTTACCTTTGTGAGGGGAACAAGTCCACACATCACCAAGTAGTGTATGGGTTTTTATGCCTATTCTACTTAGTATATACAAGGAACGTGGATCCTGGGAAATAAATAAATATCTTGTGTTTTCAAACTTTAAGTCCTGCATTGGCATTGCATATCCATAATACGTGGACTTTGTTTGAGCATAACCATACATCATATCATAAAGCATTGCACTTATGGCCACTGTATGGGCAGTTGCCTTATTTGTTTGATGGTTGTCTGTTGATGATATCTTACGATTGTATGGGCGGTTGTTTGATATCATTGATTATTCGATATTAGCGTGAGATAGAATTATAATGTGCCTTATGAATGTACTTGAGCAGGAGTTCAATTTTCTATTGCAAGCTTTAATTGTAGGTGTACAGTTGATTTATTTATTGTAAATGACTAACTGCTGGTTTTGGTATGCTTATACTGAGAAATTATGATTTCTCACCCCGTTGTGTTCCATGTAATTCCAGGTGAAGCCTTTAAAAAGGGTAAGGATAAAAAAGCGAAGAAGCAGAAGACTTAGACTAGTGTTTTGTTTCTTGGTGAACTAGTTGTGTATTTATATATATTTCTGGTTATTTTGAAAAGCTTATGCATACTTTATGGCATGTTAGCCAATGACAGTGGTACATATGACTTTTTGATCAATCGTGGTTCTTTATAATGGTTGCGTTATGGGTTTATTTTTGAATGTCATTTAGTGACATATTTACTACGTTTTATTATTAAATATTCCATCGATTTTATAGTAATTCGTATTAGGGTGTTACAGTGAGTATAGAATTATATTAATATGCTGTAATTACTAGTTATACATTAATTATTGTGTTGTGTTTGGAATTTATTTACATTATATTTTTATTATTTGTGTAGATGTCATCATCACGAGGTGATAAGGGGAAAGGGAAGGAGAAGGAGAAGGAACAACCTCGACGTCTAAGGATCAATATAGGGAGGCCACCTAGGGGGCAAACATCAGGATCATCTCCACCCCCAGATCCAATATTACCCACTACAGGTTTGCTTCAGCCACCATCTTCTGAGTACATTATGATACCCACACCTGGATCACAGCGTCCGTCACATACTTCACATTCACTACATGGTACATCGTATGATTCTGGGTCACCTACTATTGGCCCGTCACCGGGTACCCGTGAGTCGCCGGTACACGTGAGTCGCCATTACCCGTGATTCTCATATTCCTATTTCTCAACAAATCAAAGCAATAAGACATTTGTTGAGCCCGATGGTGATTTTGGGTATGTGTACAAGTACTTGTTATTTATTTATAGTTATGCGTATTTAAATTTTTTTTTTTTTTTTTATTGAGAATATTTACATTTCTTTTTTAAAATTGTATCGTAGGTTTCGCCATCTAAACCTCTGCCGATGCCATAACAAAGATTATACGATCTAGGTATAATCAACCTTGGACATCTTGGGAGAAATACCCAAGGATACTAGAGAAATGTGGTTTCGAGAGTTTCAAGTATGTATCATTTTTTGTCTATTTAATTATGTTTGTTTGTCTTGTAATAGTGTAAAATTTTTTAACTTTCCGATATTTACAACATATTTTTGAAGGGTTATGTTTGGTGGATGCCTCAAGATCATAACCATATGCGAAAGGCATATAATAGTCGTAGTTCAAGAGACTATCGTTTTACTAGGCGTGCACGCAACTTAAATGAAAGGCCTTTTTGGATTGGAGAAGGCATATGGGAAGACTTATGCGTGCACCGGGCTAGTAGCGTGTATAGGAGAAATGTCGCAAGCAAAGATGAATCGTGCTTCGACACTCAGGATGCTTGCACACAGGTGGTTGCATTTCTACCGGCACCCATGCGCAAAAATTGGTAACTATTATCGCGCTTGTTTAGTAATATATTTTATTATTTTGTTATTAACTTATTTTCTCATTATTACAAAGCTAAGGCTTGGGTAGAGAGCCTACAGCTTGATGAGACCTTTCGTCATGTACATTTGAGGAAAGAAGACCGCATCGCATGGGTTTCTACAAAAGCTCGTGGATGTATATGTTAGTATTTCTTAACTTAAAATTTTTTATTTTAATATTAACTCATCTTATAATAATAGCCATAACAATTTTTTTATTTCCATCTTTAGGAGGAATTCAAAGCAAAGGAATCTGAACAATATTCTCAGTGCTCCAATGAAGAAGAGCATCCGTACACAACCCACCCGTCGTGAGCTTTGGATTCAGATCAATTAAAAAAGGGGCGTGTTTATGGTCTTGGTTCTCAAGCATCTATCTATGACCATGAAGAATCATCCTCCTCAAGGCCTGGATCGAGTTAAGTTCCTGAACACGTTATTAATCAAGTTAAGTAATAGTTGCAAAAAAATTTTATTAATTAGTTTTTAGAATATTGATGGATGTACTCAATCATTCCATTTTTTGTATTTTAGGTTAAATAATTTATTTGTGGAATGATTAATGAATTTGTATTTATATATGTTAATCAAAGTGAAGGAAGCAATTATGCAGAGATGTTGGATCGGGTTCAGAGATTCAACAACAAATGGAGCAACGAGCCAAACAACGTGAGGCGGAGTAGAGAATGCGATTTGAACAATACCAACTTCAACAACAACAAATGCTTGGTAATATGATGAAATCATATTTGCAAGCAGTCACCGCACTCAAATTTCAAGCCAAAGAACAACCACCAATAGATGAAGACAATGAGGATACAAGATGATCATGAAGATGACAATGATAATGATCATATGGATTGAAATTGATGTTTGAGGATTATGATAGTTCTTGTTAAACTTTGTATTTGACGAAACTTTGTATGGATTATATTTGTTTTATGGATTGCTTAAATGCATTAACAAGTTAAAATTGATGTTTGAGTGTTGTTTTGAATGCATTGGCGAGTTGAAATTAAAATCTGAGTGCTGTATGTATTAATAATATAATTATGGATTTTGAACAATTCTTTTTTAACATTAAAAATATTCAAAAATTTGCGGCGGAAAAATCCGCCGCAAAATCCGCCGCAAAATCACACCTGAATTCGCCCCAAAATCTCCCCCAAATTACCTATGGATAAAATCATCATGCAAATTACCGGCGAAAAAATTACCATTAAATTATCGGCGGATAAATCCGCACAAATTATCGTCGGATAAATCAAGAAATTACCGGCGGACAAATCCGCCACAAATTATCGGTGGACAAATCCGCAAGAATTACGGCGGATAAATCCCGAAATTACCTTATCTAGTACCATTTCCAGCATCTCGCCGAGCAATTTTGCGCGGATTTGCGGCGGCATAATCCACCTCAAGTTTGCGGCGAAAATTAAAATCCACCGCAAATAAATTTGTAACGACAGTTTTTGCGATGGTCACGAATCTGCCGCAAATCTGTCGCAAAAAGATCATTTGCGGCGGATTATATGTGATTTGCGGCGGATTTATCCTTCACAAATCACGATTTTTCTTGTAGTGTTAATTAATAATTTAATTAATATACATGGCCTTATCATAGGTTGTTTGTAAAACAACAAACGTCAACATCAAACTCTGTGTGTGTATGTGTGTGTATATTCTAATTTATGTTTTGAAATTGAGCTAAGTTAGGAACTTCAACTTGTGTACTTCAAATGTTGCGTGCGACCATAATGAACATGACAAATTGACCATGTTCATAAAGTATCGCAAGGGTTCATATACTTTAGCATCAAGAAAACTATATTATCTAATTTCATATGCATTCGTAATTAAGGATGAAAATAGGTCAGATCAGGTCTTACCTTAAACGAGTTTAACTTGTTTCTCAAATATAAAGCATAAGTTTGATCTATTTATTTGATATAGGTCATTTTTTAATGCTTAGCCTTTTTGAAAGCTTGATCTAACTTGAAAATTTATTTAAAAACTTACTTTATAATAAGGTCTTTAAATTGGTCAACAGACTTAACTTTAAATAGGTTAACGAGATAGGCTAATGGACATAGTCTTTTAAAAAATATTATATTATTTATAAAAAATTACTTATATTATATAAATATTAAAATATCATAATATATATAAAATAATAATATATATAATTAAATAAATCAACTCACTATGCTTAACAGTCTTTTTCAAAAGTTTGAAATTTGGCCTATATTAACTAAATAATTTTTTTAAAAAGTCTTGAACTGACATTTTTGTTAAATAGGTTAGGTCAGATCAAACTTTAAATAGGTCGGATCATAGGTTTTCAACGGGTCATCTGATCTATTTTCACCCCTATAATCGCACTTCACATTCCTTTGTGGATCACAAAATCTCATCACGCATGACTTTATATATAACAGGAATGATGCAATAAAATCCTAACATTTGTGATTTTTTTAATACAATAATAACAATGAAATTTGAACTTATAATCTCATTCAAACTACGTAAGTCTTTCATTAGCCTAATTCTAATGGCTTTTTTGTGATTTTAAACTAATGGATTTTGTTTATTCTCTTGGCTTGAAAGTTGAATCGCTTGTATAGAATTTGAAAGTTGTACAACAGCAATTAGGATTCTAACTTGTACAGTAGTGATTTTGCAGTTTTGGTAGCTACTGCAGAATCATGTATTTTGCTAAAGCAACCATAACCTAAATTAATTTCTGACATAATTTGAAAATATGAGGACAAAATCTGAGCATGCCTGAGGTTTGCATGCTCATTGGAATCCCTACGTTGGAATGGAATCAATCTTAATAAAGAGAATTTTGTTTCAAAAACGAGTGGCAAAACTCGAGAAAATTTACATATAAGCATTCTCAAGATCCTATCAAGCTTATCTTGGAGCATGCAATCTCAAGTTTCTTGTGCCTATGAATCGACTAATCACCAAGACAAAACTTGAGTTCTAGCTACTTCTCAACTGTAATCCTCTTGTTACTATTATTCTAAAACTAGTTACTTACATTTAATTGCAATCTAACTATTTATAGGTTTCTGTTGACACACTAAGTACTTGGGTTTATTGTGGTTTATATTGTAGGCTTGTAGCCCTAGTAACACCAACTTGTGCACCCGAACTCTATAGTCTTTTTTCTTTTCTTTTAATCTTCCAAATTGTTGTTGAAGATATATATATGACATATCTACTCAGAAAAGTTTTTATTGTGAGAATGTAAGAGAAGTAAATCTTGATCATACAACCATACATAGATGTTCAGGATTAAAAGTTACTTAAAGGTCATGTGACCACTTTAAAAAGTCACACGCATTTATATTCTAATCTTAAAATCTTGATAATTCATGTAAGATCTAATGATCAAGATTCACTCTTCTCACCTCTTACAATAAACACTCCTCTAACCATATATGTTTCCATATATTGTAAGATGAATGTTTATTATAAAATGTAAGATGAGTGAATCTTAACCATTGAATCTTACATGAATGGTCAAAATTAGAACATAAATATATGTGACTTTTTTAAGCGGTCACATGATATTTAAATAACTTTTAATCTTAATCATTCATGTATGATTGCATAGTCAAAATTTACTTCTCTCACATTCTCACAATAAAAATTCACCTCCCTAGATATGTCCCTATATATATATATATATATATATATATATATTTCAAAATGCATATATAACCTAATTTCCCCAATAACCTATAGATGGATAGATTGAAGAGTTGACATTGCTGAATTTCTACTACTCTTGCATAAACAGAATTGTTATAGCTACTCTGATTAGGACATATTCAGCACTTACTCAACAGGGAGACAGATCACTGAAACAACTTAACACAACTTTGATCAAAACCTAGTGATCAGAATTAATCATTATGTTCCATTTGCAATGTAAACATGTATAAATATGTTCCAAGTCTCTCGCATGTGCAACAAAAGAACTATGTTAAAATATTACTACTGACCAAGGTTTTAATTAAATTTTTTAAAAAATTACAGTTTGCAACTGCAATATATTGCGATCGTTAATATTGCGTTTCTAGGAGATACTACAACTAAATTTGACATCATTGCCGCACCACAATCTAACAATACCAATTGGAGCTACTTAGAAGTATTGCAATTAATGGACTACGTACTGCTTCTAACAACTCCCAAATTAAGGCCGCTTAATGACTAATTAACTAGTGTCATTGCCAAAATTCTTACCCCCATAAACTATTACTATGAACAAATTGCTCCAAATTGCATTCATATTATTGTTTTCTTTTTTGTTATCTAAGGTCTACAAATAAAAAATCCTTACTAAACTACGGAATTGAATATTAGAAGCCAAAATATCTCCCCATAAACATTGGTGTCTCAAGGATCAAGTCAATTGATAAGGCTATATGTGTTGTGTTTTGATGCATGTGTAGTGTAAAGATCTCTAAGTACTTTAAATAGCAACCTCTCTCAGAGATTAAAAACAGCTAGAGACCACAAAACCAAACAAATGACAAACGAAGCAATTACGTACAGTGATATCACAATGCTAACTGTCATTTCAATGCAACAATTCAACAAGTCACAAATTATTTAATTTAGATATATTTTGATTTGCATAAAAATTCATCCTAATGCCTACACTAGCTCCATCAATATTTAAGCTATATGTTCACATGAAATTATCTTCAATGTTGAAAATATCTACAACTAACAAGCCGCTGGACAACGCTTATGACAAATAAACTTACGGAGATATATATATATATATATTTAATTTGTCAGGGCTATATCCCATATATAGGATACTGATCTAGAGGTTTTAAGGCAATACTTTAATTTTTGGGGAGATTCTTACATAAACTCTGAGTACCCAGATAGGTGCATCAGGCCAATCAAAATTTAATATTTTTATAGAATTTTACGAAATTAATTATGTGACACAAAGATTCATAAAAATATTAAGTTCTAATTGGCTTGGTACACCCATCTGAGTGCCTAAGGTTTATGTAAGAATTTCTCTAATTTTTGTCCCCTTCCATTACAAATGACTTGAGCACCTTGTATGTACGTAGGAACTTACAGTGATCCTGAATGGACATATTTCCTCGTAACATTCAAGGGCTTTCATCATAACATTTACTATGAAGTTCAATTGATTGGTTGTTTCCATCTTTAGTAAACTTAATCAAGAAATTTTCCTAATAAATATTAGGTGAGACTAGAGTCACAAGTTGTAGATCAAATTGAAAGCTACTGATCAAATGATCAACATCACCTCTCCCCCCCCCCCCCACAAAAAAAAAAAAAAAGCAACCACTGAAAGCTCAATATTTGAAATGACAAGATTAAGTATCAAATCGATCTTAATAATTGAAAGAAGGATCTAGATCGTTGAATTAATCATGGAAAATTGAAATCAGGTCAAAGATATTGATTTAAAACTGAAGAGACAGCAGAGGTATCCGATGATTCTTAAGTTAATTGACTTGCATTATGCACCTATGTGGGACATCATCTTACATATATATTTGTGGGGGATAGCACTGATTGTGGAAAAGTTTAGTCTTAACCAACTTGATTTTCTTTTCCTATCAATATTTGAGTCACACTAACTTATTGGAGGTCTATCACATTATTAATACATAAATACATGCATACATACATATGCATGTATATGTGTATGCTTCTATGTATTATGTTTACGCTAATATGCAAGTATCAATGAATAATGTTCATGAATGTAGCCATGTACATATGCATGTATAAACAAATGATGGTCAAGAACAATAACTATTAGAGAAAAGTGATTACACTTAACATTCGCATTTTAGATTTTCATATTCATACAATATCATGAGCGATTCTGTTTATATGTACATATAACGAAAAGCATAATCATATCTCTAAAATACCAGCAGCAATCTGCAAAAACTTCCATGAAAGCTAAAGGATGCCATGCATCATACACACTACTTGGAAGAGAATTCAAAGTTATCCACTATGCTTGTACTGATGCAACTTCATAAGGGTGAATACTGAATACAGTAGGACTTACCCAATATTAATTCAATGTCTTCATGCGCCAACTTCAGTCTACATTCTTATTCAAATAATAAAATACACTCCTTGACACATAAAGACAAGGGAACGGTTTAAGTTGACCCAAGGATACTGCTAGAGTCAATTATAACCCCAATTCCAGGTCCGCTGCTAAAATTATCCGAGGCCTAGTAACAGATTCAGGACTCTGAAATTATTTAGGGACCTGAAATCAATCAAAGCAGAACCCAAAATCAAATGCATAGGAGATTCTAGTGGGATTATAATGCCCGAAATTCTTAAGTAAATATTTCTAATATACATCAGTTCCACAATGTGGTTGTGGCCAAACCCTTTGTGTGATAATAAAACATTCCCCTAATTGTCAGTTTGTCACAGTCTCACAGAAGATAAAAGAATTGTAAAAATGCAAGAAGATATAGTTTGGTCATGATGCCTTTGCACAGTATTTGGCAGTGGGGAAGAAAACAGTGTAATTCATGTAAGGAGGTCAGATATACCTATAGCAGCACCAATGAAAAGGTTTCTTATATAAGAAAAATGTTACATACACACACATCATCTTATGTGTTTGTACAATTTTTAATTATTTAATTACAGTTAATTTTGTTTATTTTCTACTTATATACACTCTAATTCTGACACTATGTCCTGTATATAACTTGATGTGTGCACAACTAAAATGTAAGAAGTATTATGGTTTGTATAAAGCACAATAATAAAAATGATGAGAATAAACAAAATTTAATAGAATAAGACAAAGCTTTATGAAAACTAGAGACTTGGGGTTATAGTACACTAATGAAATGTATAGAACATGGCACCTGAGACAAGAACTCTCGAAACGTACGGCATCTAATTTTCCATCAACCTTAGAACTTGAATCCCGTTTTCTCCCAATAAATTTTAGAATATAGTTAACAAGAAAATCTATATATTAATTAAATTTTAAATTTTTATATATTATATTATATATCACAGGAGTTATCCCATTTGTGGAAGATAGTGCGAATCCAAAAGAAGTAAGATTGTGTGGAAAAGCAAACACGTATATAAGCATATATAATATATTAGAAGCATAATAGAAATATTACGAAATTTAGAAACCACAATAACATCTTCATCTTGCATGTGAGAAGGACAAACAGAAAATGGATGAAAGAGCATTTTCCCATAGTCCCTACTATATGCTCATTCAAGGTAATGTAAAAACAAAATAAAACGAAGGTAAAGTAAGGACTGTTATTAGGCCATTTATCGCAGTTATATATGCAATTTAGGGTTTTGAAGCCCATGGACTAGGGTTTACTCTGAATGAAATATAAGATGCACTAGGTGAGAAAAAAAAATGACCCTACACCTTCCATCGAACCTTGATGGGTTTGATGAAATTTCCTTTTCTAGCAATCTTGGTTTAGAAAATTTAGTCAGTAAATACTTATCTACAGAAGCTATTGTCCATAAATGATCGTGTTAATTGTTCAAACGGCACTTGTTCTTTTCCATGTCAACTTCTGAAAATATAGGAACAAGTCTATAACAGTAAATAAGAAAAATTACCATAATCCTGAAGAAGCCAACAAGAAACTTAAATTTTACTGCATAGGTAAGTTTGAGCTTTCTCCGTTGGCCATCACAAGATTCCTCTTCTTCTTCTTTTTCTTCTTATAAGGGATCCCTCTTGCCTTAGCTTGAGAGTCCCTCACCTCGCGAAGATAAACTCTTATGGCACCGCTAGCAAATGGATTCGTCTCAGGCAAGCCTCCATTTTCTTCATATGCCGCTCTTAGCCTTCCGATGAGTGCATCAAGGCTCCCCCAAGCTTGTCTAAGTGGGCAAGTGCAAGGACCAGGTGGCTCAGCTTGACCAAAAAAAAGGCACCCTTGAACATGCACTTTTGTTTTCCCAAACTGATCCAAGTACCTAAGGAAATCAAGCACTTGGTTGTAATTGCACTGTGAAAGCGCCACAGGAGGCCTCTGGTTCCTCAAGTACTGTCCAAAAGTGTTCCAATCCCTCCTTTTCTGAGACTCATACCTGCTAAGAGGCTGTTGTTGCTGCTGTTGTTGTTGTTGTTGATGATGATCAGTAGCAGCAGCAGTAACAGCTGCAGCAGAAGATCTTGATGATCCTTCTGCTATATCTTTTCCTTTGCTGGACATATCTGTTACTGATAATTCATTTAGTATTTCTTTTTCTGAAGCAAGAAAGAAAGGGAAGGTTATTTTTTGGGGTGGGAGAAGACAATAGAATAGCAATGGAAGTAAATGAGAAAAACAAATTTGGAGATCACATCAAAGGGCTAGTGAGGGGACATGGAATGGGACCAATGAAAGTGCTTTAGCCTCTCTTTTTCTTCCTTCCCTACATTTCTTGCTTTAATGGTACTATTAGCATTTAACCATACTTTATATTTTTTTATTATTGTGCTTCCATCATCAAAGCTATCATTATTGGGTAACGAAGCGTAATTAGCACTATGGTTAATACCTTTTTTAACGTGACGTGACTATGGTTAATACCTGACGACCATTTAATAACAGTCTAAGTTGTCTAGCATTTAGGGGCTTGTTTGCCACGCAATAGCAAATTTGGAGATTAAAAGTTAAACTTAATGGCTTCCGTAACCTATCCTATAACTCATTGACAAGGCAGGGAGTATGGTATTACATCTCTTTCACATAGTCATGAAGCACAAAACTTATTTACCTTACACCTTTTACTAATAAAAGGAACTCGAGCCAAGATTTGAAGAGAAAAACTAAAGCCTTATTTTTTTAAATTTTTTTTATAGGTTTCTTAAAAGAATAAATCTTATCTGTTTCTCCTACCCATAGTTTGGAGAAAAAAAAAAGTGAAGAATGATTTCAAGTGGAAGAATGGTGGTTACTTGCATAATTGTTCAAATTATCTTAATGCGAAAAATGTTATATAAATATATATTCTTGAGGGCCCGTACTGCAGCATTTCAACACCTAGTTTCTATTATAATCATAATATCTATAATTCATCTGCATAATGACAGAAAAACCCATGTGGCCAAGAAATTCAATTTTTTTATTTATTTTTTGATTTATTGAAATATGTTGCACATCGGACCGGGATCACCAACGCCTCAAAAGAGAAATGTGCAGTTAGATCTAATGGGTAACACTCATTGAGTCATGTATTGGTTCAATATTTTATCATAAAGAAACCATTTTTAATGATTAAATTTTTTTACAAATTTTTTTAGAACTGCAGAGGATACTTATCTGTTACACAACTTTAAGTAACTTTAACTTTATTTTTTTTTTCCTAGTTTACTCTTTCCATTTGTAAGAAAATTTACCAACTACACCAACTAATTAAGATAACTTTTTTTTTCGTGGTCTGTTATATATCTTAATTTACCCTTTGATCCACAACATTCAACACATATACATTGTTACATATGAAGGCACGAGAAAATTGTATTTTTTTCCAGTTGGCATCCCCTAGTGCCCAAAAACGGAAAGAAGCCTTAATCTAAATGAAAGTTTTTTAATATGTGAACCTTACCGCTAAAGATTAATTACTAGTTACTAGATTCCACAAACTCGAATAATTTGATTTTGACTCTTGCAGGAGAGAGGATATGGAATTATACTAATATAATATCTTAAATTAACTAGCTGACCCATAAAGCTTTTCCACGTAATACATTATAATAAGTCGGTAATCATTAACCAAAAGCTTAGTGAAAGTTAAGAATTCTAAATGCCCACTAACCACTGCTTAAGACTAGCTAGTCCAATATCCTAAATTAAATTATATATCTTTCTACCAGCATTATTACCAAATTGTCCCTTCATGTTTCTTATGGATGGCCCCTTCACAGTGGAATTTTCTTCGTATGATTTGTCACACCTTCACTGGCACTATCACCCAAAATTGCGAAATCACCAGTCTAACAAATCTCCCCATTACTAAATGATATCTGTTCGATTGTACTGATGCGAGATGGTGCTTTTGTTGTTTCTTTCAGGCTTCTAGTATCTTTCCTAACACTTGGACTTTACATCGAAACGTGTACACCAACTATAGCACTATGGAAATACACTCTTGCAACCTGTTTGCATAATTCTAGAAACAAGTCAAATTGTCCAATGACTACCTAGTGTAGTACATATATAGGAGTCCTTGCCTTCACCACCATATATTTCAATAGATAATAAATAAATGAAGAAAGGTTTGTACCTTTCATATTAATTAGTTTTATTTAAAAAATATTTTTTTATCATTAAATTTGCTATTTTATATAAATACTGTATGTCGATGTGAATATAAATAGATATCAAAATATACTATATTTTGAAATGAAATAAATGTATTATATGCCGATATGAGAGATGTGTAAGTTAAGTGTCAAATTCTGAGTGCAATAATAACGTAATTGATTTTATTTTTTCAGCATGAAGCTTTTAGGAGAAATTTCGTTTTTATATTGTTGATGTGAACTTTTAGGACAAATTTCGTTTTTCATTATTTCTCTTTTTTTTTTTATCAATGCATATACTAGAAAGATACTTTACCTAATGTAGCATTTTTTATTCAATAGGATTGTCAAGAAAGAAGTTACAACATATGGATCCTGCAAAGCGATGAAGTCCCAAACAAAGCTGCCTAGAAACTGAATGCTAAGAGGAATCATTTCTGTTTTTTTTTTTTAATTATGGTTAGGTAGTGTTTAAATTATAGCTTATACGTACCTTAACTAATCAACCTCCAATCTTTTTCAATTAACCATTTCTGCTATTTGATTATGTATAAGGTTTTAGAATAAAAGTTATTTGCCAAATGAACCACAAAGCCAACGCTCCTGTGAGTGAAAATAGGTGAAAAAAATTTAGTTATATAAATGGTTGAATGGTCTTCGAAATTTTTATGCTATTAATTAACAATAAGTTCGATTCATAAACATAATTGCAATTCAATTTAAGTGTATATGATACTTATCATTGTAATTTTTTTTTAAAACTCGTGTAAGTAAAATACTTATCATCTAGGGTTAGACATTCGTACATGGAATTTATCAGAGTTCAGTTCTAACACCTTTTTTTTAAAAAACAATTATTCTGGTTTATCTAATTTGTTATCTTTGCCTAAAATATTGGCACGGCTATGTGTATACAAACTCAGTAACATATAAAGTTTTTATTGCTTCAAAACTCAATATACTCACTAATAATGTAAACTAATTCAGCTGGTAAAGTCCTTTTCAAGTGTATGATTTCTCAGATCAACTATCTATACTCCCCCCTCCAAAAAAAAAAGAACTCAATATACTTGGTGTTCTGGATTGGACCTGGCCATCAACTAATTATGAATAGAAATGGATTCTCTCATATATTTTTTTTACATGATTTTGTTATGTGAAAAGAGAGATAGATACAAGTACCTTAAATAAAGACCTTACAAAGTTTGAAAGGATCCCATTAAAGGACCCTCTTTAACATTACTTGAGTTGATATGATCAGTATAGTGATGGAAAGTATAGTTCTTCTTTGGGTTACCAGTGGTTGCTGGCTAAGTAACCTCTGCTTATTTCAAACTGTTCTTGGAGCTGGATTTGGCAAATTGGAAATAACTCCTTCTATTCACAAATTGGAAAATGGGAAATGTGTAAAGGCTCTCATCATGTCACTAAACTCCACAAGTCCACGGCATCTTCATTTACTCTCACACACCCATACCCGACACACAAACACCACCCATATCCAACCAAAATAGAACAAGCCACTGCGTCACTCACAACCTCACATACTGCACTTATAATAAATTCACAATGGATCACCCACAACTTGTATTTTAGGTACAAATTCATAGTGCCAAAACTTAGGTGTATAAATCAATGTTGACTGCAGTTTATTGCTGTTTGACTTTTCAGAATAGTCCACATTAATTAGTTTATATGTGGAAGTGGATTTTAAAGAGGTGCAAACTTGAATCTGGTTTTCTTTCCCAGGGTTTAAATGCCAATGTAGTCTTTATTTCTATTCACTTATGGGTCTCAAGCTAGATTGTCCTTATATGCTTTGTCATGAATCTCATGAGTAACACTATCTGATTTGACTAAGTATCTATCTCCTGACAATGACACATTCTATCAGGTGTACACTTATGGTTTGAATAAGTATCTGTCAGGTCGTACACTATAATTTTTAAAATTTTGCTGTGAAAGACTTCATTGTGATCAAGAATTGAAGGAATGATTATAAATTGTCATTGTCTTATATTTTGACTATTTGATGATACTAGTTATTGGACTCAAATAGTATATTTTTTGTGTTTTGTTGTTGACATCATGAAGTTAATGATTAATACTCGTTCATTTTTGTTGTGGATATAATGAAATACATATTTTGTTTATCTAGAATGAATTTGAGTATGTTTTATTAAAATATTTATGTTATTATTTAATTTTTTTTAAGGGCAAATACAATTGCTGCTGAAACTTTTGCTAATGTTCACCAGATACATTCTCAACTACATTTTGGATGGCATATAAGCATAGCATTTATGGCATTAGTAATGGCCAGCAATAACAAAAGATATTAAATATCTAGATTTGGCAAATCTGAAAATAGTTTTACGCGCTATAAAAATTGCCGGCAAATAATTCCTGTTATATAACTTTTCTTCTACTGACAATTAATGGGGTCTTTACTAGGCTCGCTCCAAATAATGCAATCGGAAAAAGATCATCCTACACCTCTAAAGTAGGACTATACACACCATTTAATGGTGTGTAATTAAGAGAGAGAAAGTGAAAAAAAAGTAAGTATGATGAATGGTATTAGATGAGGTATGAAAAATAGTGTATGTATTATTTATGGTAAGAATATCATAGTTGAATGCAATCCCGCAACACTGCTCTTCTCTGTCCAGGAACAACAATTATAGAAGACGCTATGGATTTAGGAATGATAGTTGTTAGTTTGTCCAGCATCCAGCGGACATTCCCCCAAACATCTTTAACTTTAAGTTGAGTGGAAATATTTATGTGAAATTCTAATCTAAAATCAATTAGTATTAAATGAAGTGACCTAACAGATATATCTTTCCCTCCATAAATGTTTGGACGGAACATGCATGTGAGCCTAACAAAGTAGGTGGAATAAGCCTAGCGAAGTAAGCGACGAAGGTGAGATCTTGACTCTAATGCTATGTGAGATTCCAACCTAAAACTAATTGATATTAAGTAGAGTGACCTAATAGATATATAAACCGCACTTGAAATATTGAGGTAGACAATGTGAGACTCTTAATAGTCTAAACACTAGATTAGTGTATATATAGAATAGTTTATTTGGCTTTTTTACCAAATCGTCTTTGATGGCAAAATTATTTATCAAAATGTCAATTTTTTGAAATTATATACCAAAATGTCACCATTTTGTCCAACGTGACATTTTTTATATTTTTCCTATCTACGTAGATAATACCATCTATGTTGACACTTCCACGCAGATAACGTCAAAGCGTTTGACATTATCCACGTGGAAGCGTCAACGTAGATGACGTTTTAAGGCTAATAACATCATATAGTTTGACGTTTTCTGTGAAGTAATGTCATTACACTTGGCGTTTTCCTTGTGGCCCACCACATAGCTCTGAGTGTGAAACGAGCACAACTTTTCGTTTTGTCAAATTCCACTCACTCTACAAAGTTTCTCTCTCTTAACTCTCTCAACACTCCCAACTCTCTCTCACCTAATAGATTTGGCAGTTGCAGGTGGAGGTGGTGCTTGGATCTCCTGTTTGATCATATTCAGATATTATTTCTTATATGTAAGTATTTATTACAATGATTGAATTTTTTTTTTATTATTTGTTGGCTGTTTTTATTATTGTTTTTTATTGCATTAATGTTAATTATATATTTTTGTTAGTTTATATGTATTTAGAAGTTTTATTTTTTTTTTGCTTGAATAATTAATAGTGTGATTAATAAGGTACTAAGTGTGAATAGTATGAATTATTTCTACATAAAATAATAGTATAAATTCATTTGCACGTGTCAATTTTTTAGATTTTTTTTTGCTTGACTACTTGACACGTTTTAATTAACTAAATGTAGGTTTATTCAAATTAGTAGGGCTTAGAAAATTATTTGTACATAAAATAATAGAAAATTATTTGTACATAAAATAATAGTATAAATTCATTGTTATTAAATGTGCAATTTTGTTTTAATTGACACGTGTAAATTGATTTCATATGTGTTAAATTATTATTGCTCAAAAGTAAGATTCACATAGCAAAACCTCTTACTGTGCTCATTTACTTCAATGAGACAATGTATGATGATTAATAAGATTTAATGTATGAAGGTCCTCTTCTCCTAGGACTATCGTGATCAAATGTAATATGACTTTGGACGCCCTGAAAAATAAAATTCATTCAAAGTTAAGACTCCAACAAATTAATATGTGTCAAAGGTTGTATATCAATTTTCACAACTCAATAATCCATGGAGATGAATAGCTCTTCCATTAGAAGACGATGATGATGTTAAATGCATGATAAATTGCTTTTGTCAATATTCGAACATGGACTCGATGAAGTTGTATGTTGAGGCAGAAACAAGTGGGCATGATGAGCATGTTGAAGCTCATGATGATGTTAAATGCATGATAGACTTTTGTCAATATCCAAACATTGGTATCATATAATATCGGGTCTTCCTATTGACGGCGCTACTGTTACTGGCCTTACCTATTGTACTGATTGGATCTATCTATGTGATCAGTTGTTAGGAATTGAGCCAGCTTCATAGAAGTTATCTGGTGAACATATTAACATGACATATCTATGGCAGAGCTTTTAGATCACTCAAGGAGGATGATGATGACGATTACGTGCAACAACGTGCACGACATTGCATACTTAGGTTGCTTGAGGGTTTTTTATGCCCTGATCATTCTGGTAAGTAAGTGTACTTGATACTCCTATTGTTGGAGGACTTTGCTGTTACCGGGACATGCAATTGGGGGTTTGCAGTCTTGACGTACTTGTATAGAGAGCTTTGCAAAGTTACGGACTACAAGGCACGCGAGATCAAAAGTGTTTGCATCTTATTATAGTATTGGGCATGACATAGATTCACCCAACTTGCCCTACATTGGCTGAGGATGTTGATCATGTGTTCTATGATGTTGATTATGGTCACTTACGTCTATTGGGATGACAGTAAGTTTCTAAACATATCATTTCTTTATATCACTTTGTTCTATTGCTTACTTGTACAGACATAATTAACTTTATCCCCATTCCATTCACAATATAATACTTTGACTTATAAATAGGTGACGTAAGCTTAAAGTTTTGAGTGATACTGTGACCAATGTACTTGACTATTATCGCTGATTCTTTGATCAGCTGAAGAATGATAAGGTATGCATTATTTTACATTCATTTGAATTAATTACTTTTGTATATTGCTTCTTAATTATGTGTACATATCATTTTGCATATTATATGGCAGTTGTACACAGATGAGAAGGTGACATCACTTGTGTGGCTAGTAGGGACATAACGCTAACAGTAGTTCCTCTCATATTTTTTCACATTGTTGAGTGGCACCAAATAGACAAGGTGATGTGCTAGTTTGGTCTCAACCAGCCCATACTAGTGAGATCGTGCCAACCTAACAATTTGCACTCAATTACATTAGCAAGCAAGAATGATGAGAATTGGCCAAGCACACATGTTGTTTACATTGCCACATAGAATATTCTAAAGGAGAAGCTTGTTACGAGAACCTCATTGCAAGCACTCCTCACTTCACGTTCTGAGTACCTGCGTTGGTATAAAAGAATTACCATATGCTGGATTTCTCGCACCGGTGCATCTCTTGGGAGTGTGGTAAGATCTTTACCAATTCGCTCGTTATTGAATGTATTGTGTATTGATTGTAATGACATATGTTATATATGTTTCTTAGGCGAACATTGCAAAGCGGCAGTTTGGTTGAACTACTGACGCTACATTGGTTTTTAGTTTGGCGGCCCTTCGAGAATCTGCTGAGCAGATCTTATATTCATTGCAGGAGCATGATCACATTACAATGGAACAACTTCATCCAACTCTAGCAATAAATGACATTTTAGGGTCACCCGAGGAGATTCCAATGAATAGGGGACGCGACATAGAAGAAGGACTGGGTTAGCGAGTACTCGGACACGACTTTGACATACCGAGGACTTCATTTCTACAAGCCAGCACATGACTCGGCCTCCTACCACTACTACCGCTCCGATTGTAATTGCTACATACCTGACATCTCAGTTACCACCTACATATTACCCACCATACCCTTACCCGTCGTATCCTTACCCGCCACTGGGTTACCCACTATATCCTTACCCACCATAGGGTTACCTACCATATCTTTACCCACCATCGGGTTACCCACCATACCCATCACAATCAGGACCTTCTTCTGATCTCTATCACAGGCCACCACATTTTAATACTAGCCCATCTCATTGACGTGCAATATTATATGTCATTAGTGCTTTTGAGAATATTATATTTAATGATTTTTTTATATTACTATTAATGATTTTCTATTGTGATTTTGGTACCATTGTTGAATTAAACATTTTTGCTGCTTTTCTACTAATGATCTTGGTACCCTGGTTGAATTAAATAGGTTTATGTGCTTTTGTGTGGGGGAGACAGTGGAAGCGTGCTTAAGATAGCAAGAGAGGAGACTGGAGAGTACAAGCATGCTTCAAAGTTCAAACTCTTTGACATATTGTTTGTGTAGAATATTGTATACTGTTAACTAATTAAAGATCATTACATGTATGACTTTAAAGGTAGTTGTTTTGAAAGTTAAATATTTTTTATGATGTGACAATGCATAATTGCATGATATATAGTATAAAAAACTTTTACATTAATAATGCATCAAAAATAATTTTTTTATCAAGTAACAATAATAGTTTGATGAGTTAGCCCGAATAACCCAATAAAAAGTGCGAATTGGACTAGTAAAATTTAAGCTCATATTAAATTTGACCAGACACAACCCGATCCGATTTGGCACAGCCCAAAATTTGGCTAGCTTGTTGACAACATGGAGCTTTGAAAGTGTCAACACACTTGGCATTTTCATAATAAAAGTGGCACGTGTTATGGCGCTATGACACAGAAAGTGCCACATGGTTTGGCGCTTTCCATGTAATAGCACCATCTGTATTGATGCTATTATGTGGAAAGCGCCAATACATGTGGTGCTTTATGTGTTGTAGCGCCACAACACGTAGTGCTTTTATGTTGAAAATGCCATCCACTTTGACGTTATCTACGTAGATAAAAAAAATAAAAAAATATCACATTAGACAAAAAATGTGACATTTTAGTATATAATTTCAAATGTGTAATATTTAGATAAATAGTTTTGTCATCAAGGACAATATAGTAAAAAAGCTTAATTTATTTTGTATTCAAAATAACTTATAATTAAGAGCTCTATTAGAGAGCTTTAAAAAAATGATCACTCTAATATTTTCTAAAAACTAATCATTTCCAAACATGCAATAAGAAAAATTATCGATCGTGACCCCACATATTTATAGGCCAGGCAAGAAATCCAAAGAGGATGACACTCCAAACAAGATTACCAAGCATTGCAATGTTGGAGACCCTCGCAGGTCAGACCCCAAGCCCGCCAGCAGTTTTCAGGCAAATGATATTTTCCCAACTAGGTGTATTCCTCTTCGGTCTCCATTTCCACCCAGATGAAGCCACCCACGAACAGTAGAGTCGATCTCATGAGAACTTTGTGGTAGCCTCATAGTATGCATAGGGTATATAGGAATTGACGTAAGTATTCGCACGAAATATACACATCATAGATCAATATTGAAAATCTATCAAAATCATCCACATGAAATATACTGATATTGAACATCTTGCAATTAGCATAACATTAGGCCTTAATTAAGGTTTTAAATCTCGGTTACGGTCACGTTGTGACTGTTTCAACATGATACGGGCTGACGCAACCGCAATCGCAATCTATTGTGGTAATGACGGCCATCGCAACCATTTTGTCGCGGCCGCATCAGGCGTAACAGACCGTTTTTTAAAACTTTGGCCTTAACTTAACTTTGAACTAAATCTATTATAGTGGTGATACATTCACATTCACATACACTTCAAATACAAGAACTTCACAGATGGAGTTGTTTAACATTTTCTTTGGTGTATTTCTCTTTCCATTCTCTTCCACGGTTGACGTAAAATAACGCAAAAAAATTAGTCTATGTAGGCATTCATTCTGTCTTCATATTCAATTTGAATAGGGATAGACATAGAATCACATATTACAAAAATAATACAAATCTCTATATGAGTGGTTAAATTTTGTTTTTTCTATTATTTTATACACAAGCAAAAATAAATTTAACCACTCATTGTCCCGTGTTCTTTCTATGCACGAATATTTACCCTTCCAAATTTGTACCCCCTTTTTTTTCTTTTTAACAGAAAGGGGCCAAAGCATAGAGAAGAAAGAAAAGCATTTACAACTCCCATAATTAACATCATATAACAGCAGCCCATTCAAATCACTTGGTGGGGAATCCCATTCCCTAAGACCCAACTCAGGAGACACACTTGTATTAGCAAGAAAATCTGCACAAAAATTTCCCTCCCCCAAGGTATGCTTTATTTCCATTTGCCAATTCCTCTTAAACATCCTGTCTATGGAATGATTGCCAACATGGTCCCCTGTCAACATGTCCATCACCACCCTTGAGTCCAATTCCAAAATTATTTTCGTACAGCCCAATCCCCAAGCCGAATTTAACCCTTGCAAGGCTCCCCAAGCTTCTGCCACAAGGGCAGTAGCAACACCCAAATACCTAGTGAATCCTTTGAGCCAATATCTTGTATGATCTCCAATAAGACCACCACATCCAGCTTGCTTACTGTTGGATCTGAAAGTGCCATCAGTGTTTCCCTTAAGCCAACCATCTTGGGGAGGAGACCAGCAAATATTCTCATTGTTTTTTTTTTATTATTATTTAAAGAAACTGTCTGACCGGGAACAGTGATGGACATATCACAAGCATTCAGCCACCATTCAATCACTCTATTAGGATGAGCAGGTAGGTCTCTGAAGATTTTCCTTAAAAATATACAGGAAATCAAATTTGACTTCCTGTAATTCCATACAGATAGTATGTTTGTACTTTCTAAGCATGGTTCACATTATGAAATTTATTGGTTGCTGTCAAAATTTTCAACTCACCTTTCGTTCTACCCTACCATAATTCCTTCAAGAAAAATGTTAGTTGCACTGGTTCTATTAAATATATAATAGTCATTGGTATCCTAGCTAAGATAATAATGTTTATTCTCTAATTAGACTTCTCAACATTAGTCAACACAACCTGTCTCATGAAATGTCAAATTTGAATTTGGGCTGAGAAAATAGTAGTACGTAGTGATGTCTCCAGATGACGAATTTGAGTTATGGATCATAGGCAAATCAAGGCACATGGTTACTGCAAAACGGGCTACATGTAACGTCGTTCCTGGTAATGAAAATTAAACAAATTTGTAATGCAGGCATCCAAAACTGTCAAAGACAAGAACAGGTTGGTCCTTTTAAGTTAGCTCAAGCATAGAACAGGTTGGTAGTCAATGTTGCTGTACGCTATATAATTCATCCAAGCTATGGCGTTGGCTTTAACATGTAATATTTCCCTTTCCTTGTTTAGTTCACTCTTTAGCAATTCCAGAGCCAAACCCAACCTTTCTTCATCACTCTGGAATTACAAGTATATATAAATATACATATAAATATGATACATGACAAATCAAACAATTATGTGTATACATAAATGCTTTAATTGCGATTGTTCCTCGAATAGCTTATTGTTTATGGCATTAGCTGAATCTTTCATGAATTTTATGACAAATATACCGCAATCATAGCTACACATTCAACAAATAACATCATAGTTATGTTTCTCGAAAAAGTTGTCTATTTTACATTAAGAAGTAGAATAAACTCACCCATTGGATTGCTTTGGAGTATTATCTGCCATTTTCACAGAAAATTTTGTAAATGTCCAACTTTTACTTTGGCCACTGTCGAATAATTTATCCAATGCAAGCAACTGTACGATCAAGCATTTGCCTAAATGAAATACCGTCAGTATTATGGCTTGGAAAAAATATATAAAGAGAGAACGGATCATTTTTATCACTAAGATTAATAGTCACTAATTTTTGTGTTCTCTCGTTAATTTTCTCCTCTTCAGTTGTATAGGAAGGCATAGAATCCCATATCTCAACCGCATTATTCTTCAAATGAACCACATATAAATAGCAATGTGCAGTTGGATATGAATAAATAATGCGAGCAGGAATAAATATCTGTAACAAGCTGTAATAACATTAATCATGTTACACAACAAAATAAAAAATTCACTTAGACATAGTTTTACCTTATCACAATTTACCAAATATGATGCCATGAAATCATTTTTCATATTTTTCCATTGATCAAACTCTAAGGGATTTGCAACGCCATCCATTGCATAAGCCTAATTATTAGATAGTGAAAAACTTCGTCATTCAATTTGCTTCTCGAAAAAACAGAAGAAAATGTAAAAAAATTCAACTAGAAACTAAAAATTACCAAAAATGAAAAAGGTAGATACCAATTTATTGTAGGCACATTTTTCTTCTCCTATTAACTAATAAAGAAGAAGAAAATTGATTAGTATCATAAATAAAATATTTAAAAGTTATGATAAAAACGCTTTATTTGAATTGGTGGTAAGGAATGAAATGAAGTGAAATGTAATGGAATGAGACATGTTTCTATTATTTGGATTTTTAAAATTAGAATGAAATGGAATGATATATGATGACATCTATTCTATCTCATTACATCATATACCCCGCTTTTTAACTATGTTAGGGAGTTTCATAGAGGAAGGAAGGGAGTGACTTATAATGGAATGAAATAAAATGTATTACTTCATTGCTTGGATGTTTAATAAGTTTAAAAAGGGAGGGAAAGAAAATTTATGTCACTCTCTCATTTACCTCCCAATTTGGGGGGACAAAAAAACGTAAGCCTTTGAATCGCAAGGGAGGGAACTAGATATTTTTTCCTTATCATTCCACTCATTCCTATTAAATAATTCTCAAACACACTTTTTTTTAGGTTTGATCATTCCATTCCCTCCTCCATTTCCATCCTTTTAAACATAGTCTTTCTACCTCCTCAAATTGAAAGGAATGAAATGATATAGAAATAAAAATATTATAATTGTTGTTATTTCATTCCACCCACCATTCAAAACAATGAGATGGAAACTTTTCTTCATTTCATTCTTATCCAAATAATGATATGAAAACTTTATATCATTCCATTTCATTTCATCACATCACATCTTATTTCATTCAATTTCACCCACAATAAGTTATCGAAACATTGATAAAAGGCTCTACCATAAAATTCAATAAAGATTTCGGTCTGAGATTAGTGAACAGAGATCAATCCAAGAGGTAACGGGGAAATCTATGAACTCTCTCACTACAAAATAAAATAAAACATTTAAGTTGTCAACTCATCTCTACTCCCAGTTATATAATGTTATAGCATGCATAAAATAAAGTTTACCTTGCCCCTGTGATAGATCGAACACATATTCAATTAGCTGTAAATCTTGTTCGTCAAAGTTATTGTGGGAAACTAAGAAAAGACTAATTTGAATGACAGCATAGACTCAAATTGATTTCAAATGCAACATATAAATTATGAAACTTCTCTTGACCCGTTTTCTCCAATTTTTCAAGGAAATAGTTTCAAATAAACCGCACTCGGAAGATTGAGGCAGGCGATGTGGGACTCTTAACACCCTCTTCCATATATGCCTGGACGGAACAGGCAGAAACAAACAAGCTTAGCGAAGTAGACGGAAACAAGCCAAATGAAGTAGGCAGAAACAAAGATGGGATCTTGGCTCTGATACCATGTTAGATTCTAACCTAAAACTAATTGGCATTAAGTGAAGCGACCCAATAGATATATAAACCACACCCGAAAGATTGAGGCAGGCGATGTGGGACTCTTAACATCCTTCATGATTACAAAACCTTGCAATGGGTTTGCCCATCAGCTTTGTTCTTCCTACCTGTTCTCCCATGAGTAGTTTTTCTGCATATATAAGAGGACGCAAGTCAGGCACTAGAAAGGAGAGGGAAAAAAATAAATTAGACAAATCCACTAGAAGCTAAAAGTGCAAGAACTCAAAAGTACCCATTTTATGGGAAACCAACAAGAATTAAAGAAAATAAACATAGAGAACCCATAATATGCTTACCAGTGTAAGATGATGACCGAGATGATAACTAGGGTTGTTAAAGAGGAAATTAGGAATAATCAATCAATCAATATAATATAAAAAATGAATATACATGCACGAAAAATGGTCATGTATCTTATATATTAGCAAGTTAAATGCATCACTTGCTTGATATGTGACATCTAGAGTACCTAATACTCTGACACATGTTATCTTATGTAACAATTTCTTGTCACATATGATATGATGTGATAACATAAGACATGTGATAAAAAAATGTCACATGTACAAAAATCATTTAATAAATAAATTAAACAAATATAATACAACAAAAACAAAAATGAAAAAGAAAAGAAAAACAAAAACTTTACTATTGCCCTAATAAAAAAATCAAAATGCTAAATTATTCTTTCACCCCTATTCCTCTTTCTGGGTCCTGATGAGTAGCTTTTCACAAAATCCAAAAAAGACCTTCTTACTGCTTATATTATTGGAGACGGCCAATTCGTCCTCTTCGACTCATAGGACAGCGAGCTCTACCTCTGGGATGTTGCCACCGGCACCTCTACCCACTGCTTTGTCTGCACATCAACAGGATGTCCTATTCATCGCGTTCTCCATCGATAACCTCCATATCGTCTCCGCCTTCCACGACAGCACCATCAAGCTCTAGAACACCCTCAACAAAGAATGAGAAAGGCAAATTTTTTTTTGAGAAAATAAAAACATGAAAGGACAAATAGAAACAAAAAAACTTTCAATAGCAAAAATGAGAGTGGTAAAGAAGCTTTTAGACTTTTTACTTAAATGCACCATACTTTTTAATTTTCACCATATTTGCAATCGTGTAATATATATGAACCAATTTCATCTTTCAAGAACAAAAAAAGAAAAAACAAAGAACAACAAAATCATAAATTAGAAACTAAGCGAAGTGTTCCTCTCTCAAAACAAAGACCTAGATAAAAAAAACACACAAAAATTACATGGAGATATATTGGAGAGAGTGGCTCTGCAAGGAGGTTGGTTAGACTACGTGACAGTGGCTGGTCGTTATCATCTGATACAATGGATCTAGTTTATGGTTGGTTGGCTTCCCTTGCCTAGTCGTGTAGTGGTGTCGAAGTCTTGGTTATCCATCCAATCATGCAGTGGCTGCCTGGTAGTCACAACAACGGGGAGAGGTGATCTTCAAGCGGAGCGAAGAAAAATGGAGATCGTGGTCCATGAAAGAATGAAGTCACCAAAGTAGTTCCAAGTGCTACATCTAGAAAAAAAAAGTTTAA
The DNA here is from genome assembly GCA_029884595.1 of Ormosia semicastrata. Classification (NCBI taxonomy): domain Eukaryota; kingdom Viridiplantae; phylum Streptophyta; class Magnoliopsida; order Fabales; family Fabaceae; genus Ormosia; species Ormosia semicastrata. The sequence continues at coordinate 3,336,278 of JAQQTO010000051.1, read as the reverse complement.
ATTAAGGTGCATTAGTGGTAACCGATAAACCAAAAAAAAAAGAGTAAAAAACTTAATGCATCAAGGTGCAATAGTGGTAACTGATAAACCAAAAAAATAAAAATAAAAAATAAATAATGCATTAAGGTGTAATAATGGTCACTATTGCTAATTGTTAAAGAAATATTTTTTTGGTACCAATATTTTCTTCTTAAAACTTATTAACGATATGCTAGATATGGTTTAAAAAAAATCATAGTTAAAATAGGGGTAAAAAAACATAATTAAAGAAATTACATAATTGAAGGAAACTAGATATAAATTGGGAATTGAAGGTAATTAAAAGCAAATCAAGAAGCAAATCGGGAATTAAAGGTAACTGGAAACAAATAAGGAAGATGAGTATAATTCTTAAATTTAGGAAAATTTTTAAAAAAAAACTAAGTGTTGTCACTTAAAATTTATTCAGAAGAAACTAAGAATAATCATGAATATTTATCAAAAGAAGTAACCAAAGAAATAATACTAATATCATATTTATATTCAAGGTTTATTATAGGAAAAAGTCTAATTTACCCCCTCCAACTTTAGGTCATGTGCATTTTGAGCTTCAAACTTTAAAAATGTGCAACATAATTCCTAAATCTTCTAACTTGTGCATTTTAGTCATTCTGTTTAATTTTCCATCGAACACTAACAGAAATTGTCATGCTAAAATAATGTGACCATTTTTTATACCAATTTTTTTATGAGAAAAGCTTAATTTAGCTACTCCAACTTGGTGTCATGTGTACTTTGGTCCTAAAACTATAAAAATATGATCTCAGTTGTTAGAGTTTGATGAAAAATTAAACAAAATGGTTACTAAGAAAGAGGAGGATCTGATATCATTACTTCTGGTGGTATACCGTATAGGATCATCTAGTCTATTTCCTTATTAGAATAATATGAATAATAATCATCACAAAATTGCAAATATGGATTTCAAGACTTTTCAAATATTAATAAAGCGATGGTACTATTACATCTCTTAAGTTATAGGGACTGAAATATCAACCAACAAGATTTTTAATTTACAAATTGAATCATAAATGCAGTCATTTTTGTTTTTATAGATTTAGCCAATATTCAATTTGAAAGCAAAAAAAAAATGAAGTATTTAGAACTATCAAAAAGAAAACAGAAATACAACTAAAGAACAACAGATTAAGTACATGTATAGAAAGAAATTAATACATACATAGAAAGAAAAGAATACATGAATGCATAGAAATAAAGCAATCAGTAAAGGGTAATTGTTGCAGCAAAGGATGAAATAGTGCTTGTCCTTTTGAAAAAGTTCAACTTTTTTACCAAACTATCACTGGCGGTAAAACTATTTATCAAAATGTCATTTTTTTTAAATTATTTACCAAATTACTAATTTTTTTAAACTATTTATTAAAATGTCATTCTTTTAAAACTATATATCAAACTTTTGAAACTATATACCAAACTGTCACCCTTTTGTCCAACGTGGTATTTTTTAATAATTTCTGGTTCATATAGGATGCTCCAAACCAGGTGGCGTATTCATGTGGATTACGCCAACACGTTTGGTGTAATCCACGTGGATGCACCATAGGATGCGTCATCCTACATGACATTTTTTAAGTGGATACACCATGTAGAATTGCGTTTTTAAGTTAAAAACGTCAACATATTTGACATTTTTCAAATGGACAAAAAAAATAAAAAAATACTTATAGGGTACTTAATTCATTTCACGTGGTTCTCGCACTCCTCCCAAAGATACATGTATTTCACATGCCTATTAGAGAGTGTACCATAACGTGGAATATATCAATATCAATTAGCTTATTTATAAGCCAGTGTTTACTTCTGATCAGTAAAGTAGTCGATGTGGGACTTTGGTATTGACAAGACAAAGCAACTAAGTAAAATAATAAAGTACTTTTGTTTGATGTGAGACTTTGATTTAATTAAATATATCATTATATACTATTTTTATGCATATTGCTAATGATATACTACTTTTATCTAGTTGATATATCATTATATAATGATATATCATCATCAGGATGACAATAATAACTGTTGCTACCACAATTGCAACCACAACCCCTACAGATATGGTACTTGTAGAGTCTACTTGATTATTGCACAAGAGCAAACATGTCAGATGATAACACCAAGGTAACAATAGAAGAATTAAAATTTGGATGGAAGGCACCACACCTTCATCGACAGATATGGCTGATATAAGAGGACCATACTGATTTATATGGGATATAAGTTGTCTCTTTCCTAGCCCAATAAAAGTAGATCTCTAAGTCATTGCTGCTCACATAAGCAGGAAATTGTTTTATAATTTCCTTACCAACTCCTTGTGCTTCATTTGCTATATTAAAATCTTTCAGTACCATTTTTCCCTACAATATTTCATATCCAAACTTAAATGGTTTTCGACAATTACAGTTTAAATATGCAGTCTAGACTATTTTGAAAATATTGTAGCAACTGATTGTACTGATGAAGTCAAAGTACTGAAGTAGAAACAATTCTACATATATAATTGGATATTCTATAGATTTATTTGTGAAAGAACTTGGATTTATATGAAAATGTTCACGACAAGGATCTAAACATTGGTTGATGATGATATATCATTATATAATGATATATCAACTAGATAAAAGTAGTATATCATTAGCAATATGCATAAAAGTAGTATATAATGATATATTTAATTAGATCAAAGTCTCACATCGAACAAATGTACTTTATTATCTTACTTAGTTGTTTTGTCTTACCAACACCAAAGTTTCACATCGAACAAAGGTACTTTGTTGCCTTACTTAGTTGTTTTGTCTTGCTAATACCAAAGTCTCACATCGACTACTTTACGGATCAAAAGCAAACACTTGACCTATAAATAAGCTAATTGATACTAATGTCTTCCAATGTTATGGTGCACTCTCTAGTAGGCATGTGAAATGCATATATCTTTGGGAGGAGTGCGAGAACCATGTGAAATGGGTTAAGTACCCTATAAGTATTTTTTTATTTTTTTGTGCATTTGGAAAATGTCAAATGTGTTAGCATTTTTAACTTAAAAACGTCATCCTACATTGCATATCTACTTAAAAAACTCCATATAGGATGGCGCATCCACATTCACGTGGATTACGCCAAACGTGTTCGCGTAATCCACATGGATGCGTCACTCAGTTTGGTGCATCCTATGTGGATAAGAAATTATTAAAAAATATCACGTTAGACAAAAGGGTGACAGTTTGATATATAGTTTCAAAAGAGTGATATTTTGATAAATAATTTAAAAAAATTATCATAAATAGTTTAAATAAATGACATTTTGGTAAATAATTTTACCACCAGTGGTAGTTTGATAAAAAAAAGCCAAAAAAAGTTCACTAAAAACACTGGCACGGTAATACAATTACCAAAGAAGATTTCGTCTCTATAGATGCTCAAACCTTATGATTCCTGCATGAATGGTCCAATATTGGTTAAATGTTTATAGCATGAAATTTAAAAGGTTGTCATGTTTTGAAGAAATAGCAAGGAAAACGTACTAACATATGGTATAGAGTATGCACAACATATGTGTTCAAGTACAAGATGACAGTACATATATAACTTCATGGTATAGTACGTGTATGAAATTTAAAGGATCATGTAATCATGATTAATCAATATTATGATAATGATCAGCATATAGTCAACTGTTTTTGAAAATATATGGAACATATATTGAATTGACAGAATTAGAAATGAAATAATTCACATGATGAGATTTGTCATAGAATTGGAAATCATATAATAACTATCCATATTTGAAATAGATAGAAAACAATTCTATTTTTTTTGAATCATTCTAGCAAGAATTGGTTTTGGATTGAAAGGATTTATACCACAAATCTTAAAACATATCAATTATTATAACATTTCTATATTTGAAATAGATAGAATTCAATTCAATTTTTTTTAATCATACCTGTAAGCGTAGGTTTTGGCTTCGATGACTCAAAATGAAAATCCTAGAATGAAGGTCAGATATAGTCATCTTTCTGGCCACAGATTCCTTTCATGCTAGAAGGAAGCCTCGTTGTACTTCTCCTTATTGGGGTTGTGACTTGCAACTTGAGATCGAAGACGAATGATTGTGTTGCTAAGAACCTTCTTAATAGAAACCCCCAACTTGAGCCCCTTCACTCTTTCTGGGCAATAGAGGCAAAGGGACCAAGCAGCGATGGGTCCTCAATCATGACCCACCACAAACACCTTGTCTTGGATGACTGCTATGGCATCCAACAACCCAATAAGACCTCCTCCAAGATGGATTGCTAAATGAGCCTTTCCATGGGTTGTGGAATGGGTGTTTTCATTAGAGGGAATTTGTGAAATGTGAGGAGCGTATAAAATTTCTACCAAGAACAAAGAATAACAGATCTTCAGAGACCAGAATGAGATGAATGGGAATGTAAAAAGTAGTTTTTTTTATTAAAGCCATTTTGATTTATTTTTCTTTAACTTATTTGGCTATTTGAGTTTTTTTTTTCATTTTCATTTTTTATTTTGTTCTGATGATTGATTTTATTTTACTTTTTTTATTTTTTTTGTACATGTGGCAGTTGCTACATCATATTACATATGGAAAAAAAAATATCACATCAAATTACATGTGACAAAAAATTAATTACCATACACAGTACATGTTAAGAAATTAGAGCATTGAGTTGATGATTTGAAAGATACATGATAGATTTTTGAGCTATATATCTTCCTTTTCTATATTATATAAATAAATTATATTAATTGATTGATTAATTGTAGCAATGATAGATTTGAAGATGCTTTGAACTTATTTTAGGAAATGCTTTGAACTTGTTTTAGGAAATGCTTTGAACTTGTTTTAGGAAATGCCTTCGCAGATATCATTAGGGGTGGAAACAGGTCAGACCACGCCAGACTTTGCCTTAAACAGGCCTGATCTGTATCCTAATTATAAAGTCTAAGTCTGATCTGTGAGTCTGTAATAGGCCAATTTTTAAGGCTTAATCTGGCCTGACTTGAAAGCCTATTTAAAGGCCTACAATAAGGCCTTTAAATAGGCTAATATACATACCTTTAAATAGATCAACATGCCTTTATATAGGCTAATAGACCTATTTTCAAATAGGTCAATATGTCTTTACATAGGCTAATAGACCTAAGCTATGAAATAAGCCAATGGACCTACTTAAGATCAATAAGTCTTTCTTATAACTTAATACTTACCTTCTAATTTTATAAATGTCTATCACTTTCTTACTCTAATCTTTGGTCGATGTGGGACTTAGAAATATACTAAGTTACAAAATTATTAGAAGCATATATCTTCAAATCCCACATCGACCAAAGAACAAAGCAAGAAAGTAGTGAGTATCTATAAAAGTAGGGAGTGAGTGTTAACTTATTATTTTCATTCTAATAAATATATTACATTAAATATATTAATAAATATATTATTTCTATTCTAACTTATTAACTTAAGTTTTAATTACTTGACTTTTATTAAAATTTAATTAAAAAATATATTAATATATTATAATAAATTAATAATTATAATTATAATTTATAATTATTACAATAACATATATTATATTATATATAGTTAAACAGGTTAGGCTGGCTTACCAAGCTTAAAAGGCCGATTAGATAGCCTGAGACCTGACCTTTTTAGTTAAACAGGTTTTTAAAAAAGTTTTGGCCTAACTTGTTTAGTAAACAGGTCAGGTCTCAAGCAAGTCAGGTCATAGGCCCCTGACGGGTAATCTGACTTATTTCCACCCGTAGATGTAACATCCTAATACCGTTAACCTAGTATATTTGACATACACAGGGATAAGTAGTATTAGTTATGCTACTTCTAACTTAAACTTCAATCTAACCCATAACATTTATACAATTAAATCATTATGGAAAGCCTTGCGAAAACATACATACACATATATACATAACATCTTTGCCTCAAAGCGGCATGATGTAATGCATAACTCTCTTTACAGACTAAAAACAATAATTACACATAAATATGCAAGCTTTAACTACTAAAACATAAAATCAAACTATGTTTCATACTTCTTCTTCTTTCCTTTGCAGGAGCTTCCTCCTGGATTTACATGGTAACACACGGGGTGAGAATTCATAAATTCTCAGTAAAAGTATACCAATACCAGCAGTTGTAATATTCATAAAGAATAAACAACTCATTCACAAAATTACCTCAATTTTCACCTTAAAAAAAATATTTTTCATGAGTGCACCAAATGTGCAATTCTAGCTTACACAAATTCTAAAAATTCATGGATAAATAGTCTCATTTCATATCTTTCAAATGAAACAAACCTCACTTTATTTGACTAAGTGTGGTAAAAGTTATGTAACAAACATCACAAGCTGTCAGAGAATCCTGTAGAAACGTGTTCTGCATAGTTGGTTCTCCAACCAAATTCCAACTCATCCAACCAATTCCTATGTGATTTGCAACACCACAAACATATTGTAACCTCTAAACACACTCCTAACTCATCAATCTTGGATCAATAATCTTATCAAACTTTCACAAAATACCCATTTTTCAAGCATCAAAATCATAGAAAAAAAAGCAATAACTATGTCCTACATCAAAACCATCCTTCAAGCAAACTAAAACCAAACCAACTTCACCCTTGAAATCAAGAATCAACCATGAAAACAATAGCCCATCATGGCCATAAGACCTAGGGCACCAAGCATCAATCAATTTCATAATCAATCTCATCCAATTGTTCATTACTAGAATTCATAGATAGGATATCAATTCATTCTTCTAACAACCAAAAAAAATAAAAATTGACCTCACCAAAATTCCTTCCAATTCTCAAAACTCAAATCTTAAGATTATAATCATACAAATGCACTATTAAACATTAAAAAAAATAGCAACCTCGGTTTTGGGCATTACATGACCCATAGATCACATTTTTAAGAGGAATTTGGCTTAGAAAATTACCAAAGTTTTGGCCCAAGATTCTCAATAAACCAAGCATGAATTTCCAACCTTTAACAAGCCAATAACCTTGTTAAAAATTAGATTTTTCAACCACTTCATTAGAAAAATGAAATTCATACAAATAAAGCTCCTATCATCGAACCACAACAAATACAAGCATCATGCTATTAAACCACAACAAAAACAAGCTCAAGGAGTCATGAATCAATGAAGAATAAAGAATAAAATCATCTAATCTTACCCCTCACCCTCCAAAGCCTCACAGCCCCATCAAATAAAAATATAAAAAATACTCAATTTCATAACTATCTATTCATGATTAAAAACAAAGAAAAGAAAGTAAGAGTGACAAGCTTCAAAAACCCCTACCTTGGCTCCCTAAGCTCACAGATTTGAGAGTGGAAGGAGAGGAAGATGGAGCTTGATGATGGAGATTCTTTACTCTTTGGAAAGAGGAAGTGATGAGGATTAATTTCTCTTACTGCACTAACTAAAGATAATGACTCTAAGGTGTTCATAAAAGAGCTTAAAACCAAAAACTCATTTCTTTCTCCATTTCTTTCTCGTTTCTTTTCTCTCCCCTATTTTTTGTTTTCTTCGTCTGTTGCTGGAGCTTCTCCAGCGTGAAAGAGAAGCCAAATGAGAAGAGAAAAGTCAAATAAAAATATAAAACTTTATGACCAACTTTTATATACTGGAACTTTAGTATCTATTAAATATATTTTAATTTTTTAAAGTAAGTTTTTAAGTTACTATAAGTAATAAGAATAAAATTTAGGAATCATCTTAATCCTCGGATCTTTTTTATTTTATTTTTTATTTATACTGATACTCATTAAATAGTTACGCTACTTTTTCAATTTAAATTGAACTTGTAAAATAGGTAAATATATCTATTTTAAATTATTTTTCATATTAAAATATTCTTCATATTCTACTTATCATCTCTATTAAATTTCATAATTTTTTTGAGCTATGTAATTGTTTCGGCTATTTTTCAACAGCATCTTTAAAAATACCAAACTTACTCTGTTGCTTCTCCAAATTTTTTTACAACTCTTATAAATGGTTCTTAATAGGGCTGCACACGGGTCGGGTTAGGTCAGGTTTAGAGTAAACAAAAATCCAAACCAATTAATCAATGTTGGGTTGGGTTGGGTTGGATCAGGTTCCAAAAATTTTTTTGAGTAACCCGACCCAAACCAACCCGATTATAATCGGGTTGGTTCGGGTCGAGTAATCGGGTTAATCAAAATTTCAGACTGGCTAATAAATCGGGTTGCTTCTACGGGTTGAACAAAATAACACCAATTTTTTCAACTACTTACTTATTGTGTGGGTGTTCCCTGAATCCTGATAAATGATAATAACCATATACTTCAAAATCTCAAATTAAATAGTCATTTGGTCATTTTAAATAATAAATATATAGGCTATTGCTTCTGCTTCTTACAAGATAAACATGAGTCACACATTACCCACATTCTCACATTCAATACACACCCAAATTTTGCAATAAACATACAGATAGCCCAGCAAGTGAACAAAATGGAGACAAATGCTCCTCAAATATGAAATACAAACGCAAGAGTAGGACTTTTAGAAAAGACATATCCTCAAAGGAAGGCTTGCTATCCAATATAAAACACATCACCATAATATGCAGAATTGCAGATAGCCCAGTAAAAGCACATAATATTCACTGTTAAATGAGCTCAAACTTCGAATTTCAAATGGATTCTAATTTCCTTTGTGAAACTGTGAAAACAGAATTCATATTTCATAATTCATATTAAGAAAGACAGAAAGTACACAATTCTAATGTCCTACTTCTCTGTTTTACAAAATAAAATACTCAAGTAACTACACAGATAAGTAACACTAACAATAATAAGTAATAAAACAAATGCAAGAAATTGAGAAAGTAACAACAATAAAGCTCAGGCCCAGTGAGTGACTACACAATTCTGTTTTATAGCAATGAGTAACAACAAAGTGAACAAACCAAATATCTCAAACATTTGTCAAAGTGTGATGCATAAAGCCACAAAACAGAAAAGAAAGCAAACCCAACTGACTACATAGAGTCACAGACCTCAAGTGGCACTCTAACTGAATCCTCCAAAAACAAAACAAAACCCAATAGAAACAAGAGTAAAACTCCTCAAAGTCAATCCTTCTAGCCCTTCCTGCAATATGATAAATAAATTGTTATATGTTAATTGACATTCACAAAAATACAAGAACATTTAAAATATATGATATTACCTCATCCTCTTGCTCTTAAAATCACTAGCAACCTCAACTTCTTGAAGTCCAGAAACTCCGGACATTTCTAATAATACAACAACAGAATACAACATAAAATTAAAAATGTCAAATGAATGAAATGATCAACTACATGTAAAATAAAAAAGTTAAAAATAAAAAATGATGATTGTATACCTGATTCAACCTACTCAATCTCCTCCATTTGACTCCGTAGATCATCCACCTTCTTAGGAGGCCTTAACCAATTTTGGGTACAAATTAAGGCCTCCACTGTGGTGGGATGTAAAGAACTACGAAATGGATCAAGGATACGACCTCCAATGCTAAAAACAGACTCAGATGACACCGTAGACACCGGAATGGCCAATATGTCCCTAGCCATACGAGAAAGAATATTGTACTTTGATGTCTTCCCTTTCCACCACTTCAAGATGTCAAACCCCTCATAATTATCTTCAACGTCATCCTCCATGTATCTATCCAACTCATTCTTCTTTTGCTCACCTTGTTTTTTCTTCAACTTTAACCTAAACTTATCTTCCAAATTAAAACCACCTTCATTACTACTACCAACATTTGTTTGTGTGCTAACATCTGATGAAGTGACATTAGAATCACGAGTATCAGGGATAATGGGATACAATGTAACATATTGTGCAAATAAGCTGTTTATAAGATCTTTAATTTTTTCACGATATCCTTGCACTTATCTTGACCATACATTTCACTAACACAAAATTCAATGTAATCCAACTTATACCTTGGGTCAAGAAAAACAGCCACAAACAACAAAAAATTTAAACTCCCATTAATATCCCAGTACTTATCAAACTTTACCTTCATGTTCATTGCCATTCTTTGCAACACAACATCTTCACTTCCAATCCACAAAGTTAACAAATTTTGAATTTCATTCAATTTATAGAAGAAAATATTAGAGGTCACATGCAAAGAACCGGAAAAAGTAAGTGTGGCATCATAGAAAATCTTCAAAAATTTTATAAAAACACAAGCACGATTCCAATCATCATTATTAGGAGGTCCTCCTTCACTGTCAAGAACATGCAAGTAAGTTTGATCCTCATATTCAAGGTGATTAAATGCCTTCTCAAATTGTTCAGCCACTTCGAACATCAAGTAAGTAGAATTCCACCTAGTTGGCACATCAAGTATTAGCATGTGATTACTAACAACATTTGCCTCTTGGGCACACCTCCTAAAAGTAGCCAATCTAGAAGGAGAGGACCTCACGTACTTACATGCACCCCTAATCCTAGCAACTGAGCAATCTAACTCCTTCAACCCATCACTAACAATTAAGTTCAAAATATGAACACAACACCTTATGTGCATGAGCTCCCCTTTCAGCAAGGTGCACCCATTCCAATCCTGCATTCCCCTCACCAAATATGATAGAGTCGAGTTGTTAGCACTAGCATTATCCACGGTGATTGTGCTAATCTTTAGAATACCCTAATCTTTCAAGCATTTCTCTAAAGATTTTCCTATGATCTCACCCCTATGGTCACCAATCAACTCAAAACTTAAAATTTTCTTATGCAATTCCCACCCACCATCAATAAAATGTGCAGTCACACACATATAATTAATGTTTTGAATCGATGTCCATGTGTCAGTTGTTAGTGAGACCATTTGTTGGTTGCAAGACAATACAGACTTCAACTTCACTTTTTCCTCTATAAAAAGTTGCATGATATCTCTTGCTATAGTCATGCGACCGGTTATTCTAAATTGAGGTTGAGTAGTACTCATGAAACCTCTAAATTCGGGATTCTCAATAAATTTAAAGGGAAGCTCATCTATGATTATCATCTTACAAAGCTCATGCCTACATTGTTCTTGATTGAAATCTACAAGCTTCATACTCACAACACTACTAGGGTCATCCTCACTTGACTTTCCAATAGCAATAGTTTTTTGCTTCTTGTCAACCTCCCTTTGTGGATTCTTTGCACACACTTTCAAGTGATTTATAAGGTTAGTGGTACCGTGATTAGAGCTATTACAAGCATATGACTTTTCACAATAATTACAACTAGCTCTATCACCATCTTTAGTGAAATGAGACTAAGCATTTGAAGGAGGTCTAGTAGGTTTTCGTTTACCTACCTCTTGTTGTGAAGATGGAGCAGCTTCTTGAGCTTGTGATGATGGAGTTGGAGTGAAATTTAGATTGGAAGAAGATTGTGGTGTTACTGCTAACTGTGATCCTACTCCTTCAGTTTGCAATCCAGTTAGTGTTGGTGGAGTGGGAGCACTTCCTACTTGAGTCCCACTAGTGTTGTGACTCTTGTGAGTTTCCATCAGATTTTCCATTTAAAGAGAATCACTGCAATAACATTTACAAGTTACAATAAAAGAAATAACTAACAACTAAAATGTAACTAATAAGCTAACAAGGGATAATAGTGATATATGATGACTAACAACTAAAGTATCTTAAGACACAAGCATTTATCATCCCTTAAATTAACAACCAGAAATCTACAATCAGAAATGTCCCCAGCAAAAGGCAAAGCCTCCCACCAATCACATCCAACCTTTATTGCTCACACTTCAGTGCTTCACAATAACACACACAAAATATATGCACAATACCAAGTTATGAGCACAAGCCTAATATCCAAATATATCAGATTTGGAGGTAGCAGAATTTGAGTTCAAATAAAGAAATGATTCAAAAGTTTTACTTTTCAACTTTGAGTTGAAACATGAAAGCAAAAAGAGAAAATGACAGGACTTGTGTAGACATCTACCCTATAGAAACACTCATTAACATTTTGAGTAAATTACTGAAAACCTTATTGCTAAAATTTATATATTTTTTTCATTTACCTAAAATAAATTGACAAGTTTCTCATGAACAATCACTAAAAGTCTAAAACATTTGAAAGAAGTAAATGAATATTGACATGTGTGTACCCAACACTAGTGGAGTCATTTGGTGTTGGGCACCACAAGCTACAGTCACTGCTAACCACAGGAAAGACAGCATTTGATGTAGAATTTTTATGTGTGAATAGCATTTGAGTAAATTACTGAAAACCTTATTTATTGCATTCCATAACAAAATTGAATAACACACTTCCAGAGAAACTGAAACAAAAGATAACAAAGGCATATCTGTTCATGCAAATTACTAGGTGAAGGGAGGACAAGGCAAAGCCAAAAACACCATAATAGATTAGATATTATGTATATCAATTAGTTGTATAAAAAAAGACCCAAAAAAAAGTACCTAACATAAATCCAAGAAATTTCACTCCCACGGACTGGTCAACAAAGAAATTTCACTCCCAAGTCTCAACTGAAATCAGTAGCAATGAGGGTGAGACAGTGTCAAAGGATAAAATAGTGTAATAATAGCAAAGAGTCAAACAAAAAAAAAAAAAAAGCCAAATGGCTAACCTCTAACCCACAAGGCCACAACGATAGGCTGAGTCAGGTACCACAGTGAGAGAAAGAGAGTTGGGATTGAGAAAGGTGGAGCTTAGGGTTTCTGATTTTGCAAAAAGAAGGGAAGAGAAATCAAGAGAATGTGAGCAGAAGTGGTGGACTGGGTTTGTGGTGGAAGACACCGTCGATGGTGGTTGGGCCGACAGGGTAAGAGGATTTCTGGTGAGAGAGGGTTGAGATTGAGAATGGGTGGTGCCTAGGGTTTCTAATTTAGGATCTTGCAAGAAGAAGGAGGAGAAATTAGGAGAATGTGAGTGATAATCACATATTTTATTTATTAAGAAACCCTTATGTTTAGTCATTTACACTCTCCATATTCTTAATTGATTGAGTTTGGTATGATTTTGTGAGTTTGAGCTCAAATTGGTCCTAATTGAATATTTTCAGCATTATTGAGATTTTACATTGTTTCTGTATTTTGGCCATAACTTGAGTTCCTGATATCTGACAATCATGAATTTTATCTTGTAGGAAAGCTAAGAGGAAGCTCTACAACTTTGATGAAGAGCTCGAAGTCCTAAACAGATGTCTAAGAGACCTAAGTTTACATGGAAGTCAGAATATAGGTTCTGTCACTAGAATCCGAACGGTGTGCACTCATAAAATCATATCTCAAGCTGTAATAATGGAGATAGGCTGAAATTTGGATAGTTGATAGTCAAGACCCAAATAAACAACTTTCATGAAGAACACCTTTTGAAAGAATGAAGTCTAATGGGTCAGTTTGGGCTTGCAAGTCGGAACAGATGTGCTGAAGTTGGGTTTGAACAACCTGTGGTATTTGGGTCATATCTTGGGCTGTAGGAAGCCAAATTGGACGATCCAGATATGTATGTTATAGCCAAGACAAAGATCTACAACTTTCATGAAGAGTACTTTTCATGAATCTGAAGTATAATTGGTCGTTTTTGGCTTCCAAGTCAGACCAAGGAATTTTCGCATTCAACCACTCCACTCCACTCATCCACTCAACCAAACCACTCAACCACTCCACTCAACCACTCTACTCCACTCATCCACTCAACCACTCCACTCCACTCACCCACTCAACCAATCCACTCAACCACTCCACTCCACTAACCCACTCATCCATCCACTCACCTTTGTCATTTTGTTACCCTAGACTTTTATAAAAGGGCACCATTGGTTATCATGGTGGGGGTTGGACTCTCCTTCATTTTTCTCTCAGTTTTTCTTGTGATTTCCTTCTAGCTATGTGTAACTAAACCTCCCTTGGTTAAGGGGGTGATGAAACCACTAGTATTGATGTTGTAAACTTTGCATATTTGATTATTTCAACACAGTTATGTTTTTATTCATATATTTCTGAATCTATTGTTGGTATGAAGGTTTTTATACTTGTTTCCAATTTCAAAGTGGTAGATCTGGGTTTATTATGCGCGGTTGCGGTAGTAGATCTAGTGGAATGTATAATGTTCATGTGGGTATAATTATCTTTGTACTATTTACCAGTTATAAAAGTGGTAGATCTGGGTTTATTATGCGCGGTTGCGGTAGTAGATCTAGAGAAATATATGTTCTAAGTAATTTAATCCCGGTGTGTGATTAGATCTTAGTGTAATTGGTTTTCTAAATCTTAATGCAATTATTGGATAGTTGTAAGAGCGGTTGCTTTATGACTAATCAGTGATTAGGAGTTGATTTGAGCGGTTGCTAAATTGGCCAACACGTAAGGAAAACAGATATTTACTCTCACAATTGCATAAAAACATAATTGAGCATGTTGGAATAAAATGATATGTGGATTTACATCATCATATAAATCTAGTGGTGGATTCAATCTCTTAACCAATTTTCTTATATTGTTATTTTCAGTTTATTTATTGTTATTGTCTTTGAAGTTGTTCATTGTTCATCAAAACTCCAAAACCCCCCTATTTACTGTTTATTGTTAATCAGAATTTAAATTGAGAATTGTTTGATAGTGTTAATTGACTTGGTTCTCTGTGGATCGACCCTTACTAACTACAACTAGTTGTAAGGTTTTTATTTTCTGGTGGGCCTAACAACTGATTTTTATCTGAATTTTAATCGCTATATCCTCACGCATCAGAATTTTGGCGCCGTTGCCGGGGAGCCAATTTTTCAATTACACTATTAATTTATTTCCTATTTTTACTCTATTTTTATTTTGATTTTTATTTTATTTTTTTTATTTTTGATGTTTTCTTTCTGAGTGACTTGTAGGTGTTGATGTTCATTGATCATGGATGCTTGTGGGATTTGCTTATCACCGGACATATCACTGATTTGTGTCCTACTTTCCTAGTGGACACAAATGAGGAGGTAGAGGCAGTATAGAGATATTCTGAGCCTTCTGATAACTACAACCCGTACTCCAATACATATTATCCAGAGTGGTGGGACTATCCTAACTTGAGTTATGGACAACAACCTCATAATCAACCTCCATCCTATGAACTTCCAGAATTTTAGCAGAGGCAAACATATTTCCCTCAGAGACAGCAGCAAGTTCAAGATCCTTGGCAGCCTAAACCTTCATTGGAGGAACTAATAAGACAATTTGCCATTAATACTATACAGTTCCAACAAGAAACAAAGGCCAATTTGCAGAGTTTCCAACAAGAAACAAAGGCCAGTTTACAGAGTTTCCAACAAGAAACAAAGGCCAATTTACAGAGTTTTCAGCAAGAAACAAGGGTAGCGATCAATGACATGCAAAACTCTTTGGAGCAGTTAGCCACAGAACTCAGCAATATGCAGAGCCTAAATTCTGAAGGACTTCCCTCACAACCCGAAGAGGATGTGATGGAAGATCCTAGTGCTGTCACATTGCAAAGTGGGAAGATGTTGGATGAACCCACCTCTCCTCCACAAACCACTACAGAGGAAGACCAAGAGCCTAAACAGGTAAATGAGGAAGGGAAAAACTCTGAAGCTCCCAAGGTAAGTAATCTTGAACCCCTTCTTAATGTAGTGGAGGAGCAACATGATGAGTTGTGTGATGAATTTCCTGATTTTATTGGTTTCAATAATTATATTCATTGCCACTCATGTACTGATATCATATGTGCTAGTCATGCTGAGATTTCTGCAGAGTTAAAAGTTGATAATTCTGTTTACAAAATAGAATCTAAGACCCAAAGGGAGGAGGAATTGCAGGTCATGGAAGAATTTGTAAAAAAAGAAAAAGAGCACCCGATGACGGTCACTACAGAAGTGGACTTTGTTTTTGGGCCATCGTTCAGTAGAAACAATGCACATGAAGCTGATCAAGTACACATATTACTTTTCAGTGGTGAAGCCAAGGAAAATAAGGGCCAATGGGGCCCTGGTGGAAGCCCTTATGCTGCAAGCTTAATTTGTTCATCAAACTTCAACCAATGGGATCCTGGTGAAAGCTCTCATATTGTTTCACCTACAGTTTGGTCATCACACTTCAATCAATGGGATCCTGGTGAAAGCTTTCATATTGTTTCAACTACAGCTTGTTCATCACACTTCAACCAATGGGACCCCGGTGAAAGCTATCATGTTGTCTTAACTATAACTTGGTCATCATGTTTCAACCAATGGGATCCTGGTGGTGGAGTCTTTTCACCTACCTCACTTGATAAGACCAATAAACACCATCTCAAGTCTTTCTATGAGCTTCCGAAAAGTGTGGAAGTGAAAGTGTTGACCTTTTACCATCCACATTATAAAGATCAATGAGAGTGTCACAACGTCGGGCTGAGGACAATAAACTAAGCGCTCATTGGGAGGCAACCCAACCAGATTTGCTTTCTTTATCCTTTTTATTCTTTGTTGGTGGTTTTCCTTTTCTGGATGTGTGTAGCATTCTCTCTTTCATTATTTTTCCTTTTCTGGATGTGTGTTGCATTTCTTTTATTTTCTGGATGTGTGTAGCATTGAGGACAATGCTTGTATTAAGTGTGGGGGAGAGATTTTAGCATTTTAAAAAAAAATTCTTAATTTAAAAAAAAAAAGGGTTCATTGCATGATTGAATAACTTTTCTCCCTTCTTAAACTGATATGCTTGGTGATGGATGATTAAATTGATGAATTGAGTTTGATGGATGCATACCTTGTGAGATTTTGAGCCTAATGGATGGATTCAACATTTATGTCATTCTCTTCTTTCTTGTGTGATTTTCACTCATGTTAATGACCACTCTAGAACTTGCTTTGATTCTTTTTAAGGCTACATTTCACTTGCATGCATGAACATGATTGAGGCCCTCTTTCTTAATTAGCTAGTTTAACCAAATAGCCAACCTTGTTTTCAATATGATATCAAGCACTCTTTTGACTTCTTGAAAATTCTCTGATTCCTGCCAACCTTGTATATTTTCCTTTGCTTAACCCCTTTGAGCTTATTTGACCATTCCTTATTTCTAGTTCATTATGTACCTTAAATGAAAAATCGTGTTCTTATTTTACCTTAAGGAATAAAAGAAAATTAGCTTTGTTAATGGATGAATTTTTGAACAAATGTGGGGGTGTGTGTACAAAATGGTTGTTGAAAAAGGAAAGAGTGCCTAAAAAAAATAAAAAAAAAACAAAAAAAAATATGTATACAGATTATGTTTATATATATATATATATAAAAAAAGAAAAGAAAAAAAAAAGGATTGAGAAATGAATATGTAAAGGGTTATACATTAGAGTTGGGATGAACTTTTATGCTTGTTATTTGAACTCAGCTCTCATTTGCTTTTATTCTCTTTGGTATTTATCCTCTCATATCCATTTTACCCTCTTCTGTTACCTTGACCTCACTACAACCTTGAATAAAGTCCTCATGATTTGTGTGTGCATGTATTTTGAGTAGTGGAGAAGTAGAAGATAAGCAAGCTTATGGTAGTGCAATTTTCATGGTTGAATTGAGTGAAATACCTACCTTTTAAACACTTGAGAGATTGAGAAGGAATCTTGTGAAGATCTATCATTCTCGATTCATATTGAAGATACATTGCTTGTTGGTTTGAGATGTGGAGAATTGTTAACTCATGAATGTTTTGATCCCTTGAACCTTTGGTTGTTCTTCTTGATTGTAAAATTTTGGGCTCTTGAATGTCGTTGGAATTTAAAATTTTGTTAATCTCTTATGTCCTTGTTTTGGTCTTGAGTTTTGCCCAGGAGTGCAAAAAGCTAAGTGTGGGAGAATTTGATAATTACATATTTTATTTATTAAGAAACCCTTATGTTTAGTCATTTACACTCTCCATATTCTTAATTGATTGAGTTTGGTATGATTTTGTGAGTTTGAGCTCAAATTGGTCTTAATTGAATATTTTCAGCATTATTGAGATTTTACACTGTTTCTATATTTTGATCATAACTTGAGTTCCTAATATCTGACAATCATGAATTTTATCTTATAGGAAAGCTAAGAGGAAGCTCTACAACTTTGATGAAGAGCTCGAAGTCCTAAACAGATGTCTAAGGGACCTAAGTTTACATGGAAGTCAGAATACGGGTTCTGTCACTAGAATCCGAATGGTGTGCACTCATAAAATCATATCTCAAGCTATAATAATGGAGATGGGCTGAAATTTGGATAGTTGATAGTCAAGACTCAAATAAACAACTTTCATGAAGAACACCTTTTGAAAGAATGAAGTCTAATGGGTCAGTTTGGGCTTGCAAGTCGGAACAGATGTGCTGAAGTTGGGTTTGAACAACCTGTGGTATTTGGGTCATATCTTGGGCTGTAGGAAGCCAAATTGGACGATCCAGATATGTATGTTATAGCCAAGACAAAGATCTACAACTTTCATGAAGAGTACTTTTCATGAATCTGAAGTATAATTAGTTGTTTTTGGCTTCCAAGTCAGACCAAGGAATTTTCGCATTCAACCACTCCACTCCACTCATCCACTCAACCAAACCACTCAACCACTCCACTCAACCACTCCACTCCACTCATCCACTCAACCACTCAACCACTCCACTCCACTCACCCACTCAACCAATCCACTCAACCACTCCACTCCACTAACCCACTCATCCATCCACTCACCTTTGTCATTTTGTTACCCTAGACTTCTATAAAAGGGCACCATTGGTTATCATGGTGGGGGTTGGACTCTCCTTCATTTTTCTCTCAGTTTTTCTTGTGATTTCCTTCTATCTATGTGTAACTAAACCTCCCTTGGTTAAGGGGGTGATGAAACCACTAGTATTGATGTTGTAAACTTTGCATATTTGATTATTTCAACACAGTTATGTTTTTATTCATATATTTCTGAATCTATTGTTGGTATGAAGGTTTTTATACTTGTTTCCACTTTCAAAGTGGTAGATCTGGGTTTATTATGCGCGGTTGCGGTAGTAGATCTAGTGGAATGTATAATGTTCATGTAGGTATAATTATCTTTGTACTATTTACCAGTTATAAAAGTGGTAGATCTGGATTTATTATGCGCGGTTGCGGTAGTAGATCTAGAGAAATATATGTTCTAAGTAATTTAATCCCGGTGTGTGATTAGATCTTAGTGTAATTGGTTTTCTAAATCTTAATACAATTATTGGATAGTTGTAAGAGCGGTTGCTTTATGACTAATCAGTGATTAGGAGTTGATTTGAGCGGTTGCTAAATTGGTCAACACGTAAGGAAAACAGATATTTACTCTCACAATTGCATAAAAACATAATTGAGCATGTTGGAATAAAATGATATATGGATTTACATCATCATATAAATCTAGTGGTGGATTCAATCTCTTAACCAATTTTCTTATATTGTTGTTTTCAGTTTATTTATTGTTATTGTCTTTGAAGTTGTTCATTGTTCATCAAAACTCCAAAACCCCCCTATTTACTGTTTATTGTTAATCAGAGTTTAAATTGAGAATTGTTTGATAGTGTTAATTGACTTGGTTCTCTGTGAATCGACCCTTACTAACTACAACTAGTTGTAAGGTTTTTATTTTCTGGTGGGCCTAACAACTGATTTTTATCTGAATTTTAATCGCTATATCCTCACGCATCAGTGAGCAGAAGTGGTGGCTGTCATCGTGTCACGCACTCGTCGTCACCGGTGGTGGCTGGGCTGACCGGCTGAGAGGGGAGGAGGAGGACTGAGGAGGAATGGGGGTGGGTGAGGTGAGTGGTGACCACAAAAATCAGGAGAAATGAAATGAGAGAGAGGAGGACGCTCGGGTAGGGTAAAAAAGAAGGTGGTATAAACATATGTAATATGTATCATCGCAAAACGACGTCGTTTTTAATCGGATCATCGGGTCATCAGGTCGGATCATCGGGTCGTTTTTAACCCGATTACCCGAACTAACCCGAACCAATTAGGTTGGGTCGGGTCAGGTCATCACATCGGGTTAACCCGGACCCATGTGCACCCCTAGTTTTTAACTAGAAAATAAATTTTTCTTATATATTTCCATCATATCAACCGATACTGCAGATACTTTAATTATTCTCTTATATACAATGTTATAGAATTACGCTCAATCTAGTTCAAAAAAATTATCCGAATTAATAGATAACTCTTATCAGTATTATTGAGCTTTTATAATCCTAATTAAGGTCATTAAATTAGGGAGAATATTACAATAGATATAATTCATAAGAAAGTTGTAACAAAAATTCAATTCCAAAATAAATACCCAAACAAGGAATTTTCAATTAAAGGGAATTAAATTGCTATAATTCAAATTTTTTACATTTTAAATTGCCTGATCCAAACACAACACAACCTAAGGGAAAATACCCAATACTGCAACGCAAAATAGCAAACTTCTACTCCCGTCCTTTGTTATTCAATTCAAACTCAAACATTGAAATAAGGTAGTTCACTTTCTCTGGCTCAATACATTGTTGCATCTTCTACATATAGCTCCCCTCAATTAAAGCTTATTAGTCCTGCATGAAATAATAAAGTAGTAAAGAGACGCATCACATGCTAATTCAGAACGAGCCCAACTTCAACGCCATCACTGCCATCTTAAACCTCTGTCCACCGATGTTATCTCCACCTTCCCCAACCAAAGTTAGTCCCATAAACACCAAATCGGGTTGATCCTGCTACCCTTGCTTTCAATTCCCTCACTTGACATAGACATAAATCTAGGAATCACTTCCCTTAACTAACAATTTTGTTTTACTATGAATATTCTTAGCAACAATTACGACCCCATCTTCTTTTATAAAGTCCCCTGGATGTGTATCCACATCCACTATATGAGCACATATATGCAGTTGCCAAAATAGTTGTCAGGTATTGGAGGCTCTAACCTCGCCCTGCAATCCACCATTAAAGCAAAAGAAAATTTCTGTCTGTCCCTTTCAACTCCTTGAATGGCTTTAGCAATGCAGACCAGCACATAAGCACAGGTGAGAACAAAGGTTGATCAAGTAGGTGGCTTTGAAGAACAGCATGGTGGGTGCTAGCTGATGCCGATGCTAAACCCACTGTTTGGAAACACAGTGAATTGCAGGGAAATAACTGAAGCGAGAGAGTGTGTGATGAATCCAAATGGGGTATGAAAGCACGAGACTCAACTGCTTCATGTGGGGAATTAATTGTCTAAAATATGTTTGTATTGGATAATGGGTTTCTGTGAATTGGAAGGCCAAACGATGTTTCCAGCTAGAGGGTGAGAGAGAGTGAGGTTTTGAGTTTTGGAACCACTTTGTCAAAGAAAAAAGATGGGTTAGAGTGTGGAATAGGAAGGGAGTACTCAACTGGATGGAACTTGAGACAACTGGTTTGAAGATGGCGGAGCAACTTTACATAGTAATTCTCATGTAGTTCCTTATTATTATAAATATTTAAATTATTATTCAATATGATAGTAACTATCATAAAATTACAGTAATTTTTAATTCATACCACTTAAGAATTTCTCCACCTTCATATTGTTCATGGATTTTCAGCGACTTGTCAGGATTCGCCAGATGGACCTTATCTGTATACGGTGTTGTACACTGTACTGTTATTAGAGTCATATAGTCTTAATAAAAATTGTTATGTTATTCTTATATTCGATAAAGTAAATTTCTCTCTATTTTTTTCTATAAATGAAAAATGTAGAAAATAATGTTGTATCCGTATATTGTGAACCACCTTGATTCAAATAATTAATGTTAGTTTTCCATAATGTGCAACTCTTTCAATTCATAGTCATACAGGGAATTATTGTGCAATATTGGTATTAATGAATAAAGGAGTGAGAGAAAACGAAAGAAAAATGCACAGTAGTATAAAAGTTATATAATTTATGTGAAAAACGTTTTATGTATAAGTAATATTTTGAATTTGAATATTTTCCCCCTCTTCATGAACCAAATTTTTTTCCTTAATTACACATCGCTCTTAACTAATAATATTTTTTCATATTTAACATTATTTTTTCTCTAATTAACTATTAACAAATCAGCAAAAGATGTTTTTTAAATTGGAAATACCTTTTCTCTTATTAATTTTTTTTTGTTAATTTACCAACATTTAGGGATAGAAGATTTGAATTGCAAACTATGTACAAAGGATTTGAATTCAGACAAAAAAAAAAGAATGCTGACTGTGCACAATTGAGAATATGATGAAATAGGTTAAAATAGCAATAATTTCCAATTCATAATTGTGAATTTTTTTTAAGTAATTCAATTATTTGGAAAATGAATTAAATGTATAATAAAATTTAAATTATTTAAATGACATAAATATATTTATAAATTATTTAAAGTTAAGTTTTTTAATAACTTGATAAAAAAATTGTTCTTGCTAAACAATTTAATGAGATAAAAATTAAATTTAATTGCATACAATCTTTTATGGCAAATTGCATACAAATTTAATGTGTAATAATGGAGACTATGTTTTATTTGTGAAAAAAATTAAAGTGTGGACAAACTTAATCAAGACAATAATTGTCATTTTGTAATAATTAATGAGAGTAATGACCTCACGTCGCAACCTGCGATGCATTGCTTCACAGCTCATCAATCTAAAAAACATGTAATACATCAATAAAATAGAGAAGTTTTATTGTTTCTTCAAAATAATACTGTTTGCCAAATAAAATTCCTGACAAGTTGTTGAAGGAGTTCAACTAATGCGGCAAACTCTTGATTCCCATTAAATCAAACGAAACATTGAGAAAGGGGTTATGTTTTTTAACTGTAAGGTTTTAGTATAATTAAAGAAAACTCAGATAAAAATAGCTTGAATTACCCCCTTCTTTCTTAACTAACAGTAACAAACGTATAAAAATAAATGAAAAGACAATTGAAATAGTAAATGCAATTGTTCTATATTGAGATTTGGGTCTCTATGGGTCAAACTCACTTATAGCTCTGATAATAACACAAAAGAAATGTCTCCTACTCAGGACATGGGAAATGTCAACTCTAAGTTACCAAAGTGTTGGAAAAAAATTTTTCCTTTGCTGAAATGACATTTTTGTCCCTCTCCATCAGATGGTATCTAAGTACCTCATCTTCATATAAATAAGACATAGTAACTTTATGTTAAGGATCTTCTCCTTATTACTTCGCCCATTATAGTCTTAACTTATTTGAATATTGGAATGTTTTTGCAGGTGGACAATCCCTTGTCCCAACACTGAAGATAGTTGTTGGTGTGAAGTTTAGGGAGAAGATCCTTCCATTCTACTCAAAGTTCAACATCCCAATGAGCTCACCACTCACTCAAAGTTCAAGACAAAACAACAACAATATAGAAAGCATTGAAATGAACAAAATACTGCAAGTCAAGAACACAAAAGTAAGAGAAATAGGCAGAGAATTCTGGCAAAATTAATACGTTGATATGTTGTTTAATAGTTGGCCTCGTATTTACAATTAAATCATCTACACTAATTATACATCAAAATTGTAACGTTAGTGGCATCATACACTGTTTGCCATGTTCTGTTTGCGCTTATATATTTATGCTAAGTGGCTAATAACATAATCCCCCACTAACTAACCCTTAACTAATTACATCAAATTAGGTGATCCAAATACAATGCATCAATTAGTCGATGGACTAACCTTTATCCTACAAATCCAGACCACTAACGCCCTGGTTGCTCTGTGAGAATCTAGGTATAACTACTCCCAAAAATACCAACGTATCTCTACATCCACTTGGAAAAATGGTTCATATATTTTTTAGGAAACAACGTTGACTTATTCAATATCCCTTCAACAGCAAATACTCAACTTCAAGCTTCCAAACAAATTATAAGGCTAGCAAAATGTCTTGTTTAAGCCCATCATCATATTGGCCCAAATTTGGCCCAAAACATTATTCTCCTTTTTGTTAGTAGCCTGTGAAGTCTTTTCCGTTTTAGTCGAAGAGCCTTTGTGCCTCGGCTGATGATACAATGTCCTGATTCAATTGCTGTAGTCGAACCCAATTTTTGGTGTTTAACACTTTACCCCCTGCATCTTCTAATTGAGGAGTTGAATCAAAGAAGCTAAAAGGATGTAAATGGATTTTCAAACTCCTATGTTTTCTAGGATTTTATGTGCATGTTGCAGCCCTATGATCGCCTCCAACATGTGATTATATTAATTTAGGCGATGTTATCATAAGTGTACGAATCGAATAAGTAATGAAGAATGAGTAGAGTATCATTTTCACAAGAAATTAGTTTACTAAGTATCATTTTTCTAATATTAATGCTATACAAGCAACCAATAATTAAGAGTAATTCAAAATAATTAAAGACACAAATTATAAAAGACAAAAAAAAAACTCGAGCACATGAAATTAAGAGGGAAAAGAGAGAACAAAATACACAAATGCAAAGCACACTAAAGATATAAACACACGAAATTAAAACATTAGGAATTTGACTTTACTTAATTCAACAATCTATCATAGACAATAGAGTAGCTTTAAGACCTTCATTCTAATTAATTTATAGTCATTCAATTGATGGAAAAAAATCCCTTATAATTAATTAAAACACAATTCATTAACGAGTTAATTCTCTTTAATTATCAAAGCATAGTCAATTCATTGATTTAAATCTCAACTTTTAAAGACATGACATTTACTCGATGAATTTTCATAGAAATTGTCACAATTCTCTCACACAACTTATAACCTCAATTCCTAGATAATTATATACTATGACATTTGTTATTTATGATTTAAGTCATATGCAAACCTTTCATTCTACATACATCTCACAAGATCAATTTATATATGAAGGACGCTTAATTCTTAAAAATATTAAGAACTATAATAAGTACTCATAAAATCATATTAATTATTGTGATTGTGTAAGTTATTATTCCATATTTGATTTGTCCCAAAAAAAAATGGAATGGAATAAAAAAAATGATAATAGCCTACGGTTTCATCACCAGGAAAATGAGATATGATAAGGTTTCATCTTAAATAGGCTAAAAACAATAGCCTACAATTTTGACCATTATTACTTATTAGCAATGACAATGTACATGGAGATGCATAAGCTCCAACATGTGCAATAAATTGATGGCACACAACCTCAAACGCAGGTTATTCATTGGATTGTTGTGTCCATTATAATTTATATTTTCCAAGTATTCATTCATTGTTTATTATTTGTGTCTTCATGTATTCATTCATTGCTAAGTAAAAGGAAACTATTTTCCTCATAAAGTTGAAAATTTTTCTCCTGCGATGCACTCCAATGCAAAGGTATGAAATATTATTTATTTTAATATGCAAATGTTAATAACGTATCTGATGTTGAATATGAAACACTAAGAAGACTTAAATAAAGAATTGACTATTCCTAATTTTACATGAAATTAGGTATTATTCTACAAATTTCACAAGTATTAGATGATGATGACGATGAGAAAACTTAGGACAAACAAATTTTTTATTATTAATTATTATTTTTAAAATTTTTATTAATGAGTTATAAAAAAATGTACACATATCATATGCACCAAAGAACTTTACCTAAGTTTTGTCCTTATATTAATTTAGCAAACATATGCACCACTTATTTAAAAGACCATTGAATCACACGTATTATGAAACTCACATTAGTGGGTTCTTCTGCTAGCAGTTTGATTTCCTACAAATATTGTTGATGTATTGGTGAATAAAGTTATAACGTAATACTTCATCTTCTTATTTGTTGGAACATACACCTTTAGCTATATTTTTTAATGGTAAGTCCAAGTAATGTTTTTCTCTACATTTCTATAAGAAATTGCTTGTCGATTTTCTGTGGATTGATGTCATGTTATATTTAAATTAAAATCATGTGCTTCCAATTCAAGTATGATATATAGAATTTTGTTACAATATTATTATTTTATGTATATATTTATTAATTAATTTATTTTCATTTGAAATTGAATTTAAAAAATGTTTGTGTGCATAATAAAGTTATCTTTCATTTACAATTTAATCTATCATTATTGAAAATCATTTTAATAAAATCAATTTATTTTATTATTTTTGCATTTTTTTCATAATTTTTTTGCTTTTAATATTATCTCATGCGTTGCACAGGTACGAAATCTAGTTTGAAAAGAAAAAGTAGTGTCCACCTCAAGGTTGTGTTACAATATATGGTTCAAAAAATCCTAATTAAAATAGGGGTAAAAACCAAAATTAAAGAAGATTACATAATTGAAGGAAACTAGATACAAATCGGGAATTGAAGGTAATTAGAAGCAAATCAAGAAACAAATCGGGAATTAAAGGTAAACTGGAAACAAATAAGGAAGATGGTTATAATTCTTAAATTTAGTAAAATTTAAAAATAACTAAGTGCTGTCACGTAAAATTTATTAAGAAAAAACTAAGAATAATCATGATGTTGTAAAACATGCATATTTTGCATATGGTGGATGACTATCTTAATTATCCCAAAGAAATAGAGAAATTACTTAATAGGGGTTATAATCCCTAACGGATACTAATATTAAATAACTGCATTGTATAAATCTTAAAATGCTCTTATAAATACACTGTCAGGTCTCAAATGTATGCTGATCATCTGATATACAGAATAAGATTTTGAGTCCCTATTTTCTTGTCTTGATCTTTTTATATTTCTCTTCTCTATTTACAACACGTTATCAGCACGAGACTCTACCATATGAGTGATGACTTGAACAACTTAAAGATTCTATGAAAAGAGTTTGTCTTCTTATTACATTCTTTGGATTAATCTAATTCATTACTTTGTTCTTTCTTATAGTTTTTTTTCCATGTTAGTCTTAGTATGAAATATTTTCATGTTTCATCTATAGAATTTTTATTATGAATCTTATTTGACTAACACAATTATCATATTTTGTTTTATACTAAATTTGTTACTCTTGATAAATTCTGGAAGAGATTACTATTCAAGCATCATTGAAGGATTGCACAAAACCAATGGTTTTCCATGGTCATATTTTATATGAAGATTTAGGGTATAGTTCCTGGAAAACTACACCTTTAGACTGTGATTGAATCTAAAAAGATTTAATTGATCTTAGCATAATTTGAAACAAAGAAATGTGAGAAATAACATTACCGATCTTTTTATGTCTCTCAAATATGCTCCTGTAGTAGTAAAATGAGAATTGTTTTAAGAGATATTTTGAATCAAGTTTATGCATTCTTGTGATTGAACACAAAAATGGGTTATTAATGAAAAATCACAAAGGTCACCCAATGGGTTGAACTTCATTCCCTAAATTAAATGTCTCATATTATGATTTTGGGTATGACAGAGGTCGTGGTTATGACTATTGATGTGGCAGAAATTAGAAAAATGATCATTAGCATGGTGGTTCTAACTTTTTCAAGAATACATATCAAATGAAGTAGAGAGATATTAATGAGAATCATTCATTTGACCATGGTCTTATAAATAATATGCTTTTGGATGTGTCTATTTTAGTTAAATATTATGGAGGAAAGTTTTATCACTTTATTGATGATTTGAGTAATTGAATTATTTTCTTGGAATTCATATTTGTCATTTCATATGTATTTATTTATTTTTATGTGATTTAAAATCATCATGTACACATTTTCTCTTATTTTGTTAGTTTACAATATTTTAAATAAATATATGTATGGTGTGATTTATTATAATTTTTATTGATTGAAGAAAAAATAGAAAGAAGCAATACAATTTAAGTTAAATTATTTAGTCAAACGTAATATATTTGGACTGGTACTCCAGACACCTGAAGATGTCAAACTCATTGGGTTGAAATGGGTCTTTGTATGGAAAAAAAATGAGTTAAATGAAATTGTGAGATACAAGGCAATTTGAGCTAGAAGTTCAAATGATAATACATTTGCGAATAAAAGTAAATTAATGAATTGCAAGAAACATTTTCTTTTGCAAAAGGATAAATAAATCTTATACCAGCTATAAATGCTCCATTTAGAATTAGTATCAAATGAGTCAAAAATATACAAGAAGCATAGTAGACCAATCGATTCTAAAGACAAAGCCCAGAAAAGAGAAGGAACAAATAATATTGTTAAGAAGGTAAATAATCCTAAAAATGATACTCTTGAAAAAGAAATTAGAACATAAGTAGGACTCTTGAAGTAGTCCAAACTCCAGAAGTAGTTCAAACTCCAGAAGAAGTTAAAATACCTAAAAATGGTGAAAATAATAAGATCTCAATAAATTATGTCTCTATGGGCAAAATGATAAAATTGAAAAGAAATAATTATCGAAAACATATTTTTATAATGCGCAATATTATGAATAATAATGAGGATCTTGAAATTAGAATCATTGAAGAATATTAACGAAAAAATGATTGGCCAAAATAGAAAAATGCCTTATAGGCAAAATTGAACTCACTTATAAAACGTGAGGTTATTGAATTTGTAGCTAAAACTTTAGAAGAGATTTTAATGGACCTGAAGTCTAAATCCCAAAAGGTGCAAAATCTGTTGATACAAATAGATGCAATTACATTTTGATATCTGAAAAGGTTTTTTGCACACAAGAAGTTGAGTACTTCTAATGGATGTTTTTACATATTGTTGTTACATTTTATGGATGTCTCGATATATGTTATCTATATGAAAATCCTCGAATGATTTAAAAGATCAACATCCTATGAACTTAATTTACATATTTATGTTCTTTTGCTCATCATATTAAGACTTTCTTATTGAACATTAATGCTTGTTTATATGCATTATATGTTTATTTCAAAATTTCTTAAAGCACTTTATTTGTTTATTTGTCTATATAAAGAATTTAAAGTGAAAGATCTTTAAATGATAAAATTTTGTCTCAGCCTACAGATCAAACATTTAGCAAATTAAATTTTGTCTATCAAGTTATAGAGAACAAGTTCTTAAGTGATTTATACATATAAATTATATATATTGAGTACACTAATACTTGTCAGATCATTGGATTTAAAGAAAATTACAAAGATCTTAGTTCTGAAGCAGTACTATACCTTAGTGCTATAAAAGCACACATGCATATTGCTAAATACTATATGACCTAGTATAATATTATTTTCATGAACTAATAGCAACATATAGTTCATCACCAACCAGAATATATTAGAATGAAATTAAGTATATTATTTTTATCTTCGAGACACAATTGATGAGATTATTTTATTCACATGAATCTATGTCAAGCTAATTGATTATGTAAATGCAAGATATTTATCTTATCCAAATAAAGTTAGATCCCAAACAGACTATTATTTACATGTGGTGGTATTGCTATATTATGGTGACCCACAAAGCAATCTATAGTTGCTATTTCTTTATATCATGCAGAAATTACAATAATTCATGAAGGAAGCCGTGAATGTTTCTAGTTGAGAATTATGATTCATCATATTCAAGAATCTTGTGGATCATCTTATGAAAATGAAATTTTATATGAAGATAGTATTGCTTACAAAGCTCAACTAAAAAGAAGATATATCAAAGATGACAGAGCAAAGAATACTTCTCTAAAATTCTTAAAGGGAAGGCAAATGAATAATATTGAAGATGGATGTCTAAGAGCCACAAGAGTTACAATGTGCTGACTTAAAGACATTTTATGATTAGTTGTATTTTGAGGGGAAGTAAGTTACCTATGAATACTATACTCTTTTTCTTTTGCTAAGTTTTTATCCCACTGGATTTTTCTTAACAAGATTTTAATGAGACATATTCATAGTGTATAGTCATCCAAGAGGAAGTGTTATAAAACATGTAAAACATGCATATTTTGCATGTGATGGATGATTATTTTGATTATCCCACAGAAATAAGAAAATTAGTTAAAAGAGGTTACAATCCTTAACGGATACTAATCCTAAATATTGTATAAATCATAAAACGCTCTTATAAATACTCTGTCAAGTCTCAAAGGTATAGAGATCATCTGATATATAGAATAAGATTTTGAGTTCATATTTTATTGTGTCAATCTTTCTATATTTCTCTTCTCTATTTACAACACATGAATACTTATCAAAAGAAGTAACAAAAGAAAACACAGCGTAATAATAATAATATACTTATATTCAAGGTTTATTATATGGAAAAGTTTAAATTACTCCTCCAATTTTGGGTCATGTGCATCTTGATTTTCAAACTTTAAAAATGTGCAATACAATTCTTAAATCTTCTAACTTGTATGTTTTAGTCATTCTGTTTAATTTTTCGTTAAATACTAATAGAAATTGTCATGCTAAAATCATGTGACCATTTTTTGTACCAAAGTTTGTTGAGAAAAGTTTAATTTATCCATTCCAACTTGGAGTCATGTGTACTTTGTCCTGAAACTTTAAAAATATAATCTAAGTCGTTAGATAGTTTGATAAAAAATTAAACGGAATGATGAAAATGCACACGTTAAAAAAGTTTAGAGTTCGTGTTACATGTTTTTTAATTTTGAGTATCAAAATGCACATGACCTAAAGTTGGGGAGTAAATTATTTTGGCTTCTTTATTGTATGATTTGTTAATAATATTTACATATTTATCAACTTATGTACATTTTCAAATTTCTACTTCCCCATGGCACATCTCGATATGTTAATCATATCACCAGTTTAACTTAAAGATTACGAATTATACAAGTTTATGCAGTAAACAGTAATATTTACATTTTGTTTAGAACTGGTTTAAGCGATTCACTTGAAAACGTCTCTAGCAACTTTGATGTGGTGGTTTCCTCTTTGGCATAGCAGCAGCTATGGTGGAACAAAGGATAATGTACTTGCAAAAGATACTCTGACACTCAAGTTAAGTTGCACACTAGGAGAATATTGTTTGGTGTCTAGAGAGTTACCAAAGTGGCTTAACATAGTATTTATAGATGTGTGATGCTTAGTTGTTAAGCAAGATAAGAAGAAAAATCTCATTTGAATTGAATATTAATAGATAATTATGATTAAGATAACCATTCCTCAAATTGTGCCAGAGAGATTGGCTCCCAATCAATTGGAACCATTGTTGCCATGGCTATGTGGGTTCGAATATGGACTCCGGCTTCATGTTGCCAGGTTGCTCTTAATTGGGCTTGATCTCGAATTCCAATCAAGAACACACTTGTTATTGCTATCTAAATATAATTTCAAATATGAATGATATATACTTACTCGTAATTATAAACATAAACAACGAATTATTAGTAATGGCTTTTTCCTTTTTTGTCTAGGAAGGGTGTTACTATTATAATAAAGAAAAATAATGTTCTTACATCACTTTTTACTATATTTTTTAATAGTTGTGATTAAATTAAAGAAAGTGATATAAGAAAATCATAATTATATAATAAAATATAAGATAAGATTTATCATATTTGAATATTTTTGCACTCCACCATTAAATTTCATAGCTACCTTTGTCATCATACGTAAACTTAAACAATGACAATTAATTTGTTACATCGAGTTAAATACTAAATACTAATCAATTAAATGAATACTAATTATTTCATTCCACTATGCTTTTTTTTTATCCAACAGATTTGGCTCATTTGAATTATTTATGAGACTAATTTTTGTTCAACTCTGGGAACAGCAAGGAATATGCGATCTCCTTATAAGAGTTGCTTCACTAAAATTTGAACTTGCGTACCACTCTGACCTACCCTTTATAGGTTCCACTCTGTTGTTTTGTTAAAGAGTAATATCACTTACACATTTATACAAACATCATTTTACATTTGAAGAACAATTTTTACTATTTGTAATCTCACTTCATTTTTTACAATTCTAACCTTTTACACATCTCAACAATTTTTACTATGTGCTTCCAAAAAAGTATATCTAGCCTTTTTCTTTGTTAAAAGAGGTCATTTTGAAATTTATTTCATTTTTACCACTTTATTTAAGTCCCACACATCTTAGGGATTTCTTTGCAAAAACATAAGTAAAAGATATTTCATTTAACGGACCAATTTGTAAAGAATAAATGTTACTTTATTATATATACTTATAATCACATAATCTCTTATATTTACATAATTTTACTATTTAATTACGGTTAGTCTCATTTCATTTTTTATACTATTTCACTCAAATTCGTGATATATAAATGATCTAGAGTGATGTAATCTTATTAAAGAATAATTCTTAAATAATTACAATTTATACATATTTAAATTATTATTTAATATATATAATATAGTAAAAATTATTATAAAATTATATTAATTTTTAATAATATTTTTATATATATCAAATAATAATTTAAATATAAAAATACCTCTTATTAAATATCTACCTTGCATTATTCATTTGTAAATTTCAAGTTTGCAGTTTACTTATTCATCAGCTACCTAGTCCCAAAACCTCGCCGTTGATCTCTTTTTGCCACTAGATCAAAGTCTAACAATTTAAGGTGTATCCATGCACACATACTCATAACGACATTGAAGACGTTGCAGGCTCCACGCGATAGCAATTCTTTAAGCACGAAAGCGATGAATCTGCAAAATTCGGCTGGTGGAGCAGGTGTCAAAAAAGGACGTACAGGTTCATACTTGATTACTCATAATTTGTACTGGGCAGCGGGCACTGGCTGCTTAATGATAACCTAAACTCTAGTGTAGGACTTAGCCATGCACATGCAATCAAGGATGATACTATTTCAGAAACATGGAGACGATCAATACTGGTAAGCAGTCAACTACTCAAATGATTATGTAAGAAAATTTCTCTTGAAATTGCAAGTTTTTTTGGCATCGTCTAACCATTATATAAAGACACACTTCGAACCACCTTCAAACTCATGCAGATAAACGGAAGGGGAAGATGAAGAAGAGGAGTCACTAAGGGTGTCCAATGGGTTAAATCAATTTATGAATTCATAGATTTTGACTCAATTTAACTCACATCATGGGTTTTGACTTAACCTAACCTACAAAAATTGGGTTGAGTCCATGTATTGAGTCGAGTTAAAAAATATCTCAACCCGCAATGTACGAGTCGAGTGGCGAGTTTGGAAAATGTCAACTCATACAAATCCAACTCATCTAAGTAAGTTTTTTTTTGTTGTTGTAGAAGTCATTTAACTATAATGGCAATTTATGTTATTTTTTTCATGACTTTTCTATATAATCAATTAAGTTTAGGTGTAATCATTGTAGTCACATTAAAAATGTGACCAAGAAAATAATTATTAGAAACTCATAAAGCGTCTGATAGACTAATAAGATAAAAAACTAACTGATCGCTTAAATGACAAAGCGTATCATGAGAAAATTAAGACTATAGTAAATGATTATGTCAATTTATATTCTATATGTGATGGCATTGACTTCAATTAGCTAATGTGATTTGTTATTTATAACTTTTAGGATATATTAACTTGCTTTAGTTTATTTTAGATTTATGTTAGCTTAGTAAGACTTATTAAGTTTATTTATAACATTGATTTGTGTTCTTGAAAACAAACTCTCTGAAAGTATTAAAAGAACACAATAAACATAGAATCAGAATTGTGGATTGCATATATTTGCTTATACACCAATTAAAGGGAATAAACAGGGTTCTAAATTGTGGTCTGCATCACCTGATGCTGCTGCAATATTGCCGTTGCGGCCCGTGCCGCAACGGCATCAAGTTGCAATTGCAGTGTGAACGAAAATCACATAAAACGACCGCAATTGAATAGTGTTGCAGCTGCAACGGAACGGTGTTGTGGCCACAACGGTGCTCCGTTCCATTTTTTCTTTGAAATTGATAGTGTTAGAGCACGGGAAAGAACAAAAAGAAGATTCCGCATTAGCCCAATAATTTCATCAACAGGAAAAATGAGAAAACATTCAGACAAAATCATCATATATCATTCACGGACTCACCTTGTAGTTGAAAACCATCTTGCAGATCTATCTTGCAGTCTCTATCTCTATTTCTCATTCTCTCTAAAAACCATCTCCTTCTCCGCTCCAGTCTCCATCTTGCAGATCCCAGATCATGGACTCACCATTTTGCTCTGACGTTTCGCAGGTGAGCTCATCTCTCCCAGACCTAGTCTCTCTTATGTTTACTTTCTCAGTTTCTCTGTATGCATGCATCTTGGGGTTAGGGTTGGGGTTGGATTTGTGTGAGATTTGGGAGGCTGACAGGGGGGTGGTGGGTGAGGCTGTGAGAGGCTGACAGGGACTAAGTTTGAGAGTGAGACTGACATAGAAGGAGCTAAAGAGGGGCCATAGAGATGGATGACATGGGCGATTGACCGAGAGAGGGGAGGTGGCCGTGGAGGTGGGAGGCGTGGGCGTGGTTCGCGAATCAAAGAGGAAGGGGAGGCACGTAGAGAGGAAGAAGGGGTCGGGGTGGGCGGATCAGAGACGGGAAGCAAGAGGAAGAAAGGAAGCGAGAGAAATGAAGAGAAAGATGAAGAAAGAAATGGAGATGGAGCAAGTGGGAGACTAAGAGAGAGAAAGGATGGGGGGATTTGGGGAAAGTGAAATGAAAAAGGGGTTGGGGGCTT
This sequence comes from Ormosia semicastrata, assembly GCA_029884595.1. NCBI lineage: Eukaryota > Viridiplantae > Streptophyta > Magnoliopsida > Fabales > Fabaceae > Ormosia > Ormosia semicastrata. The sequence continues at coordinate 3,301,602 of JAQQTO010000051.1, read as the reverse complement.
GGTAGGCCATAGGGGGAAAAAATTAGGTGGGCAAGAAAGTGGGTTAGGTTTGGGAGGGATTTGGGGTAGAGGAAGATGAAAAAATTGGAAAATTTTGGGGAAATTTTTTTGAGGAAAATAGTAGGAAAAATTGGGGAAGAGGGAAATTAAAAAAAATGGTGAGAAAATTAAAAATTTTGATAATAGTATGTGAAAATTAAGTTAAAAATAATTATAATTAATTAGTAGATTATATTAAGGGTTTAAATTAAAGTTAATTATTGATGAAGTATTAGGAATAGTGATAATTAATTTAATTACTTAATTGTTTGTTTAAAAGAAAATAATTAGTAGTCTATATTAAGAGTTTTAACTTTGAAGTTAAAGTTAATTATTGATTGTTAATTGAGGTATTAGTAATAGTGATAATTAAATTAATTATTGATAATTGTTATAATTTATTTTTTGTAAACAGGTATTATAAAATTTAAATAATGTCGCAAGAGAAGAATTTTCTATAGGAAGATTGGAGGGTACTCCAAGTGATGATATTGGATGGCATTTTGGAACAATTGTACCTGGAAATCGAAACAACATCACATGCAAACTTTGTGGAAAAGTAATAAAGGGTGGCATTACAAGATTGAAGCAACACATAACACATTTTAAAGAGCAAGTAGCAGGTTGTCCTAAAGTCAACACATTTGTCAGAGAGAATATGATGAAACTCCTCATGGATGGGAAAGCAAAAAAATTGACTCTAAAAAAAGAAAAGAAGAATTTGAAGAAGGCTTAAGGGGAAATGTTGAAGAGGAAGACGTGGAATACCATATTGATGAACAAATCAGGTTAGCTATACAAGAGAGCCTTATATCACAACATGAATGGGAAGATAGACAACGATTCAGACAACAAATAGGGGGATCTAAAAATATACATGAAGAGGGTGGAAGCTCTAGTGCAAGTGTTAGTGAAGTCAGAAGGCCACAAGATATTTCTACTGCTTTGAGGTCTACAGATGTTAATCTTATAAGAAGTAAAAGCATGAAGCAACCAAAAGTTTCTGGTCGTTGGATGAAAACACTAAGAAAAACACTTGGGGCAGCAGTAAGCAGGTTTCTAATTTATGAGCGTTTGCCTATGAATTTAGCTGATTCTCCTTGGTTGCATGCTTTGATTGTTGAAGTAGCTGAGGTAGGAAAAGGAGTTAAGTGTCCAACTCCTTATGAAGTTTCAGATGCGTATTTGGAAGTTGAATATAAAAAAATGCAAGAATGGATAAATACACTGAAGGGTACTTGGAAAGAAAGAGGAGTCACAATAATGTGTGATGGTTAGCCTGATAGTATAAACCATACACATATTATGAATTTTCTTGTTTACTGTAGCAATGGGACAATTTTCTTAAAATTTGTTGATGCTTCTGGTATTGATACTAGAAATACAGATTATTACTTCTAGTTGCTTGGCAAAGTTGTAGATGAAGTTGGAGAAGAATATGTAGTCCAAGTGGTTACAGACAATGAAAAAGCATTAAAAGCAGCTGAAAAAAATTGATGGAAAAAAGGCCACATCTATATTGGTCTGCATGCGTAGCTCATTGTTTAGATCTTTGCTTAGAAGATATAGGGAAAAAGCAAAATATGAAGAAACTATTGAATGATGCAAAGACAGTGACAACTTTCATCTATAACCATATATGGACAGTAAATTTGATGAAGAAATATACTGGAGGTAAAGAAATTGTCCGTCCTGACATAACTCGATTTGCAACACAGTTCTTGCAGCTTCAAGCTATTATGAAGCAAAAGCAAGGTTTAAGAAACATGTTCAACTCAGAATAATTTAGAATATCTAAGTTTGGGAAAGAGAAAAAAGGACCAGCATTTGAAGTAAGAAAAATTGTTTTGAGTAGTGAATTCTGGAGTAAGGCTATTGATCTACTGAAAGTATTTGAACCTATTGCAAAAGTCTTGAGGCTGGTCGACGGTAACGTGAAGCCAACAATGGGTTTTCTTTATGAAGCCTAAATCGAGCCAAATAATCTATCCAGCAAAATTCTCGATATCATACAAGATATAATGAAATAATAGACCAGCGCTAGAGATTCATGCATTCTGATCTACATTCTGCAGGTACGTCAATAATCGATATAATTTATAATTTTTTGTTTTATTATAAAATTTTACATTCATGCCTCTATGCATAATAATTGATTAACTTTTTTTTAAAGTAATTTTCTTAACCCACAATTTCAATATGGAGTTGAACATGAATTTGATGTTTATAAAGAAACTTTTGATGGAACCATTAGCGTCATCATCAAATTAGAAAGAAACATGGATGATCAAATTAAAGCTTTGAATCAGGTTAGTAAATAATATTTATACTTAAATCTTATAAATTTATAATTAAATATTATATATTTACTTATTGACATATTATATTGTATTATAGAGTTGATGATTTTTAGGAAAAAATGTGAATCATTTTGCACACCACAAGCTCAAAGAGCTTGGGCTAGAATGAATCTAGGTGAAATATTTTTTTCTCTTTTTTGTACAAGTAAGTCTATTTAAAATTTATTTATACTTTATATGACAAATAATTATTTATTATGCTTGGTTATTTAAATAATTGAATGATGGTTGATATTTGGATCGTGTGCTCTTGAACTTCAACATGTGACAATAAAAGTCCTTAGTCAAACAACTTCAACTACAAATTGTAAGAGAAATTAGAGCACATTAAGATACATTCATATAAAGACAAGGAATAGACTCAAGTACAAAAAGCTACAAAAACTTGTCTTCACATATTATAATATGAAGCTGAAAATGAGACATGAAGAAAGAAGAAGTCAAGATGAAATTGAAACTAATTACAATCCAATTAATCTTGACTACATATTTCAAGAAGAAGATCCATTATCTCCTTGGATTGAAGAAAGAGAAGGCCTTGTATTAGATGAAGTACAAAATTCAGAGTGGTTGCCTAGAATTGCTACTGATGATGAAGATATGGAAGCTAGTGATGATAATGATGCAGGTTCTGATGAAAATAGTGGTGGTTTAAGCCCTCCTAGTAATAACAGTGATAATGGTGGTATTGATGCAGAAACTGAAAAAAGTGTTGATAATGATGAAGAGGATGACGAATATAGGCAAAATAATCCATATCAAAAGATTCCATATAATCGTCATGACAAGAGCCTAATGATTGATATGACTACATCTAGGCCAAATATGGTTCTTTCTGATCATTCATTTGGTGATTGCAGAAGAGGTGAATCACAGTCTAGTAGAGGAAGAAGGCAACAAAATGTTACACTAGAAGATTCTTCCTCTTCGAGCATTGTACAAAGTTTTAGTGACTTTGGTCTTAGTGAATCATCTCAGAGCAATTAGGGGTATTATCCACCATCTTATCAGTATCTTTACTTCATCATATGATCAATATGCTGGTAGTAATCAACCTCCACCATACCATCAATCTTCAATGAACTATCAAGATCCTGATCATCAACAATCAAGTAGTGGATTTTTTTATTATGTCTTTAGACAATGAGGCATGCAAGGTGATAGCCAAAATGAAAGTGGAGGTTATGATCTTCCACGCCATTCTACCATATGGTAATAATTATCATGTAAGTTCTATTTATATTGTCCTTACGTCTTTAATTAATTTATTTATTTACTTATTTATTTATTATTTTAATTTAATAATTCACTTTATTATTTTAAAAGTTTTTAAGTGAGATTTAGTTTATTATTTGTGAATTGCCATTAAAAAGAATTTTATAATGCTTATAAATATTTAAGATATTAATTATGAGTATATATCATACTTTCTTTTACGATTGAAGTCATACATCTTAATAGTGATATTGTTCCTTGCATAATTGATGGCGTGATTAAAGTTGCAGGTAATTTTATTCTTCTTACTAAGTTAGATTTTTTTTCGGTGACTCGATGTAAAAAATATGACATATTTTTATGAAATTTATTTGAAATTTATTTAAGTTTATATATTATTTAATTTCTTATTCTCTTATACTTATATATGCCCAAATAAAACTTTAAAAGACCTATTAATAATTATTATAACAATAATTATGTTATGTTGGTTATGAATTCAATTTAAATTATTATTTAAGATGGTACAAAATCTTATCAAATGAATAAAAGCTTATAAAACATTATAAATAAGGATAAATGAAGAGTTATAATAATTATTTTTTTTTTACATTTTGTGCAAACTTAAAAAAATTCATGCTGCAATGACCGCAATCTACATCGCAGTAGCTGTAATGCCCGCAATCGTAGCGATCGCAATCGCGATCGCAACCGCAATTTAAAACCATGGGAATAAATAACTCAAACAAAGTAATATACTTATTTTACTAACATTTCATAATTGGATGAAGGATCTTAGAAGAGGTTCTCTCCTTATTAAGAAAATTTACATGGTAATAAACTTATAATACATTTCAAAAAAGTTAGAGAACAGAAGCAGGATAGATGAATTTTTTTTACAAGTATTTGAGTTATGAATAATTTTGTTTAGTTTATTCCAAATTTAGTAAAATTTGTTAGTTCTTAATTTGTTATACGTTTATTGACTTATGATGTTTAGTTTATTTGAGATTGAGACTTATTATGTTTGAGTAAGGTTTGTTGAGACTTGTGGTATTAATTTGGTTGATAAAAATCTATTATGTTTGAGATTGAGACTTATGGTGTTAATTTGTTAAATTGAGATCCATTATGTTTGAAATTGAGACTTATGATATTAATTTATTAAATTTTGTATTTTGAATTTTTTTTAGGAATTTTTTTAAAAAAAATATGTCGGATTCACAAGTTTGACTCAACCCAACCCAATCTTTAGTGGATCAAGTTGAACGAAAAAATCTCCTCGGCCCAGCCCATCCCAACTTACTGCTCTGGTGAGCGGGTCAAATCTAAAAATACTATTGAACCCACCAAATCCATCCAGCGGACACCCGTAGGAGTGGCTATGGTGGTAAGAAGAAGAAGGAGCCAATAAAACGGCCATACTCCTCCTCCTCAGCTAGCACTGGACCAGCTCGTATTGGTCCTGCCCATTTTCAACGTGTTGCTCCTGCACCTGCTACTAACATCAGGTTCCAATTCGTTTTCGACATTCTCCACACCTACTCCTGCTCCTTCTGATTCTAGGCGCATTTTGCTTGATGTTAGAAGTATGGGTATTACTGCAAGAGAGCTTTCGGGAGAACACCAGTTTATACCAGTTGAAAATGCTGGAGAGACTGGGAATGAAGATGATGCTGAAAATGTAGCCGGAGCTTGACTTCTCTTTGGGCCTTTAGTTAGAAGCTTTAAGATTTATGGAAAAGGAAGATGGCTCTTTTTCAATGGAAAAAACTAACTATGCAGTCAAAAAGCCAGTGTATTCCTTTACCATGTTATGTATGGAAAAACTTGCATTTCGGCATTGTATGATCGTGCTATTGCTTTATATGTTGCCCTTATCAAATGTTATTGTTAAGGAGAATGCTAGGAAAATATGTTTTATCACATTTTTTTTAACATTTTCTTTTTTATTTGATTATGTTACATATTAAAATAGACACTTAATTTTGATTAGTATGTAATAAATTTGATTAATTTGTAATCAATTTAATTAGTGTGTAATTAACTTTGAGTATATACTTTAGTGTGTGATATAATTCAATAAAAAAATATATTAAAGGAAATATATTAGAGTGTATTCTTAACACTCTTCTGTTGTGTTAATTATTCAGGATTCATGTTAAATGCAATGACTCCTCGGTGTTTTTCCATTTTTTTTATTGGTCTCTCCACTGAAGTTCCTTATCATTGAAAATTTTGAAGTGCAAACTACTACACATAATTGAGTTTTGAAGGTCAACGTGATAAGAATTTCAGCTCTTCAGATGCTTATTGTCTAATCAGCCTCAACAGTCAACAGACACTTCACTAACTAATTTATTTAAGTTACGATACTTTTATCATTAAAAGTATATATATCTCTTTTTTTTCATATTTATTTTAATATTATTTATTATATTTATATTTTTTTATCATCTTTTTTTTCATTAAATTTGATATCTTTAAAAAAATATCAACAATATATACAATTCTAAAAGAGACGTACAATGATTTTTTCTAATTTATTTTGAGTTATATGACAGTTGAAAGATGCCTTTTTTTTCTATTTATTTTAATGGTAATTTTTTATTAAAAAAAATTTATAAATTTATAATGGTTTATCTTCTTTATTGATTAGTTACTGTATATCAAATGTATTGAAGGAGTTATAGCTGTTTTGATATCTTACGTAGATAAAGACGTAAGTGAAGACTGTTGTTTGTCTAGCTATTTTTTGAAGAATTTGTTGTGTCTAGCAAGGGGTTTGAGTTTTTTTCTTTTTTGGGTGGGGGATGGGTAAGACTGCTGCAAGTACGCAACATTGATGCCACCCATTTGTAGTGGCTGGAGGAATCAATAGTGTAATCACTGCCGGAGCTTTTTGGGACATAGGGGACAGCTGCACCCCCAAATTTTTGGTGTTCAAGTTTTGAACAGTACATTGTGCTTCTGTGCTTGAATTGTTTTCTGCTTATTTGCACACCCATTCTTGTTACATATTTATGTTTATATAGATTTCACAATATCTATACAAGTTCTAATTACTTAGAGCTTTACTTTGTAACAAATATTACTATTTTGGTAAAAGTTAAAGGGTATAATCGATGCAGACCAAGGATAGACCGAGATACCTTCACCCCCACTCATTGCACCCAACATTCGACTTGCTAACTGGTGATGTTTTTACTTGCTCTTAGGCTACATGGGCTTTCTATTTCCTCTTGCTCCCAAAATTTTGGATGAAGCAGGGCCACTGCCTACACAAGGTATAGCAGTCCAGGATCACACCTTTTACAGTAATTAATGAATTCATGATGAGAGGTACTAGGTAGCAATGATAGTTGCTGATCAGTCTATTTGAAACATAGGAACCAGATGGTTATATTTTTTTATATCTGGGTTGGGGGAAGTGGTTATAGAGTTCTGAAAACAACTGCAGAATGCTGGATGTGCAGTGAGTCATCAGGGTAGAAATGTCAAGAATTATTTTTTGCCTCTAATATTTTATCTAAAAAGAGTACTTTTAATGGCTAGGATTTACCGCAATTAAAAAATAATTGCAAAGGATCCTTGTTCCTGAGTTGGATGTTAGTTAAATGTTTTGCATCACAAAGTTTTCATTTATAATTAAAATTTATAGGAAGTTTATAGGAAGTTTTGGCAAATTGAAAGCCTTGAAGTAATTTTACTTATTCAAAATGTGTTGGTTATATAATTCCTGTAGCTCCTTGACAAGATGACATTCTCTCTGCAGGGATCACGATCGGGTGCAGTTCAAAAAAGAACTACACCTCCTACAGTTATTGATTTGATGGATGAAATTTTTTACACCATAATTACTTTCAACATTTTATTATAAAACAAAACATTTTCAATGGCTAGGATCTTCTGTAGAGTTTTGTTGGTCATGGGAACTTCTTAAATGAAATCATGACTCAAACTTTCTTCGTTTAGATGATGACAGAAAATGGAAGGAAAGATATGAGAAGAAAGAAAATAGAAAGACGAGAAAATGAATAAAAAAGTGAATTTTGTCATTATATATTTGGATAAAGGGAGAAAGGAAAGGAAGAAAATGAAAATTATTCTTTTCTCTTGTTTGGTTGCATGAAAAAATTTAAAAGGGAAGAAATAGTAATAAGTAAAACGACTTATATATCTTTATTATATTTGTTAAGTAATGTTAGTTTTCATTTTTAGTTCCAATGACATTATAATAAATTATGTAAATAAATAAATTTTACAATAAATACTAATTTAAAAAATTAAGTTATTGATAATAAAATCATAAAATTTAATATAATTTTAGATTATTTGTCCATTTAATTTAATATTTGACATAGTTGTATGAATCAGATCAGCCTGACTTGTCTTACTATTAAACTTGCAAACTAATCCTTAAGTTGGTCCAATTAATGTTTGTAACGACTTTTTATGTTGAATTAATCAAACTTAATCAAACCTTAGTGACTCAAATGAATTGCTAGATAAATTGCACCTCAGTGTAAAATACTCATCAATTGCTTTTATTTTATTTTTTTTTATTTTTTTTCATTCCAAGCACACAATTATTTTCCTATTTTTCTATATATTTTCTCTCTTTTCATTTTCTCTCTTCATCCGAGCATTACTTTAAATTGTATTTGGTGCTAGTTCAATGTGTCTACAAATGCAGAAAAAAAAAAAGATGTAATGTAACTCAATGTCATAATAGGCAGATTAGGATCTTTTTAATTTTTTTTTAAGTGATCAATTGTAAGAAAGAAAAATACACAAAAAAAATTATTAATGAGATTTGATTATACATGTAAATTTTTTTATAACTTTTATATTTTTTTTCTTTCTTACAATTCACCACTTAAAAAAAATTCTTAATGTCATAATAGACATAAAAATTTCATTTTAATCTGCGCTATGTTCCATAAAAGATCTATTTCGCATGCCCCATGTGATCAGTTAATTCCCAGTTTAGTATCCCTCAAGTCCTCAACCCACATGGGTTGTGCCCTTCAAAACCAAATAAAATGGAATAAGCAGAAAAAAAAAAAAAAGTCCATATGAAGCAGCACCCTCCGGCGGCAGCATGATGTTGTTGATATTAGTTTGTGTTTTTCTTTTAACACTTTGGATCACCCCACATCAGTGGTCCGGCACGGCGCCACCAAACATGGCATGCTGTCAAATATCAACAATCTAGGACTTCCTTCATATTCCATCCATTTTTTTTTTTATCTTTTTAAAAAAATTATTTTATCTTAATTTATTAGTCATTTAAAAATTTTAAAAGTGTATTAATTAATTTTTTCAAATAATAGTAACATATTTTGCATCGCATTTCTTTTAATATTTTCTCTCCAATTCAACTACCTCGCAGACTTAAAAAAAATTAATTCTAATATTTTTATCATTAATAATATATATTATTTTTTCATATTTTTTAATATCATGTATCATATTTATCTTTTTTTATTTTTTTTTATTAAATCTAATATCTTTTAGAAAAATATTAACAATTCATACACCTCTAACAAAATATATTATAATCCTTTTTCAAAATTTTCAAACTTGTTTACCAATTATCAAGATTCATTTGAGAACTGATTTATTAAATATTTATTTTACATCACCGTCACAAAAGGTTGTGAAAACAACCGCTCACCTGACATAATCCCGTACCTTCATTAATGCTACTATGACAATTATGACACATGATAAGGGAGATTGATTTGGAGGTATTGTAAGCACGTTATTACTTAACTGATCGCTCTTAATGACAAAAAATAATATACTTCTAAACAATAAAAGACACAAATCAAAATCCAAACTAAAGAATTAAAACTAAAAAGTAGTATAAATACTAAAAATATATTTAGTTTTTTTCATTTTTTATTTATAAAATTATTTGAAAACAAAATTAATGTGATCTCTTTTTTCTCCATTTTATGTCTTTTGTTTCATTTCTTTCATTTTCTTTCTTTCATCCAAACAAAGCATTAATTAATGAGATGATACATATAAAGCGTGTTGTTGCACAAGATTGCACGTGTCACGTGGGTAGTGCCAAGAAATCTGGATTTTGATTAGACCTGTCAAACAAAACGGTTCAACAATTCAAAGAGTATGTTAAAATTTGGTTCCGCCTGAAAACATTCCCAAGTCAAATGGGCCAACTTACTCGGCCGTCCAATCAAAATAAGTGAAAATAGTCCATGTCAAAAAATAAGTGAAAATAGTCGAGCCCAAATTGAATCGGTTCATTGAGATATGAAAATTTGAGAAACCCCCGAAAAATAATCAAGCCTGATAGCTCTTAGAATTTAATTTTAATACAATATTAATGTAAAAAAAATTTATATTATTATCTAATTATATATTATCATGTCATTAAAAATATTTGATTCTTATAACAATTATCTTAAAAGTAACACATATTATGATATATAATTAATTGATGATGTAAAAAATTATATACTATCAATGTATTAAAATTAAACTCTAACTCTTATGCCTCTTAACATTGAATAAAAAAGAGAAATGATATTTGTCTACTAAAAATAATATACCATATTTATACTTTGTTTGAAAAATAAAAAGTAAAAAAAATGTATGTTAAAATGTGCACTATGTTAAAATGTGCACTTTTTTATTTTATTTTAAAAAAATTGTGTAAGAAAATTGTGTACAAATATCATTATCCTACCCAATAAAAAACTCCTTCAGTCATTAACTCCTCAAGTATGGGATCATGTGAGATGGTTCTAGTAATGTAATCCAGACTAATAAATACTTCTACAAGTTCTGGGAATGTAAATAAGTAATGGAGATATAGGTTAAGGTCGTATTAGTTTTTGGAAGTCATGGACGGTAGGAGTTTTGCTTATTAGAATAATTAAAAAGATTATTAAGAGAATGAGTTAGGAAGATTAATCATTTATATATATATATATATGTCCTCACGCACTTTACGTGTAAAAATATTCTGATTGGGTGAAGCATTTATCCTGGAACAAGTACTTTTATTGAGATATAAAATTTATCTTCACTAAACTTAATTTGCTAACTGACTCCTACTTCGTGATTAAAAGGTTGTGACAGAGACGCCTCTAAATCATGAGTAAAGAGCATAATGAAATGGATCACACATGTCCCAACAAAAGTTACATATATTCAATTATTTGAAATTGATAATATCAAAAGTATTTAAGTACCATATGATTATTCTTTTCTTATAAGTTTCCTCGGGTTGCATTTGTTACCAATTATGTCACATAAAAGTATTAAAATGGTGAGAAAGTAACAACAACAACTTCCAAACTGACAACTGGAATTGGTAATGTCCTCACCGCAGATGCAATGGGTGTAACGTTCATAAGGGATTAGTTTTTTTCTGTTTCTTATCTACTGTGAAAAAAAAAATAGACAAATAAAATATATTCACAACAAAAGAGAGGTTGATGATATTGCTTATCGGTACTTTGAATTGTTTATTTTCAATTTTTCTTAATTAATTCTAATTTTACTTTTTTTTTTGCTGCACAAGAATGTATTGATTTAGAATGTGTGTTGGCATGAATTTCAGATTAGTTTTAGTGGCTTCCCTATAGCCGATAATGTTTTAGTTTTATTATATATTTTATTCAACAAGAATGTCTTCATGTACCTGAAAGAAAGGCTTGACAAAGAATGATTTACACTTGGTTTTATATATTGCATTTGAAATTGATTTACGTGAATGTCTTTGAAATTTAAAAGATCGATATTAGCACCGACATGAAAACAAGGCCACCGTGCAATGGTTTTTTTTTTTTAGCTTTTATGAAATTCTTTTCAAAAGTAAGGTTTTGATGTTTAAAGTAAATTGTTTTGAATGGTTTGCACGAAACCTGTGTTTTCTTTTACGAAAAGTAAATTTTTTTCAATAAATTACACAATCTACCCATGTTGGGGTCCACGGTCGTAATACGTCAAGACTGAATCCGGTAATCTTAACAGAATGTAACACAGTCAGGCTGTATTGAGTAATACGGCCGTGACCTGTATTGATAAAAAAAAATTCCTTGGTTGATCCAGTATTTTTAATTAAGTTAATTGAAACAACATGTTGTCAAAGTAACACCTGTTGTGTAAATTAATTTAATTAAAATTACATAAATGTTTACATGAAATTATTTATGCTAACTGTGCTCGACCCAAAGGAAGACACAGTTTGGCCAAATAATGACATGTCTGCGATGGTGAATATGTTGTGGAAATAGGTTTGCCCCAATGATTTAATATATTAAGTTTTGATGATGACAAATACAAGACAAAAAGAATGATGCTTATGCTTTATAGTTGTACTTAATAAATGACAAATGTATCACAAAAGAATGTTGACCATGTTACATAAATGTGTTTAATGAGATATATGTAACATTCATCATATAATATATCCAATAATATTTTATATGAGTTATAAATGAATTAATATTAGATATGTCTATGAAAGTCTTGTATGCATGTTAGACTAACTAGAGTTATACATTTATGAATCATGCATATGAAGATATTGAGTTATGAATTTGGACTAACTATGTTTGGTTAAGTGAGTAATACTTTGTAGGATAGTCCAAGTACCAAGAGTAAGCATTGCAACAAGAAAGCAAAAGATCACAACTATGCTCAACTCAAGGAGAATGAAAATGAAAAGATGTTCCAAGCATTTGCAAGTTTTGAAGAAAGATTTTCTTTGGAAGCTTGGATTACATCAAGAAGTGATGGTGGCAAAAGATCTAGTCCAACATCTTCAAGAATAGCTTATAGGACTTAGATCTTGTGTAAAGGTAAAAAGGAATCACATTAAGCTCAAAAAAGTTTTTAAACATATTTATAAGTGTTTCTAAAATGTTTATATGCCCAACAAACTATTTTGGAAAGCTAGTTATGGTAATATTTCAAATCTATAAAAAAATAGTCAAGTTTGTGTTTTGCAAAACTGACATATAGTTACTCTTTTGATTATAACTTTTAAAATACTTTGAGTTTTACTTTGAAACGTATCTCATTTGAAAATAGACTCAAAGATCTTTCCAATGACTGGTCATTTGCTTTAAACGGATAAGAAACGAAAAAGTTATGACCAATTAAAGTTTGAGTTTTGAAAATCTGACCTTTGGTTACTATTTTGATCACATCTTTCAAAATACTTTGAGTTTTGTTCTGAAACTTCTTTCATATGAAAGTAGACTCAAAGAGTTTTCCAATGAATGGTCATTTGCTTTAATTGGATAAGAAATGAAGAAGTTATGACCTTTTAAAGTCGGTTTTGAAAACCAGAAATGGTGTAATCGATTACACAAGTCATGTAATCGATTACAACGTTGAACAGAAAGCCGTGTAATCGATTACACAGTATATGTAATCGATTACAAAGTGCCAGAAACCTTAATCGATTACATGAAGCTTGTAATCGATTACAAAGTGCCAGAAAGCTTGTAATCGATTACATGAAGCTTGTAATCGATTACAAAGTGCCCAGAACGTTTCTAACGGCTATAAACGGCTAGTTTTCATAGAAAATCATTTCTAAACACCTCTAACGGCTCTAAAACTCATTGGGCTATAAATAAAAGTGCTTGGGCATCAAAAACAAGTTGGAGAACATTCTGAAAATTACCCTTGAACATTGAAAACGAAATTCATCATCTTTTTCTCCAAATCTTTGTTTTGAGCTAAGTGTGTAAATCCTTGATACCCATAGAGCTTCAACTTGTATTATCCACTCTTGAGAGAGTTTTCTATCATCTATACTTTGTTCTTCAAGTTGTATATCTACTCTTCAAGAGAGTTTATATTCTTTCTATTCACCTTGAAATCATTGTAAGAGGGTGAGGTATCCTCAAAAGAAAAAGGGTGAGGTATCCTTGTAGTGAGACTCAAACACAAAGGGTGAGGTATCCCAAAGGTGTTGTGAGTGCTCTTCATTGTAAAGGTCATCAAGCACCTGTGAAGCTTGAAGAATTGGAGGCTCTAGCACAAGGGTGAGGTATCCCAAGGTGTGAGGAGTGCTCTTGTATGTACAAAGGTTTTTCTAGCACCCGTAAAGTCTAGGAGATAGTGAAGAAAATCTCAAGTTAAGCTTGAGGATTTGGATGTAGGCCACAAGTGGTTGGTGGCTGAACCAGGATAAATTCTTGAGTTTGATTTTCTCTTCCCTACACTCTTTAAATTCAGTATTTGGTAGAATATATTTATTTATTGCATATGTTGATGTTTTGATTGTTCAACTTGATATCTAGCTTATTCACTTAGTTCATCATATATCCCAAGTTGTATTTGAGTAATCCTCAATAGTTGTACATTTATTAGACTTATTCCGCTGCATTTATTAATTGAGTTATTCAAAATGCATAATTTGTCAAAGTTGCATTAAAACTAGTCATCACCCAATTCACCCCCTCTTGGGTAATGGTTGCCATGGCTAACAAGTGGTATCGAGCTTAGTGCTCGGTAAAAGCTTAACTTGGAGTTAAAGATCTTTGTTTGTTTGGTAACCATTACAAGCTTTTCAAAATGAATGGTTTTGAAATTAATAAACCACCATTCTTTGATGGTGCGAATTTCGTTTATTAGAAAGCTAGAATGGAAATTTATATGCAATCTATTGATATTGATTTGTGGGATATTATGCTTGATGGATTTACATGCAAATCAAAACGAACTTGGAATGACTATGATAAGAAATGCTTTTCATTGAATATTAGAGCAATGCAAATATTGAGAAGTAGTTTAAATGATGATGCTTATGCTAAAATTAAGAGTTGCTCTAGTGCTAAAGATATATGGAATGCTCTTGATTCTATTTATCTTGCTAATGATGATTTTGTACATAAAGTTGTATATAGAGAGCAAGAAGAGCAAAAGTCTTTAAAGGAAGACAATGTTGAAAAATGTCCTCAAGAACATGTTCAAAGCAAGAAAATGAGTTCAATGCCTCTTAGTGATGATGGTGCTCAATTTGAAGAAGAGGCAAAGCAAAATAAAATTGAGAAGGAAGATATTCTCAAATTCTTGATGGACAACAATGAGGAAGATGGTGATTCCCTTGAAGAGTCATTAGTGCAAGAGATTGTGACAACCTCCCACTTGACTCCAAAGAACCTTGAGGTAAATAATGCCTATCTTGATTATGGTCCTTCCTATGATAAGCTACAATGTGCATATGATGAATTGTATGATGGCTTGTTGAATTTAGAAAAGAAAAACTCATCTTGTTTGGAAAACATTTCCTCTATTGAAATTGAAATTGAGACTTTGAAAAATGAATATATTTTTCTCAATGAGGAAATGCCTTTGAAATTTGAAACCTCAACTTCTTGTGAAAAGTGCATTGATTTAGAAAATCAAGTTGAGGACTTATTTTCTGAATTTGCCAAGGCTAATGATTTTAATTACTTACATCCTATGCTTGTTAATGAGAATAAAATTAATGTTATTCCACATGAAAATTCAAGCAAGGCTTATGGCAAAAATAGTTTAGAATGTAATAACAACCAAAGGCTCAAGTTTTTCAAAAATGATCTTCAAAGGACCAAGCCATCATTGAATTCACTTGTTTGTAATTTTTGTGGTCATCTAGGACATATTTCTCATTTGTGCAATTATAGAAGAAATTTTTATATGAGAAATAATATGGTATGGGTTCCTAAAGACCTTAAATGCCCTAATACTAACGTTCAAGGACCCAAGATGAAATGGGTACCAAAAAGTCCTCCTAGTGTTCCAATTATGCAGAAAACTTCTCAAAAGGGTGGACTAATTGATCAAAGGAAAAAGGAATCATCAAAGGAAATACTTCCAAAGCCCATTGGTAGATGTTTTGATCAAAGAAGGAAGATGACTTCAACCAAAGCTTCTCAAGTACAAAATGTGGAACTTGCAAAGTTCAAAACACCAAAAGAGAAGCAATGGGTAAGGAAAGGAGTTTCCTTGATCACTAAGGCTAAGGTATCAAAAGTTTCTACCTCTTATGCACATTCACTTGTAAAGTCAATGAATTTGAGGTATATTCCTTGTAGGCCTTATGTGATTAATTGAATCATGCGTACTTGGTAAAATTTGAATATTATATATAGCACATGATTATATTATTGTTACACCCTTTACTCACTACCTTGCATATCTCTTGATAATAAGGTATTCTATGACTATGGATGCTTTCTATGTTTTAAATTTTCTATACATTTCTACTTGTGATAATATGCTAGATAAGTTCACTTCTTGTTTGAAGTAGCACATTTGATAAAAATATCTTAGAACTTGGCATATTGGATAAATCATAACTCTTCTTTGCATAAAGTTATAATTTTCTCGCATCATTTGTAGTTTTTGCATAAACATGAGTTTTGGATCAAGAACTGGTCAATTTTTATGCTTACATGATGTTTGGAATTGTTTTGGAAAGTTTTGGAATTAATTTGAAAGCTTTGAGTTCGGACCCTTACTGTTTGAAGTGCAAAAACTGAATTCAACAAGCTTGTAATCGATTACAAGACCTCTGTAATCAATTACAGAGGCTCTGCCAAGCGTTCCAAACAAAGTCAGAGAGCGTGTAATCGATTACACATACTATGTAATCGATTACAACATCTCCAGAACTCGTGTAATCGATTACACCAAACATGTAATCGATTACATGGATTCCAGAGGTCTGGTAATCGATTACACAGACTTTAAAAATGGTTTTAAGTGCTGGAATGATCATTTTCACTTAAAATTGTCTGTATATCATGAATGTATGCATATTATTGGCTATGAGCTTAATAATAATTGATTGTTTAATTTGTTGTGCTCAAATTACATACTATGTAAAATTTAATATTTATGAGAGCATAATGGATTAATGATCAATGACTAACCCCTATGAATCCAAAATTAGTGGATACCAAAGAAAATGCTTTGAATTATATTATAGGGTGACTATTAGCTCAAGCATGCAAGTGAAGTGAAAATATGCAACTTGAGTTTCGAAAACTTGAAATGGTCAAAGTTTTCTAAGAATCATGAAGACTTGAAACTTGGAAGTTGGAGTCACCTACAAAAAACTCAAAGAGTACACTTTTGGTGATATCAATCTCTTATCCTTACTTATACTTTAAATTGTATATCATGTGATAGTTGGATAAGTAAAGATTTGTTTTTATGCCTTATCATGCCTTAAGTTGAGCTTTTCTAGCACTATATTTTAAAAGTATTTTTATATATGCTAACATGTTAGATATGCACACATTTTGCTTGGAATGACATGTTATGACAATATCTTTGTTCTTGAGCTTGTGACCAATTCTCTTCGCTCAAATATGTAAATTCACTTGCTCATTAGTAGTTCTAATCCTTTCTCTTTGATGCTTAATTGTCTTATATATTTATTTGGAGATTGGAAAGTAAAATGTCATATGTCTTTTGTAACACCCCAAATTTTTAGACTATGTTGCAAGAGTTGAAATTACACTACTTTGTGTTTTACATGCATTATAAAAATAATTTGATTATTTCGATACTATTTGTGATTATTTTGTGTGATTTGCTCCTGGTCAAGAAAATAATAATTTTCGGTAGGAAATTATTGTCGATTATTTAGAGACGGGGATCTTACTTAACCCGAATCGAGTAACACGAGAAAAGAATCTATTAATTTTTAGAATTTATCTGTAAAATAATTCTATTTTACTTGATAAATATATGTTACTTGATGCACAATTTATTATTGCTATGAATTATTTTGACCGGTATAGTTTAATTTGCCATTATACTCAACCGACCAAAATTGGAATTCTAATTCGACCAAAATTAAATCCCAATCCGACGAAGTTCCTCAACATTTTCCCAAATGGTTTTCATTTCAAAACTGTTTCGACAAACCGAATTCGACAATTTCTTTTGAGAATAGATTCTTGTCGATCTTGACTTCATTTCAAGCCTATTCCAAACAAAGCTCGTGCTTTTATGAATATACTCTTGTCGATAGACTCGGTCTTTCTCAAGCCTTACAGGGATCCAAAAGATCAATCTCACGTAACTCATTCGACAATCCAAGATTTTTGAAGGTCTTGACATCGACGAAATTTGGACAAGATCCAAACACTTGAAGAAATTTTCTTAACATTTTGATTCCGTCGGATTTAATTCTTGAATGCAAGCATAAGTTAAATGGTGAGTTGAATCCGACACCTTCGAGAAACATTTTCCCGACAACATCAATCGGTAAGTTCGACAAAACCCAAAATACCTCAAGAATTTGGATGAAATTGATTCTCAATTCTTAAATCGAAAATCAAAGATTTTGGTCATTATGGTACGCTCTTCCGACAAAGACCATCTATTCCAACCAAGACCATCTTTCCGACGAGAAGACCATCTATTCAAAACATGGGAGAAGTCCTCGGGTTCGACAAAGCGATGAACATTTTGTTAGCAAAGAATCAGTCAAGAACAATATGGTTCTCCTTTTCCTAAATCTTGTTGGACGATTTCACAAGTCAAAATGAAGATGTTTATATTCGTCGAAATAGGATCTTTTAAGACAATGTCATATCCATCGAATTTGGACTTCTATCCAAATACGTCAATTTAATCTTCTTACTATTTGGTACCAAGTTAAAATTTGTCGAGTGAGGATGCTAGTATCGCTTAAGTGAAAATGTCAATATTCGTCGAGTGAGGATGCTCATGCATTGAGTTAGAATGTCAATTTCCGTCAGTGGGGATACCAATGTCCATCAAATTTGAATGATAAGGTTCGTCGAGTTATGGTGCTAACGACCGTCGAGTAAGAATTCCTGATTTCAGTAGAAAAACTTCTCTAATGTCAAAATCCGTCGAATTTGATCTTCTGACCATATAATATTTCGTTGATTCGACAATTGGAAGATTTCTCCAACATCAACATCTGTCCGACGAATTAGGATATTTGTTGATCTTTTCAAGTTCATCCGACAGCCTTTCATTTTCGTTTGACAGAATCACCATTCGACAGAGTCCTCATCCGACAACACTTGATTTTAACCATTCTTGGGGAAATGATGTTCTCCCATCTTACCGAATTTTGTTATGTTATTTTTCGTCGAAAATTTCCTTGGAAACTCACGTTCATGCAGCAATTTGGAGGGTGTTACATCTTTTGTTTGAAATTGCTTGATATGTTCATACTTTGAAAACAAGAAGTAAATGATTCATTTTGTGTCTTGAGCTTGTATTTGAACTTCAATGTTTTTTTTTGAAGTATATCTTGAAATGAATGATAAATATTCAAAAATTATAGTTCCATGGTTTTTCAATTCCTTCACTACAATAAGAGATTTCTTGTTGTTGATTGGCATATGTACATTCTAAAATGCTTTTGAAAATGTAATGTGTTATTATAAAATTCTTTTTGAAAGGAGGAGAAGTTTTTTTTAAAATGATTTTATTTGAGGGATTAAGAATATGTATCTATGCCTTGCTTTTCTTTATAGTAATGTGCTTATATGATCTTGGCATGCATATTTCCTTTTATCTATCTTGTGCTTCAATAAGGGGGAACTTATCTTACATATCATTCTTCCATATCCTTGTTGACTAAGAACATATGCATAACTATGTTAAACTATTATATTTGATATTTTGATAACATGCATATTGTGAGGGGGAGCCTAGCTATTAGATTATTGCTTATATCTCTTGGCTTACATCCTTACTTGACATGAAGTGTTTTATTGTTAATACTATCAACATGTCAACAAAGATCATCGTTCATTCTCTTTTCCTATATCAATGAAAGAAGGTAAACATTCTTAAGCTTCATATCTTTTGATTTTTTCATTGAGAAATGCTTGATATGTGACAAGTTATATGATCTTTTATTTAAAAACCTTAATTCCATGATCTTATATGAATATTTTGTATCTCCTATCAAGTGATATCAAGTGGTACTTATTTATGATGTGGTATGCAAGATATTATATGTTAGACATAATTTCTTAAGCTTATTGCTATCATATGCTAAATGTTGAAGTACCAAAATATGACAAGTATTGCATGAATAATCTTTTATATCTTGAAAGCATACTTATTTCATCTCTCATTTCTTGAATTAGGTATATAATTAAATAAGGAGAGATAGTGATGAGTTGCATAACTTGAAGAAGTTTATGGTTTTGATGATCCTACTCTTTTTGACAACATGGTTCTTATCTTTAGGGGGAGAGAAAAATATTATCTTTCCTTCCTAAGCCTTTTTGTTGATGTCAAATAGGGGGAGAGAAAATTGGAAAGAAAAATATGTGCTTGTGCTTAATTGTTTGATATGCTTACATGAATATCTATCCTTATATATTGCTAAACATATTTTTCCTTGGTGATTTGTCATCATCAAAAAGGGGGAGATTGTGGAAATAGGTTTGCCCCAATGATTTAATATGTTAAGTTTTGATGATGATAAATACAAGACAAAAAGAATGATGCTTATGCTTTATAGTTGTACTTAATAAATGACAAATGTATCACAAAAGAATGTTGACCATGTTACATAAATGTGTTTAATGAGATATATGTAACATTCATCATATAATATATCCAATAATATTTTATATGAGTTATAAATGAATTAATATTGGATATGTCTATGAAAGTCTTGTATGCATGTTAGACTAACTAGAGTTATACATTTATGAATCATGCATATGAAGATATTGAGTTATGAATTTAGACTAACTATGTTTGGTTAAGTGAGTAATACTTTGTAGGATAGTCAAGTACCAAGAGTAAGCATTACAACAAGAAAGCAAAAGATCACAACTATGCTCAACTCAAGGAGAATGAAAATGAAAAGATGTTCCAAGCATTTGCAAGTTTTGAAGAGAAGATTTTCTTTGGAAGCTTGGATTACATCAAGAAGTGATGGTGGCAAAAGATCTAGTCCAACATCTTCAAGAATAGCTTATAGGACTTAGATCTTGTGTAAAGGTAAAAAGGAATCACATTAAGCTCAAAAAAGTTTTTAAACATATTTATAAGTGTTTCTAAAATGTTTATATGCCCAACAAACTATTTTGGAAAGCTAGTTATGGTAATATTTCAAATCTATAAAAAAATAGTCAAGTTTGTGTTTTGCAAAATTGACATATAGTTACTCTTTTGATCATAACTTTTAAAATACTTTGAGTTTTACTTTGAAACATATCTCATTTGAAAATAGACTCAAATATCTTTCCAATGACTGGTCATTTGCTTTAAACGGATAAGAAACGAAAAAGTTATGACCAATTAAAGTTTGAGTTTTGAAAATCTGACCTTTGGTTACTATTTTGATCATATCTTTCAAAATACTTTGAGTTTTGTTCTGAAACTTCTTTCATATGAAAGTAGACTCAAAGAGTTTTCCAATGAATGGTCATTTGCTTTAATTAGATAAGAAATGAAGAAGTTATGACCTTTTAAAGTCGGTTTTGAAAACCAGAAATGGTGTAATCGATTACACAAGTCATGTAATCGATTACAACATTACAGATGATGTAATCGATTACACAGAGTATGTAATCGATTACAAAGTACTGAAAGCTTGTAATCGATTACATGAAGCTTGTAATCGATTACAAAGTGCTCAAAAGCTTGTAATGTCGATTACATGAAGCTTGTAATCGATTACAAAGTGCCAGAAACGTTCTAACACTATAAACGGCTAGTTTTCATAGAAAATCATTTCTAAACACCTCCAACGGCTCTAAAACTCATTGGGCTATAAATAAAAGTGCTTGGGCATCAAAAACAAGTTGGAGAACATTCTGAAAATTACCCTTGAACATTGAAAACGAAATTCATCATCTTTTTCTCCAAATCTTTGTTTTGAGCTAAGTGTGTAAATCCTTGATACCCATGAGCTTCAACTTGTATTATCCACTCTTGAGAGAGTTTTCTATCATCTATACTTTGTTCTTCAAGTTGTATATCTACTCTTCAAGAGAGTTTATATTCTTTCTATTCACCTTGAAATCATTGTAAGAGGGTGAGGTATCCTCAAAAGAGAAAAGGGTGAGGTATCCTCTTGTAGTGAGATTCAAACACAAAGGGTGAGGTATCCCAAAGGTGTTGTGAGTGCTCTTCATTGTAAAGGTCATCAAGCACCTATGAAGCTTGAAGAATTGGAGGCTCTAGCACAAGGGTGAGGTATCCCAAGGTGTGAGGAGTGCTCTTGTATGTACAAAGGTTTTTCTAGCACCCGTAAAGTCTAGGAGATAGTGAAGAAAATCTCAAGTTAAGCTTGAGGACTGGATGTAGGCCACAAGTGGTTGGTGGTCTGAACCAGGATAAATTCTTGAGTTTGATTCTCTCTTCCTTACACTCTTTAAATTCAGATTTGGTAGAATATAATTATTTATTGCATATGTTGATGTTTTGATTGTTCAACTTGATATCTAGCTTATTCACTTAGTTCATCATATATCCCAAGTTGTATTTGAGTAATCCTCAATAGTTGTACATTTATTAGACTTATTCCACTGCATTTATTAATTGAGTTATTCAAAATGCATAATTTGTCAAAGTTGCATTAAAACTAGTCATCACCCAATTCACCCCCCCTCTTGGGTAATGGTTGCCATGGCTAACATATGTGACGATTACAAAGTTTTTATTTTTTATGTGAATAATCGATCCAAAGAAAGGTTATTGTTTGACAGAACTTATCATCAATATTTGATCATTGCATTGATAGTACCACTTACAGTTAATTTCTCTGTCCAA
This sequence comes from Ormosia semicastrata, assembly GCA_029884595.1. NCBI lineage: Eukaryota > Viridiplantae > Streptophyta > Magnoliopsida > Fabales > Fabaceae > Ormosia > Ormosia semicastrata. The sequence continues at coordinate 3,279,211 of JAQQTO010000051.1, read as the reverse complement.
AGATTAGAAATTAATGTTGTGCTATGTTTGTTTATTTCGTTCTCTCCAGTTTCTGTTGCTAGTGCTTTAAATATTTCTACTCAAGTCAATACCATCCCAATGCTGAATTGGACGAATTTCAAAGCCTGAAAAGAAGCCGTGGAGATAATTCTCGGTTGTATGGATTTAGATCTGACACTTAGGCCAGAGCGACTCACTCCTACTCCGGAAAACCCTGATGAGGTTAAAATTGAGAAGTGGAATCACTCTAATCGAATGTGTTTGATAATCATGAAGTGCTCCATTCTGGAAGCATTTCAGGACTCTATTGTTGAAAGCAAGAATGCCAAGAAGTTCCTTGAAAAAATTGAGTAATATTTTGCTAAGAATGAAAATTCGGAGGCGAGTAACCTTTTGGCCAAACTCGTCTCGATGAAATATAAGGGCAAAGGGAACATAAGGGAGTACATTATGGAAATGTCTAATCTTGCATCAAAGCTCAAGTTACTCAAGTTGGAGCTATCTGAGGACTTGCTCGTGCACTTGGTTTTGATCTTTCTTCCTGCACACTTTGGGCAATTCAAGTTGAGTTATAACACTCAGAAGGACAAATAGTCCCTTAATGAACTTATATCTCACTGTGTCCAAGAGGAAGAAAGGCTGCAGAGAGATAAGACAGAAAGTGCTCACTTAGCTTCGACCTCTCAGAACAAGAAGAAAAATAGAGCTAAAGATATTGTGGAAGGTTCTTATCATCAGAAGAAATAGAAGAAGTAGGATGAGGAATTTACTTGCTACTTCTACAAGAAGTCAGGACACATGAAGAAAGAGTGTCCCAAGTACGCCGCCTGAAGTGTAAAGAAGGGTAAGCTTTTCACTTTAGTTTGTTCTGAAGTTAATTTAGCTTCTGTACCTAAGGATACTTTGTGGGTAGATTCTGGTGCTACTTCTCACATAAGTATGTCTATGCAGGGTTGCTTGTGGAGCCATCTGCCAAGTGATGACGAAAGATTCATCTTTGTAGGCGATGGCAATAAAGTTGTAGTAGAAGCTATAGGAACTTTTAGATTACAATTGAAAATTGGATTTCATTTGGATTTGTTTGAGACATTTGTTGCACCGTCATTTAGATGGAATTCATGATAGGTTTGCCTGGCATTTGTTTGAGTTGTCATCCTACAACACCATTCATGCTAGGTTTTCCCGGCATGGTGTATTGCGGGACAATTCCACACTCATTGAGGAAAAGTGCAAAAGGTCCTGGACGTTGCTCTCCTGATTCATCATATCTGTCATAGTATTCACCACCACGATTAGATTTGACAGCCTTAGTTTTCTTTCCAAGTTAAAGTTCAACTTCAGCCTTGAAAGACTTGAAAACGTCTAGGGATTGAGACTTCTCATGTATTAAATATAAGTAATCGTACCTAGAGTAATCGTCTATGAGCGTAATAAAGTATTGTTGTCCATTCCAAGAAGGCGTAGGGAAAGGACTACAAATATCCATATGTATTAGTTCTAAGACATCCTTACCTCTTTCAGCACCTAATTTCCTCATGTTTGTTCGTTTTCTCTTGATACACTCAATACAAACTTGAAAGTCCGACAAATCTAAAAGTTCAAGAATTTCATCCGATACAAGCCTCTGAATTCTCTGTTTAGAAATACGGCCTAAATGCTTGTGCCATAAGGCGACTGAATTCTCATTTAATTTTTACTTTGTACCTTTTGAACTTGTTTGTAATATTTCATTATAGGAACTAACAATGTCAAGCATATATAGATTATCAATCAAAGAACCAGAACCAACAACACATGAATTTTGATAGAGACTAACTTTATTATTTCTAAATGAACAAGAAAAACCTGATTTGTCCAAACTAGAAATAAAAATTAAATTCCGTCTAAATGACGGTGCAACAAATGTCTCAAACAAATCCAAATGAAATTCAATTTTCAATTGTAATCTAAAAGTTCCTATAGCTTCTACTGCAACTTTATTGTCATCGCCCACAAATATGAATCTTTTGTCATCACTTGGCAGTCAGCTCCATAGGCAACCTTGCATAGACATACTTATGTGAGTAGTAGCACCAAAATCTACCCATCAAGTATCCTTAGGTACAGAAGCTAAATTAACTTCAGAACAAACTAAAGTGAGAAGCTTACCCTTCTTTACATGTCAGGCGGCATACTTGGGACACTCTTTCTTCATGTGTCTTGACTTCTTGCAGAAGTAGCAAGTAAATTCCTCATCCTGCTTTTTCTGTTTCTTCTGATGAGAAGAACCTTCCGCAGTATCTTTAGCTCTCTTCTTCTTCTTGTTCTGAGAAGTCGAAGTCAAGTGAGCACTTTTTGTCTTATCTCTATGCAGCCTCTCTTCCTCTTGCACACAATGAGATATAAGCTCATTAAGGGACCATTTGTCCTTCTGAGTGTTATAACTCAACTTGAATTGCCCAAAGTGTGCAGGAAGAGAGATCAAAACCAAGTGTACGAGCAAGTCCTCAGACAGTTCTAACTTAAGTGACTTGAGCTTTGATGCAAGATTAGACATTTCTATAATGTACTCCATTATGTTCTCTTTGCCCTTATATTTCATTGAGACGAGTTTGGCCAAAAGGTTACTCACCTCTGACCTTTCATTTTTGGCAAAATATTGCTCAATTTCCTTAAGGAACTTCTTGGCATTCTTGCTCTCAGCAATAGAGCCCCGAAATGCTTCCTGAATGGAGCGCTTCATGATCATCAAGCACATTCAGTTAGAGCAATCACACTTATCAATTTTAATCTCATCAGGGTTTTCTGGAGTAGGAGTGGGTCACTCCATCCTAAGTGCTAGATCTAAATCCATACAATCGAGAATTATCTCCATAGCTTCTTTCCAGGCTTTGAAATTCGTCCCATTCAGCATTGGGATGGTATTGACTTGAGCAGAAATATTTACAGCACTAATAACAGAAACTGGATAGAAAACAAAATAAACAAACATAGCACAACATTAATTCCTAGTCTTTGGACAGAGAAATTAACTGTAAGTGGTACTCTCTATGCAATGATCAAATATTGACAATAAGTTCTGTCAAACAACAACCTTTCTTTGGACCGACTATTGTTCACATGAAAAATAAAAACTTTATAATCATCACATATTCACCACAGCAGGCATGTCATTATTTGGCCACACTGTGTCTTCCTTTGGGCCGAGCACAGTTCACATAAATAATTTCATGCAAACATCTATGTAATTTTAATCAAATTAATTTACACAACAGGGGTTACTTTGGCAACATGTTGTTTCAATTAACTTAATTAAAAATACTGGACCAATCAAGACAAAAAAACCATTACACGGTGGCCTTGTTTTCATGTCAATGCTAGTATCGATCTTTTAAATTTCAAAGACATTCACATAAATCAATTTCAAATGCAATATATAAAACCAAGTGTAAATCATTCTTGGTCAAGCCTTTCTTTCACGTACAGGAAGGCATTCTTGTTGAATAAAAAATATAATAAAACCAAAACATTATCAGCTACAGGGAAGTCACTAAAACCAATTTGAAATTCATGCCAACACATATTCTCAGCCAATACATTATTGTGCAGCGAAAAAAATGTAAAAACCCTAAATTTCAAAATTAGAGAAACAATCATTATAGAAAGATAAAAAAATATGTTAACTATACTCCGAAAAATCCACAAATCCTAATAATCTAACAACAATGACCGCTCTAATATCACTTATTAGAGATTGATTCTTTAATTCTTTAATCTTTAAAACAAATTCTAGATGCATACACCCTAGAACAAAACACCATAAGGCCTAGGATTTATATCATGTCAGATTATCAAGGATTCTTGAATTTTCATAAATACCTGGATCCATAGCTATTGATCACCAACTGTTGTGGAATCTTTGCGGCAATCAATCACGAACAAGGGGGTGGTTTGTGATCTTCCTCAACCAATTTGCCTTAACTCCTCAATGGGACCGTCGTCTCTCTTCCAGATGGGGAGAATGAAAACTATGTTATGATTTGGTATATAGGGAACCATAACCGTTTCTGACATATATTAACCAATTAGGATTCCCATAATCTCATAATGGACTAATATGGTATCTACTCATTAAACCCACATCAAGTTGTAAAGTCTACGGGCTCACTAAATTAGATCACTTAATAACAAGCTCAATAAATTAAATAACTAATATAATTGTCAATAAAAAATATGATATCCAACATTAATTAGGAAACGTAAATTTCTGAACATAAACAATTAGAAGTGCTAATGGTCTTTCTTAAAAGAAAATAATACATAAACAAAAATTATATAAGGAGGAGACTTAGTTTTTAGCGTAATTTTTAGTTAAGCACGGTCTACCATAGGTATTCAAAACATTATTTGATATGTATAATGTGGTAGGAATCATTATAAAATTACACAAATTTTTAATAATATCTTTATACATGTCAAATAATAACTTGAATATCTAAAAAATAATGTGATAGACATTGCTCACTTAAAAACTTCTCTAATTTTCAAACGGAAAAAAAATAGGGTAAGCATCCATATCGGGATAAGAGATTAATTCGCGATTATAGACTTGTTTGCATCATATATAGTGGGCCACTACTAATTATGCTTCCGTAGATTATAATATAATCAAGTTCCCCTTTTGATAGGAAACCCAACGGGGTTATATATCTGGTCTGATAAGCTATTGAATTTTTATTTTAGATACATGATAAGCTACTGAATTTAAAACATGTAGGTGACAAGGGCGTTGTGTTATAGTTAATTAAGCTTATCAAACACCATGCCTGTGGAAAAGGGCCTCAGCCATCGCAATCAAAATGGAGTGAGGGAATTGAATAATATGAGTGGTTGAGAAAAGTTTGGGCATAATTCAAAATGTTTGAAAACTGTTACCAAAGAATACGTTTGAAGTCAGCTTCAAGCTTCTGTCATGGAAGGCGGGCACATGGAAATTTCAAAAGTCAATCAATAAAACCAAAACAAGCCACCTCATTTTTATTAACAAGTATAAACATGGTGACGAAGAAGAAGTTTTTGTTTAACTGAGAAAGAGATTTTTTTTTTAATTCATGATTTGCTTATTTGCTTATTTCCTTCCTCTTAAAATTTGACATTATTGTTGGAATAATGGAGTATGATATTAATAAAAAGTATAATATAATGAATGCTGATTTTGTTGGAGAAGTTTAAGATTGAAAATGACGGGCTTAGTCCAATGTAAAATAATTCTTGTAGGGAGACGGCATAATTATTATATTTTTTATCAAATAAAAATTAGTTTTATAGACGATTCAAATGAAAGATTTTTTTTTTAAATTCTTTGCATTACATAAGGAAATTAAGCATACTAAGTGAAATTCAAATTGACAATATAATAATCCTATTTGCAGAAACTAAATGAGATTAATTTTCAAAGGTCAACGGATAGTAATGCTATTGTTAACATTATTGTTGGCATCCAACAAAGGACTATTGAAAGACAACTACCAAACATCTTGGAAGCAATCAGTGAACTGGTAAATGAAAAATAAGATAGAATTAAGACTTTGGGCCCTTTAGTTATAAATAGTTTGAATAAATACTTATTTGAGTATCGAACTTATTAAATAAACTCAACTATTGTGAGTGTGTTCCATCATTGCTGTGTCTCCTCCTCAACGGAAGGATATCTGAGTAGTTGCCGTTTGATTGTTGAGGCTGAAGGAAGAGTCAATCCTATGGCCACCGATTTCTTATCTTTGAATGTGTTTTGTAATTCGTCCTCAATCAACAGGGACCAATTACAATATTTATGGCCCACTCTGCATTAATAATAGCATTAAAAAGGAAGCTTTTCATAGCAAAAGTGAATCCAAATTTTACCATCGCGTTTAGAGCAGGAGTACATACCTTTCTTGATGGGTTGATAGAGATCCAAAGTGATTATGGATTTAGTAATGAATCCTTCATCGTCATCCAAGAGGACAATCTCTTCCTCATCCATTGGCGGCACAGATTGGGACAACCATGCCAATGGTAGGTCTATAGCCAGAGGCGGCACAACCTTAACTGCACTAGGCGGTGGCATTGATGAGACACAAACCCTAGCGAACCGTCTTAAATTCTTTGTATAATTGCACAAATTTTAATTTTGTATTTCCTCCTATGTCATAATTTAACATAATGAAAAGTGCTGATAACATTTGCTTTGTTCCCATAAGTATGATTTTTTATTTTAACTACAAATGTATTTTCGATACAAATATTTAAATTTATGAACTCTTATAAATTATTTAAATTTTTCACTACTAACTCAGCTCTCATAACTTACAATAACTAGTTTTAAACGTTAGAGAGATGTGCTGAATCCGAATTTAAACATGATAACTGAATTTTCGATTTGTGTTATGATTTCTGTAAAGGAAGATCTTGTAATTAATTTGACGCATTCATAAATATATTATTTAAAAGAAATAAAGAAGAGTTGATGCAATTTTTTAGTTAGAATTTAAAATCTGTTATAGAAATGCAATATAAAATGCACTTATTAAAGCAGTTGATTAAAGTACGAATTTGATTTGATTTTTTATTTGGATGAGTCTTAATACAATGAACTAAGACAACTGCTAAGACATTTTACCCAACATACTTTAAATTATTCACTTTTTTTAATTGGAATTTACACCAGAGATGATGTAACACAACTCATTAGAAAAGGGGTAAACTTCTATTCCGTAAAGATATTTCTCTATCAAAATCATATGGCATTGTGCCACTCGCCCCTAAATGAGGCTTTAAGCCTTAGAAACATGCACGATTAGTGCTGCTGGCATCATCATGTTATTAATCAATTATTATTTGTCTGACCTCGCATGCTAAGTTCTTAATAGTATACTTCCAACAAAATCATAGTAATTATGAAGTGTCCGAACTAGGTTGTGTATATTGACTAATTAATCTCTTTAATTTGATTAAAGACAAATTATTCACATTAAAAGTATAGAATTTACAAAAAAAAATTATTGTTTAAACCCAAATAATTAATATAATTAAAATTCAAACTTATAATTATATATCTACTCACATATTTTATATTATTATCTACGGCTAAACCAACCATTTCACAATAAATATTGGTAATGCATGTTGAGTCATAAGGCACCAACCTTTCCATCGATGTGACCTATTTAATATACCAAGTTGACCCAAACCTGCGTTTTTGTTTCCTTTTACTTAGCATTTTTCCCCTCCGGTTGTTCCCATTTTGTTCGATAAAGGTATTCCTAGATATAATCATATTGTTAATATTATAAAATATTAAAGTAAAACAAGTGCAGAGAATGGCTTTTTCTCATTTTCCGTCCACTTGTTTAGAAAGAGAACAAAGTTTGTAAAATTTAACTTGAATTAAAACAATATATATTAAAAGAGAAAAGATATTTAAAATTAAAATGAGAATATATATATATATATATAAAATAAAATTTAAATTTAAGTTTTAAAAATTTATAAATTAAGAATGACAAGTGTTTTTAAAAAAAAGAAAAAAATAGCACAAGAAACTAATTTACTTTCAGATAAATGTATTTTAACTTAATAGATAAAAGTGGATGTTTTAATTATGTTTTTGCTAAAGTAATCATATAATCATATAATATATATATATAAAAGTACACGTCTTAGAATTTTGATACGTGTTTTTTTCTGTATCATCAAATAAGTGAATTACTTGTTTGATATATGATAAGTAGAATAATAAATATTTTGTCATATGTTCATTTTTTATCACATTTGATTTGATGTTGTCATTTTTGCACAAAGATAATTGGGACTACAAAAATAATTAATGAGTATAATTTAAATTTGTTTTCCCATCCTAATTGAATGATATTTATGTATTGTAAACTAATTAATTACATCAATCATTTAATATATTAATTATTATTCATTATTTTATATGAATCTCTATACCAAAATTATCTTCTAAGAATAATATTACTATTCAAATTAAAATAATTTAAATAATAATATAATTAAAGCTTTTAAATTTTGAAACTCACCTTTAATAAATGTCATTTATTTACTATTAAATAATTTATATATAATTAATTAGATGTCTAAACTAATTAATTTGTTAATTTTTTCTATCTTTCACTAATAAGATTTACATTTAAATAACCCAAACAATAAAAGAATAAAAAAATTAAAATTCAAATTTTTCTCTTAATTGAATGTCATTTATGTACATTTAATTAATTACCTTAACGAATTAATATATTAATTATTCATTATCTTCTATGAATAATATTATCATTCAAATAATTTAAAACTTTTTTTAATAATAATATAGAAAGATAAAAATAAATATATGAAAGTTTATCTTAAAAAAAAAAAGTGGAAAATACAAACACAAAAAAAAGAATATTCATAGAAAATAATGAATAACTAATGACTAATAAATATTATTGTTAAAAAGATAACAATTGCAAGTAATAATAATATTATTGTTAACAAATTAGATTATGGTCATTTTTTAAAATTTTATTTCATGTGTATTTGAGTAAAATAATATTTATTTATCCTTTTATATTTTAGTTATGTTGTTTAGGCCATTAATAATAAATGTTTAACAGTTTATTTCACTCTGTAATAATTTTTTAATAATCCAAAAGGTCAATCCTTATCTTTTTAATTTTTCTCATGTTATTAATTCAATTAAGACATTTACATTAAATTAATTAATAAATGTATAATTTGTCTTATTACTTTCAAATTTGTATTTTTTAAATTTGTCTTATTAATTTGTATTAATTTATATTATAATCCCTTTTCATTGGTTAATTGAATTATATTAAGTACGCCAATTTACTTTTTAATTATAATTCTTTTATTCAAATAATTCATGTATCAACTATTTGTTTATACAAATAATTAATTATCTATGTAAATGTAATAAAATCATTAATCAAAATAAGTAGGCTGCAAATCACGGGTCCAGGTGGACCAAATGACCCGACCAACCCGACCCAACACAATATAAAATATCCGGGTTGGTTTGGGTCAGTTCGGGTAGAACTTGAAAAACTCGTCCACTTATTATTTTTGGTGACGAGTTCAGCAAACTAACCCGATGACCCGACCACTCGAGTAAAACAACGTCGTTTTGTCTAAATATTACCTTCGTTTCAGCGTAGCTCAGTTTCTCATCTTCCTTTCTCAGTTTCTCTGCAAATTCCCAAATTGAAACTCTCTCCCTAACCCTAAGCGTCACCTCTACTGCTACTTAATCTCAGCCCTCTCTCACTTAACAAATAAAAAATATCACTCATAAAATACTGGGCTCATGCGCTGATGAGGGAGGCAATTACCCTGCTAATAATGCTCAGCTATGTTACTAACCATGAAGCACCACGCCGGTCAACAGTCACCATTTTTTCCAGCAGCTATGAGCTCGTGTCCCAGATCGTGGGTCTTCCCTTGGCATGCTCCTCGAGCTCAGATCTGACATCGTCAAGATCGGATCTCAAGCCCCACATCCTTCCCGACAACGTCAAGCTCAGATCCGACAACGTCAAGCTCAAATCCGACAACGTCAAGCTCAGATCCGGCATCATCAAGCTTGGATCTCAAGTCCAGCACCAATTCCGGTGACCCCGAGCTCGATATCAACTCCTCCATTTTTTTCGGTGTCCTCAAGCTCAGATCACATATCCTCCATTTTCTTCGGTATCCCCAAGCTCATCAACAATGGCGGAGACAATCCCAGTAATCTGAAACATGAAAATGATATGCTAGACTTCATTTTGGGTTACATAACTTCTGATCATAAAGGCATGAGATATATGAAATACTAATCCCCTGCCCCTATTTAAGGCTACCCGACCCAACCAATCTGAAAAAGGCATTAGAATCTGTCTAAAAATTTTGAACAACCCGACCACTCGACCCGAACCAACTCGATTGTAATTGGGTTAGTTCGGTTTGAGTTATTTGGAAAAAAAAATTCAAACCCGACCTGTGTGCAGCCCTAAAATTAAGGTTATAAATACTTTTTTTATGAATTTAGTGTATTAATAATTAATAGATAATTTTTTGTTAGATCTTTATTTTAAAATTCTTAACCATTAATTATAAGTTAATCTTTTGTAAAATATACAAGGTAATTAATAATAGAAAAATTTGTAAGCAGTCCTCATATATGAATATTTATGAAATGTATATTTATAAAATAAAATATTCCTTTCAAAATTTTAAATCTCATATAATTTTTTTTATTACTCTTTTATGATAATGATGATAGTATGAAGTATTTATTTATTAAATCATCTGTAATGTTTTAGTTTCTAGACTTTTTAAATAAATGCCTCTTATATTGCCCTAACTTTTATACTAGACAAAATATATCACTCCAGCTATTTCCATTATTATATAATCCTTCAAAGAAAATGTTTACCAGTTCATATGATTTTAATTTATCTCTTCGAGGATCCCAAACGGTAAGGCTCTTTGAATATAAAGTTTGTCTATTTAGGGTTCTAAACCCCTATGTAGATTTATCTAAATCTCTTTATGATGAAGCACCAATGATAAACAAATGGCCTTTTGAAGCATTTGGTAGAACTTTACGAGATATTTTGAGGTTTTCTAATGACAAAAGTATTGAAAAACTGTTTGAAGGAAAAATAATTATTTTTGGAGGAGACTTCAGACAAATATTGTCAGTATTAATAATTCAAAAAGCTAGTAGATAATATATTGTTATGACAACATTTAATTCATCGAAGTTATAGAATCACTGCAAAGTCCTGAGATTGACTAAGAATATAAGGTTACAATTTGCATCTACCATATCCAACTTATATGAAACTAAGTTCATTTTTTAGATTGAATTATTAACATTGGTGATGGCAATTTGGGAATGGTAATGATGGTGAAGCTGAAATTGAAATCCCTAGAAATCTCTTGATTTTGAATTCTAATAATAATATTTTAGATATTATTGATTTTGCATATCCTAATTTAATTGTAAATATAAAAGATTTCAAGTTTTTTGAGGATATATCAATTCTTGCTCCAAACCCTTAAAATTGTTGAGAAAATCAAAGAATTCATTATTTCATAAGAAGAAAAACAATATCTTAGTTCAGATTCAATTTCTATAGCAGTTGAAAATGTTGGTATTGAATTTGAATGATTTACAACTAAATTTTTACATGAGATTAAAGGTTCTAGATTCTTAAATCACATATTGGTAAAAAAGAAGAAGGGAGTTTCAATTATGTTCATTAAAAATACTGATCAAGCAATAACATTGTGCAATGGAACAAGATTAATTGTGAATGAATTGACATCAATAGTGACAAAATTGATATTCCTAAATTGAGTTTAATATATTCAGATTTTGGAATTCTTTTAAAGTTTCAAAGAAGATAATTCACATTAACTCTATGATTCGCAATGACTATAAAAATAAGAGTCAAGAACAATCTCTCTCCTATGTAGGGTTATTCTTTTTACCAAGACTTATTTTTACTAGTCAATTTTATGTTGCAATTTCAAGAGTTAAATCAAGGAGTGGTTTTTTTTTTTTTGCACATAACAAAAATCAAAGGAAAACAACTAAACTCTAATAAAAGAAATACTCATAGCATCCGCAAGAAGCAATGAATCAAGTTCTGGAGGAGGCAATGTCCAGAACTTAAAGCTTTCATCACACTTTGAACCATCATTCGCAAACCAATCAGCGCAGGCATTATCCTCCTTCAATTATGCTCCAACTTGACAGACCAGTTTCGGGCTAACAATAATTTGATATCCTCAATTATGCAGGCATATTTATGGAACAAGGTTGTGTCCTTGGAGATCAAACGGAGAACCTCTTGAGAATATGAGTGGCGAACAAGCAATCTAATCCCCTGGTCCCAAGTTAGACGAAGGCTTGTCGCAATAGGAAGGAGCTCAACTTGGAGGTTAGTTGTTATACTAATAAATCTAGAGAAACCACAAACCCATTCACCCTCACTGTTTCTTATCAACCTTCCGCAACCAGCCCTTCCTGGATTACCTAACGAGCTACCATCAACATTGAGTTTAGAAAAGTTACAAGGGGGTTTCTCCCATCTAACAAGGCGAATGTTCTAATGAATATTACTGCTTGGGCACCCAAAGGCACTTCGAATGTCCACCAACATTCTGCTTACGTTCCTTATAATGTCATACTCAGTGCATGTGCTGGCAGAGAGGAGCTCGTCATTCCTGTTACGCCAAATCCACCAAATCCCAGTAAGAAAAAGACTAGAGTATGAACCAGATACAAAAGCATGAACCTAATCTTTTACGTTAGATGACAGACAAAGAGGTGAAGAAGATATACCCAACAAGTCCCATATTTTTCAAGCCTTTGGATAGTCACGAAGGCAGTACAACACATCTTCTAGTGGGCAAGCACACCGACCACAAGACGGATCCAGTGTCAGGCATCTCTGTGCTCGCAACGCCCCAGTGGGGAGAGCATCATGCCAAATCAACCAAAGGAAAAAACGTAATTTCTTAGGAGCTTGAATCTTCCAAAGCCAACTCCATTTTTTATGCTTATGCAGTTGTGCGTTGTCTCGGTGGAGAAGCCAATAGTAACCAGACTTTATTGAATATATACCGGACATTTCTGCAGCCTATAAAATAAGATCCTAAAGATGATAATGAAGGGCCATGGGCATTGCATGGATTAAGGGGACAAGGCTGGGAGGAAGTGTTATGGCCAACGTCTTCAATTGCCAAGCCTGATTTGCAAAAACGTCAGAAATCCGGAGGTGAGTATCTTGTATATCAACAAAGGGGACCTATTCCCATAGCCTGCCCACATTAATCCACATATCAAACCAGAAAGATATGTTACCATACCTAACCCTATACCAGTAGCCATCTTTGAAGGCTGCAATTGCCTTGGTTATCGATTTCCAAGTATAAGAGTCTCCATTGCTAGCCACTACTGAGAGAAGACGAGAGTCACAGAAGTACTTACTAGACAAGAGTTACACCCAAAGCTTATCTTGTTTGCAGGAAAGACACCAGACTAACTTGCCAAGCAAAGCAAGATTACAAAGACGGGCTCCTCAGACATCTAGCCCCCCCATTTTCCTTAGTTGAGTGACCACATCCCATTTCACCAAGGGAAAACTTTGTGTCTGGTTTGGATTATTCTGCTAAAAGAATTTACGGGTTGTAGCATTAATAGTATCACAAATACATCTAGGTATCCACATCACTTGCGTCGTGTAACTTGGAATAGCATTGAGAATCGACTTGATCAGCATAAGATGGCTAGCCTTGTTTAGAAGCAAGCTCTTCTAGCCTGCCAATCATCACTGAAGCTTCTCAACTATATGGGCAAAATTCTATTTTGTCATTCTTCCTGTCAGTAAGGGAAATCCAAGATACTTGCCAAGATTTGTAGTGAACCTAGTAGAGAAAATGGCAGTGAACTTCTCACATTTTCTTCTAGGCACATTTCTAGAACTCAAAGCTTTGGACTTGTCAAGGTTCACTTTTAGACCAGATGCAAGACAAAAATCATGTAGGACATTAGTGAGGAGCTGGACCTGTGAGGCTTTGGCTTTAATGAAGAGCAAACAATCATCAGCAAAAAATAAGTGTGAGATAAAAAGACCCTTCCTGGGAGATTTTCAATGGGAGCCAAGACTCATAATTGAATTTTTTTGATATTAATAGAGCAAGTTTTTCCATGCACAACACAAATAGATATGGAGAGAGAGGATCTCCTTGCTGGAGCTCTCTATTAGGAGCAAAGGCAGGCAACCAGGAGAGTAACACATTGCACGAGATCAGTAAGGACACAAAGCATGATTAACCAGATAGTATCAACAAGGAATCCAAAATCCTGTAAGGTAATGCGAAGGAAATCCCAGTTAACTTTATCATAAGCTTTCTCAAAGTCCATTTTAAACAGGAGAATACTTGTTTTACCTTTAGCTTGCTGCATGTAGTGCATAATTTCCTGGGCGATTATAGTATTTTTAGTAGTTCCCCTACTTGGAATAAAACTACTTTGGAGGGGCCCAACAATCTCATCCAAGAAGGGTCGTAATTAATCTATTCACTAGAACCTTTGTTATGAGCTTAAAGACCACATTACAAAGACTAATCAGTCTGAACTCTTTTAAGTGAGTAGGCGACACAACTTTAGGGATTAGCATGACTAAAGCCTCAATAAACCTAGAATCAAAAGTACCAGTAACAAAGGCATCTTTAACCACTCTCCAAATATCGCCACCCACCATATCCCAATACTCTTTGAAGAAGAAAGGCTGAAAACTATCCGGGCCAGGTGCCTTATAAGAGTTCATTCTAGATAAAGCCTCGTAAACCTCTTTTTTGGTATTTGGCTTCAATAATTCATTACATGCATGGGTGCTGAGCTGCGGAACACAAGAAATATTCATGACATTTGACTGGCAGCTATCATTGGAACAGAAAAGCAATTTGAAATAATTATGGCCTTCTCTCTGCAAGGTCTCATCATCAGTACACCATATATCATCAATAAATATCCCATTGATACAATTCCTACGACGCCGTATAATGGTTTGCACATAGAAAAACTTCGTATTTCGGTCACCAAATTTCACCCACTTCTCACAGGATTTTTGGTACCATGGCAGCTCTTCATGTTTCAAAACCTCATGATACTTATTTTGCAGATGACGCTCAAAATAGAGAAGATTAGATGAGTAATTAGTCTCTAGTTGCTGCTGAATGCCCCTTAATCTAGCTTCAAGGTGACGTTTCTTCCAAAAATATTGCCAAGGACCACCCTGTTAAATTTGATGGACGCATCTTGAACCATCTTCAGGGTGCAAAGACCAAGCGGCAATAAACCTGAAAGGACGTACACCGGTGTAGGATAAGACACCCCCACATTGGAGAAGAATGGGGTGATGATCCGAGTGACACCTGCACAAGTGTTCAACAAATGCCTCCGGGAATTTAAGTCTCCATTCATAATCAGCCACACCTCGATCCAACCTTTTTGACACTCGGCTATGACCTCAACAATTTCTTGTCCATGTAAACTTGCTACCAATTGCACCCAAATCCACTAAATTACACTTATCAAGGACCTCTGAAAATTGAAAAGCATGAGAGAGCACAAAAACTCCCCGCATGACTTCCGAAGGAAGTAGAATTTCATTAAAATCTCTCAAGAGCCACGACAAATGTATTTGGGTTCTTAATTGAGTAAGGTGATCCCAGAGTAAACAGCAAGCAACAAGAGTTAGGCTCGCGTAAATTGCATAATAGAACCACTCCTTTTGAACCAGGCCAATTTTCACGGTCACTGAGTGGTTGGACTGTGCAAAAATAGTATAGTTATACCCTCCTTGGGTTGCAATTACCTAGATACCACTTGCATGGCCACGAGCTTCCTCAATAACAATGGGCTTGTAACCTATACGTTGCCAAAATTGTTCCACCCTAGCAAAAACAACATGAGTCTCCAAATAAAAATAATAAACTCGGTTTATAACTAGCCACCAACTAATGGACTTGCCGCTTAGCTTCACTGTTAGCAGCTCCCCTGATATTCCAGGAGAGGATAGACATATCTTTAAACTCAATCATAAAGATAGGAGGGAGTGAGGGTAACAAAAATAGTTTAAAAATATTGATTGTTGATTTAGTTAAATTAAAGAGTAATTTGAAAATATTAATATTCGTTTATTCTTTATTATTGAATTTCTTATCTTAATATTATTTATATTTTGTTTATTGATAGTTATATAATTCCTTTTATATATTTGTTGGTTTCAATAATTGATGGAACAACATTATACTTTATCTATATAGAATCATTATATATGATTAAAACTATAATTTTGTATTCATATAATTTTATCAAATTATATAAAAAAATTATGAAGTTAAATTATATGATTTTTATTCTATTTTATTAATAATTATTTTTCTCTTAATTTTTCCTCTTTAATACATGGGCATAAACACTAGTTCAAATAAAGACAAAGCTGACATACACATTCATCAAAATTAAAAGTATAATAACCGTCAAAAGAGAAACGATTACCAGCCATCAGAATTTCATCAAACGTTGTCAGCGGCGCTTCCATAAAGCATTGGTAGTCATATTTGATTGATGAATGAATGGTTAAAATATTAAGTTTTATCGTGTTGGAATGGAGTCATGGATTAAGTTTTTTTTAGGATCCATTGTTTTTCAAATTAATCAAACATTGTTGTTTTAGAGGTGAGACTCTATATAACCATACCCTTAAGAAAAAAATATTGATATACTCTTTTTTTTTTACAATATTAATGTACTCTAGACTAGAAACTGTATTATATTTAGATTTAGATTAAAAAAACTGAGGTTAGAATATCTTTATCATATAATTAGAAAAATTTAATAGATAAATATATTAGCTAATCATAATTGGGAAATGATGTTCTTACATCATTTTTCATAAAATACCATTTTTATATTATTTTTAATAGTTGTAATTAAGTGAAAAAATGATAAGAAAAATGTAATATAATTAATAATATGAGAAACAATGTAAAAAATGATGTGAAAAAATAATATAAAAAATTATAATTAATGAATATTTATCAACAAGTATCATTAAACCGAAAGAGTTTTTATAGTAATTTTCGAAGGTATTATATATTATAAATTTTAGATGTAATAAAGTATTTAAAATACAGGACAATTTTTGTCTGTCCAAGAGAAAATCATCTTTCAAAGATCACTTTGATTAAACTTTAATGCCATTAAAGGAGTTTCTAATTTTGACCAAGCATGTTATAGACATAAAATCTTCATCTTGTTATTAGAACGTTATTGTTTTGTGGTTATTGTCTTATCGTATACTAGATTTTATACTCATGCAATATATGGATAAATTAAAAATTAAATGATAAAAATAAATATAATTTAATAAAATATATGTAATAATTCATTAATTTTTTTATAAGTTTAGTTTAAAAATACATAATAATTTCATGAAAGGATTTCACTCTAATATAAATACTAAAGAATTTAAGTAAAACAACCTATTTTTTCATTCTATATGTATTTTTGTTATTTCTTTACCTATGTAAGGAGTTTACATCAACATTTTAGCTTATTAAATTTTTAGTATTTGAATATGTATTGTTTACGTATGCAAACATGTTAACACTGTATTATAAAAAAAATAGAAAAACATATGTCATGCAAATAAGAGGACTATTTGACACAGGTAAAAAATTAGAGCATATTTTATCAATTAGGAGTGACACGTGGCAAAATTCTATGTCATATATTTTTCTTTTAGATATTATATAATAATAATAATAATAATATTATTATTATTATTATTATTATTATTTAATTTACTTGAATGATAATATTATTCATAGAAGATAATGAATAATTAATATATTAATTGGTTGAGATAATTAATTAAATGCACATAAATTACATTCAATTAAGAGGAAATTTTGAATTTGATTTTTTTATTATTTGGATTATTTATTTGAATGTAAATTTTATTAGTGAAAGATAGTAGAAATTTAACCAATTAATTAGTTTAGGTAACTAATTAATTATATATAAATTGTTTAATAGTAAATAAATGACATTCATTGAGAGTGAGTTTTGAAATTTAAAAGTTTTAATTATATTATTATTTAAATTATTTGAATTTGAATAGTAATATTATTTATAGAAGATAATTTTGATAGAAATTCATAGAAGATAATGAATAATAATTAATATATTAATTGGTTGAGGTAATTAATTAGTTAATTTTACTTAAATGTCATTCAATTACGAGAGAAATTTGAATTTTAATTATGCTAATTGATATTGTTTTTCTTTTTCTCATTCTTTTCGACATTAATGTACATCTATGGTAGAATCTCCCTTGAGCATAGGAATTTAGCAACGACCATGGCGAAACTCTAATAACAACTTCACATTCTTCTCTGTTCAAGTCGTTGGATCTCTGTTTGCTATCATCATTTTCTGTGTCAACCTAGAGAGTCACTTAACCTCAATAACCATTGTCGTTAAGCATGGATTCTTAATGCTTAAGTGTTGTCTAGACAAAAAGTGTAATTGCATCGTTCTCTAGATAAAAAAAGTATATTTTTTGTGTTTTTTGTGTATTGTACTTCTTTAATTTATTTCTTAAATGATTTTTATACATGTGACTTTTTTTCCATATGTCTTGCCACATCAGATTATATGTAGAGGAAAATTGTCATATAAGATTACATATGATAAAATATTAAATATTATAGATGTCACATATCAAGTAAGTGAAATATTTACTTATTGACAAAAAATATACATGATAATTTTTTGAGACATGTATCTTTTTTTCTATATTATATATTGATTATATTGATATTAATTGATTATAGTTAGGGAAAAAAAACTCATGGGGGATGAGGGGCTCTACAAGAGCTCAAGTTTGCGGGAAAATCATTTGTTAAGAGAAACAGTTGAAAGCAAAAAAATATTGAAGAATGACCTAATTTTTATTATAATACTAATAATTAATTAAGGATCTCAATTTTAAAATGTTTTAAATAAGAATTTTAATTTCATTTTGACTACTAATTAAGGACTTTGACTTTAATAAAAAATATTTAATATTTTTTTAATTGAAAAAATTTAAGATATATATATACCATGTGTTTTGTTTGAATTATAAATTATATTTATTTATTAAGTTAGGCATTTTATCTTTTGAACACTTTTAGTAATTAAAATATATTTTAAAAAAATAAGTACTTAATTGATATTAATAAAAGTTTAGTACCTTAGTTAATTTTTCATAAAAATTTAAGTTCTTAATCAATACTTCACTCCAACAACCAAAAAAATAGCTTTAGTATCCAAATAACAATTAGGGAGTGTTTTGTTTATTTTTTTTCATTAATATATTTTCATTCATAATTATAATGATACTACTTTTATGTTTACTTTATTTTTTATTTTTAAATTTTTACTGAAGAAAATAGTGAAAATAAAAAATTTTCTTTCTCACTTTGCATGTAAGAAAATCTAAATTTAAAAAACAAAAAAAACAAAAAGCAAACCTTTTCTAGCCCGTATGGCTTAGGCCAATACAACGCAGCCTAGTTCAAGTTTGCGAATGAGGACAGAGAAGATGAGAAACAGTGAATAAACTACCAACTACCCTGAAAGAGGGAATCTTTGAAAATTGAAAGCATATTCCACCGCATGCAAATTTGGAATAGTAACAATCTAACAAAACACAGACGGCACAAACAGCCAGAGTGATTGTGCCAAGGAAAATGATGATCTCATCTTTTTTTTTTTTATATTATATTTTAATAATTATGATTAAATAAAAAATGTTAATATATGAATATAAATTTTAATAATATAAAAAATAATGTAAAAAAAAGTGTTGAAAAAAAAAAGATATTATCTGAAACAAGTTACTACGGTTGTTCTGTAGCACTTGAGTGACAGACAGACACGGACCAATCACCATAGAGTTTTTCACAACAAATGTTTCTTTTTCTATACGTTCTCCATTATTCATTCAAAAACATATTTTAAATTTTTTTTATTCCATTTACAAATTCATATTATATTTTACGAAAATATTATAATTATAATTATATACAATTTAAATTTAACACCTTTTACGTACAAAAATACATAAACAAAAGTTATAAATATTTAATTTTACCCCAAACGTTTTTCTTTTCTATATAAGGACACCCCCTGCACCACTTTAGATCTGAGGCTCTCTCACTTCTCTCTCTCTTTCTCTGTCCATCTAATCCATTTTTCTTGCGTTATCATCACCATCTTCTTCTTCTTCTTCCTACCTAGTTGGCCCTTTACACAGGTAGTACTACATTGGACTCCAATCACTGATTCATCATTGGTCTCATCTAAAAGTTACATTTTTTTTTTTGTTTAAAATTCTACATGCTGTGTTTTAGGCACTTGTTTCTGTTGCTATGGTAGTAGCAAACAGCATGATCCCTCTACTTTGTGTCCTCCAACCATCAATTTATCCGTGTCTATGTCTCCATTTTATTTATCTTTTTTTTTTTAGTGTTAAGAATTTATAGATTTTAAAAAAAAAAAAATTGGCCAATGATTTTATGTTCAAGTTTTTTTATTTTTTATTTTTAAAAGATGAAGTGGGTTTTGGGTTTTGATCTTTGTGGTGTGACCCTTTTGCTGCTTGGTTTTGATGTTGGCAGGTTGGGGGGACTGAAAGGTTGCAATGGCGAACAGAAACTTGGAAAAGATGGCATCCATTGATGCTCAGCTTCGGCAATTGGTTCCAGCCAAAGTGAGTGAGGATGACAAACTGGTTGAGTATGATGCTCTACTCCTGGATCGGTTCCTTGATATTCTCCAGGATTTACATGGGGAAGATCTGAAGGAAACGGTGAGTTTTTCACTGGTTTGATGCCTCTGGAATTTCTTTTGGATTTGTTTTTGTGCTCAAAATTGTCTCAATTTTGTTGTGAAAGCTGATATGATCAGTTTGGTGTGAAAAAGCATGGAACTTTACATATATTAAAGGGTTTTGGCTACTGGGTTGGGTCTATTGGTCTGGAAAGTGTTAAGGAAACAGAACTTTTGGTATGCTATTGTAGGTGAAAGAAAGATCTATGCATAATCGAATCTAGAGGGAAAGTATTCTTTGGTCTAGTGATGTTTTCTTTTTTTCTTTTTGGTAGACATCTACTGATGTTTTTTAATCTTTAGGTTAAAATGCAAATTACTCCTTTCAACTTTGACACTTTGGCTCTGTGGTTTCAGTTTTTTCAATTAAACATATATATTGAAAGTTTAAGTGTTTTAATTGATAAAACTGAAACCACAAGGTTTGGGATTAATTTGCATTTTAACCTTTGTTTATTCTAAATACTTTTGACTATATGGTTGGCTTACCTCTAAGGAGGCAAAACATGACCGATTATGTCTCTTGGTGCTTAGAGGGAGATAGATAGGTTAGTAAGTGAAATGAAATAAGCAATCAGGGGATATATATAGCCAAATCTTCTGGTCAGCTGATTCATTTTACAGTTGGCCTTAACTTATCTATACCTGATTTTATGTGCCCTTGCATTTCTGTTTTACACGGTGTTGGTTAATTTGTTCTTGCACAGGTTCAAGAAGTATATGAGCTTTCTGCTGAGTATGAAGGAAAGCATGACCCTCAGAAACTGGACGTACTTGGCAATCTGATTACTAGTTTGGATGCTGGGGATTCTATTGTTGTTGCCAAGTCCTTTTCCCACATGCTTAACTTGGCCAACTTAGCTGAAGAGGTCCAGATAGCTCACCGCCGAAGAAACAAGTTGAAGAAAGGGGATTTTGCTGATGAGAGCAATGCAACTACTGAATCAGACATTGAAGAAACTCTCAAGAAACTTGTAGTGGAATTGAAGAAATCTCCTCAAGAAGTTTTTGATGCACTGAAAAACCAGACTGTTGATCTGGTTCTTACTGCTCATCCCACTCAATCTGTTCGTAGATCTTTGCTTCAAAAGCATGGAAGGTTCGTTTCAAAATTTTGTATGTTTCAGCTTCAGCTTTTTTTCATTTTTGGTTGCTTTTTTAATAGATTTACTGCAAAATGAAGAAATTTAAGCTTTCATCTGTTCCTCTGCTTTACAGGATACGAAATTGTTTAACTCAATTGTATGCCAAAGACATCACTCCTGATGATAAGCAGGAGCTTGATGAGGCTCTACAGAGGGAGGTGAATATCAAAACCCTTTGGATTTTGTTTAATGTTTTTCCAAACTGTGATAATTCTACCATTTTTTTTTTGTTGCAAGTGCTTTTTCTTTTGTTCAGTTCTGGTTAGAATAAAAACCACTTATTAAATTTGATGTTGAGAAAAATGTGGACTTCTATCATACGAAACCACGCTAGACCTGTATATAATTATTTCGACTTCTCTCCTGAATGCTGTTGAAGTATTCCATGGTCTTCTTTGTATGCCACTGTAGTCACCAGTACCTTACTTCTTGTATATTTAAGCCGGCAGTGAAAACCAGAAATGATTTTGGTGATTCCATTTTTTTAGTTGGCTTCCTTTAATAGTACAAACAAATTATACTTTTAAAACATTTATTGTTTAAATGTTGACATTGAATCAGAATCTTCTTTGGTATGGAGTGCTTATTCCTCTCATTTCCTAGATGGCACATGGACAGACATTTTTTGTATATATGGGCCCTGTTCTACAAGTGAAAATTATTAAAAAAAAAGGAAGAAATTTCCTTATTGAATCCATATTATTAAAAATATTTTCCCTACCTTGCAAGTTGAAAGCTAAGGTGTTTTTTAAACCCATGTATGGTTATTATTACATCAATGCCTTTGTTTGAAATTGTTTCTGCAGTGGTAAAATAGATTAAAGGAAAAGAGAGAGAGAGAGAGAGAGAGGTACAAGTCAATGGTATTTTTTTAAAAATTTCTTTTCTTACTTCTGTTCATGTAGATCCAAGCTGCCTTCCGTACTGATGAAATCAGGAGGACCCCTCCAACCCCACAAGATGAGATGAGAGCAGGCATGAGCTACTTCCATGAAACAATTTGGAAGGGTGTACCCAAATTTCTGCGTCGTGTTGATACAGCTTTGAAGAATATTGGGATTAATGAACGTGTCCCTTATAATGCTCCTCTTATTCAGTTTTCTTCTTGGATGGGTGGTGATCGTGATGGTATGGTTCTTATCTTCTACCAATAAAATTTCTCAGTATAAGAAGAAATGGAATGATCTGCAAATTATCTTCAAAATGCTATATCAAAATCCTATTTGACTTCAAAACAAAATAATTGCTTAATGAAAACTGAGGAGAGGGGGGGGGGGGGCGTTGGGGAGGTTGTGAAACTTGAAATTATAAATGCTACCTATCAAATATCGACTGTTAGCTAAGTCTTTTCAGTTAATTTGTGATATATGTCATGATATTATTAAGCTTCTCTAATTTGTGTCTAACTTTGTTCAATATGATGCAGGGAATCCAAGAGTAACTCCTGAAGTGACTAGGGATGTTTGCTTGTTGGCTAGAATGATGGCTGCTAATTTGTATTATTCCCAGATAGAGGATCTTATGTTTGAAGTAATTGAATGCTCTCCAAATCTTTTAAAATGATCATTGTGGATGGTTTAATACTCTGGCAACATTTTGCTGATTTCCCTTCTTGTTTCTGTAGCTGTCAATGTGGCGCTGCAATGACGAGCTACGTGTCCGTGCAGATGAAATTAACAGGTCTTCCAAGAAAGATGCAGTTGCAAAACACTATATAGGTGTTCACTAAAATCTTTCTCTATATTTAAGGGATAGGTGTTATACTTTATTTAGTAAAAACCTCCAAATTATGATATCTACTCAAGGTTGCATCTCAATGGAACAAACCATTAACTGCTCAATATTAGTTGTTATTGCAATCTTACAGAGGAGTGGTGTAAATTGTGCAATAGGTTCATTAGTTCACTTTTGTGATACTCTCTACTTCATTCATGATACAGAGTTTTGGAAAATCATTCCTCCAAGTGAACCATATCGTGTGGTACTGGGTGAAGTGAGGGATAGGCTCTACCAGACTCGTGAGCGTTCTCGCCATTTGCTAGCTCATGGATACTCTGACATTCTGGAGGAAGAAACTTTCACCAATGTTGAGGAGGTATGTCTATTGTTTAACTTTATTTTTGACAAGTAATTCAATCCAGCTGCCAACTTTAGCAGTTTACAAATCATAATGTTTGCTTGGCCTATTGTTGCCTCCACTGTTGGTTTATGTAGTTTGTAAAATCTCTCAAGACCTCCTTAGTTGTTAATACAGTTTTTCTTAAAAAAATTTGTTAACACTGTTGGATTTTCATCAATATTTACATTACTACAAGTTTATTTGTTCTTCAATATGGTGGGTGGTGAAGAAAGCAAGAAGAGACAGAACATGGATATGTTGTATGAAACATTTAGTTCTATTACATGTTAGTTTTTGGCTGAATGAATTATTCTGTCCTTGGATATCTTCATCTGACAAAAACTAAATTCAAAATTTTGTCTAGTTCTTGGAACCTCTCAGATGTCTTTAAAAATCATTCTGTGGCAGATATCTTTATCTTACAGATACTAACTAAAGTTAAAATTTTGTCCAGTTCTTGGAACCTCTTGAACTCTGTTATAGGTCACTCTGTGCTTGTGGTGATCGGGCAATTGCTGATGGAACCCTTCTAGATTTCTTGAGGCAAGTCTCCACTTTTGGACTGTCACTAGTGAGGCTTGATATCAGGCAAGAGTCAGACCGTCATACTGATGTGTTAGATGCCATTACCAAACATTTGGGAATTGGCTCCTACCAGGAATGGTCTGAAGAAAAACGTCAGCAATGGCTTTTGTCTGAATTGAGTGGCAAACGCCCACTGTTCGGACCTGACCTTCCCCAAACTGAAGAAATCAGAGATGTTTTGGACACATTTCATGTCATAGCAGAACTACCGCCAGACAACTTTGGAGCGTATATCATATCAATGGCAACTGCACCATCTGATGTGCTTGCAGTTGAACTTCTGCAACGTGAATGTCGTGTCAAGCATCCATTAAGAGTTGTCCCATTGTTTGAGAAGCTTGCAGATCTGGAGGCAGCTCCTGCTGCTTTGGCTCGGTTGTTCTCGATAGACTGGTACAGAAATCGGATCAATGGGAAACAAGAAGTCATGATTGGTTATTCTGATTCAGGTAAAGATGCTGGAAGGTTCTCTGCAGCATGGCAGCTATACAAGGCTCAAGAGGAACTTATAAAGGTAGCTAAGGAATATGGTGTTAAGCTAACGATGTTCCATGGCCGTGGTGGGACTGTTGGGAGAGGAGGCGGTCCCAGTCACCTTGCTATCCTGTCTCAGCCTCCAGATACAATCCATGGATCACTTCGTGTGACTGTCCAAGGTGAAGTTATTGAGCAATCATTTGGAGAGCAGCACTTGTGTTTTAGAACGCTTCAACGTTTCACTGCTGCTACTCTAGAACATGGAATGCATCCCCCAATTTCTCCCAAACCGGAATGGCGTGCTTTGATGGATCAGATGGCTGTCATTGCTACAGAGGAATACCGTTCTATTGTATTCAAAGAACCCCGCTTTGTTGAGTATTTCCGTCTGGTAAGATATCTACAAAGAAAGGATCAATTACTTGTTTTTCTTTCCATTTTCTCTCTGTTAAGTAAACTGACATTTAAATTTAACAATCATTGTCAACCTTCCAAAATACAGGCTACACCAGAGTTGGAGTATGGCCGGATGAATATTGGAAGTCGACCAGCGAAGCGAAAGCCAAGTGGAGGTATTGAGACACTCCGCGCTATACCTTGGATCTTTGCCTGGACACAAACAAGGTTTCATCTTCCAGTATGGCTAGGCTTTGGGGCAGCATTCAAACATGTTATTGAGAAGGATGTTAGGAATCTTCATATGCTGCGAGAGATGTACAACCAATGGCCTTTCTTTAGGGTCACTCTTGATTTAGTGGAAATGGTGTTTGCCAAGGGAGATCCAGGGATAGCTGCTCTGTATGATAGCCTCCTTGTTTCAAAAGATCTGTGGCCATTTGGGGAGCAGTTGAGGACCATGTTTGAAGAAACTAAGAATCTCCTCCTTCAGGTAAAGCTACTTTTACCATGTAACATTTTATTTTTTACTCATTTCTAAAAATACACTCAAGCTGATTTTCATTTTCCTGTTGTACTGGTAGGTGGCTGGGCATAAGGATCTTCTTGAAGGTGACCCATACTTGAAGCAAAGACTCCGCCTGCGTGATTCTTACATTACTACCCTAAATGTTTGCCAAGCTTACACATTGAAACGGATCCGTGATCCAAACTATAATGTGAAGCTGCGCCCCCACATCTCAAAAGAGTCTATAGAGATAGGTAAACCTGCTGATGAACTTGTAACACTGAACCCAACAAGTGAATATGCCCCTGGTTTGGAAGACACCCTCATTCTCACCATGAAGGGTATTGCTGCTGGCATGCAGAACACTGGTTAAGCTTGAGTTTCTGTCATCTCTTTTATTTGCTGTACAATATAGTTGGCTGCTCTAGGATTTCAAAGAGATAACAGCCACACAATGAGTCAATGCAAGTATGCAACTGATTGTTATGTTCCAATAAGAAATTATGCTGATTACTACTTGCACTTGTTTGTATCATTTATTTCCAGCAACTTTTCGGTACACCGACATCTTACATAATGGGGTATCTTAAGATGCCAAAATATATGATTAATGCGTGTTATCACATGGTTACAAATTGTTGGAATGGGATCCAGGGAAGGAATGTGAGATAGTTCTGGTAGTCTAAAACCAATATGAGAAAGATGGATGGATATCTTGCTTAAACATCAAGATATTTTGTAATTTTAAATGATTGGATGAGGATGCATGTATTGTATATCACACTTTATACAAGAAAATCACGTAGTGATATTTAGTTAATAATAAAGCCTTTGTTTTTACTTCTTGAAACATCTTAATCTTATATTCAAGCCACTAATCTCCAAAGTTGATCATTATGAAACTACCTAAATCATCGAAGATGGCTTCCAATTGAAGAAAAGACTAGTAAACCATCATTGTTGATTACAAAACAAAGACGAAAGAGCTTTGATATTGCTAACTACTAAGTACAAGCTAATGTAAAATTGAGCCAAAAAAACCAATGCACATATTCTCATACAAGTTCATTGGATTATTTGGATAACACCCTGGTCTTATTGTAATTTTTTTTAAATGGTTTAGATTATGCACGTCTTACATAATTTGGGCAACTATTTCTCACAGGGTTATACATATTTGACATAAATGGTATTAGCAGACAAGGGGATGAGATAGGAAACAAATAAATTGTATTTCACTACAATAAAGGTCTTCATCGGGCTTGTGACATGCCTTGGATTGAGTTGTCTCCTCTTTTCTTAAACTTTTTTAGTACCCCCAAAAAAAAAAATTACAAGGTTCTCTTAAAATCAAGTTTGTGTTACATTATGATGGTAGTGGAAACTTCAAAATAGTATATGATCTCAAATAAAACACCCATATTATTGTAAAATTTTTCTGAAATTTGTGGTATATTTTAATCTTAAAATGAGATAATTTTTCTTACTCTTATTTTTTTTTAAAATAAACCTATAAAATTTACCAAAAAAATAATTTTCTCACTTCTTCCTTAACTCACAATTGTAACATTATGTACCATAGTAATTAAAGTGAAAATTTTAAGGAAGACTAACCAAAAGTAAGTTAAAGAAGAAAAGAACTTGTGCAGAGACAATTATGACCTATGTGAGGTTCCATTCAATTCTTGCATTTTCAAAGACACTGCTTAGAGTATTTTCAGGAGCAGAAGAAGAAGGAACAATTTCTTTGAAACTCGAGAGTGAGCAATGGCGATGGCCGTGCGGCAGAGACGCCCTCAACCGTCGGATCCGTCTCCATCACCGTACACGAAGCTGGACAAGCCCCAGAAATCGGAGGGCGGAGAAGAGGGCAACAAAGGGTTGGGGTGGTTCCTTCCGTTTATGGGTCTGGGAATGCTGAGGTACATGAGTGCCACCTCCAATATCATCCACGACTGTGATGAGGTCTTCAATTACTGGGAACCCCTTCACTTCCTTCTCTACAAAACTGGCTTCCAGACCTGGGAATACAGGCACACACCACCCTCTCTCTCTCTCTCTCTCTCTCTCTCTCTCTCTCTCTCTCTCTCTCTCTCTCTCTCTCTCTCTACCCTTGGTTTCATTCATGTTGATTATGTTTATAGATTGAAGTGAATAATGGGTTGTATTTTTCAGTTGTATGGGGAAGCTTGCTTTTTGGGGTTACTTTTTTTAATAGAAGAAGATGGGTGAAGGGAGGACGAGGAAAAAAAATGTATTTTTGTGATGTATAAATATAATATGTGCACGCAGCTTGTATTTGAGAAGAGAATAAATCCATTGAAAAATCTCATTTTTATTATGCCACATTGAGTTTTGTCTATAAATTGCAAGATATGAATTAAAGTAAGTTTTAATTTATTTTATTTTATTTTTTAAAAAAAAGGTGGTGCTGGTAAATCACTTAAAAGATCATAGCTTGTATTTGAGAAGAGAAGAAATTCAATGAAAAGCCACATTTTGATTATGCCCACATTGGGTTTTGTCCATAACTTGCAAGAAATTAATGTGAGTTTTAAAAAAAAAAAAAATTGGGTGCTGGTAATTCACTTAAAAGATAAAAACTTTAGTAACTTCAGTTCAGCTCATGTTTCTCCATGATATTGACAAATGCTGTATGCAAATTGCAGTTCACAGTTTGCTCTTCGATCGTATTTGTACCTTTTATTTCATGAGATGGTGGGTCGACCTGCTTCTTGGTTATTTGCTGAGGACAAAGTAAGATTCAAACTGGGATTGTTGATTTTTTTTACAGACTTTACAATGCTGGTGATTGATGTGCTGCATTATTGGCTCTTTGTTGTTGTTTATGCTTGTTACCATTTTCTTTTTCTGTTGTAGGTGAGAGTGTTCTATTCTGTAAGACTCTTTCTCGGTCTTCTCTCTGTTATCACAGAAACAGTTCTTGTTGTAGCTCTTTCAAGAAAGTATGGAAAACGACTTGCTTCGTATGCACTTGCAATGCTGTGCTTAACCAGCGGCTGTTTCTTTGCTAGCACAAGTAAGTGAGCTTTTGGCTCCTACCAAACTTTGATTTATTAACATCCTTATTCTCTGCCATCGCATTTGATGATGATCCTCACCCTCAATCAAGCGCTCCTCTTTCAAAACAAACTAACTGACAGATATAAAATTTGACCAACTATTATGTTTTTTTTAAGATTCAGTGTTCCAGTTTGAAATGTGGGACTCAGTTTTGCTAACTTTCTTCTTTGTCAATTGTTCGTCATTTCTAGGTTTTTTGCCAAGTTCATTTTCTATGTACGCAATCTCTCTTGCATCAGGTTTATTTCTTCTTGATAAACCTGCTGCAGCAATTGCTGTTGCTGCTATTGGTGTAATACTTGGGTGGCCATTCTCAATCTTGGTTTTCCTTCCAGTGACACTTTATTCATTATCTAGAAAATTCAAATGGGCATTTATTGCTGGGGCTGTTACATCTATTATTCTCCTTGTAAGTTTACTCAACAATTAGAATTTTTACTCACATTCACCTTCTCTGGCCTGTAAATTATATGCCTATACCATCTAATGTTGTATATAATATAGTTATGCCTTCATCTAATTATGTTATTAAAATCCATCTCTTTTACAATGATAACATAATTTTTTACAGGCATTGTCAATAGTTATTGACTTCTACTATTATGGAAGATGGACTTCGTCTGTCTTGAATATTTTAATATACAACGTAGCTGGAGGTGGTGAAAGCCATCTTTATGGGACTGAAGGACCTCTTTATTACCTGAGGAATGGATTTAACAATTTCAACTTATGTTTTGTTCTTGCTCTGCTGTTCTTGGGAATTTTTCCCATTGCAAAGAAGAAATATGCACCAGACCTGCTGATTGTGGTATCTCCTATATATATTTGGCTGGGGTTTATGTCTTTTCAGCCACATAAAGAAGAAAGGTATGGCAAATTTTTTACCTGATCTTCTGTTACAAAGTTAATAATACTACGTTATTTGAGCAAAACATTTTCTATACACTTGCACAATGTATATGCCAGGCAGATTATTATACTTTATGTAATGAGATAGAAATGGATATCAATATCTTAGTTCCACAATCAACCTTCTATTTTTGGTAATCTCCAATACTGTTCCATTTTGAAAATGAAAGTTTAGACGGCTATGTTTAGAAAGATAGGAATTGTCTGTGAATTGGTGTACTCACCTATAGTTAATGGAACTCAAAACCTTGTTATCCTCTTTGGATAAACCTGAGCTAGACATTGTGACTTGGATTTCATGACCTTGGTTTAGTTGTACTCTACATTGGTATAGTAATTATTTAGATAATTTTGGGCCTGAGCGGACTGTGGATAAACGGTAGTGGATAGGCATAGGCTACTGGGTACTCATTTGGTTTTATTCCTTTAGCCTGTGCATTTGGGTGAATTAATTATGATTTTCATATCTGATTGTGTTATTATAGAGTCCACATACACAGCATTGATAACTGATTTTTTTCTTCTTTTTCGTTTATGTCTTTTACATGAAGGTTCCTTTATCCAATATATCCACTTATTTGTGTTGCTGCTTCAGCTGTCATTGAGAGCTTCCCGGATCTTTTTCGTGACAAATATAATCCAAACAATAATTCTATAGCAGTGAAGGTGAGATTATCAATTTACTTGGGATTCAGAAAGATCTCATTATATCTGATATGCAAGCAATTTAAGTGCATTCTGGATTTCACTCTTGCTGAATGCAGGTAGCCAAAATTCTGAGGCCAGTGATGCTTAGCCTTATATTATGTGCCTCTCATGCTCGTTCATTTTCTCTGATTCATGGTTACTCTGCTCCCATGGAGGTTTACAAGATTTTAGAGCACCATGATGATGCAGGAATGGGTGAGGGACAATACTTGGGTGACTTTGTTTTCTTTATTTTTTGTATGGCCAAAAAGTTTTTTTTTTTAATGATTAAATGGATTAGGATTAAAGGTTATTATACCAAAAGCTTCAATTTTCAATGATTATTAGGTGTCTAGAAGGATTTACTGAAAAGGAACTAAAGGGTACTTAAAGGAGCTAAGACTTCTGTGTTGCTTAAATTTGTAGCTTGTACTCTCATCCCGTGGTAATTTCACGATCGTAAAATGTATGTGTTAGGATCCAATTGCAAGGTATGGGACTTGAGTCCCACATCGGAAGTATGGGATTCCGGTGTGGGGTTTATATGACCTTGGGCTCTCCAACTACAATTGCTAGCTTTTGTGGTGTGGTTCTCCTAAGGTTCGTATCAATTGGTATCAGAGCCTTCCACCATGACTCTCAGCTGCAAACGAGCGGCGCGGGTGGTGACGCCGGCATTGCAGTGTTCGCCCGGGACTAGTCAGAGGGCTAGTGCACAGCCAGCCCGCGTGGGCACCGGGGCTGCGGAGCGTGGTGGAATGTTAGGATCCAATTGCAAGGTATGGGACTTGAGTCCCACATCAGAAGTATGGGATTCCGGTGTGGGGTTTATATGACCTTGGGCTCTCCAACTACAATGGCTAGCTTTTGTGGTGTGGTTCTCCTAAGGTTCGTATCAGTATGGAAAATGAATGACTAATAATTGTGTTCATGAAATTAAATGTTGTAATGAACATGTATTCAAACTGTTACTTCAATTTGCATCATA
The DNA here is from genome assembly GCA_029884595.1 of Ormosia semicastrata. Classification (NCBI taxonomy): domain Eukaryota; kingdom Viridiplantae; phylum Streptophyta; class Magnoliopsida; order Fabales; family Fabaceae; genus Ormosia; species Ormosia semicastrata. Next base: position 3,247,831 of record JAQQTO010000051.1, on the reverse strand, counting down.
ACATTTGATTACATTCAATGTGTGCTTGAAGTTAATATGTTTTTTTATGGCTCAAAGTCAAGTTTCCTGTTCCAAAATCTTGTTACAGCTTTGTTCACTTTCCTTCTAATTTGATATAATTCTATCATTACTCTCTCTGTGCAATGTTACAATAAACCATAATTTCATTGTCTATTGAAAGCTTCTGTGTCAATTGTCCTTTGAAGGATGAAATTCTTTTTTAGTAGCACTTTGGTGATATTCCCACTCTACTGGGATTAAGAAAGAGAGACAGGACAAAGGCCAAATTTATTAAGTATTTTGAGATAAACATCAGACTTGCGTATTGTTTTGTTCCTTTGAATTTCAGGTTCTGTGCTTTGCGTTGGAAGTGAATGGCATCGCTTCCCATCATCATTTTTCATCCCTGATTATGTGGGACAAGTTCAATGGATTGATGATGGGTTCCGAGGTCTTCTTCCCTTCCCATTTAATTCTACCCTAGGTGGGACTGCATCAGCACCACCATATCTTAACAATAAGAACAAGGCATCAGATGAGCAATATGTATGTCCTCTTCAACTGCTTATATAGGAGCCAGACCTGTTCTTTGCTCTGTTGCCTAATTTTTGTTAGAAGGAAACTGACTTGTGTCTTCCGTTGATTTGGCAGCAGCTCCACAATATTGATGCTTGTACTTTCCTTGTTGAGCTGCAGCTAAAGCGACCTTACCTGACTCGTGGAAGTGACTTGTCAACATGGGAGGTAAAAGTCATTCTTTAAGTGTTTCAGTCTTTAACGCAAATTTCCTTTTTCTTTTTTCTGATTGTTTGGATATTGTATGCACTTCAGGCTATTGCTGCATTGCCTTATCTGGATAGGGAGCTTTCACCAGCTTTGCATAGGTCCTTTTTCATCCCTTACCTGTGGCAGGAGAAGAATGTTTTTGGCATGTATAAGCTGCTTAAAAGAATACCCAAATGATTTGGGGGTCAACTTGTCCTTGAATATGTGGACTAAAATTTTGTATTGATTTCTTGCAGCATTTAAACTATAACCATCCAAATTAGATTAGAGGAAAATGAAAGGCATTGACCAGAAAACCGTGTTTGTTTGAGACATAAAGCTTGTAGAATGTAGGATGTCCCACATCTTTAATGAATATTTGATTTAGTTTTAATCATGCTTAATTTTTTGCAATGTTAACATGCTAATGTACTATTAAAACAAAATCTGTGAGCTTGCTTCCTCTTTCTCTTCCAAATTACAGATGCTTTGAATTATTAGTACAGTATTACTTCTAAAACACGACTGAGTTGGGTTTATCCTCAGATACCTGTACAATTATTCCTATCTATTTCTATGTCCACCGTTCTGGAGTATGGATCACTGTCCACCAATTGTTTCTTTGCTTTTGATATTATGGCATTCTTTAATAAACTCTTCTAAAGCATTCAAAAAGATTTAAAGTATAATCAAGGAATTATTCAATAACTTGCATGGAAGACAGTAAAAGGTTTGTGAGTATAAAACGTGTAAATATTTTCTTCCAAAATAATAATATTAGAAGTGATAGATGCATATATGAGAATCTCACAAAACACTCGCATAAAGAGAAATGAGTGGGTAATAAATTTTTGGTTTTTTGAATCAACCATTCATTTCTCATTATGGGGGGGGGGGGGGTTCAAGATTCCCTTATGTGCATTTATCATTTCTCAAACAATATGCATATATAGCTTTAATGAATGAGTAATGGTAACTGTATAAACTTACATTCACAAATTGATATGTAAGTCATTAGATAACACTCTACTCCTATTGTAACTTTTCTTGCAATTATCTCTTCCCTTAATGAATAAGTAGTCCAATGATAGAATCAGGAAATATTGTATACATATATAACATTTCTCACATTTCCTACATATCCCTCGATGAGAAAGGGGGAGAAAAAAGGGGGGAGGGAATGGAATAATGGATGGTGATGGTTAGGGATATGTGAGATATATAAAAAATGTATGAGGATGTAACATTTTCAGTAATACTATGGCACCACCTAATAAGCCAGGAGTAATAATATTTACCACGGTTTTTCATGATCGGATTGCATCAGCCGATTAGACTGGAAAAATCAAGAATTAGTCTTAAAGACGGGTCCAATCAACTCATACAAATTGAATTTTTGAAAATTGGTTAAAAAATGAGAAATCGGTATGAACCAGTTAGTCCGTTTGAATCGGTCATTTTTAAGTTATTTTTTTTGATTCTAATATTTTTTAAAAATTAAATTTTTACTTTTACAAAATTCAATGTAAAATAAAAGCTTTTTAAAATTCGATTTTTATAATAAGATTGAAGTTTTATGATTTTAATTTATAGATTATTTCTTACATTTTGATATGTAAATACTATTTTGTCCTCAAAATAATTTTTTTAATCATTCTATACCTATTTTAGTAATTTAATACATAAAAGCGATTCTTTTTTATATCATCCAAACGAATTAGATTAACGTAAAATTTAAACATAAAAATGAATCAATTATAATCGATTATAACAAAAAGCTTTTATACAATAATCGATTACTAAGCATAATCAAATTTTTGCAGCTATCCCAAACACACACTAAATCAGTCTGATTTTTTATTTTTGAAAAATCTAATATTTTTTAAAAATAAAACTTTTTTAAAGTATTGATTATTTGGTTTCTAATTTACAATTAAAATTCATCATTTAAAACCTTTAATTTATCTAATGTAAGATAAATAAGAGTTTGTAATATAATAAAAGTTTAACTTCAATTTATAATGACATGTTTTATTTTTATCTTTTTACTTATTCAATCTGAGATTAGTATATATTAAAAAATTATGTTAGTATCAATATAATACTTTTAATTTATATATGTGATAAATAAATTTTATTATGTTAGTAATACATTTTAATATTTTTCTTTAATATTATTTATACAATTAACATATACATATTATATTTATCTTATACATTGTTATATATTTATGTATATAAAACTTGAGTTCGACCCCGATTTAACCCTAATCAATATATATAAAACTTTAGTTCGACCCCATATATACAATTGATTAACCTTGAGTCTTAATTAAGAAAATACTGATATATGCAAATGAATTATCTGCTAGCTGCTTTTAAATTCATTAATTATATCTAGGTATATTCATTAAGCATATTTGACAAATGATTAATCCACTATTCCTATCATCTCAATAAGTAATTAACTGTAAACACGTAAGCGATTAATTAGTTTATACTCTTGGTTAATCTTATATAAAAAAATTGGTTATATTAATTTTTTACATCAATCGTTTTTTAGTTAAATTAATCTTTATATGAATTATAATTTATGAGACTAATATGTTACATTTTTTATATTAAAAATTAATATGACCAGTATTAACAATTTTGAAGACAAATAAATTTTTTTTAATATATCATCACTCTAAGTATTTTAGTTTAAGAAAATATTTTTTGTCCAACTTAAATATGATGGATATATATTTATCATATATTTATATGAGATAGATATCAAATCAAATTATATATAATTATAATATTTTTATAAAATACAAAATAAATTTATAAGTAAATTAAAAAAAAAGTTAGAATATAAAAATCATATATAATGGAATTATTTAGTTTATTCCAATTCTAACCCCAAATATCTGGGTTATAAGAGTCACTGTGAATGGCCATAGATACCCTCCTTCCGTGGCAAACCTTGATTGGTTTTAGTCTGGCTACCGTTCTTGCAGACACGGTGAACAAGGATTTTTTTTGGCTATATTTGAAGGAAAATGATTAATCATCCTAACTCATCTCTTAATAATTTTTTTAATTATTAAATAAAAAAATATTAAATACTTTTTATATTTCTAAGATATTAGTTATATTTAATTTTTTATTCAATACTTTTTTTATTAGATAATAGGAAAATTATTAAGATGATGTATTAGGAGATATAACAAAATTCATATTTGAATTAGTGAGATTGAGTGAAATAGAATAGAATGAGATGAAATAAAAATAAGTTTTATTATTTAGTTATATTTAAAAATAATAGAATGAAATAAAAATAAGTGGGATAATCTCATCTCATCTCACTAAAAATCATTAATTTTCTTTCTATGAATTTAGAGGTATGATATAGAATCATTTTTTATTATAATTATAATTAAAATTTTATTACATTAACTTCATAATTTAAAATTAGCATGTTTGCAATAAGGATAATTTAAGATAAATAAAGTTATAACTTTTATTATTTTATTCACTTCTCCAAATAATAAAATAATAATTTTATTCTATTCCATCCTAAAATATTTAAACAATAGAATGATATTTTTTATCCTATTCCATTACATCTCATCTTATTTTATTTCATTCTATTCATTCTATTTCATTCTATCAATTACTAAATATCTAAATATAACTCTAAAATAAAAATTATTATAAAATAAATAAAAAAAAAATACACATTAATTATTAATAATTCATATAAATCAATCCATCAATAATTAATATAAATTTATTTCCTCACTTTATCAAATATATGGAAATCCTTATCCTAGACATGGGGACGTTAACCATCGGCAGGAGAACCCACCCTCTCTATATCTCTATCTCTCTCTCTCTCGACCTTTGTCCTTTAGCTATACTCTACGCTCTACAGCGACCACCAGAAAGATAGTGTGGTTAGCAGTGACAGGTTCAGCTGAGATCAGCCATGGCTTCCTCCTCCAGCGCCCGCGACAACTTCGTCTACATCGCCAAGCTAGCCGAGCAAGCTGAGCGCTATGAAGGTTTCTCTTTCTCGCCCCCATTACATCTTCACTCTGAAGTCTGAACACTTATTCATTCCCTCCTTTTATCTTCATTCCCAATTTCAATTGGATTTTTCAGCAGCTTATTCAACTACCCATTTTCTCTTTTCCTCTACAAAATACAACTAGATCTGTTTGTCATCAAGTTTCTATTTTTAGCCAAAAAAATTTCACCTTCTTCTTTTTTTGGTTTTCTCTGCATAGAACTAAACTACTTTACATGCCCACATCTGAATTATTCTGAAAAAAGAAGAAATTTTCTGTTGTGGGTTTTGGAATTGATTCAGAAACAGTGTTAATTACCTTCTTGATTCAAAGCTGTTCGATGCAAGTAATGTGGGCAAGTGGCAAGTGATACGATATTAGAACTCAACTCTGAGTGAAAAGTGATGAATTGTATTAGCTTAACAAATTTATACAAGAGTAGGTCACATAGCTCATAGCTGGAAGCTGTTACACCAGCAACTGATCCTAACAGAAATTATAACTGCCATGCTCATAACTATTACTGTAAACTAACTACCATAACTAACTTGTACACTGAGTCTAATAAGTGGGGTGTGCAGAAATGGTGGAAGCCATGAAAGAAGTGACAAAGCTGGACGTTGAGTTGAGTGTAGAAGAGAGGAACTTGTTCTCTGTTGGGTACAAGAATGTGGTCGGGTCCCGCAGGGCATCATGGAGGATCCTGTCATCGATACTGCAGAAAGAGGAGTCAAAAGGGAATGAGTTGAATGCTAAGCGCATCAAGGACTACAGGCAGAAGGTGGAGTTGGAGCTGTCCAACATTTGCAGTGACATCATGATAGTATTGGATGAGCATCTTATCCCATCCACTAACATTGCTGAGTCCACAGTGTTTTATTATAAGATGTATGTTTTGTTGTCTTATATTGTTGCCTTATATTTGTGAGCTTTTCAAGTGCCTTTGTTTATGATGTGAGATTCTGGCTGTTTAGACCATTTTTGGGCTTTTGGCTTGGGTGCAGGAAAGCGGATTATTACCGGTACTTAGCAGAATTCAAAGATGGTGATGAAAAGAAAGAAGTAGGAGACCAGTCACTTAAAGCTTATCAGGTTTTCGCCTTTCTTTCTCTCTTTTAATTTCCTTCCCTTTCCATAAGCATTCCCTCTGTAAAATGAGTTTGCCTTACTGGCGTGCGTGTGTGTGTGTACAATCAATCTCAGGATGAACTTGACTATTTTCTTTGTTAGCACTAAATGTAGATGATGTTTATTAGTTGAAGGCCTTCACCTTCTAGTATTATATTAGGAGAATGGTCATCCTTTCACAACTTTTATCAGTAGGTAGAGATGTTTTCATTGGAATTCTGGCCAATAAGATCCTGCCACTCAGGAATACCTTTTATACCATGACTTGTATTAGGGTTTGAGTGTCGGAAAAGTTTATCTGAACATTTCTCTGTGGTATATTTATGTAGGATTAGGTCCTCTGTTAACAAACCATCTCATGAAGTGATCATTTTTTATGTGGGAAATACCTTTATGTAGGATTCTGATAGGACTTCTTTTCTGTTATACAAATTTGGGAATCAAACCCAGAAATACAGAAATTGAAACTGAATTACATAATCTGAGAAAGAAAAGGGATAGATACAGCAGGAACTTCGAGGGTCCTGCAACCTCCCACTCCAACCTTTCCTCACCAAAAAACTGAATGTCCTCTCCCCTCCTCCACTTCCCTAATTATTCCCTCCACTCAGTGCCAATTTATTAGCCATAACCCCCCTGAGTTCAATGCTAAATACTAATTGCTAATTGCTGCCCCACTTTATTTTCTCAACTCCCACTACCTTTCCTATTTAATTGCTTATTACTGCCCCACTTGCTGCCCCACTTTATTCTCTCAACTCCCACTACCTTTCCTATTTAATTCTTTCCTTTCCTTCTGTAGACATGCTTTAATGGCTTATCAATACCCGTCCCAATAAGCTTCACCTTGTCCTCAAGGTGAAATTCTGGAAATGCTTGTTGGATTGCAGCAAAGTCTCCCCAAGTATTCTCATAGTCGGGCAAGTTAGTCCACTTGATCAGGACTTCAGTTTCTCCATTCAACAACTTGCGCACACCACTACTTCGATGGAACCACTTGTATTTCCCATTCTTCCGATAGAAATGTCTCAAGTTGCTTGAGACGGGCTACTTGGATGAAGAGCTCTTTTCAATTGAGACACATGGAAAACTGGATGCACTCTTGTTCTGAATTGGGTAGCTCCAATCGATAGGCTACTGAGCCAACCTTCTCCAACACTGCAAATGGGCCATAAAAGCGTGGACTAAGTTTTTCATTGGCTCGTTTGGCCAATGATTTTAGCCTATAGGGTTGTGCCTTTAGATAAACCAACTCTCCCTCCATAAATTCAACCTCTCTTCTGCGCTTATCAGCTTGCAGCTTCATTCTTTGCTGAGCTTGCAACAAATTTCGTTTAAGTTCATTCAACATGTTGTCCTTCTCCAATAGCAGTTTATGCACGTCCTCCACCCTTGTACTATCTCTCCCATATTTGATCACTAGAGGAGCTTCCCGCGCATAAAGAGCCTTGAATGGACTCATTTTAATAGAGGCATTATAGGATGAGTTAAACCAAAATTCAGCCCAAGACATCCATTTCACCCATTGCTTGGGATAATCATTCACAAAGCATCTTAGATAAGTTTCAATAGTCCGATTGGTTACCTCTGTTTGTCCATCGGTCTGCGGATGATATGCTGAACTGAACTTTAGCTTGGTATCGGAGAGCCGAAACAACTCCTTCTAGAAAAGGCTCATAAAGACACTATCCCTATCCGACACAATGGAGCTTGGGAAACCATGTAAACGCACCACTTCTTTGATGAAAACAGTCGCCACCTCTTTTGCTGTGTATGGATGGTTAAGAGGAATAAAATGGGCGTATTTGCTGATGCGATCCACCACCACCAATATGGAGTCAGTCCCCTTCGATCGTGGCAATCCCCCAATAAAATCCATTGAGACATCTTCCCATACTTGATTGGGAATGGGCAGTGGTTGGAGAAGACTGGCTAGCTTCAAGGCTTGATATTTGCTCTTTTGGCAAGTGCTGCAACTTGCTACAAACTGTTCCACATCCCTCTTCATACCATTCCAATGGAAAGCTGTTGCTAACCATTTGTAAGTTCTAGTTACTCCCGAATGCCCTACCCAAGGTGAAGCATGAAATTCCTCTAGTAATAAAGGAATTCTTGCTGATTTGGAGGGTAAAACCAGTCTATCCTTGTACCATAAACACCCCTTGGAGATTGAATAGTGTGGATGACTAGTGGGATTTTGCACTACTTCTTGCATGATAATTTTTAGTTGCTCATTCTCTAAAATTTCTTTAGCCAGCTCCACGAAATCTGAATTAGTAATCATAGATATGGCCTTACACTCCATAACTCGCGATAATGCATCGGCTGCTCTATTTTCTGTACCTGGTTTATATTGAATTTCAGAATCAATACCGAGCAACTTAGTGACCCACTTCAATTGTTCCCCTGCCAAAACACGTTGCTCTAATAAGAATTTGAGACTTTTTTGATTCGTTCTAATGATAAAGTGATGCCCCAACAAATACTGACGCCACTTTTGGACTGCAAAGACAATGGCCATTAACTCCCGTTCATATACTGATTTTACTTTAGACTTCTCTGAAAGTGCTTGACTCACAAACGCCAAGGGCCTGCCTTGTTGCATAAGAACAGTGCCAATTCCATACCCAGATGCATCAGTTTCTATCTCAAATGGAAGGTCAAAGTTTGGCATAACCAAGGTAGGCAACCTCTCAATGGCCACTTTGAGTTCCTCAAATGTACTTTGTGCCTCTTCAGACCATTTAAAATTGTTCTTTTTCAACAGTTGCGTTAGCGGCTTTGCAATCACCCCGTAACCCTTCACAAAGCGTCGGTAGTAGCCGGTCAACCCCAAGAAACCTCTCAATCCTCTTATGTCCTTAGGAACTGGCCATTGTTTCATGGCTGCCACTTTACTTGGATCAGTCTGGATCCTGTTGGCTGAGATAATATGCCCCAAGTACTCCAACTGTGTGACTCCAAAATTGCACTTTTTGTAGTTAACCCATAAAGTGTTATTCATGAGAACTTGGAACACCTCCCATAAATGGCTTAGATGTGAAGATGGTCCAGCACTATAGACCAAGATGTCATCAAAAAATTCCAGCACAAACTTCCTGAGGAAAGGCCTAAAAATCTCATTCATGAGGGCTTGGAATGTCGAGGGCGCATTAGTGAGTCCAAACGGCATCATAAAATATTCATAATGGCCTTCATGTGTGCGGAAAGCAGTCTTGTGAATATCTTCCTCCTTCATACGTATTTGATGGTACCCGGACTCAGTGTTATCAAAAGGTGGTTATGGCGGCGCCATGGCCGGGCGGAAAATGGGCAGAACGCCATAGAAAGTAAATGGCGTAGCGGGTTGCACATGGCAGCGCCATGGCAGACGCCATGGAGATGGCAGTGTGGCGATATGGCGGACGCCACATGTAAATGGTGGATTCTGGGGGTACTTCGGGTTTTTTGGCTTTAAAATTAGGGGTATTTTAGGCTGTTTGGGTGGGTTTTTTCCTGATTTCCCACCAATCACCATCGATCGAGCCCTAATTCGAATCCATTTGCTTTGCTACCACTCCATCGAGCCTCTGTTCTTCCATCGACTCCAACAAGTGGCCGATCGTCTTCGCCGGCCGATCCACCGGCGCACCTATCTTTGCTTGCCGGCCACCACCCAGCGTCTCTATCTTCTCCAAATGCACATGTCTCTGTTTCTCACGCCCGACGCCACACCTCCATCTCTATTTCTTTCTTCTCCAAATCTCCAAGTAGTTAAGGTTTTTGTTTTTGTTTTTTATTTTTGTTTTCTCTGTTTCTTTCCATTTGTTTTGCACCCACCCATTAACAGTACCATCACCCAAAGGATGTTGTTTTTCTTCCCCCCCCCCCCCCACCCCACCCACCGTGCGTGTTGTTTTTCTTACCCATCATCCACTCCGTTCTTTTCCTTACTCAGTAGGCTCTACTTTTTAGTTCTTAGTGACCTAAACCTTATGTTTTGTGTCTTTTGACTTATGACTTGGATAGTTTAATTATGCTTTGAATTTGACTTTGATCATTATAAGTAACATAATGTCATAATCAAAGTCAAATTCAAGAAAAACATAGCATAACAATTAACACATATGACAATACCCCAAATAAATGTAAATCCTATATAGTTCAAATTATATATAACAGTTATACTTTTGATGAATTTTATTTCTTAGAATATATTTTTAATTTTATTGTTCTTGATATATGTTATTAGTTTTTTTTAGTATTTTTTGTATATTTTTTATTTTTTTAATATAGCCGCCATGGCTTCTGCCATTGGCCGCAACGCCATCTGCAATATTTGTATGGCGGATTTTTGGCTTTTCGCCATGAACCGCCATTCGCCATTAATAACACTGCCCGGACTTCAAATCAAGCTTAGAAAAAATTGTTGCTCCACCCAGCTCATTGAGTAATTCTTCTATCACCGGAATAAGGAATTTGTTGGGGACTGTTATGCTGTTAAGAGCCCTATAATCCACACAAAATCGCCAACTGCCATCTTTCTTCTTCATTAGAATTAGTGGGCTTGAATAAGGACTGGTACTTGGTCTGATCATGCCTGTTGTCATCATGTCCTTCACAAACTTCTCAATTTCTTCCTTATGGCTGTGGGGGTGCCTATAGGGCCTAATATTCGGTATTTGTGATCCTTCTTTTAGTGTGATAGCATGATCACACTGTCGTTTCGGAGGTAGAACTGTAGCTTCTTTGAACAGCCCCTTATACTCTTCCAATAACTCCTTTACTCCTTCTAAGGTTAAGAGAGATTCCTGCCGCACCATATTTAACATTCCCAACTCTACATAATAGCCTTCAGCCTCACCCCTTAGCTCCTTAATTAGTGCCTTTAAGGATGCAACAGTTCTGGACAAGGTCGGATCACCTCTAACCTCTATAGTTTTCCCATTCTCCTTAATTTCGATCAAATACTCCCTGAAATCAGCAGTGAACTTCCCCAAACTCTTCAACCATTCGTACGCCAAAATCACATCCACTCCTCCTAAATCAAACAAGAAAAAATCCTGCACCACCTTCAGAGTAGGGAGCTGCAACTCCACTCCCCTACAAACGCCCTGGCTGCCTAATCTTCGCCCTCCACCAACTTTCGCAAAATATCCCTGGGTGTTTTCAGGTTGCATCTGCAATTCTTTCACCAAGTCGTGGGACAAGAAATTATGAGAAGCACCGGAGTCCACCAAAACAATCACCTTCTTCCCATTGATTGTTCCCCATAATTTCAACGAATTTTTTGATGTCATTCCCGCAATATTGTTCATATTCAGCTGCAATTCCATGCCTTCCTCCTTTTCTCCTTCGTCTCCTTGGTTGTCATCCCCCCTCTTCCATCATCCTCTTCCCCTAGCAAGATCACGTGCAGCTGTTTGTTTCCGCAAACATGCCCTGATAATACTTTTCATCACACCTAAAACACACCCCCCTTCTTCTCTTGTCTTGCTCCTCTTCTTCCGTTAGCCTTTTGAACCCAGACCCTCTCCGATTGCTAGCCGATGAACTCCCTTCTTTGCTGTAAGTGCGGTTTCCCCTTGCCATAGAAACTTCAGCCCTTCCTCCACTGTTCAGCGGAAAAAACTTCTGGCCAGAGCCCAGATTGGACTCGTACACCCCGTCACCCCCTTGATTCTCTTGGGCCCCAGCCCATTTATTTGTAAGTGCAGGTTTGTTGTAGCCAGACCCAGTGCCACGAGATGGGTACCCATTTGTTCGACCCAACATGCGATTTTTGTCCTCCACCTTCTGTGTTGTCTTCATCAGAGTATGAAGATCCCCTGAAGTCATCAAACGCACTTCTACCTTTACTTCTTCCTTCAAACCATTCGTGAATGCCCCTCTCGTAAACTCCTCTTCAGCATAGCAAAGTGGTGCTGATAGGAGTTCGAACTGCTCACGGTATTCCATCACACTTCCCCTTTGTCTTAGCCCCATCAATACTTCATAAGGATTTTCCGATGAAGAATTTTGAAGTCTCCCTAACAGTCCCTAGCGAAACACAGGTCAAGTAACATTTCCCATCCTTGGTTCCCACCATTGGAACCAGCTCAAAGCCTTCCCTTCCAAACACACCACCGCCGTAGCCACTTTCTCCTCCTCCGAGATCTGGTTGATCTCAAGGTAGCGTTCCACCCGATAGATCCACCCGTAAGGGTCATCTCCCGTGAAATATGGCACCTCCAGCCGCCTCATACGGTCTTCCCTTCTGTTGTCCCTATTGGTTCCTCCACTGTGAGTACTTCCCTCTCCTTCTGGACTCTCGCGCCCATTGCGTACTGCTTCAGCGATCTATACTGCCATCACCCTCATCATCTCTTGAAAACGCTGATCAATAGACTCCTGAATTCCATCCAGCCGCTGTTCCACAGCTTCTAATCTGCCCTTCATGCGTGTTGATACCATCCAGACGCTCCCCGGATCGGGAGCTCTGATACCAAAATTAATAGGACTTCCTTTCTATTATAGAAATTTGGGAATCAAACCCAGAAATACAGAAATTGAAACTGAATTACATAATCTGAGAAAGAAAAGGGATAGATACAGCAGGAACTTCGAGGGTCCTGCAACCTCCCACTCCAACCTTTCCTCCCCAAAAAATTGAATGTCCTCTCCCCTCCTCCACTTCCCTAATTATTCCCTCCACTCAGTGCCCATTTATTAGCCATAACCCCCGAGTTCAATGCTAAATACTAATTGCTAATTGCTGCCCCACTTTATTTTCTCAACTCCCACTACCTTTCCTATTTAATTGCTTATTACTGCCCCACTTGCTGCCCCACTTTATTCTCTCAACTCCCACTACCTTTCTTATTTAATTCTTTCCTTTCCTTCTGTAGACATGCTTTAATGGCTCATCAGATTCGCATTTATATCTATTTATATGCTCAACTCACACAGGCCAAACTCTAAAGGCTTCTACTGGATGGTAAAATTGTGAGAAAAGGAGAGTGGGAAATTCTTCATTTTTCTTTACTCTTCATGAGCACAAAGTTGGTTGCATGAATAAGTAACTTCAAACCTATGCCATATGAAAAGCAATATCTGTCATTGCTCATTAGATGTTTGGCTCTCTTGTGCTTCCATACAATTACTATATGTCTTTCTAGTAACTTAGCCGTGTGTTTATATATTATGTTGTTTCTGTGTCCCATTTGGGAGGATTTGAAATAAAGCAGTAACTTACAGATCATGTGTGTCAAAAATCCCTACTCATTGGGCGACAATTTCCCTGTCATAATTTTCTGGGTTTTATGCTAGTGGCAACTTAAATATGTTCAATCCGGATAATTTGGGGAAGAGTTACTAACTTACTATACATCATTGCTGGTGCAGTTCTAAGTGGTGCAGTACAAATAACATCGTCAAACATTTATATCAATTGGAGGCCCATTTTCCTCTAGCGCTTGAGCATTTTTGTTCTTTGAAATTCCCTTTTCATTTTTTTGATAGAAGAAGCAATTAAATTGTGTCCTTTTTTCTGCTTCCAGTTGCGCCTACTTGCTTAAATGCATTGAACAAAATATTTGTTCAGTAGTTGGGGACTGGGAGTTTATAAACTTTTGAAGGGTCCGTTGAGTTAAACCTTTGTAGATTGAAAATTTTATAGCTTCATTCTTCAAGCATCTTGTGGCGCGTTAAATATTATGATGTTCTTAGTTTCTTCCCAACCTGATTAGAGGAGTACTACTGTCATTGTATGAGGCCAATTCCATATTGTTGCCTCCTGTTTTAAATTGGAGGACTAAACTTTCATATGTTTAAAGTTTGTAGACTTTTGCTGGCCTTTGAGTCTGCATCAGTTTTTCATGTTATTCTTCTCTTCTATTGGTTCTTTTCTTATTCCTAACATTGTTGTCTTTTAAGTTATTCTTATTAGTGGAGAAAACTTGATACAATTTTCAGTTCTGAAGGTTTCAATGTTGATTTATGAATATTTGCAGATGGCTTCTACCACTGCTGAGAGTGAATTATCTCCTACACATCCCATCAGATTGGGTCTGGCTCTAAATTTCTCGGTGTTTTATTATGAGATAATGAATTCATCTGAAAGGTATGCAGAAATAATTGTGCTTATGAATAAATGGGTGGGGCCAGAGCGTTATTTTATAGATCTTGCTTTCAGGGCCTGCCACCTTGCAAAGCAAGCCTTTGATGATGCTGTCTCAGAGCTGGATACCCTGAATGAAGAATCTTACAAGGATAGTACCTTGATTATGCAGCTGTTGAGAGACAACCTTACTTTATGGACTTCTGATATACCAGAAGATGCTGGTAAGATATAGAGCTTATGCATAATACAGTTTCCAATCCGTCACATGTATTATGAAGTCTGCCTTTTAAGATGCAAGCAATTTAAGAGTCTCATAGTTGATGACCTGTTGATTTTAATTTTAATAGCCATTTCTGATTCATATCTGAAAAATTTTCCATCATTTAAGATAATCTCTATTCCCAAGATTAAGTTGCTCCGAATTGGTGGTATTATTTATACATGATATTTGTTGGAGCTAAGATAGGAGTGAAGTAGTCCGTACCAATTATCTTGGCTTTTGGTTGAAGTTACAATTTCAACTCTTCTTTTTGGGACGGTAGCTCAAACATTTGAATTTGTTTGGTTTTAGATATATGTGTATATATTCGTTGGTTTTAACTAGTTATGCATCTATTTGTTCATTGCAGAGGATCAAAAAATGGAAAGCATAGAGAGGAGTGCTCCCGGGGAAGATGAGGTGGGCCGCTGACCCGTGATACTGTCATGACTCTATGAGATTGATGTGTTTATTTTTCTCACATAAACATAATTCCTTCGCTGCAGTGAAGCCTCTAAATGGACGATGCGCCTCTTCAACTTTGAGTCATTGTTACTCTAGATTGAGAGAGCATTTGAATCCTCTGCTTCACTGTATGCTATTGTTGGCTAGTATTATTTATATTCCTGTAATAATACCAACAACTATTGGTTTGCAATACATGACTCCCCTTGATTTGTCTCTTAACAGGTTTCGATTAACTACTCTCCTCCGTACAATTAACAAATGAATGACGGTATAAAACAGTAATTTTAGAACTATGGCTTGGAAACCAGCATTTGTGTGGAGTAGTTCTATTGCCTGATTGTATGTAAGAGTATTATTTGCAGTTTTGCACACTACTAGTAGTCTTGTACACCTCTATCGCCAATATTGGTCTTCTGGCTGTCCCCATTGATTATAAGAAAATAAGTGATGCATGTAATATTTAATAATATAATAGAATAATACATATGAGATAATGTTCAAAACAATTTGAAAAACATCAGTACTCTTTTTTTTGGATGACATAAAATTTACAGGGAGGAGAGATTATTCCATTCCAAGGTTGATATCATGTCATGTCTCAATCGAGGTATAGTGATATTAATAAATGACGCACCAATAAAAGATTATTCATTTGAATCAACCTTCATTGGTGACTTTGTATTCCATAAGCTTTCCTGTCAAGTTTCTTCTTTACTTACATTATGTTTGGATGATAGGTAATGAGAAAAACGGAAAAGAAATAAGGGGAACAGAAATAACTTTTCTTGTTTGGGAGTTTTAAAATACATAAGAACGAAACAGAATATATGGAGAATCATTTCTCTCATCTTTCTTTCAAATGTCTAACTTTTGTTTTCCTCAAAATTGAGGAGAAATGGAGAGAACACATAAGTAATTTCGTTTCGTTCTATTAATGAAACTTATAAATAAAGAGAATGAAAATTATGTTTCATTTCATTCCTTTCTTTTCCGTTCCATTCTCACATATTTTGTTTCATTCTTTTAATGAAAAAATATCTAAACATAAGGTTAGTGTTGTCGTAGAAGAATTTAAGGGCTGTGGAGAAACCAGGTGTTGGTATTAATTGGCCATTAAGGAAAATTGGCTAATTTTAGTCGAAAAATTTTAAAGAACAAAAACAAAACAACGTTATGATTTAATAGGTTTGGTAGTGGTAGTATCACGATTTTTTTTTCTAAATAATATGATATATTTTAACTTTGCACTCAATTTGAAAGAAGGAGCTCCTAATTGTGGGAAAATTAGCTAAATGTGTCAACAAAACGGGTGGAGAAAATTCAAATAATGAGCAAGTCTTTCTCCCACTAAATATAGTCAAACCAGGTAGTTACCACACAAATTGAAGGTTCTATCCGCTTATATGAAGAAAAAGATTTGATAGCATCCAAATCTCTCTTGCTCAAGGTCAAGGGCTAATCCATTACCATTAACAAAATCAAAATGGGAAAGCCCTTTTTCTTTGCCACCCTCATTGTCTCTGCTTTCTGCTTCTCATCTGTCTTGGGTCTTACTCAAACTCATGAACATTTCTTCGTTGAAGGCAAAGTTTACAGTGATCCTTGCCGCCTTGAATTTGAAACCAGGCTTAGCCACCCCTTATCAGGTAATCATGTGAGAGTGTTATCTTATAAGATGTAAGAGAAACTAATCTTAAAATTAAATCTTACATAAACGGTCAATATTATAAGTTATTTAAAGGTAAAATAACCATTTGTAAAAGTTACATAATTTTATATTCTAATATTAATTATATGCATGATCCAATAGTTATGATTTGTACTTCTCATTCTCCCCGTAAGCTATGGATATGAAATATGTATATATAATGAGAGAGATGAATGTATTTTCGCCCTATAAATCCCATGACATGAAATATCTAATCTTGCAAAGATCAATGACTCTCCATTTATGTCTATATTCTAGAAGAATTGAAGAAGTTAAAACTGAATCTGTCTGTCGAAAGTTACAGCTTAGTCCTTATATACAATGTACAATGTGCACATCAACTCAACTAAAAACTATAACAGAAAAGTAATTAAGTAACTACCATATAACAGAAAGGTAACTGTAACTACCTATACAGTTGTTGCATCTGCATTCTTAACTTCTGATACTATATATGCAGGTGTTAAGGTGAGTTTGGAATGCAGGAGGCCAGATAATGGTAGCTTGACATACTTAAATGAGGGTTACACTGACAAAAATGGGATCTACAGTCTTGCTGTGAGAGGCGATCATGAGGACGAGATTTGTCAGCTCAAGACCGTGAAAAGCACTCATTCTGAATGCAATGAGATCATGACAAACAGGGCTGATAGGATTGTCCTCACCAAGAACATGGGTGTCTCCTCCTTGGCTCGCTATGTTAATCCCCTTGGCTTCAAGACACACGGAATTAATCCCGAATGTGCTAAGGTTATCAAGGAATTGGGTTTGGATAACCTTGATGACTGAGTGAGAGAGAAACTCATCTAGAAAAGGAATGATCTAGTCAAATATTTTGGCACTTGCCTTGTACCAATTAATTATGCTTCACAATGTGTTGTTGTTGGTTTTGTTAACAAACAATACAAACACATGCATTTTTTGGTTTTCCTTTTTCCCAACATTTGAGAAAGCATTAATAATTCATTTTGTGATATGAAAAATAATATTCCAATTTATCTCTTTATATTTTTTTTATTGACTACATCAGTACATTGAAGAACAATGTAAATTTCAGAAATTAAACAAAGAAGAGTTTTTATTAATATTTTTATGTTTGGTATATGGCTATCAGAATTTAATTTCTTCTTATATGATTGTTATCAGAAGAACTTCGATAGCACAATTTGAGAAAGCATTAACAAT
Organism: Ormosia semicastrata; assembly: GCA_029884595.1. Classification (NCBI taxonomy): domain Eukaryota; kingdom Viridiplantae; phylum Streptophyta; class Magnoliopsida; order Fabales; family Fabaceae; genus Ormosia; species Ormosia semicastrata. Next base: position 3,230,183 of record JAQQTO010000051.1, on the reverse strand, counting down.
TATTTTTAGTGTTATGCCAAATCCATTGCAATTTATCTCTCTATCTTTTTTGTCTTTTTTTTTTCCATATAATGGTAAAATTGATTACATAATATTGAAGAACGTGGTGAATTTGAGAAACCAATATGAGTATTTGTTAATAATTTTTTTATAAACTTTCTCACCCCAAAAAAAGGTTAATAAACTCTTATGATCATTGTTTTGATATTTTGTTGCACAACTGTATAAATAATTTTTACTTTGACAAAAATATCTTTGTTTTATCTTAATTGAAAATCAAAGCAATAGTGATGGAAGTGATAATAGAGATAGTAAAGAGTGAGAATAGGAAATGTAGCCTATCAAAGCCTTATACAAGGCTTGCTGAGCATTTTAAAAAGAAGAAAATTTAAGTAAAATTTTATAGGTGATTGTAATGCTATTTTTTAATAAAATTATGATATATGTATTATTTTTTAACAATCTCATTTACTTTTTAAAGTTTTATTGGATAGGTGTAAAAAATAATGCACATATTATGATTTTATTTAAAAACAACACTACAAACACTTAAAAAATTTATCTAAGTTTTGTCTTTTTAAAAATGTATATTTAATTAAGTTTATCATCATTGAAACTTTAACAAGTATATTTGACTAAATATAACTATTTTAGAAGTTGAATCTAACTATTGAGTCATGCAATATTATCATAATGATTATGCATATCAAAATTAAAATAAATCAAACATTCAAAAGTATTTAATTTAATAGTTGATTACTTATATTTTAAAATCATATATCATATGTTAAAATAAAATTTAAGCCTATTTGAGACCTAAGAGCCTAGATTTATTGGTCTTTTTAAGATTTTCATGAAATATATGTCTCAAATAAATTATTAGATCAAGTCAAACTTTTAAGTTTTTCATAAAAATGTCAAGCTGAGTATACAAAGAAGCCTACTTATGATAATAATAAACTAGTACTTTACAAAACTAGCTTTGAGGGCCTATTTTCACCCCTAAAGGTGAGGGTCTATTTTCACAAAGAAGCCTACTTATGATAATAATATATTAGTACTTTATGTATCAACAAAATAGATTAGTACTTTACAAAACTAACTTTGAGAGTCTATTTTCACCCCTAAAGATGAGGTAGGTTAGTGGGAATTGTATTATGGTAACAATGATAATAAGATGATGATTATGGTAGTTGCAGTGGGGAAATGATTGTTAGAGATATCAAAATGGATTGAGTTTAATGATTTTTTTTTCTTGTCAAAGGCTAAACAATATAATAAAAGGGTCCAAAATCGAACGCTATAACGTATATTCAAAAGGAAACAAGACTAGCCTGAATAACCAACGAAAAATATGGATTAGACCAACAAAATATGAGCCCGCAATTATTTTGTCCTTGTGCAGCTCGAATTTACATTGGCCCTAAGAAGGCTAGACCAAAATGGACTAGGCTAGCTTGATGGCCTGAATAAACACATCCCTTTGTAGTTAAGCTCAGCCATCTATTATTTGTGCTGCAGCAGTTTAGTTTCTTTTTTTTTTCCTTTTTTTATTTTTGGTAGGCATTTGATACCTGCAAATTATCAGTTCAGCTGGGACTTAAGGAAGAGAGCGATCGAACCTTCACTTTATATGGAGAAAGTTCAACCATCAGGTTACGTTTAGTACATCGTATAAAGAAAATATGATAGTATAAATTAATACTATTAAGTTTTATTTAATATTTAATGTATTTAACTGATAGTATAATAAATCAGATCAAATCATTTTATCTTATTCTAAACGATAACTCTATCCCTCTTCTAATACATGATAAAAATGATAGATTTCTTTTCCATCTTATCCTCAATTTCATTTTTATCATTCCTCTCTTACGCCACCACCACCACCACCACCACCACCACCATCACCACCACCGCCATCACTACCACCACCACCACCACCACCACCACCACCACCACCACCACCACGCCATCCACCACCACCACCACCGCCACCGCCACCACCACCACCGCCGCCACTCTTACCACCGCCTCCGCCGCCACCACCACCACTACTACTACCACCACCACCACCACCGCCACCACCATAAAGTTTTTTTATTATTGTTTTCTAATTATTTTAACTTTTATGCTAAATGATATTCTCGGTCTTAAAAAATATTATACAATTAATTAATTTATTATTTTGTTATCAAACAAAAAATAAGATTATATCTTATCTATTAATTATATTATCATATTTTATATTATTTTATCATCTTATTTTATATTATACTATCATATACACCAAACATAATCTCAGTGTGTTGTGTCTGTGTGTAACAGTTTAGTATTGAGTGCTCAAACAGTTGGGTAATTGCAAAACATCCATATAAAGAGGAGATAACCTAGCCTGGGCCTTATTGTTGTGGCAATTGAAATGTAGCATTAAAGAAGGCCCATTATCGTGATTCATCTCATCAAAATTACTTTTATATCTTCTCCTAATTTTCTTAACAATAAGTAGAATGCAACAACATGAATAAGCTTCAAAGGATGACAAGCCAATAAGGTCATAAGAATACAGACCTATCAGGATATTATGTAGATATACTTGTTAGGAAAAATTTACATGCCTTACATCCAATCTATTATATATTTTTTTGGAACACATTATAATTATTTTATTTTTTATAAATAATATGACATTTAATTTATTTTTTCGTATTTATTATTTAATTTTTTAATTAATATGACAAAATTTTTAATTAAATTTAGACACTTATCATCATGATAGAGATCATAATAATGAGAAATAAGTTTTTATTTATAATTTAATCTAAATTGTTCTTGATTGTAAAATTATTGAGAATATGAAATTAATAATTTGGATAGATCAATATATGTGTGATTATCTCTATTAAATAGAAATTGATAGATCTCATTTATTAATTCACACATATATATATATATATATGATGCATATAAAGATATGATCATTGAATTGACTTAATTGAGAATTCTTAATGATTTATATTATTGTTAAACTATCAATAGGATACTCTAATGAATAATATGGTGTAAACTTTTTTCTTTGACTTAAATTATCATAGTAATTAACAAATTATTTGTTATACTTTAATTCTGAACACCTAATGTCCTAGGGCATTTGTTGAATGAATATTGAGTATGATTAAATACTTGTAGAATTAATGATATATCAAGAAGGAATCTATCAACTATTGGTAATGAGTTTGAGCTCTATGATTATAACAATAAAATTAAGACCTTGATCAGGACAATTGAATGAATGAAGAAATGAGTTTCTTAAGTCATTCATTACTTGGTTATAAAATATAAAGGTTTACCTATTAGAGTTTGACAGTTATACCATACTTTAAGGTTAACTTAGAGTTGGAACGATGGAAGAAAATATTGCATTATTCTTTTAAAGGTTCTTGAAGAGAAAAAGATGTTACTTCATGTTATCCGGTCGTTAAGAAGTGTTGTTAGGCACTAACCTTGATTAGTAATTTGGTTTGACTAATTTATTACCAGCTTAGTATTGAACTTATGGAGTCACACACTAATGAGTGTCTCAATCTTTGTTAAAGGATTATTTAATTTATTATTTGATAATAAAATTAGTGAATTTAATTTAATCAAATAAATAAATTTTTTATCCAAATAGAATATTATTATATTATTTACTAACACTTAGAATACAATTAATATATAATACAATTATCTGAAGAAATTCTATTTGGAATAAAATATCAAAAGTTTCCAAACGTTATAGCCACTAATGTTTTAAATCCTATTAGATAGGATTTATTATTGCACGTTATCTTAATAGACAAGATTTATTGCTAGACATTATCTTGATAGATAAGATTTATTACTACATGTTATCTTGATATATAAGATTTATTGCTGCACGTTATTGTAAAATCCTATTAGATATGCACCAAAAGTCAAGAACGTGGTACAAGCAGTAATCAATCGTTGGTTAAATCCTATTAGATATGAATCTGATATACTGCACGTTAGACTTGATATGGTGCACGTTAGAAAGGATATGTTATACGTTAAGTAAGATTTGGCAAGTTGCCTATTAAATAGGATTTGATAATAGTGCACGTTATTTATTTTTAAAATAAATAAATAAAATAACTTTTATGACTATTTAAGGTGTGCAGTAAAAAAACTTTAAGATATATTGATATATCATAAACAAAAAACATATGTTTTTCTACTCTATTTTTTATTCTCAAATTTTTGTATAAGTTTCATATTTCAAATGTGTTGATAGTAAGATTTGCTCTCAGTGTGTATGCGTAAGAGTCTTTGTACAATTGAAGAAATTTTTTAAAGTATCAAGTACCTTCTACCAAGTATTTTAAATTTATCTTCACAATAGTAGAATAAATTTAAATACAAAAACAATTATATTTGGATTGTCATTACATTATTTCGCTGCATATTTTGATCATTATGCAATCCTTCAATATTACGAAAGTTCTAAACTAGTGTTCACTTGTCCTTGTCCTTGTCCTTGTCCATCAAGTTTTAATTTGCTTACGAAAGGGTCTGTTATCTATCTATATTAATTAAGAAAAAATAAATAAAGACACGGCCTTATTTCAGTAACAAATATTATTACAATAATTTCCTTGTGTCTTCTAAAATACCATAGTTTTCATCCGGATTCTGGGTTGTTTTGTTAGAATGATACCTACTAACTTTTTTCTTGTTCTTTTCGTGCTTACATCGATCCTACGTCAATAGAACCATGGCAAGATATAGAGTAAAATAGGATGGATTTTGGCATTTGTTTGAAGATTTGCCACAAGCAATACATGCTTTCAAGCAACAAGCAAGCTGATATGGAGAAATTGTCCATTGACCTTGCTTGTTTTCCTTGAAAATGGATTAGTAATTTGATTTTTAAAAAAATAAAAAGAAAAAAAATAACAGTTGAGGCCAGTGGGCTACCCCACCTAACTAGACTCAACCTAATTCGAAATTGACTTGACTCATAATAAGTTAATTTGAGTAAGTTGAACCGATTAGAATTAACACCTTTAAAGATTGTTATATTAAAAGTCATGACATGATAGTGAGTAAATAATCGTGGGGGGGGGGGGGGGGAGTTAGTGTCAATAGTGGGAACACCCACAAGCGATACCAATAGTGAGGTAGTGATAATTGAAATGATACTTTTAAATGAAAATGAAGGTTTGAGACCAAAAGAATCACTTGTAAAGAAGATTTAAATGTATTTTGTTTTATATTTAAGAGAAATAGTCTTATAATATGTGACAATACTTTGAGAAATCAAAATATAATAGTGTGAAAAAAAATCAAAGTTCCTAAAAAAATTTAAAAAATATTATCTTCTCCACTACTTTTTTGAAATAAAAAATAGCTAGATACCACAAATACAAGTAAAAGAAAGTTATGGATGATTGTATAAAATGATATTCTTTTATTTTCAAAGCAAACCAAGCGATTATGAAATTTTCTCCCTTTAATTTGGGAAAAGTGATTCGAGTATATTTGATTCTTTATTTGATAACCTTTACACGGCCCAACCAAGAAAACACCAACGAACGATTTCATCACATGCAGGTTCGAAGTTCCCATATTGGGTGAGATTTTGAAACTAATATATCAGTCAATTTCGAACATTAGCATTAGGCTAAGGTTCCAAAAATCAGTGTTATTTTTTTCCCCTCCTTTTTCCTCTGCATCCCATTTCATTTTCAGCATGCATTTTTCCCTTATTTTTTTCCACCATTTCTTAGCTAGCTTCATACTCCCAAATTAATGCCCATCTTGGTCCCTTGCATAAATTTTATTTTTTTGACACGCCCTTGCATCATTATTATTATTATTATAAGCCAAAAGAAATAGAAAAAGGAAAGAAGAAAGGGGTCGGTGTGGCCCTGTTGTTCCCACTTTCCACACAGCATAGCATATCCAAATCCCAAACCAAACCCATTTTGAGTTGTAGCGTGAAGCTGACGCAGACCCGACTATACTTTTGTTTACATATTAAATATTGTTATTAAACTGCACACATATCTTAATGAAAAATGATAATTTTACACTTTATTTAGAGGTATAGATATTGTATATATTTTTTTTAAGAGTGTGATTAAAAATAATAAAAAAAATAAATATGATAAATAATATTAGATGAAATATAAAAAATATATATATATATATTTATAAAAATAATATCAAAGTTGTATATTAATAATAAAATTTTGCAAAATTAATTCATTATATTAAATTTAATAACAAAATTTATTTCAATTTTTGACTTTAACTCTTATTTTTAATATTATTTAATTTTTTTATGTATTTATTAATTTAATTAAATAAAATTTAAAGTAACAAATAAAAAAATTAAATAAAGTTAGAAACAATGATTGAAGACATAAGTTAGACTCGAAAGTCGAGGTGAAGTTTTGCTTTAAATTTAAATTGATCTCTACCTAATCCTCACTTTCTTCGAAGTAGGAATTTCCACTTAAACAAATTTAAAATTTTTTATTTCTTTATCTTTGTATACAAAATGGATAAACAAGTGTTAGCTTATAAATTTTGTCATAAAAATGTTAGTCAATATTTAATACAGGAGAATTTATCTTTTTTTCATAATTTAGTATTTAATATGAGTTGTTAAATATTTTATTAATTATTAATTATTTAAAATATTTATTATAAATTTAACATATAATAAATACTTAACAATCCATCTTAAGTAACCAAACTCATAAAGGTATCATAAAAATTCCAATCCAAGATTCAATTAATGTTTGTATGATAGATGGGTACTATAAAAATTTGCATAAAATGATATTGTATAAAAGAACATGCACCAAATTTTTTTATTAAAAGAGTAATGCTACTCTAGCCTTTCCCGTGGGAGAAAGAACCTTGTTTACTCTAGCCTTTGAACTTCCCTAACCCTTTCTTAATTGAGAATATCCCCTTAGACTGAATGAGTAATGACAACAAAAAAGCCTTGGGCCACGAGATGATTGTGATTGAGGACTGACTTCTTCTACGAACAAGTTTCATAGGAAAGAAAAAGTGAGCTTTTTTCATCGGAGGAGGAGCAAGATTAAGGACCCGAAGCCACTACTCCTTGGGGTTGCTAATTATAGCTTTATGCTATAGCTCTTTGTTCTGGGAAATGACTCAACTGCAATAAATAGAAAATAAAGACTCAATAGATCACCAAATCAAACACTAGAGGAAAAAAATAGCTTCTTTATGTGCTGATCTTGTTTGGAGGAGAACGACCTCATATAATCTAATGCCGAGGGGGAGCCCCTAGTAACCATTATGAGTGGGGTAACGGACTCGAAGTGCCAGGATGCAAACAACTGAGTGTACTGGCTAGATAGAAAGATGCGCTAGTGTTCTCCTTAGTCATGACATGCACAAGTAAGTGTGAGCGCAACATCGGACTAAGAACTATATCGACACATTATACGACAGGACACACGGTGAGATATAGTAAATAAACTCACATAGGCCACCTAAGCTGCACCCATCTAGGGAATGGAAGCATAGCCACGCTACAATGCTTTGGCTCACCACACGAGTGATCTTACCGCTTCTTAGTATTATGCGCTCATTTCTACTATTTATTATCGTATAAGAATAAAGAGAAGAGTTTCTTATAAGAATTGTATTTCTACATCTTATAGTAAAGGAAAGAAAATAACTTTTGAACTCTAACTAAAATAAAAGATTACAAGAATGAATGCAGCTAGAGTACATCATCACATAGAAGGAAGAAGCGGCAGTAGAGCTTAGGATTTATCAACATTCAATAAATGCTTAACAAGTCGGCTAAGGTTACCAAACCCATAAAAGGTAGCATAAAAATTTCAATCCAATATTCAATTAATGGTTGTATAATAGATGGGTACTATAAAAATTCGCATAAAATGATATTATATAAAAGAACATGTACCAAAAAAATTTATTAAAAAAGTAATGTTACTATCACCGTAAAATGCATTTTCATTTTGAATTAAAGTGTATGCATAATCAGTGTAAATAATTATACATTAACATATATTAATTTTTTACACATTTACTTTATTTTAATTAATAAGAGAAATAAATAGAAATAAATATTGCTTTATCAAAATATAAATAAATATTAGTGTAAATTTTTTTATACTTGATAATGTATACTACTCTAAAAATTAATTAGAGATCCTAACACCGATTAGTTAGCGAAAAAAATTTTATGTATACAATTCTTCAAAAATATAATTTATAGGTGGATTAATTTGACTTTTCAATTTATAATATTTGTATTTGTAACATTGCTTTAACTTATTGGTTAAGTGTTTGAATAATATACAAGTTCATATGAGAAATAATATATATATATATATAATCATAGTATAAAATTAAATAAGAAAATGAGTCACTATCAAATTTTGAATAATAAACACCTGCCCTTTATATATTTTAAAAATATATGTGACATAAATTTATTCTTTTAAATATTAAGTTAGACCAACTGTTGCCATAGATCGATATTCAGCTTCTGCACTAGATCGAGCAACAATATTTTATTTATTACTCTTCCAGAATACTAAATTACCACCAACAGATACACAATACCCTGAAGTAGACTGCCGATCAATAGGTGAATCAACCTAGTCTGCATTAGAGTATCCTATAATTTGAGTGTTCCTTTTATCTTTATACAACAATCCTTGTCCTGGGGCCTTCTTAATATACCTCAAAATTCGCACAATAGCATCCCAATGACCATTATGTGGAGACCGCATAAATTGGCTTACTACACTTATCGGAAAAGAAATATCAAATCTGGTAATAATGAGATAGTTCAGCTTCCCTACAAGCCTTCGATGTCTACCAGGGCCTAGATAAGGTTCTCCTTGATCTGGTAATAGTTTGTTGTTAGGGTTCATAGGACTGTCAATAGGCTTACAATTTAGCATACCAGTTTCTTCTAATATATCTAAAGCATACTTCCTTTGCGAGACAGCAATACCACTCCTAGACTGAGCCACCTTAATACCAAGGCAGTATTTGAGTTTACCCAAGTCCTTAGTTTGAAAGTGACTACACAGTTGTTCCTTCAACTACGATATCTTCTCATTATCATAGTCGGTAATAACTATATCATCCATATAAACTACCAAATAAATACATCGGCCAGGTGAAGAATATTGATAAAAGACCGAATGATCAGTTTCACTTCGTGTCATACCAAACTTCTGAACAACAGTACTGAATTTCCTGAACCATGCTCGTGGAGACTGTTTTAGCCCATAGAGATATCGTCGTAACTTGCACACTAATCCTGACTCCCCCTGAGCAACAAAATCAGGTGGTTGCTTCATATAGATTTCTTCTTAAAAGTTACCATGAAGAAAGACATTTTTAATGTCCAACTGATATAATAGCTAACGACCAATGGCTGCCATGACTAGAAATAGGCGAACAAAGGCAATTTTAGCAACCGGAGAGAATGTATCACTGTAATCAAGACCATATATCTGAATATAGCCCTTGGTAACGAGCCGGGCTTTAAGACGATCAATGTTATCATCCACCCTAACTTTGACAGCATACACCCATCGACAACCAACAACAGTTTTCCCAAGAGAGAGAGGGACCAAGTCCCACGTACCATTGTGCTCAAGGGCAAGCATCTCATCAATCAGGGCTTGCCTCCAACTTGGATGACTGAGTGCCTCGCTGGTATTTTTAGGAATTGAAACAGAGGACAAAGAATACATAAAAGCATAATATGATGGAGATAAACGATAAAAACTCAATAAATTATAGATTAGGTGAGGATTTCGAGTAGATCGAGTACCTTTGCGAAGAGCAATAGGAAGATCAGTGACAGACTCAAAGATGTCCGTAGCAGGTGGAGGCATTGGAGTAGGACATGATTCACTAGGATGCTTGGCTATCTCGAGTGCAGGAATGGTATGTCGTGGTCAACGCTGATAGGTAATGAAGGGATGCTGAGGTGGATCTGGGCAAGGCACCTCTGACAAAGCTGTTGGAGACTTTGGAGTATATGCTGATGGTTCCTGCAAAGGAGACAAAGGTGGACCAAAATAGGGAACAGATAAAACCTCAGAGACCACATTTAGTTCAACTAAAGAGGTAAAATGCAGTGTTTCTTCAAAGAAAGAAACATCAGCAGACATATACCAACGATGAATGACAAGACAATAACAATGATATCCTTTTTGTAACCCGGAATACCTAAAGAAGACACATTTAATAGCACGAACAGATAGCTTATCTTGATTAGGGAAAAGATCACGAACAAAACAAGTACATCCAAAGACACAAGAAGGAACATGATATAAGGGGCCTTTAGGGAAAAAGGATTGAATAAGGAATCTAGTTCTGTAGGACAGATGATGGCATACGATTGCTCAAATAACATGCAGTTAAAACAGCATTACCCCAAAATTGTAAAGGCATATTGGCATGTAATAACAGAGTTCAAACAGTTTCAATAAGATGACGATTTTTTCTTTCTGTTATTCCATTTTGTTAGGGTGTACGATGACATGTTAATTGATGTAAGATACTATGAGACGACATAAAAGATGAAAAAGCGATTGAAAAGCCATTTTCACTTCGGAGTATCTTAATCATTTTGTCAAATTGAGTTCAGTACAAAAGGATTTAAATATAGAAAATAATTCAGAACGATCTTTCATTAAAAACAGTTAAGTACAACGAGAGAAGTCATCAATAAAAGTAACAAAAAACCTAAAACCTAAAGAGGTTGACACATGACTTGGACCCCACATATCAGAATAAATAAGAGAAAAAATAGACTTAATTTGACTTTAAATTTGACTTGGAAAAGAAGCTCGAACATGCTTCCAAATTGACATGACTCACAATTTAAAGACTCTAACTTTGTAAGACTAGGAACCATCTTCTAAAATTTTGACAGACTGAGATGACCAAGGCGTTGATGGAGAAGACTTGGAGACTCAGTCACAACGCAAACCACGGGTGGAGATAACTCGAGATAGTAAAATTCATGTGCTTCATGCCCTACGCGAATTGTCTGTTCTGTACAGTAACAAATGAAAGTTAAAAAAAAAAAAAGCGAGATTTGTTTTTTAATATGATGGTTGCTTACTGAAAAAGTGAAAATAAAGAAGTTTTCAAGTTGCCAAATTTCCAATCGAACCCAGTCTAGTGAGAGAACTCTCTCTCTCTCTCTCTCTGAAAACCCTATTGCGTGCTCTGCAATCGTCCCCGATAATGGCCAACAGTAACCTCCCTAGAAGAATCATTAAGGTTCGTACCCATTTCCATGTTGATATCCCAATTTCAATTTCTCTGATCGGTATGTTTAGTTGCTGAGAAAACGAAAGAAACTCGAAATCCGGTCACGGTTTCTGGCCCTTACTTGTTCGCCACTATCACGTGGCCGAAGAGCCTGTTTTGAACGAAGAGCTGCGTTGTCAATTTTTGGTGAATTCCAAAATTGTCTCTTTTTCACTTTATCATGCTTCAATTCTGCTGCGATGAGAAAATAATGAAGGGTCTTAGGCGTTAAAAATTGGGGATTCCGCTCACCTTTTGCTTTTGATCTTCGTTGGAACCGAATTTTGATCCTGGGTTTTTCTAATTTTTTTTTAATTGATCTTTATGAATGTTGTGATCACTCCTTTTTTTTTTTTTTAATATCAACAGGAAACGCAGCGTCTGCTCAGTGAGCCAGGTAACGTCTTAGTTCTTATTCTCAGTTTCTCTTTGTTGCTTTATTCGTTATTTGAAAATTTCTTTGCTGTTTTAGTGCTTTTCAAGTTCGCCCTTAGTTGAATTGGTAGTGCTTGTCCATATTTTTTGGAATTTATCTATAATCTTGTAAGATGCCTTGAATATTATTTCGTTTACCTTGTTGATTTAATGATCCAAATTATGATGCAAGGTTTATAGTGTTACAAACTTTTGTTTTTATTCCGCTTATTACTTGATTGCCTCAGTCTCTGATATTATGATTTGCTGATGTAGCACCTGGAATTAGTGCTTCCCCTTCAGAAGACAATATGCGATATTTCAATGTGATGATCCTTGGGCCGACCCAGTCACCTTATGAAGGTAGTAATGCGCTCAACAGCAAGATTTATGCCTTGAAATGCTTAATAATATATTGTCTCTGCCATTAACGTGGAATAAAATTTTCATCAATGAAGAATAGACATTAACACGGACACACGACACGACATGGACAGACACAGGGACACATTAAATTTTAAAAATTGTAGGGTACGGACACGGCATATATGTGTATATAAAATTGAAAAATTTAAGAATAAACTCATAATTCATAATACCATAGCCAAGTCGGAGCCGTAAAAATAATTTTTAAATTAGACACGTGTCAGACTGTGTCGTCATGTGTCATACAAGTGCTAGTGTCCGACACGTGACACGACACCAAAATAGTGTGTCCATGCTTTATAGATTTCCATTTGATTTGGATACTTGTTAGGAAGTACAAGGAGAATTCCCGTAAACAATTATTTGCTACGGTCAAATTTGGGAATGTTTTTTGGCCATGAAAATTCCATTATATTACTTTCTAATTTTTATTATATATCTTTATGTTACCTGGGTCCATTGTTGGTGGGTTATTGTAAGCACTCACATAAGCACTCGTTGAGCTTGGGGCCTGCTCTGAACCTGGGATATGGCAATCATCCTTAACCCTAAAATTTTTTTGTACACAAAAAGAGGAAAAAGAATACAGAATGAGGAATTTGCTTTGTCTGCCTGCATCTCTTTATTATTAGATTTCTTTCGGTGGTTATCTAGCTGTAAGGTTTAGAAACTTTGGCTTTTAAGGGTATGATCACTTTTAGTCTGCTCGTTCATTCTGCATTATTGTGCTTGATTATTTTTTTACATGATCTTGAATTTCTGAACTATGTTCCCTGCCAAAAGAATTTAAAAGGGAAAAGATTATGAAATTGTGGATTATCTGATGAGGAAGGGTAGTTTTCTTTACATTGCTTAGATTCTGATTGTGGTCATTCATATTTGTGACATTGAAAGTAAACATCAAAGCTTCTTTGGGTGGGGCCTTAAATGGAAATGCTTTCTTGGATCAGATGTTATTTCCTTCTTTCTTGATTATGTTTGGAAGTGCAGGAAGGGACGGATATTGTCTTATTTATTTTTAATATCACTGATGGAGTTGATGTTTTTAATTCCTTTATTTTTTTAATATGCTGACCCTTTTTGTGTTTTCACTAATATGCATGTTTTCTTGTTTGCTAGGAGGAGTTTTCAAGTTGGAACTATTTTTGCCAGAAGAATATCCAATGGCTGCTCCAAAGGTACTTAATTTAATTTTATTGTTTTCCATTGGCACCATGGTATTCTTTCAGTGTTCAGTTTCTGCTGAATTCTTATCCACCAAAAAGAAATGAAACTATAGATTATACAATATTTTTAGCTGTAAAAGTGCATATAGTGTAAGATGTTTAGCAACTTTTTTTTTTGGTATTTGAGATCTAATACAGTTTCTAAGTGTCATGGGATATGATCCCGATGCAATTAATTGAACAAACAGCCTTCTGGTCCACTTTGTCTTTTCCTTCATGCCTTCCTTTATGAAACTGACACAGTAAGAACTTGGAACTGATTTAAATTATTAAATGTAATTTCCTTTTATGTCCTATTTCCTATTTCCTATTTAATTTAAATCTTACCTCCATAATTTGGGGTGTCGTTAGGACATAGAACTGGGGTACTAATTAGCATATTGAGGCCATTACTAATATCAGGGTTTAGGGAAAGGGTGTACCTACAGCTCTTCTGTGTATCTGATTGGGATTTGAATTGTCTGAGGTGGCTCTCTTGGGTCTCCTTTCTTCCTTTTTGAAGAATCATTTATTGTATGTCCCTGTCTCAAAATTATGTGATTATTCTGCTTCCTCTTATTTTATTGGCTAATTAAGGTTTAATTCTGACAATAATGATACCTTCTCAGTGGATTTAAGTGGTACATATTTTCATGTTTTCTCCAATGATTCCTGATTTGAATGTGCATTGCTTTTTACAGGTCAGGTTTCTGACAAAAATATATCATCCAAACATTGATAAGGTGCATTTTGCTTCCCCTACATTCTCATTTCTTCTACAATAGTTAATTTTTCTCTTACAAATTGTTGTTTAATTCAGCTTGGCAGGATATGTCTTGATATTCTGAAAGATAAGTGGAGTCCTGCCCTTCAGATACGCACTGTTCTTTTGAGGTATCTTTACTTATCATCTTTTAAGCTACTGGATGTCCATATTCTCTTAGACCCATTTATTTCCTGAAGAAATGGGACAACGCTAATAGTAATTGGTGTTACTGTGTGGACGTTTATGCTGAATTTGCCTAAAACATTTGATGAAACATATATAGGTAAATACAGATAGCATGTATGCAAATTCGCAAATCTGGAAAAAGTACATTTTTTAAATTATCTTAATCACTATGCTGATATGTAAGAATTTCTCATTTAGTTTGGTAAAACTTCCCTTGGGAAAATGGAAGAAAGAATTGTTTGTGGCTTTTAGACTTTTGGCTCATTTTATGTGTTGGTCTTTCTGGATCATAGTTTTGATCACTGTAGTGCCTGCCTCCTGGTCTGGCCAAACAGAATGCCACACAATGAGGAAAATGTTGTGGGGCAAGTCAATGGAAACTATAATTAACCTGTCTTAATTGGTAAGAGTATTATGTACTGATAATATGAATTTGTGGGCACTCTTCTAGCATTCAAGCTCTTTTGAGTGCACCAAACCCAGATGATCCACTTTCTGAGAACATTGCCAAGCATTGGAAATCTAATGAGGCAGAGGCTGTTGAAACAGGTATGTTTTGTTCGTGTATGATTATATATCAAAAGTTAGTTGATAATGATGGCATCAAACAAGCGATATGCATATTCTCTTATTTAAAAGTGGCATTGGAATCTGCAGCGAAGGAATGGACCCGATTATATGCTAGTGGCGCCTGAAGTTGGCTTCAAACAACAGCAGTGGAAGTGTATGCTATTATTAACAGTCAATTTGAAACCGAAATCTGGAGGAATTGTTGTTTGAACTATTGGAGTTAATATTCCTTATAGCTTCCAGTTACCTGTTAATTAATTTCTTCTCTTGAAAGCCGCCTTATCTTGGAACTTGTATGAATATATGTGTTGAGCATTTATCTGTCCCACAATTTAGAACATACTTCAACTGCTAAATCCTAAGTAATTTGGGGCTCTCAACATTAAAGGCTAAAATTTGTGAATAAGTTTCTGATAGTTCTCTTCATTTCAATGTATCTTTGTTTCTATATGTGTTTGATTATGAAATCAATGGTTGTCTGAACGTGTAGACATTCGTGGCTGGACATCAATTTATTTCAAGAAGTTAGGTCCTATAATTCCTCAACACTCAACAATCAAGTTTCCTCAGAATGACGTCAATGTTGTCGCACGGTATACTCAGTTAAGTTATTGTCCAACAAGCTTGATGCAATTGAAAGGTTACTAGAAGTTAGGTGGGGTCACTACAGTACTATGGCCCAAGCGTGTACGTGCAGTGTTACTCTTATAAATAACATTTCTTATCTAGCCTCGTATCAATAAGAACATAAACAGCAAAAATAGCCCTTAACAGCCTATAATTGTGGTGATCCAAAGAATACATAACAGAAAGGCAAGAGGGTAGAAACTTGTGGACAAAAGGTCAAATTGGATCATGTTTATTAAGGGAATCCATTTTTGTAGAAAGCCATGGCTTTGATGTCCAAGCAAAAAAAAAGCCATGGCTTTGAGCAAAATTTCTACTCCATTATAGAGGAGATTTCATACCAATTCAGTCACTGGGTGTTTGGATTTCTTTCCCAGTATTGGGATTAAGCCACTTAACGATTATACTTACAGTTAGTCGTTTAAAGCTATTATTAACCCTGAATTATTAGGTGTACCAGCATTGAGTACTTCTACATGTGCTTCCTTCCTGAATGTCTCGGAAGAGAAGTGGGGGGGAGAGGGGGGGGGGGGGGGGGGGGGGGGGAAAAACTGCAATTTTTATACGCAAGTAATGAATTGCAAAATAAGAGAAGATAATGTAATGTTGAAGAGGAAAGTCTAAAATGGATCTAAAATTTTTGGATCCTGGACTATTGATTTTGGGTCATTGATTTATTATTAAAACAAATTAATGACTCAGATTAAAAGTTAAATTTTTATAAATTTTAACTAGTAGCATTTAGATTCATACAAAAAATTAATCAAATCATTATTATTATTTTTATGAATAACTTTAAGTATAAGAAACTTACAGATTTTAAATGATAATTTTTATATATCTCCATATCTATATATAAATACTGTCAAATAAAGTCTATTGATAAACCAAACTTATAACGTCTATATTAGCATCCATGTTGAAGGGGTAAATAGAGCGGGGTAAGTAAGAACTTGTACTCCAAGTATATTAATGGACCTCTGCGTTATCATTACTCCTTCCCATGGTTCTGCTAAACAAAGCTTTTTGTACATACAACACGTCATTTGAGAGGCTAAAGTCTAACCAGCTACGACAAATTAACATCATCAAATCAATGGCATATTGGAAGACAAGGCTCATGCCATGCATGCAATAATGCAAGCTAAACCATCATCAAGAGAAAGAAAGAAGAAACAACCAAGAAAACGACCCTCAGAATATCATATTCATGGTTCAAACTGGACTAAACGACAGCTACACCCACTTCTCTCCCTCTAAAGCCTGCAGTATCGTATGCAAACTGAATTCCAGCCACAACGGCCATATTTCTTGTTTAAGCTTTAGTAAGCCATTTCATGATGTTGTGGTACAAACTACAGAGTACCGTTGGTACTGTGGCATCCAGTGGACCTTTTTGCCATAACACATAACATAGGCTTGGGACTCACCTTTCTGTATGCATTAAGCCTAAGACATTAGTCATAGCCAGTCCTTTTCTGTTTCCTTTGTATCGTTTCATAATTTTCGCTTTACAGCGCACATTGTGGGCCATTTGCAAAGTGAATACGGGTGGTTTTGACGGTTGGACGCGCCCACACGCGCATTCTGACTTGAGAGACACAAGTTTCCACCACATTGGAACACTCTCAGCTCAATCACTGATCAGTGATCACCACCATTCACCATGCAATTTCCCTCTTTTAGGGAATTCCCATTTCCAAGTTTTATTCTCACCCTTTTGATCTTTTTCCATCCTTTTTCACCTAAACCAGCAATGGATTCCATGGCTAGTACCACCAATTGTTGATGGAATGTGACTAAACAAGTCCTAGTCCTATGGCTACCTTGACACGCATCTTCAACTTTGAAATTGAAGCCAAGGTAGGTTAAAAGCACCTACCTTCAACACAAGTTAATTCTATACATTGGTAACTTGGGCCTACAATTTCTCTCTTGGTCATGACCTTTTGAAGGGTCAGAAAAAATGGCACACAGCTGATTAAGGCCCACCAATGTGGGGGAGTTGCCTTCTCCTTTTACACAACAGTTAAGATACAGAGCAGCAAACAGCAGCACATCAAACAACGACTTTTTGGACTCTTGGGAAGATTGAGTGCCCCATTTGAAAGAGAGCAACATCTTTAAATGCCCACGTGAACATAGCCCCCCATCTGCAAAGGGCACTCTCTCACACACATTAATTTTATTCTTGTGCTTGCCAAGTTTCATCCTAGTAAATATAAATTATAAACAAGATTGCTGTGCTAAATACGATTCAGTGGTCCTCCCATTATAATTGGGGTCAGTGCTAAAAGGTGAGTTATGAATTGTATCATCCACCCAAGTCCACTCCACCCTATAACAAAACCAACCTTCAATTAAAAACAAACGTACTTTGCCCTTTGACCAAAAAAAAAAAAAAGGAAAATAAAAGAGCTATGAACTTAAATGCCATAACCGCCTGCTTCAAGACCAGGTCATCTTTTCCTACCTCTGCCCAATGCATAAATGACAATTCGTTCTCAAGACTGTTATCAGTGTATATCGATTCAGAATATATAGAAAACTGACAGGTTATGATAATAAGGGAACTGCAGAAAAAATGGGAAATTTTATTGATTAAATGGCTAAGATAGAAAAAATAATAATAATAACATATTCATCCTCATTTCACCAACCCAGTAGGCACCCACCACTCATCCTATCTCCCTCAAAGGCTTCCAGTGTTTCTATATAATAATCATCACATATATACACGAACAGATCCTCCTCTAACAGCAGACTAACCTCCCCTCCCATTCAGTCTATATCTGTCTATCTATCAATCTTAAAGCTAATATAAACTGACAATTAAATCAATTGTACAGACATATAAAAATCTTTCTTTTTTTATCCCAGCCATAAAGAAACTGGGGATACAAGAACAGCTGGCCTACATGAACTGAAAAGGAGAAAAGAAAAGAAAATTGACAAAGGGAAAGTTGGGAGGAACATGGAACCAGAGAGCAATGAGGAATGAATGAATAAATAAAAACTGCAAAAGGAACTAGAGTATCTCCGGGTTCCACTAGCACTGGCTGCTAACAAGATTATTATCTGGTTCTGACTATGTCACAGGTATCAGGTGATCATTTTATGGTGGGATCAAAAGACTGGATGAACTGCAGGTTTGGGCAGCAAGATAGAAATGCAGTGACAACAGAGAAGTAGTACAAGTCATGAGTTCTAAATGCTGTAATGCCTAATGGAGTGTTCCAACATATCACGACTAGGGCATACAATTTCCTTCACTCGACTGCCATTTTTGTAGATCTTGAAGGTTGGTACAATCCTAACATTCTCAGCAGTTGCAACTGTTGGGTTTTCTTGAATATCCACCTTTGATCAAAAACACAAAAATTGCATGCATAAGAATTAAGAAAACTACCATAATGCTCTCTTTTATCTCTAATTAAATATCAAGGAGACAAGTCAAAAACACTACTTTAAGTGAGCTACCTTGAGGAAGTTAATAGATGGATAGCGACCACATAGTGTATCCACAAATGGTGATATTTGCTTGCATTGCAAGTTGGATGCAGTTTCAAAATGGACAACAGAAACACCTGTAAAATTAGAGATAATATCAGGATTTGCAAAAAAAAAAAGCTGACTAAAATGAGTTGCAGAAGCGTCTCCTTAAGCATTTTAATTACCTGGTAAAGATATTCCAGCTCTAAACTGCTCAAGACCTGATATGTCCTCCACTTCACCACCAAATTTTAAATTATGTACTTCTTCCCCACGAGATTTCTTTAATGCAACTTGTGCATGAAAGAGAGCTTCAGCAACTTCATTGTCATCTGGAAGCTCTCTCCGCAAGACCTCATAATCCTTTACTGCTTCAGCCCACCTTTCTAGCTGCATTTTACCGCAAGAGATGACACCACTTACCTTTGAGTTTGACAACATACTGTATCACAAAGATTAAGAAGTCAATTTACCTTGCTATTTGACGCAGCCCTTCGAAGCAGGGCTTTTGTGTAATTTGGTTGGATATGTAAAGCTTGATTGGAGTCTTCAATTGATCTTTCCCATTGCCCAAGCTTAAACAAACATGCTGCTCTATTGCAATAGAGAACAGAATTTGAAGGGTCCAGCCTCAAACCTTCCCCATATGCTGAGCATGCCTCAGTGAACCTTTCTGATTTGAAAAGATCATTGCCACGCACTCGAGCTCTTGCCACCATCCTTACATTGTTGAGCAAAACAGCAACTTCAACATTTCGGGGATCAATCTGACTAGCTTTCTCAGCAGCTGTAACTGCATTCTCAAACCTGCAATACATCCATCATCCATTCTCACTCTCCAACAGAAACCTTTGCCAGCTTAGATTTCTGATGAAGCTTACAGTATCTGAACTCACCTTCCAAAAGCCATCTCAATCTGAGCTCTAACAAAGTAGCAATAAGCTTCAGAAAGCATCCCAAAAAATCTTGCCTGTGACCAGGAAATAGTATGTGATTCCCATTTGGGCATACGTAATAAACTTGATTCAGCATCATCAATTTGGTGGAGCTTCAAAAGGGCTTCTGCTCTACACATAAAGAGCTGTAAATTCAATTTCCAACCAGTTCAGCCATTTTTTACACTTTTCACACCTGCATAACATGTTCAACTCAGATATGATTTAAAAAAAGAATAACAACTACCTGAACAGAAGAGTCTGCTCCTGCGGCTTCAGCAGCATCAACTTCCCTAAGAACACTTTTCCAATCTCCTATCCTCCGGACATCTACACATTTGCTAATGTGCTTTTCCACCGTTTGCAACTTCTGCAATTCCAAAGGATCCGGCTGCAGCCCAGGATAACAGAGGTGCTTCCTAGCATTCTCAACTTGTCCTAACCTGTGAAATGAAGATCTTACCACTTAATTTTCATATCAACACCATACCACATAATATGTAACTGTAAAATGTTAACAGCATTCTCAGCAAAGAAAATGGGGTGGGTTGGGGGTGACAGCGATGAATCTAGAATACATAACAAACTGGTATCTAATATCAATTCAATACCATACCACATTACTTGGACAATAGGAATCGTTGCAATGCCATCTAAGCTGACAACTTTGAAACGTATGCAATTAAACTAAGAAACTTTAATTTCAAATTAAAACAAGTACAAAAACAAAGTGAAAGGACAAGAACCACTCCACCAATGCAACAAGCTCACATTTTCATGTGGTAGTTGATACACATGTTCATTGAGTCAGAATTCATGCTAACTCGGTAACTCTTATTCACCTGAGAAAAAGAGTTGCCAAACGCTGATGTGCCCTTCCATAATTAGGATCCAACCTCACAGCCTCCTCACACTCCCTCACCGCCTCCCCCAACCGTCCCAAACCCGTCAATGCCGCCGCCCGGTTACTCCGGTACGCGGCATTCCCCGGAGACAACGCAATTGCCCGATCATACAGACACAACGCCTCAGTAAAGTGCCCCCTCTTGTACTGTTCATTCCCTGCTCTCTTCACGTCTTCCGGATCCACACTCCCCGCTCCTCTCTTCACCGAGTCGCCACCACCACTCACCCTAGCATTCACCGCACCCTCGGCGGTGCCACCGCCACCTTTGCCGCCCCGCATTATGCTTCCGTGGCCGTAATTCCCCATGCCGGAGCCCAAAACGTCGGTCCTGGAGCTCCGGTTAGCCGCCGCGGCCGCCATGCTGGTCTTGAGAATCCTGCCGGAGGGGCATATGTTTCCTGCGGGAAGCACGTTCAGCGGCGGCGAATTCACGGCGGAGGAAGAGCAAGGGGATCTTTGGGTTTGACCCGAATAGATTAATGGCTGCGATGTACCCGATTCGGATCTCGAGTTACCCGAACCCGGTTTAAAGCTCCGGGCAGCATTCCCTGCTGCGGCGGTTGCTGTGGGGCTGTTGTTCTCGCTGGACCCGGAAAGCTCACCGGAATCGGATATCTTGGCAGCAGGGTTGTGCCCGGTTCGCCCAGAAACCGACCCGGACGAACCGGAACTGCTGCTACTGGTGGCGGGTGCTGCACTGTGATGGCGGCGAGTCCGCAATGGCGAAACGGGTGAACCCAGATCGAGCTCTCGGAAATCGGGCTTGTTGTCCTCGCAGCTTAGTGAGTCGCGGAAGCGGTGGCCAAGTGCGTCGAGCCCTAACTCGGAAACGGGTTTCTCGGAATGTGACATTTTCTCGGTAACCAAACAGAAGGGTAACTTAAAAACTCTATCTTTCTCGTTTTTTGTGTTTCTCCCACTGTATATCTCAGCAGCAATGCCTGTGAATGATGAAACTACAGAAACACGAGCTCAGAAGAAGAAGCTGAGAATGAGACATGAAGAAGAAGAAGAAAACGAGAGAGAAAAGAAAGAGAGAAAGTGATGGGGATCTCGTGATATAAAAGGAGGAAGCAAAGAATGAATGTGAGTGTTGTTGGAGAGAATTCTTAGAGAGAGAAAGAGAAACAAAAGCTTATATTTTTTTTAGAGAGAGTGAGAATGGGGTTTTTGTACACACTAGTATACAGTTATTCACAAGAGAGAGGGATAGAAAGAGAGAAGAAGAAGAAAGAGAGAAAGAAAAGAGCAAGCTTTTATTTTCCTTTTTCTTCCCCTTCACCTGCTGCTTCACGAGACAGGTTTCTCTCTCTTTCCTATCTTCTTTCTCTTTCTATTTTTCATCTCCTTACATATTCGATTATCATTATTTCCTTTTCTTTTTATTTCTTTTTTTGCCATTTTTCTTCATCTATGAATAGTTCTTTATTCTGTATTTTTTCCTTCTAACCTACATAATTTGCTTTATCTGTTGTTTTTTCTTGAACCAAAAAGAAAATTACATATATGAAAAAAATTTACACACTCGAGATAAGTGAGAATCACTCACTCTCTCATCCTTGCATTTGCAGCCAAATCCAAGTTTCTCATCTTCTGTCACTTTTCCTTTTCACTTGACACCTGTTGTCCTTCTTAATTACACTTTTTTTTTGGTGACCTCCTTCTTAATTACTCTAACAAAGTACATAAGTTTTTTCTCTTTCTTTCTTTCTTTTTTTTTTCTTGATAAATTGGGTTCTAATTACTTTGTTCTAATTTCTACGATGAATTTCCTCATGGCCACACAATAAAAACTTTCACCCAAAAATAACACTTTCCTAACTCCTGAAATTCATAGGGAGGATTCATTGGTTTTTAATTCCTTATTATAAGTCACAAAAACACAGAATTTAATTATTTTTAACTTTTAAGAGTTTGATAAGTTTGGAACCATTGAATGTGATGGAAAAATAAAATACTTGCTTCAATTTTCACACTGTAGTGTCCAAAAAAACAACCCAACTTAAATAAGCATGTTTAATGAAAAGTCACAGGTTGCTTAAAATTTGACTTAAAAAAAGTGTGATTTACATAAATGTGATTACATTTACTATTTACTGCTCAATCCATGAGTTCAAATCTATAATTTAAGTGTAATTAAAGCCCAATCCAAAACTAATGCCAAATAAGCTCTCAATATTAATAACTCCGCGTGGTGTTTAGTGTTTATCTAAAAGTGCAAAATTCCCTTTACCAAAAATATATACGGTTTGAATCTCTTATTCAATTGAAAAAAAAAAAAACACTTGTTAAATAAATTTTTTAATTTTTTAATGTATTAAATATTTTATTTTTTATTTAATACTTATTTTTTAATTCTTAATCAGTGCCATCTGGGCACAAGCTAGATAGATCTAAAGAATAACTATAAATTCTTATACTAATTTTTTTAATTATTGAATAAAATAGTTGAATATTTTTTTTATTTTTAAATATGAATGTTATTAACGTACGTCCTTCTGACATAGGTTGAGAAATATAAGAAATATTAAATATTAAATAAAAATATAAATATTTAATATTTTGAAAATTTAAAATGTATTTAATAAGTAATTAAATAAGTAATAAATATTATTTTTATTCATTAACATGCAAGCCACATGTTTAACAAAATCTTTAAGATATTAAATATTTTTATTTTTTATTTTTAACTTTCTTTATTAAGTATTAGAAGAATTTTAAAAAAAATATATATTTAGGATAATTTAAAAAATTGTAAATAAAATATTATATATGAATGCATTTATTTACATTATTGTTAAATTTAAAAGTTTAAATATATACCCAAAGAAAAAAAAAAGATAAAGAAATTTAAAGAGTGCGTGAGAAAAGTAATTTATTATAAAAGATATATGATAAATTATCATCACCAAATTATGTATGTATGATTAATATTAAAATATAAAATTATATAATTTATTTAAATAATTATGTTAATTTTAAATTATTTTTAATCTTTTCATTCATATATGATATTTAATTGTCAATATTAACTCTCACTTAATGTGTCCCAAAACTTATATTATACTAAAGTGTGTGACATTTGGGACTATGATTATTTGGAAAAAAAAAAGTTATTTTAAAGTAAACTTATTTATAAAATGAGAAAGATTATATTCACTTTTGATTTAATTTAAATTATATTATTATATTTATTTATTAAATAATTTAAATGTGAATATATTTTATTTATTCATTTTACAAATAAATTTATTTTATTAGATATTAATTCTTATTATTTGGGAATTCGTAATAATGTATATCTAGGTAAGTTGGTGTTTGATGTTAGAGTCTTTGATTCAAATAAAGTTTTTTAAAAAATGAACTTAATTTAATTTAAGATTACAATGCATAAATTAAATGAAATATAATATAAATATATATTTACATTTTTCTCTTCATATATTTACTTTTTTTAAATTATTTAATAAATTAAGATTATAATACAATTTAAATTAAATGTAATATAATTCTTCCTTGATAGACTTTTTAGATAAATTCATTTTACAATGCCTTTTTCTCTTCCATCCATTTAAAGTTTAAACTCCAAAGCAAAGAATGAGTAGAACAAACAAATAATATTGCATCAAACCACGTGGCAAATAGAGGACATGGCCCCCACTTTATTAAAATAAATCGTAGGCATTAACGTAGCAGAGCATAACACTACAGCCTCTCTCACCTCATTTGAAGCAAAGCAACAAATTAGGGTTGCACACGGGATGGGTTGAGTTGGGTTTAGGGGAAATTAAAGTCTAAACAAATTAGTTGAGGTCATGTTTGGTTTGATTAGTTTTGAATTTTTTTTTCGGGTAACCCGAACCAAACTAACTTGATATATAGACGGGTTGGGTAGTTGAGTTAGAAACTTCCCCTTAACTCATCAACCACCTCCATTTACCCGAAAATGATAATCTAGCCTCCATCCACCTCAAACCTGCCACTCCAATTAGCACAAAACTTGATATTCAGACCCAGCACCTAAAGCACAAACCCATTCTCGAACCTGTCATCTGCTAACTCAAGTCAGAACTATCGTGACCACCTTACTAGAAAACACCTTGAATCACCAATAAAGCCAAAACTCAACCACTTTGAAACTGTTGTCCACCGCAACCAATGTGGCCACTGTTCCATATTTATGACCATCATGCTACTTGCCACCATCAAAACCACATATTTCTTCTCCTAAAATCACCTCAAACCCAGTTCTAGCCACCGCGAATTGGCCACCAACCCTTACTGTTGTCCACCGCGACTCACGACCCAGAATCACCCTGATCTAAACCAAACCCACTTTGTCCTTTTGTCGAAGCCTCCTGAATTGCGAGTCACCGCCAAAGCCGCTGCTCGTGGCATCCTCGCAGCCTGCAACCGTCGTGCTGTCCACCTTAAACCACAACCCTATGAAACATTTCTCCGTCAAATAGCCAATCAAACCCAGAGCTTAGAGCCCATCACCCATGACCGAATTGTGCCACTATCTTGTCGCCTTTAACCGCGACTTACCGTCTTACATTACTTCAGATCATCGGGTAGTCAGGTTGGGTTCAGGAGTTGCATTTCTAAACCCTCTGTTTGAATCAACCTTTGAACAGGTTAATCGAATTTTTCCTAAGCTAACCTGATGATCCGAACTAACCCAAATATATAAAATTGGCTTGAGTCAGGTTAGTCGAGTAGTCGGGTCTATCTAGACCCGTGTGTAGCCCTACATTAGATGATTGAGCATTAGCAACGACTCTCCCATCCATAGATTCTTAAATACATTTGTTTTAATTAATATTTTTATACCATATCACTGTTTTTCATGTTTTATATTAAGTTTGTAAATTACTATTGTTTTTAATTTTAATTATATCATATTTAATTTTTTTTATCTAGTATATCATATTTTAATGTTAATCATGATTAATATCATAATTTGTATGTAGATGAAAAAAATCATATTTTGTATAAGAAATTTTAAAAAAAACAATAATTTTGTAATTTAATAGTTAGGGGAAATGGAAAAGTTATTCTCCTCTTATTTGGTATCATTCAATGGAAAAGAAAAAGATATTTCCCTTCCTTTGTTTAGTTTTATAAAAAAAAATGAAAGGAAATGTATGTAAATTAATGAAAATATATGTATATTTTAGCGAGACCCATAAAAATTCCTATTCTCCTTTCCTTTTCCTTCCTTCCATCTAAGAAGGGAATGATGAAAAAATTATGACACTCATGCAAAGTTCATCTCTCCATTTTTTTTTCTTTTTCATTCAAAAATACACACCAAACAATGGAGAGGTGTTATCCTTTGATACGTGTAAAATACATTAAGAGTAAGTGCATTCTATCATCAAGTAATATAAGACTTGAGTCCCAGTTATCGATCCCACTAGGAATAAGTAGTATTTACTAAATTCGTAAAACTCTTTGTTATTCAGACAATCAAAAGTGTATGAAGAAGAATAAAATCAAAAAATAAATAAAGAAAAAAAATAATAAACAATCAAGCAAAGAATAGATAATCAATAAGAGAGAGACTAGGGCGCAAGGTTCACTTGAATCTAATTATTCAAATTTTCTTTCATTTATGATGTAAGGTAATTCTTTTGCCAATATTCTCTTACTTGTTATTGAATCACAATAGTCATGGATGAAACAATATTCTATTCCTAAATTAAATCACCTATTTGGTCATTTAGTTAAATTAATTAGGAATGCATTAAGCTTCAATTCAATAGATGAACTAACGTACCTGTCAATTCTATTAGTAGGAAAAATTGATGTTTGATCATTCACCAATCTAATCCCAGTCTTACCATATAGATCCACTCATTGAATGCGGATGATCAACAGTCAAATAATGAATTAACACATACTAAAAGTGATCAAGTTATGACAAGAATGCAAACAATATGATAAACTTTAAAAGAAATTACCTTAATCAAATTAGAAATCAAACCCAAATAATTAGGAAAACAAGATCCCCCATAACCCTAGCTATGAGTTTAGCTACTCATGTTTAATACAAACAAACTCATATCAAGATACAAACTCATGGAAAGAAAACCCAAAAGAAGGGGAAAACTAGAGGGAAAGAGAAATCAAAACCCCTTTAATGGAGATTTGATCTTCAAGCCTTCAAGAATCGAATCCTCTCTTTGAAGTCGTCCTCCAAAATCTGTTGCCGCGAAACTACTCTTTCAGGATTAGGGATTTTCTGTGATGTGCAAAGTAAAAAGTGTGTTAAATTTTGCATAACTTCTCCTATTTATTGAAATTCACGTCTCTGTTATGCAACCAGCGCCTAGGCCCTCAATTTTGAATGCTTGGGCGTTCAGCTGCTTAAGTTAAGATGCGCTGTGTTGCGCGCTCAGGCGCTCCCCACCAGCACTTAGGCGCTGGACCACTAAATCACCGTTGCTGTATACGCTTTGGGCGCTTAAGCGCTCCATTCTCAGCACTCAATTCTCAGCACTCAAGCGCTGGACGCTGATAAAAAATTCCTCTTTTCCTTACTTCTTTGAACGTCCAGTATTCTCCATGTGTAATTACCTAACAAAAACACATAATAAAAACACAATTAAACAATACTAAAAAATATAACAAAACTTACAAACAAAGTTCAATAAAAATAAAACGAACATAAAAAAGAACATGAAAAACTAAGGAATTGAACCGTACAAATATAACATGTTGACGGTTCATCAACTCTCACACACTTGAGCTTTGCATGTCCTCAAGTAAAGAATATGAATCAATAACAAGATCAAACTCAACATCAAGAAACATGAATCAAGGAAAATTTCACAATTTAAAAATTTAAGTTCAGCAATCAAATCCAATCAAGCAATATCATTTAACACTTAAAATAATTAGAGGCTTGAGTCTAACTTGCAGCAGTTCTCTTTACAAACCATCTGAGATCACTCATCTTTCTATCGCTCAAGTGTTTAGAGACAAAGAGATCACTGAAATTTCTCTTGAAAAATACAATATCATAGGCTTGCTTATCAATTTCATCTCCACTTCCAAGTTCACATACAACACAAGAATCAAAAGGACTTCCTCTGGTTGTAACTGGACCCAGAATATAATGAAAGGTAGGAAAAAGATAAATAAGGATAAAGAATACTCATGGATAAATTAATACAAAGCAAAATCAGGTTAAAAAGATGACATATAGAGCATGATGCACAAGAATATAACACATTCTCATTTTCAATCTAATATTCTCATTATTATTCACCAACAATCATTTTACCTTTTTTCTTTTGATTTCTAATTTTTTTTTCTTTTTTTTCACTTTTTTTCAACCCTTGAAGACAAAAATAACATTTCAAAACCTTTTAATTAATACATTAATTGCTCCAAAGAATTCAACATAATTATTCAATTGGATATTCAAATAAATCAATTTCAAGCTCAAATGGAGTAACAAAGGGATTAATTTATCAATGCAACTCTGAAAGTCAAGAAAAAATTAAGCCTAATTGCCTTAATCATATTCAAGTATGCATGTAAATCATTAAAGCCTCAATAATATATCAAAACAAGTTCTAGCGCACATCAACTAAGACAAAACTCACTTCACAAGAAAAATAAGATTTTGTTTATGAAAAATCTAATTATTAAAGCTCAAAATTCACTTTCTGACTAAAGTTAATGAAGAGAACAAAAGCAAGCAGACATGACTAATTTCTAAATAAGATGCTAAATTTCACTTTACTTCATTGAAAAAGATTGCTTCACACAAAATCTGCTCATAATCAAAGGAATCCCTTTTAAAACATATCTCCATCAGCTTAGAATAAATCAAGAATGAAATCAACACACAATTCCAGCTTTGATTACCAACAATACTCAAGTGCTCATCAAAATTTTTTTCACAAAAATTGTAAAAGTACTCCCTCACACTTAAGATAAACATTGTTCTCAATGTGGAAGAAAAAGAAATAAAGGGGTAAAGAAGAGAACAACACAACCTGATGAATAATGACACAATGTGAGGCATAGAAGAAGCACAAGAGTCACCGCAACAACAGAATCTGAAAAATTCCAATAATTCAAAACAAATGAGTAGAATTTAAAAGAAAAACAAAAATAACAAAAATAATGAAAATAAGATATATAAAGAAGAAACATAGGTTGCCTTCTGTGAAACACTTATTTAATGTCATTAGTTCGACGTTGCCTTTTTCAGATAAATCAAGGTGGCTTCTTAAAGCACAAAAAATAGGATGACTTCTCTTTTCCAAAGCAGTGCCTCGCGCTCTGGCCATCTATCAAGAATGTTCGTGGGTCATCTTTCTTTACCTTTAGCACACCGTACGATAAAACACGAACAACCTCATATGGTCCACACCCTTTTGACCAAAACTTACCAAGAAGATGACGAAGATATGAGTTATCAACAAAAATTTTATCTCCAATCTTAAACTCACGTTGCTTGATACACATGTAATGCCGTTTCTTTGGTCTCTTCTTGTAGAGCTTCGCATTTTCCAAGTCAATGGCAGCCTTGGGCAAAGTCTTCTCTAACATAGTAATTGTCACAGATACTTGCATATATGAAGACACAGCACTACCCACAACATCAGTAGAATCTATACGATTACATGAATCAAAGAATTAGGATTTTTAACAGAATTAAAAACATTAAACACTACTTCCTCACCATTCAATCGCAAGGTCAGCTTCCCATCATGGACATCAATTAGTGTTTTTCCAGTGGCGAGGAATGGACGTCCAAGTATAATTGGGATATCATCGTCCTCCTCTATATCTAACACAATGAAGTCAGCTGAAAAAATAAATTTATCCACCTTCACCAAAACATCTTCCAATACACCACGAGGGTAAGTGATGGATCTATCAGCCAGCTACAATGAAATATTGGTAGGCTTAGGTTCCTGCATACCCAATTTCTTAAACACAGAGAAAGACATCAAATTAATACCAGCACCTAAATCACATAATGCTTTCTCAAAGTATGAATTACCAATAGAATAAAAAATAGTAAAACTCTCTGGATCTTTCAATTTTGGGGATAACTTCTTTAAGAGAATAGCGGAGCACTCCTCAGTTAGACATATCGTCTCAAATTCCTTAAGTTTGCATTTCTTTGTAAGTATTTCTTTCAAAAAATTTGGATACTTGGACATTTGAGAGATGACTTTAACAAACAGAATGTTAATCTGTAATTTCTTGAACATTTCCAAGAATCTCACAAATTAATGGTCTGGATGATTGTTCTTGAGCATATGAGGGAATAAGATCTTGGCATATGGTGATGGTTCATATACTGTGCTCAGCTCACGATCCTTCTTCACTCTCCGCCACTTTGATTCTTTTTTCTCAATCTCTCTTTATTTATTGCTATCTTAAGTTGAGACATATTCAGTAAGAACATCATTTTGCTTGCTCTCAATTCCTGACGAGCTAGGTACTTCAATTGCCTTCTCATTTTCCTCATGAACTGACTTAACAAGAATATCTCCAAGCTCTAACATTTTCTTTTTTTGGGAGGACTCCCCAAGTTCTCTACCACTTCTCAAGATAATTGTATGGACTTGTTCCTTCGGATTAGTCTCAGTAGTGTTAGGTAATGTCCCTGGTGCCCTTATTGTCATCAATGTAGCCAACTGACTAATCTGGGTCTCCATGTTTTTCATTTTGGCATCTGAATTCTGCATGTACTTCATTACAAAATCTTCAAAATTTGGCTTCTTTGCAAGTGCTTGGAAACCTGAAGGTGGTTGTGGAGCTCTCTGATGATTATGCTGATAACCCTGTTGATTTTTCCATTTGAAATTAGGGTGGTCTCTCCAACCGGGATTGTACATATTAGAATATGGATTGTACTGTTGCCAGTTGGAATTACCAACAAAATTTATTCCTTCAGGTTCGGGGACAAAAGGACTACCAACTTGACAGTTTGTACTTATATGACCCTGTGCTTCACATGCTTCACATATGATTGGTGGGACCGCACTATTTGTTACCATCAGAGTCTCAACTTTCTTTATCAATGCTTCCAATTGACTCAAAATAGCAGTAGAAGAATCAAAAGCATGTGCACCTGCTTATTTCTTAGGAACCTAGCGCACATTTTGCCATTGATAATTGTTTAGCGCCATTTCTTCAATCAATGCTTGGCTCTTAGTAGGTGTTTTCCTCCATATTGTACCTCTCGCAGCAGCATCAATGAGTGAACGATTTGCAGGTGACAAACCATTGTAAAAAGTTTGAACCTGCTGCCAGAGAGGAAATCCATGATGTGGACATCTCCTCAAAAACTTAAAAGCGCTCCTAAGTTTCATAAAGAGTGTCCATGTCAAACTGCACAAAAGAAGATATGACATTCCTTAACTTAGCAGATTTGGAAGGAGGAAAATAAAGAGTCAGAAACTGTGGTGTCAACTGATCCCATGTGGTGATGGAACCCCTTGGTAGTGACGTTAATCATTGACTCGTTCTGTCCCTAAGAGAGAAAGGAAATAGCTGCAATCAGATTGCATCATCTGTCACCTCATTGTGCTTTATAGTATCACACAACTGCAAGAACCTGACTAAATGCTGATTTGGATCATTCGAAGGCAATCCACCAAAGTGAACAGAATCTTGAATCATGGAGATCAATGTCAGTTTGATTTCAAAGTTGTTAGCCGCCACAACTAGTCTTATAATACTCCCTCCGTACCCTTCAATAGTGGGCATAGAATACTCAAGCATGGTCTGCTCTACAGGGGTAGATCTTTCTTCACGGTCTGCCTCAACTATTGGTTGTCTCTCCATCTTATTTATATCTTCTATCACAGTTGCAATAAAAGATTGTCTCTTTAACCTGCGAGTTGTTTTCTCAATTTTTGGATCAAAAGTCAAATCAGGAAACTGAGATTGAGTAAGCATAAATAAAAAAATATATGAAGTGACAAATTAATTAAAAATAAAATAAAATAAAAATAAAAATAAAAGTAAAAAAAAATAAGGAATAAAATAAAAAGGCGTCTAAATTAACTAAAACTTTTCGCTTCTAATATTACTAAACTTATTCCTCAAGTAAATCGCAAAAAAAATTGATATGCGTAAAATATACTAAGAGCAAATCCACTCTATCGCCAAGTAATATAGGACTTGAGTCCCAGTTATCGATCCCATGAGGAATAAGTGGTAATTACTAGATTCGTAAAACTCTTTTATTATCCAAACAATCAAAAGTGTATGAAGAAGAATAAAATTAGAAAACAAATACAAATAATAATTAACAATCAAACAAATAATAGATAATCAATGAAAGAGATTAGGGCGTAAGGTTCATTTGTTATTCATATTTTCTTTCATTTATGATGTAAAGTAACTCTTTTGTCAATATTCTCTTACCTGCTATTGAAATAATATTCTATTCCTAAATTAAATAACCTATTTAGTCATTTAGTTAAATTAATTAGGAATGCATTAAGTTTCAATTTAAGAGATGAACTAACATACCTATAAATTTCATTGGTAGAAAAATTGATGTTTAATCATTTACCAATCTAATCATAGGCTTACCATATAGATCTACTCATTGAATGCGGATGGTCACTGGTCAAACAATAAATTAACACATGCTAAAAGTGATCAAGTTATGACAAGAATGCAAGCAATATGATAAACTTTAAAATAAATTATCTTAATCAAATTAGAAATCAAACCCAAATAATTAAGAAAATAAGATCCCTCATAGCCCTAACTATGAGTTTAGTTACTCATGTTCAATACAAACAAACTCATATCAATATGCAAACCCATGAAAAGAAAACCCAAAGGAAGAGAAAAACTAGAGGGAAAGAGAAATTAAAACCTCTTTAATAGAGATTTGATCTTCAAGCCTCAAGAATCAAATCATTCCTTCGAAGTCGTCCTCCAAAGTCTGCTGCCGCGAAATTACTCTCTCAAGATTAGGGATTTTTTGCGTGATGTGTAAAGTAAAAAGTGTGTTGAATTTGACATAACTTCTTTTATTTGTTGAAATTCACGTATCTGTTACGCAACCAGTGCCTAGGCGCTCAATTCTGAATGCTTGGACGTTTAGCCACTTAAGTCAAGACGCGCTGCATTACACGTTGTGCGCTCAGGTGCTCCCCACCAGCGCTCAGGCACTGGACCACTAAATCACCTCTATTGCATACGATTTGGGCACTTAAGCGTTCCATTCTCAACGCTCAAGCACTTGACTACGATAATTTTTTTTTTTTTCCTTACTTATTTGAACGTTTAATTTTCTCTATGTGTAATTACCTATAAAAATACATAAAATATATAATAAAAACATAATTAAATAATACTAAAAAATATAAAAAACTTATAAATAAAATTTAATAAAAATAAAATAAACATAAAAAATATAAAAACTCAAAAATTAAATTGTAAAAATATAATATATTTAAAATTGATCAACCTTCTCCTTTTTAAGCCCTTTCCCAACTTCTCCAAAATCATACCAAATAAACCATAAATGACATCCATCTTAATTTTAAAGATTGGAGTATGACCATCGAGATTCAATTATTCTCGAAGTCATATATCTCCCTTCCCAACATAATTATTTGCATCTTCTAATATATAAACATTTTAAAAAACAAATGCAATTCTTAAATTAAAATTTTAAAATCGAAGCTAATTCTAATAATAAGAAGTTTATATAATTTTTTTTATGAGCCGAAGTTTATGTAACTAATGTAATATTAGTGGTTTAATATAAAAACATTACATCTAAAATTTTCTCCCCCGTTACATACATGATACATGTAACACTCAATACATGCAATGATCTTATACACATATCAATTCTGTTATACATCTAAATTTTATATTTTATTTTTTTAATTTATTTACAAACTTATTTTATATTTTATAAAAATATTATAATTATATATAATTTAATTTAATATTTATTTCATATAAATATATGATAAATATATATCTATTATATTTTAAATAGACGAAAATCATTTTCCTATACATACCATGTGAGTGTAAAGTAAACACACATGAGCTTTAATTATTTTTTTTTAAAAATAATCATCAATTCATAAATTCAATAAGAAAATAAAAATGGAAGTGTGTTTCTAGATTTGCTCTCAGTCTCACCGCTGTTCAACGTTAAATCCTAGAATCCTGCACTTGCCAGATTATTCACTTTCTTACGAAAGCAAGCCAAGCCACAAAACTAGGCTAATGCTACTCGCTGCTTAGTCACAGATATTATTATATTAGAGTCGTTGAACCCTAACCCCCATATATTATGACCAAAAAACCCTTCAGTTTTAAGCATATTACTCTTACAGCAGTGACAATGTGACATGGTATGAAAATATTGGGGTAGGGTGTAGGGGCAACATAGGTATATTCCACGGGGTGCACTGTTGGACTGAAGAAGTAGCTGTCCATGTGCAGGGCCAACTGGTCCATTCAGGAGAACCCAAACTGTAACAGTGGCAGCCAGCTAAGCACGTGATGTGACGCCGTTAGCATTATGCCCTGAAGATAACGGAATATTCCACAAAGGAGACGGATGGTGGCATCAGATACAAGGGGGAGAACGACCATGGGGTGTGGTAGGGTGTACGGTAATACGTACTTTTGAGGTTGGACGTGGTGACTCTGGTGAGTAACTAGCATATCACGTGGCAGTCATGTGGCGTGTTGGGAATGTTTCTGTGGCAATAGTGGAGAACAGGTGCTGCTAAGTTGTGAGTTTTATGCAGAATGAACTCGCGAAGTTGAAAGTACCCCAATCACTTTGGTGGAGTGGACTTTTTATGGCTTGGAATTAGATTTGTCTGTGGAAGTCACTTGATTTAGAGTGTGTTTGTAATGAATAAAAATGAAAAATAATTTGATTTGATTTGATTTAGAAATCAAATTTTGTGTTTGGAACTTTTAAAAAAAAATAAGATTTGAATTGATTTAGAAATCAAATTTTGTGTTTAGAATTTATTAAAATGAGAATTGATTTGATTTGATTTTATCATTTTACATTTTAACCCTTATGGTTGTTAGAGATAATTATTAAGGAAAATAGTATATTTATTTCTCAAATCAATTCCTAACAAATCTATCAAATTTGATAAATTTAAAAAACAAAAGAAATGAAATCTATGGGATTTTAAAAATCAAATCATTTCTTATTTTTTAACATTCCAAACACAAAATTTAATTAAGTTTGATTCTACAAATGAAATCATTTCTTTTTTTTTATATTAGAGGCCAAAGGTTTTAAGAAAAAAAAACTGATAGTTGCACGTTCTCGTGCCTTACATCTCTCGTGTATGTAGGTATATGATAAAATTAAAATATAAATATATAAAATTAATTGAAATAAGATGATAAATTATATAAATATAAAATAATATGTATATAATTATTTGTAGATAGTATTATTCTTTTAAGAATAATGTTACTCACAAGTATATACACATGAGTAGATTATCAAAATATATATATATATACACACATAAGTAGAGTTTAAAATAAATTGAGTTTGAGCTAAATCAAACTTAACTCGACTTCGACTCAATAAAAATTAATTTGACATAAAACACATTTCGAGTTCGATGTGAACAATTTTTTATAACTTGAATTTAATTCGGATTAAGTTTGTCAATATTATATATATATATATATAAGATTTTATTCAAGTGAGAAGAGTATTTATTGTGAGAGGTGAGAGATGTGAATCTTGATCATTAGATCTTTCATGAATGGTCAAGATTAGAACATAAATGCATGTGACTTTTTTAAGTGGTCACATGACCTTCAAGTAACTTTTAATCTTGACCATCTATGTATTGTTATATGCTCAAGATTTACTCCTCTCACCCTCTCATAATAAAGAGAAATTCTTACCTAAACCATGGGCACCATAGTTGAGTGCACCAGGCCAATCAAGACTTAGTATTTTTCTTGATTTTTGTGAAATTAATTGTGTAACACAATTATCCATAAAAATACTCAATCATGATTGGCTTAGTGCACCCAACTAGGTGTCCATGATTTAGGTAAGAATTTCTCCATAATAAAAACTCCTCTCACTAGATATGTCTCATATATATCGAGTCAGTTTATGAACTAAACAAATCGAGTAGTACTTCACTCAAGTTTAACTCTTTTATGCAAGGAGCTCGAATTTGAGTTTAGGTTTAATGTGAACCAAATTTATCGAACTAATTAACTAATTGAATCTCAAACTACTCATGAACTAGTTTAATTCATCCTCAACCCTATATATTTATATAATTTTCACCATATAATTATTATAGATCTCACTTCATTTTATATATATTTATACTTTGATTTTATCACACACCCAAGATGTAAAATGATGTCTTCTTTAGAGTTGTGCAAATGTGCGTGTTCTTTTATACCAATACCATTCTTATTATTTGATTGCATGTACTTAAACTTCTGCACTCATCTACTTTGATCTTACACTTCCTTGTGTGAGGTAATGTGAGTTTTGGTGTTGTACACCAAAGCACTATTGGTTCTTTAAACAATTAAATAGAATAAAAAACAGGCAAAATAAAGGTTGGACCCATAGTTGTAAAAATTGGATTCAACCACCAATTGGTGACAAAAAATAACAAGACAAAATAATTGTTTCAAATAAAAAAATTACAAAACTTGGCCTATATTTTATTTTTAGTTTCATTAAAAAAAATTGGTCCATATTTTTTCAAAAAAAAATCGTGCTCAAACCGTTTGATTTAAGGTTTTTACCCTATTTCCTGTGTTTTAATTGGATTTGATTGAAAAACAATTCAAACCTTCAACTAAATTGGCTAGTAGCTTGTTTGTTTTAAATCTCCATGAACATATATAACAGATGTTTAGGGAAAGATTTTTACTTCCTTAATTCAAATGCTTCTTTAGAAACTTGACACAGGCGTTGGCAGTGAGAAAAGAATAAACAATCATGTTCTTACAAGTATGGTTGAACCATTTGGCTACTTATATTTGTAAGCACCAAGTGTACATATCATTTGCATTCCAAGTAATTCTCAGCACACCCTTGAGTAAAATTGCATTGTGATTAGAGGGAAATATATGCTTTTGATTTCATGATTGTGATTAACTCCCTAGGTTGTATTTTACATTACCTACAAGGCTACACAACACATGATGTAACTTGACTCATGTGTCGTGCTTGTTCTGTCCCGCAACAAGCATAGCAGAACATGTTCATGATCATTTAAATGCCCTCACATGATTTTTAATTCATGTTACTGAAAGAGATGTTCTGGATGAATCTTCTAGTTAAGTTGCATTCAGTATGATGTCAACTTAGTTGTGATCACGTCATTTTACTATCCTTTTGCTCTCCTCCTGAGATTTTATTATGGCAACTAATCACAATAGTTAAGTTTCATCGAATATATATTCTTAACGGTATCCTAGTTTAGTTAGTTAAAAACATAAGATTATACCTTTCTTATTGACGAGTTGCTTATTTACTACTCTTTGTTTTATGTTTTATGTTTATCATGATGATTAGTGTTTAAAGCCCTTCTTAGTGGATTGGTACAAGCTGTGGAAGATTATATTATTATATCATATGAGACAAATTTTGCATAATTTAATGAATAGCACATATATAGATATATAGTTATTTTATAAAATGATTTTATAGTATTAATTATACCTAATGTAATGCATGATTTGCATATGTGAGACAAACAAGTAGTTCGATCGTGTAATTAATTCAATGATGTGCATGCGTCTTGGGTGCTCCACTTTAGTTATTTTCTAGCAAAAAATGGTTGAAACTCCAACTTCTTTTACATAAACATGAATATGCTACTTTTTCTCTTAATTTTTTAATTTCTCTTTTGGTTTCCTTTGTGATATTTAGATCTGCTACTTTACTCAATGTTTCTGTTCTACACTGACCTTGTTCTCCTGTTGTCAATTAAACTAGGCTATTCATCATTAAGTGTCCTAATTAATTATTAGCTTACCAAGGACCAAAGAAGATATAAAAAGGAGGCGAGGAAAAAAAAGAACCGTCTTTCTTAAGCAGTACACAAAAAATGGTACTATATGATATTCTAGGGAAGGTTCATTGAACTAGACCCTAAGAAAGCATCTACTTGGGGTATTGTAATAATAGTATAATACTCTCTTGCTCTTACTCAAAATAAACAACCATTATCACTTGTGGTTCATTAAACAAGGTTAGAGAGAACGCATCTTTTGTTCACAGTATTCCCTCAGTCATTATATTATATAAAAGAGTTCAGCCTAAGTGATGGCTAGCAAGTGTTTAGTTTCTTCTCTCAATGATATATTTACGAGTAAATTATACTTATCCTTCTTCAAATTTAATGATATTATACTTAATTTCATTTATTTGTTAAAATAACATTTATTTTTATTAATTGATCAAATTATATAATT
This sequence comes from Ormosia semicastrata, assembly GCA_029884595.1. Taxonomy (NCBI): domain Eukaryota; kingdom Viridiplantae; phylum Streptophyta; class Magnoliopsida; order Fabales; family Fabaceae; genus Ormosia; species Ormosia semicastrata. Next base: position 3,191,822 of record JAQQTO010000051.1, on the reverse strand, counting down.
ATATAAATATTATCAATTAAAATTTATAAAAATTTTAACATTCACAGCTTATTTATAAAAAAATATTTTTTTAAAAAAAATTATCAACCCCATTTTTTTTTAAAAATGATATTCACCTATCAATTAATTGATTAAGTTATATAATTGTGTAAATATTATTAATTAAAATCTATAAAGTTTTTAGTATTCACAGCTTATTTATGAAAAATTGTGTATATTAAAAATAACTCAGATCTAAAAACCTTTTTACTGATTTTAATTAGTAATATTTATATATAATAGTATTTTTATAAAAAAACTTTTACAATTTTTCTGTATGAGTGTGTAAAGAGTTTTTGAAAAAATATATATATTTTTTAACTAGTAATGTTATTAAATTTTAATCGATAAAAAAATATTATCATATTTTAACTGATAATATTTATACATAATAATATTTTTTTAAAAAATATTTTTTTTTCATAAATAATTGTAAATATTAAAATTTTATAAATTTTAATTAATAATATTTATATAATTATGTAACTTAATTAATTAATAAGAATAAATATTATTTTAAAAAAAAAAACTAAATATAATATCATCAAACTTAAAAAAATAAATATAATTTACTCCATATTTATTATACAGAGAATAAGGACACCTAGACACTACCACTGTGTGGTGTTGACCTAATCCAAGTTTTGGTGGTACACTGGGGTTTGTGGAGTCAAAATTGTGTATATGCAGTAGGGATGATTGGGCATTGTTTGAAACAATTTATGACAATTGGTACCACTATAAGAATTGGACAACTTTATTGGACCCCACACAGCTGGTTCCTTAATCTGAAATTTATATAAGCAGCAAAAGCATTAATGTATGCTATAAAATCCATAAATCCTAAGATTACTTGCTAAATGGATCCTCGCAACCTGCCCTCCCCCAAATTGTCAGACTCTCTTTGATTGCTGCCGTTTTAATGTTTTTTTCTAGCTTATGAGTTAGGTAGGAGAGCTTTATCATGCCTATACTAGTGATTACAATAATTAAATGAAAAACAATTAATAGTTATGATCTTGCCCATTTGGGTATGGTAGATCTTCCTATAACCATTTGCTTTTATCATGGATATTGAGATTAAGAGTTTGTTTAGAAAAGATTAAATTTTTTTATTTAGTTATTTTTTAAAAATAATTTTTCTTATAAAAAATTAGTTATATTTGAGTATTTACATTATTTTATAAAAAAATTATTTTTATAAAAAAATTATTTTAACACAAACTCATAATATGAACTATTTTATAAAAGACTTTTATTTTTAGATGAATTTTTTAAATTATATTTTAATGAGAGAAATATTTTTCATAATGACTCCAATGATTCTTCACCAAATATTATAAATAAAATAATTTTATATCTTTTTTTAATTTATTATATAAAAATAATTTTTTTATACCATTCAAATAAAATAAATTATCTTAAAATCAATTTTTAATAAATATACCCAAACAAAAATAAATTCTGATTATAATTAATTTTTATAATAATCAATTATACATATAATCGATTATCAACATATTTTTTTTCTAATTTTTCCAAACACATTCTAACAAGTCATATATTCGTCATGTAAAAGGTCGAAGAGAACAATGTAAGGCATTTTTCTGTGCGGCAAAATGAAAATACTAAGAATTCAAGTCAGTACTCTGGTGAAAATGGATAAGATTTGTCATCGATCTTACTTTGTCCTAATTTGACTCAAGTGTCAAAACCTTGCATGAACCTTGTCAAATTCACATGCTAGCTTTTCGTGAGTTAATAAAACCTATATTCCTGGATAATCTGCCTAACTTTATGTAACCACGTAACTGTTCAAATTGATGGCATTTAGTGAAAGCTAATCACTGTTACAGAGACAGACATGAGAGCATAGTTATACGAATCAGATCGGTCTGATCAGTCACTCGACTCGAGAAACTTGCGACCCAAACTTTAGGCCAGTCCATTCAACCTATTGAATTATTTTTCTAGTCTAGTCGATTAGACTCAAATTGACCCCGGTGACCTAATGATCAACTCGAACCCAGGTTGGCATTTTTTTTACATAAATTAAATAAAAAAATATAATTTTTAAGATTTGAACACCAAACTTAAAGATTTTTATCATAAAGTGTATAATTCTACCACTAAATTATATATGTTTCGATAAATATTATTCTTAATTTTTTTAATTTATTATGCAACAAATAAATTATTATCATTGTTTGTTTAAAAGTATTTTTTTCATGTAATATTTTTTTTTAATGTTTTTTAATATATATATTTTATGTAAAGTAAATTTTATATAATATTTTTTAAAAAAATATTTATTTCTTTGTCCAAGTTTTTTGGTTCAATCGATTGATCCACTGTTAAATCATTGACTGATGATCGACCTTCGACCTGGATCGACCTTCTGGTCCAAGTTATGCATGAGAGGAATTTGGTAAACTATTATTATTTGGATTAATGAGAAATCATCATTTTTCTAAGCTAAAAAACAATAACTTGTACCCAAAATAATAATAATAATAATAATAATAATAATAATAATAATAAAAGATGTATTCCACCTTTGAAGGTCAATAGTTAACTTTCCATGTGATGTTATGTTAGAATATACAACCCCAGTAATAAAACTAAGGATTTAATTTTGATTAACCTGTAAAACTTCTTTATACTTTTATGCAAACACATTTTGTTAAATTATTAAAGAACTTTAATTATCACAAATACAACCTAGAAAGCTTAACTTTTTAATAATATGTTAAATACATAATTAGATTATCAACAAATCCTACATTGACAATAGATTAAATTTAAACTCTTGAATTAATCATGGTGTATAAGTTCAATTAATTCTCATTGTTTATTATTAATAGTTCATGCATAATACTATTTACTTAAACCGGATAAGGAAGAGAGTTTTTGCAACCGTTTAGTCAAAACACATAAGGGATTTTTTTTAAGAAAAAAAAATCGTATCTCCTTTGTAAATTATTTTTTTGGTTTACACTCTTTCATAAATTATTGAAGAGGTGTTTATTCAACTAACTATAAAGTGGTCCTTAAACTTTCACCGAAAGTTACATCTAGGTGTTTTTCCAACTGCAGTACTAATTCAAAAGTATTGAATAAGTGTTTAAACTGTTCATTAAAAACAAAGGGAGTTATTGCTGCTTACCAAGATGTCTTTCCTATGGATGGTGTCCTTGGAGGGTATGATTACCCTTGGTCAACTTCATCATAGTCTATATTGAAACTTTATTTACATGGCAAAATGAGGACTCAATTTTGAGTGGGAAAAGAGGGACAAGTATAAGATGTGAAGACCCAATATTCTTTTAATTTCAGCATTAAAAATAAAGTTTAATTTTGATTTTGTGAATGTAAGATTTTTTATATTGTATATCATTTAATTATTATGTATTATTACATCATTAAAAAGTGTGACTTTTAAAATAATTGTTATGAGAATCAAATTTTTTATAATGCACAATACATGATTGAATGATATTATAAAAACTTTTTATATTAATAATATATCAAAATTAAATTAATCCTAAAAAATACTACTCCTTCAGTATCATCATAATAATCCCTTTTCAAAACTTATTGTGTTTCAAATTACTTAGTATTTTTAAAAATAAAAAAAATATTTATTATTTATTTTTAATTTTATCCTTATTATTGTTAGCTCTACTAACAATTTTTCTGTCTCTTATATTAGTTACTTCTTATCTTTTTAAGAGCAATATTGTTAAATATCAATTTTTCTTCCAAAGATTTAGGTCATTCTATTAATTTCTTAATTAATACATACAAACTTTAAATGACTATTATTTAGAAACAGAGAAGTAATCAGTTTGAATCTATGTTGAAACTTTATTACATGGAAAAAATAAGGAGGCGTTTTTGGTTGGGAAAAGAGGGAGATGTATAAGATGTGAAAACCAACTCACTTTTGGGCTTTAAAATTACTGGTTGATTTGTTGCATTGCGCATTAATGAAATGGTAATATAGGATGACTGGAAATAGAGTTTAATTTTTATGTATTATTAGTGTAAATTTTTTTACACTATTAATCAATTATATATTATTATATATGTAATTTTGAGTTAGTTATTAAGAGAGTTAAATATTTTTAATAATATGGTAATGTATGATTAGATGACATGGTAAAAAAATTTATACTAACAATACATTCAAACTAAATTCTTCAAAACATGTGTAAAAATCTTAAATGTAAGTTATAGTGTGACATATTAATGTAACAAAATAAAAAAACCACTAGATGTATGACTTACTCGACAATTTGAACTTTATGTAGGTAAACTTTACTTGTAGTGTGAGAATTAATCTAACACATAATGGTGTGGAAACACTTCCAAGGAAAAAAAATGCTAATTTATTTTAGTCCACTAATATATACTTTGGGCATGCATGGTTCCACTTTGAAACATGGTATATTTTAATACAAGGGATTCGGCCAAAAGCTAGGAATTAAGGTAAAAATGAGACATTTGTTATATAATCTACATATGAGTTAATTAAGTCAGTAAGTTAAACTAAGAAAGCATATAGGATCCCACGAACAAGAAACCAACTATCATTGACGTGATAATTAATGTATTTAAATGGACAATAATGGTTATCAAGCAACAACTCACATTAGCATTATCTTCTTGTAATTAAGTACCTGGCTTAAGCATCAATACTTTGTTTGATGGTGGTCGTTACTATATTGCATTAGATGAGAATCCGTTTATGCTCTATTGATACTTTCATTAACATATTTTCTTTTATACTAGCTTCATTCTTTTGTATCTGTTGTTTAAGAAAATGACATTAGTATTAAGAAAATAATTTAATAATTTTGATTTAAAAAAAATAATTATAAAAAATAGTATTATCCTTTGACTCATTAGAAACTAAATTAAAAAAAATGTGATTGGTCAATAAAAGATGTGATAAGAGAGATATAAAAGTTTGATAAATAAATGTTAAGAGATTCTAAGAATTAAATAATTAATAGAATAAAAAAATAATGGTAAAATTAGTATAAAGTAATTAATTCTATGTTAAAATTTTAAAATGACATCTAATATGAAACAAAAAAAATTCTAAAACGACAAAAAGAAATAAAGGAGTAATTAAAAAAACGTTACTTAACACAATTCATTGTAAGTTACAAATCAAATTTTATTGTAACTGTTTTTAAATAGAAAAAGGATCATCATATATTTTTTTAAAAGTATATGTATTGTTGATATTTTTTTTAAAGGTATTAGATTTAGTGATAGAAAATAATAAAAAATATATAATAAATAATATTAAAAAATATAAAAAATATAAATATATATTATTAATGATAAAAATATCAAAATTATTTTAAATAATATACATTTTAAATAGTATACATTTAAATTGGACACTCACCTTATGCTGTTTGTACAACAATCCTTATTCGTAATTAAATGGTAGTCATACTAATCAATTGGATATTATTATATCAGCAAGAAAGGGAAACGGAAAGTCCATAATTCTATATGCACAGAAAACCTTGCTTACGTTTGATGATCATATAAAAAAGATATGATAATATAAGTTAATATTATTAGATTTTTTTAATATTTGTTGTATTTAATTGATAATATAATAAAATCAAGTCAAGTCATTTTATCCTATTCTAAAGTGATAACTCTATCCCCTCCCCTAATACATGATAAGACATGATAAAATTTTTCTTATCTTCAATTTTATTTTTATCACTCATCTCCCTTTTACCACCACCACCATCGCCACCACTTTCACCACCGCTATCACCACCGCCACCATCGCCATCACCACCACCGCCTCTCCACCATCACTACCACCACCACCATCGTCATCATCAACACCGCCGCCACCATCACCACCACCACCACCACCACCGCCGTCATCACCACCACCTCCACCACCGCCGCCAACGCCGCCGCCACCACCATTTCCACCACCCGCCACCATCACCGCCACTACCTCCATCACCGCCACCACCACCACCACCACCGTCGCGCCATCGCCACCACCATCATCCGTCACCGCACACACCACCACCGTCACCACCACTTGGGTTACGTTTGGTGGATCATATAAAAAAGATATGATAATATAAGTTAATATTATTAGATCTTTTTTAATATTTGTTGTATTCAACCCGATAAGTATAATAAAATCGCAAGTCATTTTATCCATTCTAAAGCCGATAACTCTATCCCCTCCCCTAATACATGATAAGACATGATAAAATTTCCAATCTTATCTTCAATTTTATTTTTATCACCCATCTCCCATACTAAGCACCACCACCACCATCGCCACCACTTTCACCACCGCTATCACCACCGCCACCACCGCCATCACCACCACCCGCCACCACCACCACCACCTCCACCATCACTACCACCACCACCATCGTCATCATCAACACCGCCGCCGCCACCATCACCACCACCACCACCACCACCGCCGTCATCACCACCACCTCCACCACCGCCGCCAACGCCGCCGCCACCACCACTTCCACCATTGTCGCCACCATCACCGCCGCCGCCGCCACCCCCACCATCGCCATCACTATCACTACCTCCATCACCGCCACCACCACCACCACCACCGTCGCCGCCATCGCCACCACCACCATCATCGCGTCACCGCCACGCCACCACCGCCGCCACCACTAGTATCACCACCACACCACCATCACTATAAGGCTTTTTTATTATTATTATTTAATTATTTTAACTTTTATGTTAAATGATATTTTGATTTTAAAAAATATTATATAATCGAGTTAATTTATCTTTTTATTATCAAATAAAAAATAAAATTTTATTTTATTTTATTAATTATATTATTATATTTTATATTATTTTATTATCTTATTTTATATTATACTATTATAAGGTATAGACAAGACAGAGAGATAAGCGTCGATGACAAAAATAGAGGAAAGAAACAGGAAAAAAAATTGGTGAGGATTTAATATTTGTGAGACCTGTGGAGAAAAGTTTGTGTGTAAGCAGACATTTGGGTACTATTCAAGATTTAGCAATGAAGTAAATAGAGTAATTTTTTTTAAAAAAAGTAATCGAGTAAATAGGTTTTATATTTTATTTTCTTCATCATAATTTGGATTACATCACTCATCTTTCACTCGTAAATTTCACTCAACCCATTTTTAATGAAATTTATTTATTTATTTTACGGGGAGATGTAGATCTAATTTCTATAAACTTTATAATTTAATATTTTTACAGTGTGTGTTTCATCATTTCGTGCATATATTGACGTGTTAGAGAACAAAAATTCACAAAAAAGAATATATTATTATGTTGCTTAATCTATTATTATTAAATCATTTAAATGCGATATATGCACATAAAATGATATATATAGATCCTCTTGAAGAATTGGACGGTTATTACTAGCTAGAAGATGGAGGCGGAAGTATGATAATCAATTATCAATGTTATTCAAAATCTAATTAAGTTCCCTTTTTCAAAAGAAGTAGTTCTATCATGGTGCAAAAGTAACCTTTTGCACTTTTGCCTCTCAAAAGTCCTTACTTTTGCACTTTTGCCTCTCAAAAGTCCTTTTTTCATTGATCACCACCATACCCATTTCCCAAACATAGACAACAAAATAAATTGAAAACCTCTTTGTTGCAAGCACAGCAAACCTTGAAAAAGATAATTCTAGCCTGGTCTCAAACTCAATGACTAGACACAATGCTGTGATTAGAGCATAGTGATTCATAAAAGAGTTAATAAAAAAAACAACTTTATGTTAAAAAGGATTATACTTTCAACAATATTAAAAAATTCTCATAAATAACAAATAAAAATGAATAAAAAAAATTGTACAAAAAAACAGAACAAATAAAAATAATTTATTCTAATATTTTGTCAAAAACATCCCACTTCATCAGTTACCACCACACATCCAAACTTGGTCTAAAGTAATGGAGGTCCAGTTTAAAAAAAGCACACAAAAGAAGAAAAGCTGAAAAAGGGAACTTGAGGTTGCTTGTACTAAGCAGAACATAGGCAATTTAATTGAGGCAGCTTTAAATTAGTGCGTCTGATTAAAACTGCATTCAGATCAGATGCGTTCATTCATAGAAGTGTCCAAAAACCAATCTGGTTTTAGTGCTGCTAAGCCTCTTTCTACCTTGCCTTTTGCCTACAGATTAGGAAGATATAAAGAGTTTGATGATCCCTCCACTGCTGCAACCTTCACGTGAAATAAATGAATTGGAGAAGATGATGCAAATTTAGAATGTCTAAGATTTTGCAACCTCAGTTTTTGTATGGTACGGTCACTTGAGCTTATGAGGGTTATATTGCAGTCCCAACAATCATGGGTGTCAGATCCAGTATGTCCATCACATGAGAGAGAGAGAGAGGAGATATTGGGCTTTGGGAAAAAGGAAGAGGGGTTGAAATTTCATAATGGCTTTGATTGATGTTAAATTATTGTCCCCTGTTGTGCATGAATCAGTGGCGTTTATATTAACAAAATTTTATTTGCACATCTCTGAAAAAACATATCATCTCAGTATCTCACATTTGGAATATATGATAAAATTAAAATGTAAGTATGTAAAAAATAAGTAAATTTAATTGTAATTAGATGATAAAATTTGTGTAAATGTGAGATGATGAATGTATAAATAATGTTATATTAATATAGTTTTAAGCTTTTGATCTTACTTGTCATATTACAGATGCATGATCAGAGAGTTTCTTCAGTCCCAAAACTCCCAAAATTTCTAACTTTACCTTGTGTTCACAAATTATGGGTCACTCTATAAAAACTATTATTAATTAATATTATCGTAGAAAACTAGTGTTGCTGTGCCATAAAGGAGATCTGATCATTTTATAGGACCTCCTACTCTCATCAAGTCTCAAAAATGTTAGTGGATAAGAGGATTTTGTCATGGAGTTGCAAGAACACGTGATAGGCCATGTGTTAGTGGAAGGGAAATCAAATCATAAACCTTTAGGTGGACTTTGCCAGTGTAAAATCTTTTTCTCAAGCTTTTTGTTTCTGTCTAATAAAAGCACCATTTCAGCGTTTCTTTTCCTCCTCTATCCTTATCTCTCAGCACACTTGTTTGATGCTCCTATCTTCATCTTCCTTGAAGTCATGCCAAGCCAACACAAGTTCAATCTTGAACACATTAATTTAACTCTTTCCCCCAATTTAGTAGCCATCATCAACTACAAAGCTATAAAAGGAAAAATAAGAGGGCAAGTAGAATACAAAGTCTTGGCAAAACCCACTAAATCTGCAGGTCCACAGAAGATTAATTGGAAACCACCAATGGCATTAGAAATTTTAGGCATTTAGTATTGAAACTTGGTGATTTCCAAGAGGATAATATGCCATGTGAGTAATTTGCAAGAGATGATGCTGGAACTTAGAATGTTTTCTTATTCAAGTGAAGAAAATTATATTAGTACGGAAAAGGTAACTTAAGGAAATTTTGTGACACTATAATCATGAGTGTCCGGAACATTGCCATGGATTGCTACAGTTAATCAATAGATATAGACATACCTATATTTAGGCTTTCACGTCTTGTTCTTTGTCAAAAAGCGAAGAAATAAAGGGCACACCTTTCTTTTGGTTGCATGTCTCTTGGCACCTAGTTTTAATATATCATCCATCACAATCCTAACCCATACATTGTACAACTAATAACACTGAATTCATGTGACAGTTTTGAGCAGTTTCTCATCAGGGTATATCAGCTAATGTGACTTGTTTCACATATGTAAATTCCTCAACAACTCCTCTACTCTAGGCCATCTACACACTTGAACGTGATCCATTATGAAAATAAAACCAGTGGATAAGGATAAGTGCTCATTTATAAGATGTTTGGGAGTTCTATATGGTCATGGGGCATTGACTTTGTGCCAAAACAAGTAGATGCCACTTGCCAATATAATTGTGAAGAGGTGGATGACATTTAATGTCTGCTGAAATTGAGGCCAGTCTACATAGGATTCTTGGACTAGCAAAGAATGGGGCTGATTAGTTTTCACCAAGGAAGGTCTCTCTTGTCCTGTTCTGTTCTTTGTGGTCAGTCATTAGTCATTGTTTTTATCCTTAGCTAGATTTATTTGCATGCTTTGAATTTATGTCGCTATTATGGTTTTCAATCAGAGATCTATACTCTGTAGTTATTTTGGGTTAAAATTCGAGGGCCATATAAATAGTATAGAGTGAAAAGTGGCTGATCTATGAGCAAAGTGTGTCAGGGCACAGCTATCATTGATTCTTGTTATATGGAATTGGGATAGCCCACTTCTCTCTCTCTTTCTCACCCTTCCCTCCACCCCTTTGTTTTTGAACTGAAGGTTAATGGAACTGGGGAACTGCAATGGCACGTGATGGCCATTAGGAATGAAGAGAAATGATCATATTACTGGGAAATGCAGCATAGATAGACCAGAAAGAATTAAAAAATAAATAAGTGAAAAGGACTTCTTATGACCGGAATTATTCCACCAACACCAAGCATTTCCAAAGAAGAAAGTTCATGTACATTTAGTGCTCTGAAGATTCTTTTCCCTATGGTAACTTTGAATGAGTCCTATTAATGTCATTTAAGACTTAAGTTGTTCCTCATTATCAAACTGAAAGGCAAACAACCAGAACAAAGAAAAACAAAATGTGCTAGTTTGAACATGTAACTAGCTCCGAGAGATTTATCAATTTTTTATTTATTTTAATGGACAAAAGCTTTTTTTTTTTTTTACCTTTTTACTCAATTGTATGAATTTAAAATAAATTTTTTATGTCAATTTTTTTATGTCATCAATAACTAAAAAATAACGCGTCATTATAGTAACTATTTTTTTCATTAAAAAAGCTTTATATATATATATATATATATATATATATATTATATAATATATAGTTTATTAATAGTGTACTACTCTTATGTACGCGTCAGTTATGAAGGACCAACTCATCCTATAAGTTTAAATCATTATGTGCAAGCTCACTTGTTTATAAAAGTCCTAATATCAAATCAAAAATCAATTAAGATTGTTATATAACTTTTTCTCTATTCTACAGATGATTTAAAAAAACTTTATTCAATTCTAAAATGTTATATTTAAAGAAAATAAAAAAGTAAAAGAATACCAAATTAATTTTCTCAACTTATTTTAACACCGTTGGGGACTTGGAGTCAATATATTATTTTTTTTTTTTTAAATTCACTAGCCTTTTCCTTAATTTTAGGACATTTAAATAAGAGAAAGTGAAGTAATCTTCTATATCCTCCATTTTCCTTCCTTTTGCTTTCCTCTTCCAGTCTTCATTATATTTTCTATCGAAACTCTTAAAACATAAGGGGGAAAAATATCACAAATGTATGGCACAATCTTATTCTTCCAAACTCAATCGTAACAGCTTCTAAATTGGTTGCCGACAATTAAATATGATAGTATTTAATCAAAATCAGTGAGTTAGTCCTCAGTAGTTCCATTTATCAGTTTGTATATCTTTTTTTTTCGAATACTTACACACATATATATTAGAAAATATATTATCGAAGATCATACCCAAAAAAAAAAAAAATGAAGATAAAAAGAAACAGCAAAAGTACTTCTATCATCGACTATGGTAAAATGGAAGAGCACGTATGATATTGTATTAGTCATCAAGTTAAAAGCACTTATTTGATATATTTGTCACTTCATATTTTGTGTACAATGAAAATTTAACAGATAATTATAGGTCCATTAAAAAAAAGAAAAAAGAAAATTATAGGTTTACTTTTTATTTAAAAATACATTTTGTTAGCACGAAATATCTTGCGACAAACGTATAGTTGAATTTTTTTCTTATTTTGAAAAACATAGTTGAATTTAATAATAAAATTAGATACCTTACCAACAATCAAATAATATCAACTTCTTAGAAAATGAACCTGACAGCATGTAGTGTCCTGCAATACCAATCAAGCTCCAAATTCAGGTGACTATGTTCTGTAGGGGCAAGCTATATGATGAAAATAGAGAAAACAATATATTATTTTTAAGTATATTTACGAGTAATGTTATCGAATTATTGATTGGATCCTCATTTTTCAAACCCAATAAACCACAATGATTGTTTCTCCTTGGTGACAAATCCTATTGCTTCAAATTTTAGGTTGTTGCTTGTGGCGCTGTCTGAATCACAATCCATATCATGAGGCCACTCAAACCATGATAAATGATTGACAATTAACAGAATAATCACAGGACAGTATAATGATTAACAGAATTATGGTCTCTCTGTCCTCTTTCCTGTTTTCATTCTTTTTAATTTTAAATTTTTCACTGTTAATAAGAGATTACGTATCCATAAATTCCTTTTTAGGAGGGTCAAAGATGCTGATATGCTATTAATGTCATTATTATTTTGTGTGTTTTATTTTGGATATAGTAAAATTACTTTGTCACTTTGGTTTCTTTTTTTAATATGGGAACCCAAATCATGAACTCAATCTTAATACCTCTTCCACTTTACAGCTTAGATTAGTGTTGTTAAAATTGAACTCGAGCAGACGGATCGTGAGTTAGTTACTTAAATAGTTAAAGTTTAATATCATAACTGAATTTTTACGGTCAAACTACTGTAGACCAATCAAAACTGATTAAAATTAGTCAAGATTTAGTTTAACCTGTTGAATTAATTTACTATTAATAATTTTTTATAAAAAAATTATTTTTCAAATTTCAAAAATATTTCATATATATTATACTACTGAATGTAAATTATTTTTATATCATCATCTAATTTTATCAATCAATTTAAATTGTCTAATGATCGAACTTGAATCGAAAATATAATTGGTTCACTATTTAATTTATTTTGTGCACAACATATTGATGTTTCTGCACGTGAGTTCATATGATTTTATTTTTTTAAATTTTTTTATCTGATACTAATTTTTTTAATATATTAAAAAAAACAACTATGCAATAATATCAGCATAATTCGTCAAAAAGAAAAAAAAAGTCTATGTAAACATATTACTTATTCTATGAAAGGAGTTGAGTCTCAAAATTTTCTTTTATGTTAAATAAAATAAAAATAGCTACATAATTATACATAATTATAAATATAGTAATTTGTGTAAATAATATTAGTCGTCCCATCAAAATAAATATTTGTTAATGTAGGCTAGCAAATGTGTGGGGTTATGATCAGATCACCATATTTCAGTTTTCACCTAATGTTTAATGGAATAGGAAAAGTGGAGGCTTCACGTCATGTGGCTGTGCTATCACATGGGTCCCTCTGTTGGATGATTCGTTAAAAAGCTTGGAGAAATAGGACAATGGGACAGCATGATTGTCTTTCCATGGCCCAATAATGGGTCCATCTTTAGAGGCCCATTAGTTACTAGCACCATTGAATTTCATTGGATGAACATTAAGACAAAAGAAAAAAATAATCATTAGATGAACATGAACTTGAAACAATGATACCCAAAATTTGTGCTTCTTTTATTTTAAGATTAAAAAAAGATGCTGGGTCCAATCTCTTTGACTTTAGCCATAGCCATTCTTTCAATCAATATTTTCAATCATCAACTCTTCATCTTCATCATTGTCTTCTTTTTCTTCTTCCTAGGTTTTTCACCCTTTCAAACTTGGAGGGGCTCAGAACATCTGCAAAATAACCAAGCAAAAACAAGTTTCTGTCATCTCTGTTAATAATGGCAGGCTTCTCTGATTATGAACCTTGTTTCCTAGCTTTGCCAATGGCCATGGAAGTCTTGGAAGATCAAGACAGTCTTTAGTTTATCTGCTACTATCCTCTATAAATATATGCGTTGTTTTTTTATTTTCCTTGTCTTTTTTCTATATTAGTTGGATGTGAATATAAAACTCTTTATATTAACAAATTACTCTTTATACTGACAGTGTATATCATTTTAATTCTTATTATTTAGGAGTTTCTTCGATATTCATACTGTGACTAATGTTTAACGATGTGTTTTACTTATTTAAAATATAAATTTTTTGTTTTTTATTTTAAGTAAATGGGATGTGTCTATATATTAGACACTAATTGTTAAGAATACCGGTATCCTCTTAGAAATAAAGGATACTGAGAATTTCTTATTATCTATTATCTATATAAATTTAGAAACACGGGTTATAGCATTGCCACATCATAGCATTGCCACATCAGATATTATTATTTTTTAATATTATTTTGTTTTATAGCCATATGGATGAATCTTGTTCCAAAAGAAAAAATGTGTTAATTTCCTTACCGAAGTGTAGAGAAGTCATTTAACAATATGTTATAACTTGTATTTTTCTTTTTTGCACTCATAATTTACTAATAATTACCAAAAATTTATTGATATAAATACTTAACTATTTAATATGTTTAATTAACTATTTAATATGTTATCTCAATACTTGATTAAAGCTCTTGGCCTGCACATGTTTTGTCTATGTAATATATTAGAGTAAATTACACTCACTCCTTTCTAAGTTTGATAATATTACACTCAGTCTCATTCTTTTCTAAACATGACACTCACCTCCATTAATTGATCAAGTTACATAATCAGTATAAATATTATCGCTTAAAATCTATAAAATTTTTAACATTTATAATTATTTATGAAAAAAATATTTTTTAAAAAATATTATTATGTATAAATATTACCAATTAAAATCTGGTAATATTTTTTTATCGATTAAAATTTGATAACATTACTAGTTAAAAAATATATATATTTTTTCAAAAACTCCTTACACACCCATACGAGAAAAAATTATAAAAAAAATTTATAAAAAATATTATTATATATAAATATTACTAATTAAAATCTATAAGATTTTCAAGATATACGATTATTTTTAGTATACGCTTTTTCATAAATAACTCAGAATGCTTTAAAATTCTATTGATTTTAGCGATAATATTTATACAATTATGCAAAATATCAATTAATTGAGGGGTGAGTGTCATTTTTTGAAAAAGAATGGGACTGATATTTTTTTTTTAAAAATATTTTTTCATAAATAACTATGAATGCTGAAAATCCTATAGATTTTAACTGATAATATTTACACAATTATGTAACTTGATTAATTAATAAAGGTGAGTGTCATTTTTAAAAAAGAATGGGACTGAATGTAATATCATTAAACCTGAAGGGAGTAAATGTAATTTACTCAATATATTATGTTGAACTGCAGGTTTGCTTGAGTGAGAGAAATGGAATGGAATTTAATTAAAGCAATTATGGATACGTAACATTTAAGGGCTACCATTCTTATAGAAGTGTAATGTTACACAACAAAAAAAATCAAAATATTAACAAAATTTAGCTAAATACAAAGATAGTTATTAAATGGAATAAAATCATGAGAATTACTTATCTATTAAAAAGTCAACAAGTATATCAAATCATTCTTTAAAACAATCTGATAAAAAATTCTAACTTCAACTTTTTTCTTTTATATAGAATGACCAATAGGTTTCAACTTTAGATTTATCTCTTTTTTTTTTTGAGGAGGGGGGGGGAGGAGCTTTAGAAAGAATAAAAAAAAGAAGCTAGTTCTCAAATTTAGCGCTGAAAATCATTGACGAAAGGAAGCCAAACGAGTAAACTAAACAAGTAAAAGTCAGAGCTAAATCAATTTTAAATTCATCCACTAGAAGCATACAACATTGGAGTGAACAAATATACGTTTATCTTGCTTTGATAAACTCTTCAAGTTTTTCTAAGTTGTAGGACTGAATTTTGCCCGTGGTCCATTTAGCTGATATTACAAAATATGCAATACTTGAAGGAAAAATAACCTTGCGAATTCCACTTGATTTAAAGTATCAAAAGACTATAACTTTATTACAATCTTACAGTTCATGCAACTCTCTATTATATTTAATTTGTGCAAAATGTTCATATTTTTAAAGATGTCTCCTGTGTCCTGACCCCTCTCTCATAACAATATAATATAATTGCTTATAACTTTTTTTTTTTGGCATTTTAGTCATGCCTGTTTTAAAAACATAAAGAAAACTAGAAAATCTTGCTGCATTTGTTTTCAAAGTTACTTCTGACCTGGTCTTTACTTTGGACGATATATATCTCATACACTCTCTAGGTTTATTTTCCCTCTTATCCCTTCAACACAATCTTTTTCTAGTAAAAAGAAAGAATGCCACTTGATTTTCAAAATTTCGAGTTTAATTTGATTCCTATCCTTCTTGAATTGAAGGGGGAAGGATAAATATATGGCTTGATGATAAACCCACAAACCTTCAAGTAGTCATAACACAAATGCCCAGGAGCGCACACTCAGTCAAAACTCCATTTCTTCAAAAGAATGTCATGAATCAGTAGATGTATAATCCCACATTAAAATCAGGAAATTAGTAAACTAAAAATAATCTCATCATCTGTAAAGTCTATCTATTTTCTTATGCTGTGTATAAAAACCTTCCCGAAAGAACTTCTTTCATCTCACCCAATGCTACCCTCTCAGTATAAGGGAAAGAATATGACAGGAAGTCGGGAACAGAAAGACAGGAAAAGAAACACAACCACCTGCCTTCTAACATGAAGAAAGGTGAATTAGAAAGAGAAAGATCAATGGATAGGAACGGATGGCAATGGTAGCATCTTGTGGTAGTAAAACGTTACAAGAGCAAGCAATTCCACAAGTACCTTCTGAGCTTACTTCACTTTATAATATTAATCATCAGATTCCAGAGTTGGGCTCTTAGAGCAGCTGTCCTTTTGATGGAGTTCCAACATTTTTTTTTCTGGATTACAGAGGCCTGTAGGTAAACAATACCCATATCATTAAGAAAAATCTTTTCCTTTGGTTTACACTTTATATATACCTTTGACAAAAAATAATTAAATGATGACTAAAGATTTAATCATACAATACAATACATATAAAAGAACCTCACCAAAAACAGATTCCCATTTTATGGATCATATTCAAGCCTCAAACATGGGTAAAGCTCATTCTTAAATCTTTTGCATCGGCACAGCTGACACCTGATACGCATATGACCGTTTACTTTGATGCTCCAAACTTTAGCAGTGCATCCCTTATACTCAATAAAATGTTTTTTAAGAAAAACATGCCCTTTAGGGGCTGTTTGGATGGAAGATTTTGGAAGGAAAAAGAGGGGAGGAGAAAATTTTCATTTTAACTAAACATTCATTATTTTAGATTTATTTTAAAATGAGAGGAATAAAATGACAGATTATTATGCAACCTTCCAATCATCCCTTATTTCATTTTTATAAACATTACATAATTCTCTTCATTTAGAAATGAAAAAGTAGCCCTCTCATTCCTTCCCCTCCAAACTCCTCATTCCGTAGTGGGGCAGAAAGATACAAGACAACATTGAAAAGCTTGAAATAATTTTCACCATGACGTAGCCCATAATACCCGAGAATAACTATATTTTTGGGGTCCAATTCCGTGAATTTTAAGTGTTTTTCAGGTTTTCCAAGGGAATTATATCATACAAACTCCTGAATACTGATATTACAACATTTTTGTGCAAAGAGAAACACCAACCTGAACACTTTGGTATATCCCACACAGCAATAGAAGTGGCTGTACAGTCCGAAACACAAAGTTCATGATTGTTCTCATGGTTGACATTCATTGCAAGCATCCAAGCTCCAATAGTAACATCCTCATTGCTGAACATCCGGAAACTGTGATTTCCAAAAAAAAATAAAATGCAAACATTACACTCCGGATAATAGGAATTGGGAAGGGGCTAAGTACCGAACAAGGTCCATATCATCATGTTTATCCATTGTGATGTTCAGCCCTTTGCATTCAGAGCAAAGTAAGAAACAAATTTTAAGACCTCATGCAACTATTCTTCAACGTATGATATTGTATGAATGAATTAAGAAAAAGAAAGGAAGAAACCAGCTCATAACCTCCAAACAATTCAATGATACATTTAAAGCTATTTTTGTAAGAATCAGTCCATATAACTTGATAACTATTATATAGACAAGAAATTTCGGGGATTAATTCAATGATGATGATGATGATGATCTAAGGAAGCAAAAAGGACTAGAAGTACAATAGTATAATTTAACCCTCTTTATAAGTTTAAACCATGAAGATAAGGACCACGTGAAATGGACAACTCTACCAACCTATGTTATAGATAATAATAAGAGCATAGCTCCCAATCCATTAGTACCAGTCTACCAGAGATACAACTCAACATGACTAGGCATAGTTTAGGGTAATATCTCAATTTTAAAAAATAATAATAATTATGAGAACACCTATAGAAACCTAAGCAGATGATTTATAAATCCAATCACCCTGCCACCTTTCTGATGTAAGATGAAATAGAGAGTACTAAACCCAACCCAACCAAGCACACAAATGGATATGCAAAATCCAAGAAATGAGATAGAGAAAAAGCAGATATGCAGTATAGAAAGAAGACAATACTATTACATCTGGATCACAAAAAAAAAAAAAAAATCCAACATCCAAACATCAACAAGTGCATCAAGTATAACTTCCTATAGTTCCCAATAGATGCATGTGAGTGATTTGTGACCCTATTGTCTACTGAAGGTCAAGTGGCCAAGCAAGTTCCGGAAAAGAAAACTTGCCTGTCATTCCTAAGAGCAACCAAGCTTGAAACAACATCAGCAGAAAGAGCATATATAGGACCATAAGCATGAAGAAAATACTCCTTTCCAAGCAAATACGATAGTGGCTCATACCTGCAAGATTTTATCACTATGATTATTCCATAAGCAAAAGAAGTTAATATGCTGGTTATAAATTCAACCTTCAAATGTCACTATAGTGGTGAGGCTAGATAGCACACTACATCAACATTTTCAACCCAAAAAGAAAAGGTAATAATAATTTAGGTCCCAAAAAAATTGGATGTTCTCAATTTGATCCCTAAAAGTCTAATGTTGGCAATGGAGTGTCACGTCAAAGGTGTGAAATTGTTTCAATTTTTTCCTTTTTGTGAATTGGGGGCCAATTTTCCATCTAACAACAACCAAGCTTTATCCCACTAAGTGGGGTCAAGTACAAGGATCAATTGACTCCATCAGGCTCTTATTATAAACCATTAAGGAATGATACATTGCACATATATATATATGTGTGTGTGTGTGTGTGTGTGCAATGTATATATTGAGTAGAGTTATTTATTATACAGTTTCAAGAATGATATTTTTCAATTTTATTTGTATTAACTAAATGAAAATTAAAGATGAAAAGAAATAACAGTTGAAGAACTTAACATTAAAATACATTGTATGTCATTTTGAAGTCCACAATAATTTAATAATATTCTATGATTTTAAATAAAATTATAAATTTATTTTGATTCAACCACAGTCAAACAGCCATGCCTCAAGTTTAGAATGAATATACACTTCATCTAGTTCAGAACCTATGGTCTTAGTCTCCAACCTGGTCCTTAGAAGCCCGCCCCCAACAAAAAAGGAAAACAAAAGAACAACAAAACTAAAAATAGAATTGTTAAGAAATTTGATCTCTCAAGGTAGTTAAAGAAATATTCTACCGCACAGGCATAAGACCAGCGATGCTTTATGGTGCTGAATGCTGGGCAATAAAGTGCCAACAAGAGCATAAGATAAGTGTGGCAGGGATGAGAATGTTGCGTTGAATGAGTGGGCATACAAGAAAAGGTAACATAATGTATTAAAGGGAAAGTAAAAGTGGCATCTATTAAGGAAAAGATGGTAGAATCGCAACTAAGATGATTTAGACATATGAGAAGAAGACTAATAGAAACCCCAATTAGAAGAGTTGATCAAATGGAGGATAGTCTCATAATTAGAAGGAGAGGAAGACCAAAAAATTCTCTAGGTGAAACCATTATAAAGGATTTAGACCTAAATGGCCCATCAAAAGATTTGGTTTTTGATAGAACACAATGGCGGCATTTGATCCATGTAGCCAACCCCACCTAGTAGGAAAAAGGTTTGATTGTTGTTATTGTTGTTGTTGTAAGGTAGTTAAAGAAAAAAAAAGTTCAGGCTGACATAGATAATTAAAACTAGCATCCGCTTGAAAATTTATTATCAGACATTTGCTCTCTCATGGTAGTAGTAGTTCATTCATAAATCCTACAAATAGTATTAGTAATCTATATTTCTCTCTCATGCGAACAGCATCATTAAGTAAAGACGACAAGTTCTATATATTAATCTCATTCCATCATAGGAGCATTTTAATAATGGCATATTTTATCTCCCCCAAAAAAATAGTGGCATGCTGAAAAGTGCAGAGTTGGGAAAAATAATCCCAGACACGATAAAATTAAAACCTTGGAGATAAAATAAATTTAATCAAAACAGAACTAACCATTTGAGTTTTGGATCAGTGAAAACAGGTCCCTTTTTCATACATCCTATGTAAGTCTGAGGGTGAGATCGCTCTTTTGCCAGTAGTAATGAAAGACGATCTGACGATAAATTGAAAATGTTTGCATAAATCTTAATTAGAGGGGTAAAATATAATCTCATAAAGAAAGTTCATCAATGTATTTCATCACGATAAGCCTTAATAGATCTAGTCACCTGGCCTTAAATATATGTCATCATCAGCTTTGACATAAAACTCAGCTTCAAAAAGTGCATAAGCAGCTTTGAAGAAAGCAAGCCTGAAATAAATGAAGTATTCAACTTAGTAACACACTACAGACATAAATTACAGCAGTTTAGTCATTCTCAGCACACACGTTTTGTATGGGAGCTTACTGTACTCCTCTTGGATATCCAGCTGAAGGAAATCATCATATTCTGCTACTTCCTTCTGAAGCGCAGACATCTTCGCTTTATCACTTGTTTTACCAATGACAAACCTAAAAGCCAATCCAGTGGCTTCTTCCAAGCTGCAAGCAACAGCTAATAATTAAAGAAGACCATACTAATTTGCACCATTTTCAAACCCAGCTTCCATCAAAATATCCATCCCACCAACAAAACATACAACAACCCACTTTGCATAACTTATACACACTGCAACCTACATATAGATATTGGATGGAATCTAAACCAGGCCAGCCATATAAATACAGAGCAGAACCTCGCATGACTCATGAATTAAACTTTTATGTAATACACAACCAATGACATTTTCCAAACTATATCCAATTTATACCGAAGAAGTGGAGCATTGAAAACTGTTCTACAACAAGATTTGCAAATCAATAATGTTACTTACCACAAAAATTGTTACTCACATAAATCACATAATTCCCATTATCACCATCCATTTCTCTTTCTCTATCTATCTCTCCCTTTTATTCATTAATTAATAAATATCAATGGTGCACAATCCCATTCATGAATTATGTTTGTTGCACGTTATTTGCAATTAACATCGCTCTTTGCAAATTATTCATTTTCCTAAAAAACCCATGATTAAATTACATTTTCCAAGCTACATCAAGTCACAAAAACAAATAAACTATAGCAAAGAAGAAGAAGTAGTGCATTTTGAACAGTTGTACAACACCACTTGCAAAATTAATTACTCACTTTTCTGAAAAACCCATGATTGAAAAACTCAATTGGGGAAGGGGGGGGGCATAGAAGAAGATGAATACCGTTCAAGGCCTTGGCGATCGGAGGGAAACCAAGTCTTCCTCAACGCTTCTCTCCGACCCACAGATCCGAAGCCGGTCTGAATACCCACAAAGCCCATCACTTTATGCCTAGTATTCCCAATCCCACGATTCCCATCGCCCCCACCGCCGCCGTGCTCCCAGACCACCCTAACCGATCTGGGGTGGGCGCTGAGGCAGCGGTAGCCCTGAATTGGCCTCAGAAAAGCGGCGATCCCGAAGACGAAGCCAGAGACACCGATGAGGAGGGCGGAGATGATGATAATGAGGGCGGATCTACGAGAGGACAATGCGGCGGCTTGGCGGCCGTAGAAGGAGGAGGATGAGGATGAGGACTTGGGGGAGGAAGGCATGGCTCATGGAAACCCCAGAAGTGGAACAAGTTCGGGGTCTATGACTATGGTGGTGGTGGAGGTTTCGTTCATGGCACGAACACAGGGAAGGGTTGTGAACGGTGTGGCCGTGCCGTGTGGTGGTGGAAAACTATTAATGTAGTAGCTACTTAGCTACAGAGAGACACAGAGTGAAATAAACCGATGAACTGTACTATAGTTACTACTTACTACTGTTGTTCTTGGAAGTCTTACAGGTTACAATTATAGCTCTGAAGTCTTTAATGATCTATTAACCTATTTGTTAATGGAACGGAATTGAATAACTCGGGATATGTTAGAAAGAAAATAAATGAAATGAAACAAAAGCTGTATTTTTCCTTATTTAAAAAATTAATAACAGAATATAATAGAATTTTATTATCTTATATGAATTTTTTTTTAATTTGAGAGTTAAATTATAAAATTTTATTTGAATATAAATAATGAATGAGATAAGATGAGATGAAATAGAATAAGATAGAATCAAAATTTTATACTATTATTTAGATATTTATTAAAATGAAAAAAAAGTTATCACTTTCTTATTTAAAAATATTAATGAAAAGATATAAAATGATAAGTATTATAATTGTTTCCCATATTATTTTAAACATATTAAACTTTAATTATTTTTAATTAGATTTTATTAAAAATATTTTCAATTATTATCTACTAATTATATTAATTAAATAATATTTTTTCTCTTAAAAATTATATCAATTCTGATGTTTTTTTTTTTAGATATTTCACACCTAAAACAATTACTATACAAAGGGGTCAAAATAGAAAAAAAAGAAACAAGGGTGCTTCATTTTGACTTACCTAGAAGATATGAAATGTTGCCCTGGGCAGAGGCAGAGTACACAGTGACAAGATGTGCAGAATGCTGAGACTGAAGAGACGCATGAAAATGGAGAAATAATGTTCACATATAATTAGCTTTAGATTATGGATAATTGGGCAATTTTATATTTAAATTAATAAAATAATAACTTATCCCACCTAATACTCTTAATTTGGAGGGAAATAAAAAGTGAAATATGAAATGGTATAAGATGAAATAGATCCCACTTAATATTATTTATAGCTAATAAAACAGACCGAGTTGGTCTATTCAGGCCAGCTCAATTCTGGTTGGATTATTTTTGGGTCGGGTTAGATTGAACTATATAAGTTTTTGATTAGTATTTTGTCAATCTAACTCGCATCCTTTTAATGTAAATGGGTCAAGTCGTTACGGGTCAACTCATTTAGATCGGGCCAAATTAAGTTATATAAGTTTCGAGCTGATATTTTACTAATTCAATCGACCCATTTTGTCGAGTTATTTGGACCGATCCATCGAGTTTGACTCATTTTGACGACTCTAATATTATCTCATCTCATCTTTATTTTAAAAATTCAAATAATAGAATCATATCTCATTCCATCTCATCCAACCTCTCAGCACCAATTCAAACAAAACTTAAAAGAACATAATGAAACATGAAGTATTTGCTTTAGACCTGTAAAAATTTATTTGCCTAATGCTCCATTTACCGCTCAATTTTAGGGAGAACTTTGAGAGAAAAAAGTGGGGAAATAGTTCCCTTATTTTATGTTTAGTGTAAATGAATGAAATGTCATTATACATTTTATGCTAAAATCCTACAAAAACTTGGCCATTAAGAGTAAAAAAATGGGGGGAGGGAGAGAATGGTTCCTTTATGTTATGTTTGGTATAAAAGAATAAAATATCACTACACATGTTATCAAGATTGTTCTATTTGTTAATAAAAATAAATATGTAATGGCATTCATATTTTGAATTCTATTTCACAAATTCGTGGAATTATATTCATCTAAAAAAAGAATAGAGGAATGGAATTTCATGTTTTTGTGGAATATGATTCCACATTTTTTACTTAATATATATTTGTTCAATTTATAAATTGATAAATATTATTCTTCAATAATTTATCTAATTTTAACTTATTTAACTCCACCTAACCTAAATTCAGACATAAAACTTTGTACCCTGTGTCTAAAGGAAACGATAGAAACTTCTACTCTTTGCTAGGAGACTAAAATATTATCAAAATTAATGAAAAAATATTATCATGATTTTTTTAATAAAAAATCTTAAATATTATGTTTAAAAATGTAAATTTTAATGTGGAACTCCATTCCTAAAAAAAAAGAGGGAATGGGATTTCGTATTTTTGTGAAATATGATTCCTTATTTTTTACCTAATATACTTTTATTTAATTTATAAATTGACAAATATTACTCTTTAATAATTCACCTAACCTTACATTATTTAACTTCATCTAACTTAAATTCAGCCTTAAAAACTTTGTGCATCCTGTGTCTGAAAAGAGATGATAAAAACTTTTACTCTTACCTATTATTTAAAAAAAAAAAATTGTGCGTTTGAAGTTTCAAATGCTTAACTCGACTAATTTACTCTTAAGTGAGACATAATGTGTACATAATTTATTTTTTATTCTTTTTTTTTTGTTAGATAGATGCAAGTTTTAAAACTTAAAGGTGTTGGATGGAATCGGGTTAAGCAAAAATTCACCCCATTGTCAAGCCTAACTTTGACAATGAGAATTAAATACACGAGAAAAATACTAGCAAAGCGAAGTAAGGGCAATGACCACGATGTACATAAAATCAAATTGAAAAAAGAAAAAGAAAACTATCAATAAGTTACGGTAGTTAGCCATGATTTTTATATAAAATAATTTTAAAAATATATACTCATCACTAAGTCATGTATTTTAGCTAACATACATATAAAAAAAATAAAAAAAAAGTATTTAACATTAAGTCGTAGTTAACAATTATGATTTGAGTTTCTACACCAAGATAGGAAATAATTTTCAATTTACACCAAAACGGAAATTATAATTCCCATTTATACCATGGGAGAGTAAAGAAGTCTACTAAGTTGTCAATTTACTCAAAAATAATTTTATTTTAAAACTTTACTCATCATATTTAATTTTTTAAATTATAACATTTATTCGCCTAACAATTTACAATAGCCAGCGTTGCTTCACTTCCAAGTTTGTGGTTCTCTTTCCAAACTTCACCCCCAAACTCGCTATTCACAACACTACAGTGTTTCTTCTTCTTCTTCTTCTCTGTGTCTGCAACAATGGCTTCCCATGCTCGAAAGGTAAACCACCAAAGCTTCTCTTCTTCATCAAAGACGCTAAGCTGAGATTGTTCTTGCTATGCTATGTGAAATTGACAGGTCTTGGTTCCGTTTGCCAATGGCACCAAGCCCATGGAGGCTGTCATTACCGTCGATGTTCTCCGACGAACGGGAGCTGACGTTACCGTCGCTTCTGCGGGGAACCAGCTTCCAGTCGAAGCTCTCTACGGCCTCAAGATTGTCGCCGATGCTTCCATTTCTGATGTCGCCGATACCGTTTTCGACCTCATAATTCTCCCATTACCCCCAAAATTGAAAGATCCAGAGAGTTTTACTATTTCTTGCACTATTGGTAACTCTTATTTTGATAAGACATTATGTGATTTGAGAGCTAGTATTAATTTGATGCCTTTCTCTGTGTTTAAGAAATTGGGAATGCAAGAACCGAAGTCCACCAATATTTCACTACAGTTGGCTGAAAGATCCTTCGCTTACCTGCGTGGTGTAGTGAAGGATGTTTTGGTGAAGGTGGACAAATTTATTTTTTCAGTTGATTTTGTGGTGCTAGATATGGAAGAGGATGCTGATATTCCTCTCATTCTTGGAAGACCATTTTTGGCCACTTCTGGAGCTGTGATTGATGTACCTCGGGGTGAGCTCATCTTGAGAGTGGATGGAGATCATGTGATCATTAATGTCTTTAGGGAGGCTAAATCTTCCCCAATGTCAAATCTCCATGCCCCTATTAATTTTGTTCAAGCTAAGAAGCAGGAAATCTTAGCTATCAAAGACCCCCCGCCATCATACAGTGTTGATGTTGATCTTTTGGAAAGTCAAGCTGCTGAGACAGATAAAGGTCCTCCTAAGATCCATGCTTCTTCACAGATTGGTCCTTCATCTGTTGATCGAGTGCAACCACCTTGGCCCAGTGGAGTTAAGATGCAATTGGGACAGTCAAGCTCTTTTTTAGTTCAAAATTCTGTTGGAAGCAGTCCCAAGGCTATTGTTGAAGGGAGGAAGAACTGTTTTGCAAAGAAAAAGACGTCCTCCTATTTCTCTTGCTTTAAGCCACTTGATGTATCTGAAAAGGCAACGTCGAGCTAATGACGTTAAATAAGCGTTTCACAGGAGGCAACTTGTGTTTCTTCTTCTTTTATTTTATTTTAGTTGTGTTTGTTATTTTTGTTTTTCTTTTAGATTCTACTCATGTGTTTGGGATTTCATTTTTCAGATTGTGTTGCTGCGCTACCTCTTGTGCTTCTCCTTTGCCTGACATTGTGTCATTGTCCATCAGATTGTGTTGTTCGTTTCTTTACTTTTTTATTTCTTTTCCTTCCACATTGAGGACAATGTTTATCTTAAGTGTGGGGGGTACTTTTAAGATTTTTGTAAAAAAAAATAAAAAAAAATTATTGAAGCACTTGAGTAATGTTGGTAATTAAGTTGAAATTGTGTTTTGATGTCTTGATTTATTCTGAGCCGATAGATATATGTTTTAAAGGGGATTCCATTGATCATGAGCTGATAATGTGTGAAGCAATCTTTTTCATTGAAGTAAAGTGAAATTTTGCATCTTTAATTAGAAATTAGTCATGTCTGCTTGCTTTTATTCTCTTTATTAACTCTAGCCAGAAAGTGAGTTTTGAACTTTAATGATTGGATTTTTCATAAATGAAATCCTATTTTTCTTTTGGAGTGAGTTTTCTCTTGATTGATGTGCGCTAAAACTTGCTTTGATATCTTGTTGAGGTTTTAATGATTCACATGCATACTTGAATATGATTAAGGTAATTAGACTTAATTTTTTCTTGACTTCCAGAGTTGCATTGATTAAATAATCTCTTAGTTGCCCCATTTGAGCCTGAAATTGATTTATTTGAATACCCAATTGAATAATCAGGTTGAATGCTTTGGAGCAATTGATGTGTTGATTGAAAGGTCTTGAAAGATTGCTTTTGTCTTCAAGGGTTAAAAAAAAAGAGAAGAAAGTTTGGAAAAGAAATAAAAATGAAAAAAATGAAAATGAAAGAAAAGAAAAGAATTGTTGGTGAAGAATAATGAAAATTTTGGGTTGAAAGTGAGAAGCTGTTATATTCTTGTGCATCATGCTCTATCTGTCATCTTTTCAGCTTGATTCTGCTTTGTATTGATTTATTCATGATCATTCTTTATCCTATTTTATCATTTCTTCCTACCTTCCATTTTACCCTTGGCCTTGTTTCAACCAAAGGAAAGTCCTTTTGATTCTTGTGTTGTATGTGAACTTGAAAGTGGAGATGAGATTGATAAGCAAGCCTATGGTATTACATTTTTTAAGAGAAATTTGAGTGATCTCTTTGTCCTTTAAACACTTGAGCGATGAAAAGTTGAGTGATCTCAGATGTTTGATGAAGAGAACAATTGCAAGTTAGACTCAAGTCTTTAATTGTTTAAGTGCTAAATGATCTTACTTGATTGAATTTGATTGTTAAACTTGAATTTCTTTTAATTGTGAAATTTTCCTTTGATTCATACTTCTTGATGTTGAGTTTGATCTTGTTGTTGATTCCTATTCTTTGCTTGAGGACAAGTAAAACTCAAGTGTGGGGGAGTTGATGAACCGTCAATATTTCTTATTTTTACGGTTCAATTCCTTAGTTTTTCATATTCTTTTTATTTATTTTTAAAGAATTTTGTTTGTTAGTTTTGTTATATTTTTAGTTTTGTTTAAATGTGTTTTTATTAAGTATTTTATGTGCTTTGTCAAGTAATTATGTGGGGAGAAGATTGAATGCGCAAAGGAACAAGAAAAAGAGAAAATTTCACCAATGACCAGTGCTTAAGCGCTGGTGTGTAGCGCCTGAGCGTTGGAAACGTATGTAGCAACGGTGAATTAATGTTTCAGCGCTTAAGCGCTGAGAAGGAGCGCCTGAGTGGGCAAGAGGAGCAGCAGAGCATTTGGGCTTAAGTGACTGAGCACCCAAGCGCCCAGTAACCAGCGCCTAAGCGCTGGTTACGCAACAGCAGACTTGACTTTTTTTAAATTAAAGAGTTACACCACACAGAGGACATGGAGCACATTACATAGAAAATCCATAATCCTGATAAAGTTATTTTGTGGTAGCAGACCTTGGAGGGTAATTTCAAAGGAAGATTCTTGAAGGCTTGAAGATCTTAATCTTCATTAAAGGGGTTTTGATTTCACTTTCTTTTTAGTTTCCCTTTTCCTTTGGGTTTTCTTTCCATGAGTTTGTATCTTGATATGAGTTTGTTTTTATTGAACATGAGTAACTAAACCCATAGCTAGAGTTATGGGGGATCTTGTTTTCCTTATTATTTGGATTTGATTTCTAATTTGATTATGATAATTTCTTTTTGGGTTTATCATATTGCTTGTATTCTTATCAGAATTTGATCACTTTTGGTATGTGTTAATTCATTGTTTGACCGGTGACCATCCGCATTCAATGAGTGAAACTATATGGTAAGCCTAGGATTAAATTGGTGAATGACCAAACATCGATTTATCTTACCAATAGAATTGACGGTATGTTAGTTCATCTCTTGAATTGAAGTATAATGCATTCTTGATTAATTTAACTAAATGACCAAATAGGTAAATTAAATTAGGAATAGAATATTGTTTCATCAATGACCATTGGGATTCAATAGCAAATAAGAAAATATTGACAAAAGAATTACCTTAGTCATAATTAAAAGAAAACCTAAATAATTGGATTAAAGTGAACCTTACGCCCTAGTCTCTTTCTCATCAATTATCTTTTCTTTGTTTGATTGTTCATTACTTTTCTTTATTTGTTATTTTGATTTTATTTTGAATTTCTTCATACACTATTGATTGTCTGAATAACAAAGGGTTTATCGAATCTAGTAATTACTAATTATTCCTTGTGAGATCGATAACTGGGACTCAAGTCCTATATTACTTGGCGATAGAGTGCACTTGCTCTTAGTGTATTTTACGCGTAACATGTTTTTTATCATCCAGCGCTTAAACGCTGAGAAAGTGGGTGACTAAGCGTCCAAAGGCAGTAAGAACCAGGAGTTTTATCTTGAAGAATTTGAGTTTCCTACTCGTTGAGATTCTTTATTCATGCTTTCTAGAGTATATTAAGATACTACTAAGGGTAATTCAAGAGAAAAATGACCACATAGAAAGTACGAGAATTGTATGAACCTTGATACAACCAAAAGTAAAGGATTGCATTAGGTAAGTATCTAGCAATAATGGTAACTTAGTGTTACTTTATATATCACTTAAGATGTGATGATATGGTATATTGAATGTAAGTAGACTAGGATGGACTGGTAGTGTTTTTCCTATGAATGTGACTTTACATGATAGTATACCATTTGACCAGAAGGAAAGGAATCAGAAGTTCCTGAAGGGACAAGTCATTCCTGACCAAGAGCTAGGGTTACATATAGTATGAGATTACAGATTTTTCTCTCTACAACAAGTAAACATGAGAAGTTAGAGTTCCTATTAAAACATGTTTATGCCTTAAATGAGCTAAGTATGTATGTATAACTTGGTTTTTTCTAGTTTTTAAAGTTAAATCTTGTAAAGCTTTTGAACATATCTTATTATAACATATGTTAAGATTATGTTTATAATATTATGTATGACTGATTTTGGTTTACTCATACTGAAAATTATTGATTCTCACCCTGTTATGTTATCATGTAATTCCAAGTGAAGGTTCTTCAAAGAAAATGAAGAAAAAGCAGCTGAAAGACTAGTGTAGCTTTAGATTTACTGTTTTTAGTTCAAAACTTGTATTAATTATACTTAATATGTAATGTAAAAATAGTTATGTAATACTTCAAGCCTTTTGGGAGACTAATGTTGTATATATATATTTTGTTATGTATTCATGTTTTTCGCATTTTCATAAGGCTCTCTATAATGACTCCAATATACATTATGAATATATTATCAGGTTATTACGTATGTGGTGACATTGTAATGTTGTTTATCTTTGTAAATGTTACATATATTGAGATATCAATATTAGGGCATTACAAGACCCCTTCTGATTGTGTCTCGGAACATATTCACATGGCTATCAATAGCAATGAGACTTTCATCACACAAATTTGAAAATAGAATGTCGAGCCACAATAGAAGATTTGAATAAGGTGGTGAAGAATTTTAGAGATGAAGGAGATGGTAGTGATGGCAGTGGTGGGGAGAAGAGAAAGAGATGAAGCATATAGAGCTGGCAAAATGGGCTAACCCGCCCCGACCCGTCTCAACCCGCTAAAATGTGGGGCGGGGTGGGTTAGCCCGTTTTAAGAAATGGGTTGGAAGAGCCAACCCACCTCACTTTAAGGCGGGTTGGCGGGTTAGCCCGCATAAAATATAAAATAGAAAAAAAAGTAGATGAGTTAGCTAGTCAACCAGGTTTAACCCGCCTAAAAAATAAAAAAAATAAATAAAAAATTAATAAATATTATAAAAAATAATGATAAAAAATTACAAATCACATATCTAAAAAATAATTTTTAAAATAATCTAATTAAATATTCAAACATAAATTATATAACATCAAAGAGTTTTTCATTTATAGTATTACTTATAATTTTTTTTAAAAGAAAAGAGCCAACCCTCCCCCGCCCCGCTTAACCCGCGGGATGGGTTATGCGGGTTGAAAAAAGAATACGAGTTCAATTCTTGAACCTAACCTGTAAAAAAATAATGGGTTGACGAGTTAACTTAACGGGTTGAATCCGTTTTGCCAGCTCTATAAACATATGAGGTTATAGAGTAGACCATGCAATAGTAAAAGCAAGAGTCAGTGAAGATGATGGCATGATTCATAATGAGGAGAGTTTCTCACCCTACTTGTGTTCAATTAGTGTTATTGATCGTTGTTAAGCAAATTCCTATTTTGATTCAGTGCTGGTGTGCCAAACACACAAGCAAAAAGGATTTTGACAAGGAAGAAAATGAGTTTTATGACGTGTTTATCTTTGCACTGTAGATGAAGAATGAATAAAAATACATGGCTTAGATTTTATGAACAAGGCAATATCTTGTTTCTTCTAATAGGAGATGATCTCAATCTGTTTGAAAATATATATCGTTCTATTCATAACGAATAGTTATTATTATTTTTCTTAAATTCACTCAATGGAATAAATCATATTCTTTTTCAATGTCTCGTTTGTACACGTAAACTTCAAATTATAAATTTTTGTATTCAACTATTAGATTTTTTTTTATTTGGTACATGGAAATAACTAATTTTAGTATTGAACTTTTTTTCTTTTTTATTTATTTGGTTAGAGCAATTAGAAATTTAATTTTAATCTTCTAAGTTAAGAAGGAGAATTAAAACATTTGTTCCCTCACCTTAATGAGAACTCAAACAAACACTAACCCTAAACACTAATACACTAGGTGAGTCTAATATACACCCTCTAAAAGAGAGTGTATGGTACACCATCTAATTCAAGTCATTGATTTATTCATAAAATAAATCAATGACAAAACATGTTTCCTTTTTATTGTTTTCTTTTTTTTTCAATTTTTTTTAGTTTTATAATTTTTTTTTACATACTACTACTATTGTCGTTGGTTGGTAGGTCACTCACTGTACACTGCTTGCCGGTTACCTCTAATTTTTTTAAGTTGTATAACTGTATAAATATTATCAGTTAAAATTTATAAGATTTTTCAACAAATACAGTTATAGTTTTAGGAAAACTGATAAATTCTATTTTTTTAAGTTGTATAACTGTATAAATATTATAAGTTAAAATCTATAAGATTTTTCAACAAACACAATTATAATTTTAGGAAAAAAATTTCAGTGTGCACAGGTATTTATGAAAAAATATAAAGACTGATATAATTTTAACTGTTATTATTTGTGCAATTGTTTAAATTATAAAAAGTGAACAATAATGATTGGTAAACAAGTGACGGTCGATGAACAATGCTAGCTTGGCGGTGAAAAAGTGCCACACGTCGATAAATAGTACGATGTGATGGCAAAGAAACAATGCCTCGATGGTGGTCGATGAATAGTGCCTTAGTGGTGGCCGATGAACAGTGCCTCAGTTGTGGTAGGTGAACAGTGCTCGATGGTGGCTGTGAACAGTGTTGTCATCACTGGTGAACAGTATCACCTGTTCCTAGTGAACAATACTTGAAAAAAAAAACATGAAAAAAAAATTAATTTATAAAAAAAATAACCTACAAAAAATTTATTATAACAGATAAAATCTAAGATATATGATACACTCAAATTTAACAAAATATATCATAACACCCGCCCCTAATACACTATGCTAAAGTTTCACATAAAAAAATGATAAAATTTCCTCAAAATAGTGGCATTGTGATAAAAATATGTTTGTTAAGCAAAACACTAAGGAAAATGATACCTTCACAAAAATAGATATATATGAGACTCAAAAACAATTTCACCTACTTGGTGGCTCGCACTGATGGAGCCCACCTAATGACTGTCAACTGCCACGTCTAAAAGTTTGTGAATTTATGAGAAACTTAATTTGTGAAACTAATTTGTCATTAGTCCCAGAGTTATTAGAGTGGTTTTCTTTTTTATTGCTGGGCTTAGGTTCCTTTCATTAAAAAAAAGATAAATAAAATTTAGATTTTTTTATTAAATCTATTTTATTAATCAAATTATGACATATATTTATTAATATATATATATTTTAAAATATAAATATATTATAATTTAATTAATAAAATAAATATATTAAATATAAAAAAATAACTTAAATTTTGTCCATAAAAAAATTTGTCAGATTCTTATTTAAAAGTGAGAATGTTTTACTTGGCCCATTAAATATAAAATAATAATAATAATAATGGACCGA
Source organism: Ormosia semicastrata (assembly GCA_029884595.1). NCBI lineage: Eukaryota > Viridiplantae > Streptophyta > Magnoliopsida > Fabales > Fabaceae > Ormosia > Ormosia semicastrata. The sequence goes on along the minus strand of JAQQTO010000051.1, from coordinate 3,158,712 downwards.
CAGGAGACAAATTCAATAATGAACAGCCAGGAGAGGACTCAACGACTCAGTTTCTTTTTCAAGTTTTTCCTGGAAAACAAAAAAAAAAAAAAGAGGGGAAAGGAGGGGAGGGGGGGAATCAAAAGAAAGCTCATCATGGCAAATATAGAAAATTAAAAACCCAACTTTAGTGATGTTATATATAGACAGACTGACAGACGCATGTGGCGTCATAAAAATGCTAAAGGCAACCGGCTGGAATGTGGTTGAACCGGTCAGTTGTTAGTTGACAACTATAAAACACTTACACTCATATAAATATGAGATATGATATAGATATATATAGATATAGACAAAAAATATATTAAATTAAAAAATTATAAGAAACGAATATGTATATATTTATATAATTATAAAATTTAAAAAATATATTTATAATTTATTAATATTATTTTTATAAATTTAAAAATTTATAATATTTTAATATATATTATATATACTAATATTTGTTATTTAATAAGTTTTTTTAAAAAATATGAAAGATAATTTCTATTGATATATTCTAAAAAATATCTTAAACTAGCTTATCATAATAGAATTAATCATGTACAAGTACATATGTATACAAAAAATTAATTAGAGAGAATATTAGTTTAAGGCAAATTTATTGACGACGAAGTGGACGACTTGATACGAGTAAAGGTAAAAAGAGCAGATAAAAATAATGGTGTATGAAAAAATAAAACTTAAAATACTGGTATGTAAAAATAGTGATTTGAGATGTTAGTCATATGATTAGACTTGAGTGAGTTACGAGCTTATTAATTGAACGTTAATCATAGAAATTAATTTTTTTAAAAATATTAATAATTTGTATTTAAGTCGTGTTTTAGACGTGTCTAAACATATTCAAGACGTGTCTAAGTATGTCTAAATTAAAAAAATAATCTCAAATATATTTAGACACGCAAAATACATATGTCGTATAGTTATCTTCGTGTGTCTGACACGTCCGTGACTCATTGGTTGGCAACAAGTACATGTGCATAAAAAAAATTAACTAGAGAGAATATTAGTTTAAGACAAGCTTTGTTGACGATGAAGTGAACGACTTGATACGAGTAAAGGTAGGAGGAGCAGATAAAAATAATAGTGTGTAAAAAAATAAAACTTAAAATATTGGTATATAAAAATAATGACTTAAGATGTTAGTCATATGATTGAATTTGAATAAGTTACGAATTTATTAATTAAATGTTAGTCATAGAAATTAATTTTTTTTTAAAAATATTAATAATTTGATATAAAAAAAACGTGCCTAAACATATTTAAGATGTGTCTAAATATTATTAAAATATGTCTATATTAAAAAAAATAATCTCAAATATAGTTAGACACCCAAAATACATACCTCGTATAGTTATTCTCGTATGTCTGACACGTCCGTGACTCATTGGTTGGCAACAATTTTTTGATATTTCGAAAATAATCTCAAATATATTTAGACACCCAGAATACATACTTCGTATGGGTATTCTCGTGTGTCTGACACGTCCGTGACTCATTGGTTGGCAACAATTTTTTGATATTTCGAATTTCGATGCTTAACAGTTTCTAACACGTTATCCTCTAAATTTTCTCTAAACTAAAATGACCTGTAAGCTCAGCTTTAAGTCCATATAGCTCCTGTAAGCTCAGCTTGAAGTACATATAGCTCTCTCTCTCTCTCTCTCTCCTGCATCTCCCAAGTGATACATACCGGCAGAGATTTGGTTTTCGAAAAGTGCGCTTCTTCTTCAAGTCTGATTGAGCTGCATATTACCATAATTCAGTTTGCATGTTAGTTTTTTTTTATTTTTCTAAAAATGTATTTGCACCACCCCCCCCTCTAGTTTCCCCCTACTCCGCCATCATATTCCAATTCTTTAGTCCAATTTGATAAATGAAGGTATGGAATTCTATTTTGGTGATTGACAATGTTTAGCAAAGAGATAAGGTCTGGTTGTACAAAAGCGTGACCCAAACAAGTTGACTTTTCATGAAAAAAAAATATAAAGTTTGACCTTGATTTGCGTATTGATTAGAATAACTATAACTATTATTCAATATTATTAAATAGGAGTTCGAATGTGTGTGTGTGTGTGTGTGTGTATATATTATTAATTATTAATAGCTGAAGTTCCTGCTGCAACTATTGCTGTTGAGTAATTGTGAAATTCAATCAGGGTTTTGCTTTCTAAAATGTATTGTTTCTCTTTGCACACGATCTTATGATCCCAGTTGGGTTTGGGCGTGAGAATGGACTTTGAAGCTGTTGAGACTTGAGAGCTATCGGATGATTACAAGTTGATTCTCAATTATCTATTTTACAGCACTAAGTTTGATCAATTGGAGCACCAGAGTTACTCTGTGATGACTTGTTGCTCTCATCTTTTCAGAAAGAAAGGGCCTTCCTCAGCCACACGATTGACCGGAATTGATATAGGTATATTGCTAAGCAATATAATACTTTACTTCTTTTGTAATAAGCAGAGTTCCATGAATGATCTTCTGCTTTGTGAAATTGTTTATTCAACTGAATTGTTCTAAGATTTGGTCCGTGTTGGTATTTCCTTAAACAAGACTTAATCTAATAATCCCATTTGATTGTATTTGTATACAAAGATCACCCACATGATTTTTTTCTTTTTATTAATTGAACTTTTCTTCTTGAGAGAAGGTTTGGTTGGGTGAGGTTGTTACACTAATATAGGATAGCATGCTACATTTTCTGAAGCATCAGCCCAATTTTCATATACTATGTTTTTATTAGCAGATATATCCAAAAATTTGATATGTTCCAAATGTTCTATGTTTAAATCAAGTTAAAATGTCTATGCTGCAACAGATATTTCAGAAATTCAGAATGTCAATCTCTACAGTTACAAGGAATTGCGAATTGCCACTGAAGGTTTTAGTCCCGCAAACAAGATAGGGCAGGGAGGTTTTGGATCAGTCTATAAGGTGATTGCAGTAGTATGGTATCATCTACAATTCATAAAGAATTCTTAGCCCTACCAAATTACTTATCTAGAAAGATCTGGTTGTGCTTCTTTCTACATTTCTCAGTGACTGATAACTTTTTCCAATGTATAGGGAAAGCTGAGAAATGGTTCTCTGGCAGCTATAAAGGTTTTATCAGCTCAATCAAGACAAGGGGTCCGGGAGTTCTTGACAGAAATCAAGGTGATTAGTAGTATAGAGCATGAGAATCTAGTTAAGTTGTATGGATGCTGTGTGGAAGGAAACCACAGGATTTTGGTATATGGCTATCTTGAGAATAACAGCCTAGCACAAACACTTCTTGGTAAGTGAACTGTTCACATTTGATATGAATGTATTAAACTATCCTAGTGATGAATTAATCCTCATGACTTTATAGGTGGAGGCCATAGTAGCATCCAATTCAGTTGGCATCTACGGCGGAACATTTGCATTGGAGTTGCCCGGGGCCTTGTATTCCTTCATGAGGAGGTTAGCCCACACATTATTCATAGAGACATCAAAGCAAGCAATGTACTTCTTGACAAAGACCTCCAACCCAAAATTTCAGATTTTGGCCTTGCAAAACTTATTCCACCAAACCTGACCCATATTAGTACACATGTTGCTGGAACAGCGTAAGTTCACTATTCTGTCTTCAATTCTTGGAGAATTTTTAATTAGTATATACCAGGAAATTCCAGATTTTGGATTTCTCAAGTTTACAAGCAAATTTTTTTTTTTCATTTTCTTCCTACCATGCCCCTTTTTGGTTTCTGTAGTGGTTATTTGGCACCTGAGTATGCAATACGAAATCAAGTGACAAGAAAATCAGATATATATAGTTTTGGAGTTCTACTACTAGAAATTGTCAGTGGGAGATCTAATACAAACAGACGTTTACCTGTCGAAGAACATTATCTTCTTACAAGGGTAAGGACCTTTTTTATGGAAAATATTGAATAAGTAAGAATAATTAGATGTAGTTGGGGATTTAACTTGTGGTGTGAGTGAAATATCCCATGAGATTGACATGTATTGATAGAGAATTTTATTCTTGGTGCTCCTTTAACACCACTTCAATTTCTTTCTCCCTCAATTAGTTTAAGATATGGTGCTGTAACCACATCCAGTTCCCATCTTGACTCTCTGTAAATTAACCTGTTCAAATTGGGTATCACTGTATCAGTCTTTTGAAAGTTCATTATTAAATATAATTGCAAATGGGAGAGCCATATTTAGACCTTTTATTCATCCCGTTTTTTCCTCTTTTCACCTGGCAGTCCTCTAAGCTCCCATATTAGCTATCTGTAACATTTCATATACATTAAGAGGGTAGGTTGAAATGCTGATCTTTGAAGTTGCAACTTAGAAGAATGGGGCTTATGGGTGGAACCCTCTAGGTTTTGGCCTAGAGCTGCTATACTATCCTGGAAACAAATTATATTTGTTCAAATGACATTGTCGATTCTGTCTTATTAGTCGCATTCTTAATCTTTTCACCGCTATTAAAAGAGCATACATTAGTGTAACTGTTTGCCAAGAAATTTATTACTATGCTTGCTACAAGACATGAATGTAATCAGTAGGGATGCAATGTAGTCATTCTAAGAGAATGAACTCTTGTAGTATAAAATTTGTACAACATAAGACATTCATAACCTGGGAAAGATTTCATTTTGAGTGTCAAGGAGTGAAATCCTATTCCGTCACAGATGATGCCTTTTAAACCTTGGAAAGTTGGAATCTCTATATGGTTTCATGGGTTTGCAGCAAACATCATATAGATCCCTTCTCATATATATATCTTGGATTTGGATTACAAATGAATTGAGTTACTGATAGGATGTTAATACTCATTACAGTTTAGTGAAAGGAACTCAAACTGTTGAGAAAACAGTGATAAAATAATGTGTCTTGCAGGCATGGGATTTGTATGAGAAAGGGGAGCTGGAGAGATTGGTGGATGCCTTTCTAGATGGAGATTTCAATGTTGACGAGGCAGTCAGGTTTTGTAAGATTGGTCTTCTTTGCACCCAGGATTCTCCTCAGCTCCGGCCTTCTATGTCTACTGTGCTTGACATGCTTACAGGTGAAAGAGATGTGAATGAGGAGAATATTACAAAACCAGGCATTATATTTGAATTTATGGAAGCCAGGGACGACGGGAAACAGAAAGGCAAGGCTGAAGTGGAACATACATCTTTATTGGTTGGTTCATCTTCATCAGGAACCATGACCTCTTTTGCTACCATGACCTTCGCTTCAATTTATGACCGAAGCAATTAATTTTTCTATTACTAGGTAACCTTGCATCCGGCCCTTAATGAGCTTTTCCCTTCCCCCTCTATCCAAAGTTGTCTATATTTGCTGCCTTTTTTCGCTACAAACTACAATATGCCTTTGACGCAATTGGTTGTATAAAATTTGATAATATAAAATAGTAAGATAGAAGTTGATAGTATAAAATTTGATAATATAAAATAATAAGATAAAAGTTAATAGTATAAAAGATTTGATAAATTTTTGTACTATCAAATGTTTAATTACTATTGTGAATGTTAAGAACTGATTGTATATAAAATTATATACGATGAAAATATTATCCTTTCATATTATTTTTTTTTAAATTAGCTTCTAAAAAGGACAATAACCTTCTTCAATGTAAACCCAGAAGAAATCATCACCCCGAAAACAATGCTCTGAACTTCGTGCCGCCGAGCACGGTAACAGCTCCGGCGAGCTCCGAAGTGAACTCCGGCACCGATCAGCACCGGAAGAAGCTTTTAGGTCACGGAGGAACGACACAATCGAGGAAGGAAGGGGATACTCCACGGCTTCCGGTGATTGAGGGGTCGCTGAGCTCGGGGCGGTGCGGCGGAGAAGAAAATTGGAGCGAGAAAGTGCGGGAAAACGGAATGGGAAAATCTCTGGGGAAACTGTGATCTGATTCTGAAGTTGCAGGAGGAGAGAAAGCGAGCTAGAGAGAGAAAATGAGTTGAGAGAGAGAAAACAGAAAAAAAATAAAGCATAAGAAAAAAAATGCAGCGTGGTCTCTCTATGGCTGAGAAGTGAAAAGTGTGAGAAAGAATTGAAAAAAAAAAAAACGGAAAATAGGGAAAGGGAAAACAAAGGTGAAGGGGCGGAGGAGAAGATTGCCACTCCAGTTGGGAGGTGCGACGGCGGCAGGTGATAAAGGCTGGTCCGGCGATGGTATAGGTTCTCGGCAGAGATGGAAAAACTTCGACTGAGAGGTATGAAGTTAAAGTAGGGTTTGGAAGAGATATTTTATCATGAGATTCAGATTTTCTTAATTTTTTTTAAAGTGAAAAGAATATAAAAAAATTATTAGTAAATTTAATTATTAATGTAAAATATTTTTATATTTTTTTTTCCTTTTAAATGATCACTTAAAAACAAAATTTAAAAAGATTTCAATCTTCAGTCAAGTCTTGTCCTGCACTAACGGAAATGATAAAATTATAAACTTATAATAAGATAAAATGAATTGAGGTAATTTCATTTTTATTATATTATCAAGAGATTATACCAAATATTAAATAAATTTTAATAGTATTAATTTATATTATTAAAACTTCTTATCCATCAATCATAATACATAGTCTCCTCATATTATATTAATCAATGATAATGAATTCAATTGTGGAATCCTTCAGTTTGTCATACAGAGAGGGGGCAAACTTTTTTAAAAAATAGGATTGTAATTGGTCTAGGCCACATATCACAGTATTTTAAAGGGTAATATTTTTTGTATAATTAAAATATGTATGTTATATTTATATTATAAATTTATATGAAAAAATATTAAATTAAATTATATATTATTATAATTTTTTATAAAATGTAAAATAAATTTATAAAAAAATTAAATAAAAATTAAAATATTTTAATTAAACGAATAACGCTCCTGTATTTTAAATCACGGGTTGTGTATTTTTGGCTTGATTGTTTATGGCTCTTATGCTGGTCTTTGTAATTTGTTTAAGAATATGCTACTTCCATTACTTATATCACCGCCCCCGCGACACTCCAAAGAAAAAAAGAAAAAAAGTATATTTTTTAAAGTAAGAATTTTTATAAAGTAAATAAGTAAATTTATATTAATTATTAATTAATATAAATTTATTTATTCACTTGATATTTATCTATTAATAATTTAATAATTAATATAAATTTATTTACTATCTTTATAAAGATTTATAAAGTAAACAAGTAAATATTAATTAATATGAGTCTATTTATTAATAATTTAATGAATTAAGATTTTTTTAATTTTTTTAAGTAATCAATTATAAGAAAAATAAAGACACAGAGTTATAAAAATAATTTCACAAATTTCAATTGGATCTCACTAATAATATTTTTTATGTTTTTTTCTCTTCTACAATTGATCACTTGAGAGAAAAAAATTGAGAGAATCATAATCTTAATTTAATAGTTAATGTGAATTTATTCGCTCACTTTACATCTATCTATTAATAATTTAATAATTAATACGAGTTTACTTATTCACTTTATAAAAATCTATAAACTGAACAAGTAAATTCATATCAATCATTAATAGTTAATATAAACTTATTTACCCACTTTACAACCATCTTTATTTTTAAAAAATTTTGTCTCCAGATTGCAATCCTCTCACGAATCTTCTCAAAAGTAGAGTTGCATTTCATTTTGGTGACATTTTGTCTCCCACCTTTATTATGGCTGGATATTCTAGTTTAATACTCAATTCAGACTTGATTGCTATGTTCTATTTATAATTGTCAACATTCGCATAATGCATCTGTTTTATTCCTGTTAATGGAAAGAGAACTCGTTCCTGTTCTACAAGAGGAAAAGAACTTGAATAATCCTTTTCTAATCAACATCTGTCTTGCCTGTATAATAGTTCCACATGGTGAAGGAGACCATAGTAGTTACACACAGGAAGTTACGAATCAGAACAATAATTATAGCAGGATTGCCTTGTTTATTTGCGTGTAAACATGAACTGTGCTCATCAGTATTCATGTTCAATGGTGAAAAAACAAATAAAAAATTAAAGCAAGAACTGTAACAAGTTCTTATTACTTGTGCAGCCTGATCTATATTCTGGTTCTGTAACATCTGAACCAAAGAATAATAAAGCAAAGCACTCTATATATCCCATTATAATGGCCGACATTGCAGCCAAATTGGTCCATTTTTTACTCTTTCATACCCTGTTGTCTTAAGAACTTAACTCCATATAATCTGCATTCTCCATTCTCAATTTCTATGCATCTCCCTTCAGAGTGATGCTATTTCGTATGAAGATTTTTCTCACGAATGCCATACAAATTCAGGTGTCACCAATAAAAAGAAGAAAAACAGAAATCAGGATGATTTATTGTACAAACCAATTTGATTGGAATAATGTTAATATAAATTCAAGTTTACAGCAAACTCTATATTAACAATATATTCACCATTAAATTTCATAATATACATATATTTATAATTTTAAATTATATTTTGAATGATAATTATGTCGTCACTATATAAAGTCTACCATGAACTGATTTTATATTAACATTGCTTATTTGATTGGAGCATTTCTTTGCAAGAAGGACCACTTCCACTCTTACCTCAACCTGATTTCCTTTTTTTCTTCTTTTTATTAGTGACACCTGGATTATAATCTATGGCATTGGAGAGAAAAATCGTCGTACAAAATAGTATTATTCTAAAAAAAAATTAGTGTCTTTTGCCAAATTTTAAGTTATACCATTAAATGCTGATGAGTAGCTTTGTAAAACACTGGTTATCCAATATTCTTTCAACTTAATAGTTTTTTTTTCAAAGAAAAATATTGACAATTGACAATAAAATTTGCTATAAAAGGAATTGCAAATTTGTCATTGATACGTTGAGAAAAAGTGAAGCTTTTTTTATTTTTATTTTTTATAATAAATGTTGATGTTGAACTTTAAAATTATTTCCTTTTAATTCAAATCGTATTTCACATGCATATGTTGATGTTCAACACAATTTATATCTTTTTTGAGTTTGCTTCATTATTTTGCTTAATTGCTGGCGAGTTAGTCTCTGATATCTCTCCATCCTATTTCTCTACACACCCAATGGCTGTGTTTCAATTTGAATCAGTGTTTCAAAAATCTCTCCATCCTATTTCTCTACACACCCAATGGCTGTGTTTCAATTTGAAATTTTGAATCAGTGTTTCCAAAATATACATTCTTTTGCTCTTTTATTATTATGAAATTTTTTTGTTTATATTGAGGATTAAGGTAAAATGAAGGTGTCAAACAACTTCTTCTTCTTCTTCTTCTTTAATTCTAAAGAGCTTTTTCAACTTAAGGTTATTGATTGATCCAAAGTCCAAACCTTTTAAAAGTAACAAATTTTAAAGAAAGGTGTATTCAAATATTTTTCTAATAATACAATGTTCTTTTTATTATATAAAATTAATAATAAATTATTTTCTTGATGCATTGTAAATTTTTAAAATTTCTTATTAAAATAAGTAAACACATAATAATATAATATAATATTTTTATAATATCAAATCATATTACTATATGAAAATCACTTATAAAATATAGAATTTTAATTTTAATATAAGTTCTTTCAATTAGAATTAGTTCAAATTTTAAATTTTATGTTTAGAGTTGTCAAAAAATTATGATGAGAAATTGTAATTCTAAATTTAGTTATAATTTTATTATTTAAATGTAGATCTAAAATATTAAAAAATTATCTATAAAATTAAAATTAATAAAAATATTCATACAAAATATTTTTATAATATAATAGTCATATTTTTTTAAAAATTTTTTTCATGAATTTTTTTTGAAAAATAAGTAGCTATTATAATAATTTTCTATATAAATATAAAATTTCAATAAATATAATTGTTCATAAATAAATGTGAAAAGAGAGAGAGAGAGTTTAATTTTTAAGTTATGTAATTGGTAATTCTTAAGGTATATGTTGAGCATTAAAAATGCTTAACTTAGTTATTTTTTAATTTCATGAAATTAGTTTATAGAATTATAGTTTTAATTCTAAATGATATTTAAACATAAAATTTGGAATTAAGATATCGAATTTTAATTTCAAACTTTAATTTCATGTTCAATTCCAAGAGTCAAACAGACACTAACATATTTTCTTATAATAATAAATTATTTTCATGTACTATTTAAATTTTTGTTATTTTGTGTATCACATGAGTGTTAACTTATTATTTGTATAAATAACATTACTCTTGTTTCTATCCCGTATATATTACACCAATTAAAACTACCTTCCCAAATTATTTATTTTCGCAAAAACAAACTTTAGTATCACCTATATTTGGAATCTGATCACCTAAAAATGCTAAAATATATAATTTTATTGCCTAATTAAGAGATCATGCACATTGTAATTATACCCATAAATCGAAGTAGGAGAAATGCAACATTCGTTTATTCAACAAGAAAAGAACTTGTAAAGAATCATCATGCGCATAATGTCCTACCCACCTCTAGGTGCGTCCATATAAAATAGGATGTTTCTAACAAGAAAAAAATAAAATAAAATAAACAATAAAGGATATAAGGACATGTAAAGATTGTGAGTCATTACAAAGGTGTAGTATAAAAGAAAACTACTTTCATATATTTATTTAGTCTTAAACAAGATAGAAAAAGGATCATATCATAATTGAAAACAGAGCATGAGTTCAATCCAATGGTCGCAAAATGCATATTAGGACCATTGCAAACAAAGGTAATGCTTGAATCAAACAAGTTGCTTTGTTGAGTTCGAGCAATTGATATTAGAAAATGGATTTGGCCACATTTATCTCAACCTTACTCCTAGCAGCACTAGCCTCTAGAATCATTTGGTATTGGCTCATAGGAAGGTCTTTCTCTTTGCACAAGGAGCTTCCTCCTGGCCCACCAAGGTGGCCAATTGTTGGCAACCTCCTCCAATTAGGGAAACTCCCACATAGAGACTTAGCATCTTTATGTGACAAGTATGGACCCTTAGTTTATCTCAAATTGGGTAACATTGATTCCATTACTACTAACGATCCTGATATCATACGTGAAATACTTCTTCGCCAAGATGATGTTTTTGCTTCTCGCCCACACACTGTTGCTGCTGTTCATTTAGCATATGGGCGTGGTGATGTTGCCTTAGCCCCTCTAGGCCCTCATTGGAAGCGTATGAGAAGAATTTGCATGGAACACTTATTAACAATAAAGAGGCTTGAGTCTTTCTCAAAACACCGTCAAGATGAAGCTCAACACCTTGTCAAGGATGTTTGGGCTCATGCCCAAACAAAAAGGCCCATCAACTTAAGGGAAGTGTTGGGTGCTTTCTCAATGAACAATGTCACTAGGATGTTGTTAGGGAAACAATATTTTGGGTCCGAATCTGCAGGCCCACAAGAGGCAATGGAGTTCATGCACATAACCCATGAGTTGTTTTGGTTGTTGGGTGTGATATATCTAGGTGACTACTTACCAATGTGGAGGTGGGTGGATCCTTATGGCTGTGAAAAGAAAATGAGGGAAGTAGAAAAAAGAGTGGATGATTTTCACTCCAACATTATTGAAGAGCATAGAAAGGCAACGAAATATAAGAAGAAGGGGATGGGTAAGGAAGATGACGAAGAAATGGATTTTGTTGATGTTTTATTATCTTTGCCTGGTGAAGATGGAAAAGAAGGCATGAATGATGTAGAAATCAAAGCTTTGATTCAGGTATTGGCACTTTATTTTTTAGTTAGTTTTTTTTTTCACTTCTTATTGTTTAACATTTTGTTAATATACATGCAAATGGAATGAATAAGATAAAATATTTTTTCTCTCTCTAAACATTGTAGATAATTATTGATAACCAAATTGTAACTTTTAACCTATCTACTGAGCGGTATGTTTAATAGTGCAAATTGGAACTATTCTACTTTAATAATAAAATTGAATCATTGGTATTATTTTATTTAATTGTAAAAATAATGATTGGCAATGTTCAGGATATGATAGCTGCGGCAACAGATACTTCAGCTGTTACCAATGAATGGGCGATGGCAGAGGTGATCAAACATCCACGTGTCCTCCACAAAATCCAAGAAGAGCTTGATGCAGTAGTAGGTCCCAATAGAATGGTGACAGAATCTGATTTGGCCCACCTTAATTATCTGCGATGTGTTGTACGTGAAACATTCCGCATGCACCCAGCAGGGCCTTTCCTCATTCCACATGAATCTCTTCGTGCCACTACCATCAATGGTTACCACATACCTGCCAAGACACGTGTCTTCATCAACACCCATGGATTAGGTCGTAACACTAAGATTTGGGACAATGTGGAGCAGTTTAGGCCTGAGAGGCATTGGCCGTCTGATGGGAGTCGAGTTGAGATTAGCCATGGAGTTGACTTCAAGATTCTACCTTTTAGTGCTGGAAAGAGGAAGTGTCCTGGCGCACCACTTGGAGTGACTTTGGTTTTAATGGCTTTGGCTCGACTATTTCATTGCTTTGACTGGGCCCCACCAAATGGTTTAAATCCTCAAGATATTGATACTAGAGAGGTTTATGGAATGACTATGCCTAAGGTTGAGCCTTTGATTGCTGTTGCTAGACCACGTCTTGCAAACCATATGTATAACTAAGGTATTTTAAATTTAAAATAAATTGATAAATCTAATAAGAAAAGGTTCAATCTATAAAAAAAAGTCAAACAAATATTTTTAAGAAAAAGTGCTTGAAAAAAAATTGTTAATAGATTTATAGTGTTAATAATTATCATATATTTTATTTATAACATTTAAGTTATAGTCACTTTGGGGAGAACTTTACCTAATTACTACTCCTAATTTAAAATTGTATGAGCAATTAGTCAAAAACAAAAAAAAAGTTATAATATTATTATATCTATTTATGCAAGTCATAATTAAATAGTAGTGTTAACTATTAAATTCAAATCTATACAATATACAACTATTGAAAGTTTTTTTTCATTGTTCCTTTTACTATTCCTTTACATGTGTCACTTTCATATACAAAGTTGTCATTTTATTTCTCTATTTAAAAAATACAAAAGGTTTGGTATTTTGAGAGCATGTTGCAACTATTACCATTGTCACCTTATTTCAATTTCTCTTTGCTTTACGCTTATCGGACACAAAAATTTCCCATCAGCGGTATAGACGTAAAATCGTGTGAGCTTTGAATTCGCATATGTGGGGTTTTTTAATTTGGGATAGGTGGGGGAGTCGCGTATTGGAGACGACAATCTATGACTATTTCAAAAAGCTCACCCCACAATTTGTTTCTAGGTAAGCCATTTGAGGTGCTCCCGCCATTGTAGTTGTAATCATATTTTCTTTCTTCTTTCTGTTTATTGCTTTGTAAAGGTGAGAAATCTCAAATCGACGGCATGGGGTGTGGGTATGGTTTTGTCCAGAAAAATGGGTTTGAAGATTTAGTTCTTTGAGTCAGTTTTTCCCTCTTCTCATGGTAACCATGAGTTTTTCCCTCATTTTTCTGAATTCAACTTCAAATTTCTGAGCCTATAAATATGGGTTGCTATATCTATGGCATTGTGTGCAATCATCAACTTGAACTTCTTACCTTTGTAATCTCATATCTTCAACTTGTGCTAAGTTTATGCTATTTTATTTTTTCCATACTATGTTTAGTTAATATGACACTTCCATTTGATCATGTGAGTAAAATTTATGTTGAGAGGGAAGTTTGGAGGCTCAAAGTTTGCATTATACGCCTCTAAAATGTCTCAACCTTCAACAATGCATCACAAATAAGTTCTATAAAAATAGTTCTGTTAGATGAATATGTAATTATCATAATGTTATTTGCTTTTGCTTATTTCATTCATAAATTTTTTGCTAACTTTTTTTTCAAGGGTTCAAGCTTCAATAGAAAGGACTCTGGTGTAAAAGTTTCTGCCTATATTGGTAAAGGGGGCTATGTATAGAATGACCTACTTTACTATTATAATTTCTTCATGAGTTATCTTTTATTCCATTTGGTTGTTATAGAGCCACCACTTATGATTACCGATAAACAAATGGTTATTTTTAAAAGCCCATTTAATTAAAAGGCTAGGCTTCGGGCCAACTATTTTTAGGCTTGACAGCCTGGTCTGCTGTTTATTTTATATTATATTATTATAATTATTAATTTATTATAAATTTATAATATATTAAAATATTATAATTATTATAATTTATTTATTATAATATATTAAAATTCAAAGAAACCTAGAACTTCATGTTCATCTCGTCTCCGCAACTTGTGAATCGACTCTCTCTCTTCCTCCGCTAATTCATCTTCATGAGTTATCTTTTATTCCATTTGGCGATGTCTTCAAGTATGATGGAAATTCTGACTTTTTAGTTGGTATATTTATTTTCAAACTAAATTGTTGCTGCTTTCTTGCATTTTAATTTATATTAGTTTGAATTCATATTTTAACCTTTATGTGATTGTTATGTGCAGATGTTATTAGTTTGTTGATTGGTGTGTCAAAAAGAACTTAAAAGATTCTCGGGGTACTGCATATTTGATACATGCATGAAAGGGATGGGAAGATGATTCGAAAATGGGGGTGATGGAGCTTATAGATTGCCAATTTGTTTTTCTTTCCTTTCCGAACTTACTATATATTTTCATTATTATATTATATATTTTTACCCTAATTTTGGTTTTGATAATAATTGATAACTGATATAATCTTTGGGTTTTATTGGTGTTGATAGTATCTATTGAAATGGTTTTTAGTAGGGGAAAACTTGAATGCGCATTGTTTGATGATTATGTCGAGGAGCTTAATGCATTCCTTAAAAGTGGTGATCTGAATGATCCTGAGGTAGTTGTCCAACTAGCAAAAATCAAGTTGTTTAGAGGTCCTGCATTTATAATTGATTTTTTTGCTGATTGTTAGTCTTGTTTCATTGGGATCTAATGACTGCTATTCCAATGCAAAGTTAACCCCTGTCAAGAGAAACCTTAAAGGTAACAATGAAAAAAGTGTACCAACCGATTTAAGTCACCGTGAATGGAATTGTTGTGATTGATGGTATTCCATGTTTGAATGTGATTAGAGAAGGAAGGAATCCTTTAACATTGTTGAATATGAAGTTTGGAAAACATTTGGTGGTTGACATTTTGAGTCTTTGTATATAAAATCAAGTCATCAAGTAGGCCGAATATATGGTCATGCTTTTCAAGTATTTTTTTTTTAGTCAATTTTGTCTAGCTTCTAGGTGTAGGGTGATTCATAGTTTCATGACTTAGACTCTCTTTTTGGAAAGTATATTTTGTTGTAAGATGGACTTAGTAGGATTAAGGATGTCATTTACAACGTTCGGGAAAGTGTGAAGTATATCAACTACAATGATTCAAGGTTAAAGGCTTTCTGTGATGTGGTTGAACAGAAGCGATTGAAAGAAAGGAAGCTTGTTATTGATTGTCCTACCAGATGGAATTCGACATTTCAAATGTTGTCTAGTGCTTTAAAATTTAAGATTGTCTTTCCAGCTTACAAAGAAAGAGAGCTGCATTATGATTATGCACCTTCACATGAGGATTGGGAGAAAGTTGAAAAGGTTTGTCAACTTCTAGAAGTGTTTAATCTTGCCACTCATATAATTTCGCCATCGCAAATTTGTATCTCGCAGTAAGTATGGAGGGTGAAACAAGTAATTGATGCAGATCTCTTTATGAAAGTAAAATTTGATAAATATTGGGGGGGAATGCAATTTGTTGATGGCTATTGCAAGTGTTTTGGATCCTAGGTGCAAATTTCATATTGTTGATATATGTTTTCCTTTGATATATCACCAAGAAAAGTTGCCATGGAAAACATGAACAAGGTCGCGGACTTCATTGCAAACGTAACTTTGAGTATGGAAGAGTCATCCTCTAGTGAAGTGAACATCGCTAGATATCCACGATCTTCAAATCACCGTTTGAAAAAAGTTAGATGACTTAATGAATGATCATCTTTTAATCACTTTGAGTTTTTTTTTAAAACAGTCGTGCATTATTTAATTTTTTCTATATAATCTGAATTTGTTCATGTGTTACTATTTATTTGCGTGGGGCAATTTTGATTTCATGTTATTATTTATTTAGGTGTAGGATTGATCAAATGCATAAGGTATTAAGTACTCTATTTCAATTTCGATTCTTTGCTATCTTTGATTTCCATTTTTTGATTCTTTATCAAGTTTCATCATTGCTTCTATTTTTGCTACACTTTAATATCATAGATTTGTCTAATTATATTGTTATATTGTTGAATAATATGAGGCCCGAGACCTTTTAGATTTGTTATAATTTTGTATTGTTGAATAATTAGGCTTGTTAGACTTATGAATTGAAAGATCAAAATCAAAAATAAAGGCTTAGGTATGTTGGCAAAGAATTGAAATCACGATAACTTTGTTAGATACCATAAAAAATGAAGTGATTATAAAAGGAAATGGAGGGGTAGTACAATTGATGCAACACAAATGGACTACTGAAACAGTCATTGATGAGTTTATTTATTTTATTTTTTAATTATGATTCCATTGTTTCATAAATCTTCTAAATGTGTGATTTGTTGATATGACTTTTACACATAATTTTCCAATAACATTTCTTTCTCTTCTTTTTGATAACCGAGGTTTTATTGGTGTTGATAGTATCAAGCTTGTTTGATGATTATGACATTCCTTAAAAGTGGTTCTTCCCATCAAGTTTCTACTTCAACTTGTTGCTTCAGCTTTCATTAAGTTTTGGTTGTGTTTTCACCAAGCTTTTCTTCGATTTCTTGCTATCAGCGATTTCGATTATTAGCTATCTTCAATTTCGATCTTTCGATTCTTCAAGTTTTGTCATTGCTTCTATTTCTGTTATGCTCTGATACCATAATAGAAGCAAAAAAATTGAAAGATCGAAATCGAAGATAGCAAAGAATTGCAATCATTGATACCATAGCAATCAAAGTGGTTAGAAAGAGAAATGGAGGAGTAGTGCAATTGGTGCAACACAAATGGAGTACTCAGACAGTCATTGATGAGTTTACTTTTATTTATTTATTTTGATTCCATTGTTTCATAAATCTTCTAAATGTTTAAGTTGTTAATATGACTTTTACACATAATTTTTCAATGACATTTCTTTCTCTTTTTTTTTCGATTATTAACTATCAATCTTTCGATTCTTCAAGTTTTGTCATTGCTTCTATTTCTGTTATGCTTCTTCCATCAAGTTTCGCTTCAACTTTCATTATGATTCATTGTTTCATAAATCTTAAAAATTTTGTTGATTGAAAGATTTAAATTTTCCAAGATAGCTTTTTCGAATTGCAAGCTTTGGTTTACTTTTATTTATTTTTCATCAAGTTTTTTTTCACACATAATTTTTCAATGACATTTCTCTCTTCTTTTTTTATATCGATTTCTTGCTATCTTCGATTTCGATTTTGTCATCTAGCTTTGGTTTTCTTTTATGAAGCTTTGGGTTCTCACAAGGTAACTAACAAGTTACTTTAATCCTAAACTACCAAACTTGACCAAAATAAAACCTCCTATGCATTAAGTGCAGTCCAAAGATAAACACAATAAAAAAAAAAAGATTTCATCCCACACATATCAGTCTTTCTCAATTTTCATTTCCTTGAGGAGAATAAAAAAAGCATCACCACTTACACTGTCAGGACCTCCATCGAAACTCCTCTTTATATGAGTCAACTTTGCACCAAAGCATTAACCAACTGATTGGCCAAGACATAACTCAGGCTCATTAAACTTATTTAGTAGAGACTACAAAAAGAAGAATGTATAAATTAAACAAAAACACATATGAAACAAAAAATTAAACCAATAATAACTCAAGAAAAACAAACTACCACTTTCATCATTTTCATTATCTATTTAATTTTCAATCATGGGACACAAAAGAATGAACCTTATGGTGGATGAATTAAGGTTCAAATGTTATTGGTGCAAAGGTTGTGACAGGTAATCATGTTGGAGAAAAAGTTTATACTCTGTGGATGAATTTAATATTATTTTATGCTGGACTACGCTTGAAATTTCAAAGAAAATAATTTTCTTTATTTCTTTGCTTTGTCATGACAATTAACAAAAGTCAAGGACATACATTATCTCATGTTAGTTTGTATTTACCTCAACCAATATTTTTACATGGACAATTATATATTGTTATATCTCGGGTTAAATGTAGGAGTGAATTGAAGATATTGATTAACAATGATGATGGAGATCTTTGTTCAAGAGCCAATAATGTTATATTTAAGGAAGTTTTCCATAAGATTTAAATTCATATTTGTAATGTTTTCTGCTAATATCTAGTATGTATATTATTTGATCGATTATTGTACAATACGTAATTTGGTGCATGAATTAGTTAGTAAATTTATTTTCTATTAAAATGATTATTTATTGTGCTGATGGTTCTTGAGTGACATTATATTCTTTTTTATTTCTCACTATATTTTGAATATCTATTATAGATATAATTTGTAAATTTAAAATTTCCTCATATGAATTAACATAAAAAAAAAGAAACATACGTTGTTTGTTTCAATTGGTAAATTAATGTAAAAATTAAAGAAAAAATTGTTCAAATTTAAAACATGATCTTAATTTCTATAATAATTAAGTTTTATTAGTAAATAATAATAATATATTTTAGTCGCATGTTGCACATGTAAATGTCCTAGCTACAGTAACAAAGTAAGTAGTATTAACTTCTTATTTTAAATTTATTTAACCTTACATTGTGTGATTTGTATAATATTTACCATTTTCACTTGAATTATTATTTCAAAAGCCATTGTAAATTTAAAAAAATCACAAAATACAATTTGATGTAGGGACTGTGGAGTGGGGACAAATGTTAAAAAATGTCACCATAAAACATTCACCTCAAATTAGATGATGTGGCTAATTCTAAAAGTGCAAAAAGAAATAGAAGTTGTTATGACAACCATATAAGATTATTATTTTTGTGAGACACGAGATAATTGTGCACATTCAGCCCATGTAAAATACTTATGAGGTTAATTTTTATTCAATCATTGAGAGTATAAAGATTATGTGATCTCTTCACAAAAATTATTTATCTATAATTTAAACTCGTATTATCATTAAATCAGTATTATTTACAACTTCAACTCACCGTTTAAGGTAACCTCATATAAGATTATGTATTATAGAATATGTTCTGATTGAGGATAAATAAAATAACACATAAATTAAATAAAGTTAAATTGAACTTTTTATAAGTTTTTGGTTTTCTAGATCATCTTTTATTCAATGATTAAGAGATTAATCTCTTAAATTATGGTCGATACATAATTAAAAATTCTTTTTAATAGTATTATTTTTATACACACGAATTTCATGATCAAACTTAAGAAAATATAGAATTTTTATAAATTTAATTCCAAATAAATATTTTATTAAAAATAAAATTGAAAAATAATATTTTTAATATTATATATATATATTGAAAAATGATGATCTCCACATTTTTTTTAGATGTGTAAATCTTGTATATATATTTTTTTAAAGGTATGTGATTGAGAAAGAAAAAGTGATAAAATAGTAAGTATAATAAATGATATTAAATAAAGTGTAAAAAAAATATATGTATTATTTGTGGTAAGAATATCGAGTTGATATATATTAGAGTAATTCTATATCTTCTTATAAATTTATCTTAATAATCCTCTTAATACTAAATAAAAAAAGTATTAAATAAAAAAATAAATATATTTAATGTCTTAAAATATAATAAATATTTAATATTTATTTTATTTAATAATTAAAAAAATTAGTAGAAGAATTGAATAGGAGGATAAATCATTTCTCTATAGTGCCCAATATTTTAATTAATCATTTAAAACTTTAAAAAAAAATCTGTTAACTCGATGGGCATTTTTGGGAATAAAACCCTAAAACCCTTCAAATCCTTGACTGTAGCGTTGAGAGGTGAAGAGTGTGTACTGTATAACGAAGCGGTGTTGTTGCTCTCAAATCAACCTCCTTCACCAACAATGGCGACCCAAATCTTCTGTAGAAGAACCTTCCCCAAATCCCTAACCCTAGCATCCTTCTTCTCTCGCTCCCTTTCCACCTCCACCCCCACCGCCTCGCCCCTCCGCACCCTCGCCGCACTCCGACACCACCACCTCTTCCTCCCCTCTCCCTCCATGCGACCCTTCTCAACCAGGGCCACTACCTCCTCGCTCAACGACCCCAGCCCCAACTGGTCCAACCGGCCCCCGAAAGAGACGATTTTACTGGATGGGTGCGACTTCGAGCACTGGCTTATCGTCATGGAGAAGCCTGAGGGCGACCCCACCAGGGACGAGATCATCGACAGCTACATCAAAACTCTCGCCAAGGTCATCGGAAGGTAAAACAAACAACAAACAAGTTTTAATCTTTTCAATTTTTTTTCTTTGAGCTAATTTTTTTTAATTTGATTTTTTTTTGTGTGTTTATGTGTTCTACTTGTGTGTTTACAATGAACTATGCATCATTGTGGCTGCTAATTATTGACAAGGGAAAACGAATTTTAATTTTGTAGGGTTTTTTTTGTGTGTTTGGGGTTATGAGATATTTTTTTAGGGCTGTATAAGATGACAAAACAGTAGATGAGGTGAACTTGTTTAACTGATTATTTTGGTTTCCATTTTTGTGTTTTTACTAATCAGTTATCACATGCCGTTGCCATGTTTAAGATTACAAGTTTAGATGGAAATGGAGGTCGCTAGTGCACATGATGCTGACTTTCGTGATGCAAATTGTTGTTCGCTGTAATAGAAGTAATATCTTAGTTTTCCTTATGGTCAATAACTTGATTACTTATGCTTCAGCTTTACATAGGCTTAAACCCCTACTGCACTACAGTCAGAATGATATCATAGAATCAAAGTAATAGTGGTTGCGTATATATATACATATATATATTCCTAATCATTGATTGCACACGGTTCACTTTTGTAGTGAAGAAGAAGCACGGATGAAGATATATTCAGTTTCAACTAGGCACTACTATGCATTTGGGGCACTTGTATCTGAAGAAGTTTCATACAAAATCAAGGGTAAAGATGGTTCAAAACCTTTTGGCTTATATTTATCTTTCTGTAGTAGTAGGGACATTCACAGCTCTTTATGAAATTGCAGAATTGGACAGAGTACGGTGGGTCCTTCCTGATTCATACTTGAATGTTAAGGAAAAAGACTATGGAGGTGAGAACTTTGCTTGTACTCTCACCTGGTTTTTGTTTTATATCTTGTCAGTTGTATGAAATGTGGATTTTTTTTTTGTTTAATCATGTCCAATTCTATATCTGGATATAACTCTATTCCTTAGCTGTGTGTTTGTAAGCAGAATTATTTTTTATTTAGAGACATTCCTACATGCACCTATTAAGTTATAAATTTATCAGGTTTTGTTTTATAACAGGGTTAGAATGTAATCTTTTTTTGCCAGTTATCGTGTCATTTAGGCTGCATAATTGCAATAACCTCATATTTTTTCTGTTTCCCTCTCCAGGTGAGCCCTTTATAAATGGGCAAGCAGTTCCATATGATCCCAAGTATCATGAAGAGTGGGTTAGAAACAATGCTCGAGCAAATGAAAGGAACAGACGCAATGACAGGCCTCGTAATGCTGATAGGTCAAGAAACTTCGAGAGGAGGAGGGAAAATGTAGTAAACAGAGATATGCAGGATAGGCTTCCTATGCCAAATCAGGGTCCTATGGGTGTTGCAAGCAACATGGGTGGAGCCCCTCCCAACAACATGGGTGGGGCTCCTCCAAACAATGCAGGTGGATATCCGCCTCACAATGCAGGTGGATATCCTCCTCACAATGCCGGCGGATATCCTCCTCACAACACAGGCGGATATCCTCCTCAGAATGCAGGTGGACATCCTCCTCAGAATGCAGGCGGACATCCTCCTCAGAATGCTGGCGGATATGCTCCTCACAATGCAGCAGGTGGTTACCCTCCGAACATGGGGCAATTTTCTTCCAACACGGGCGGAGCCCCTCCTCAAAGTGGCTATGGCGGCATGCCAACAAACAATCCCATGGGTGGTATGCCACAGAATAACTATGCTGGTATGACACACGACAACACAGGAGGGATGCCACCAAACCAGAACATGGGAGGGTTTCAACCAAATGCAGGATGGTCAAGTACTGCTCCCAGCAGAGACCACTAGCCTGGGTACGCACGAAACAGGGATATGGGAGGTGCAGCTGGTGGGAACCCATATGCAGCCTGAGATATGATATGCAGAGATGCTAATCTTGTGGCCATGTAGATAATGAAGAATTGTGTCCAAGACAACCTAGGGATTATGCCAAGTTTCTGAAGAAACTAGAATTTAGTTTTACTTTTCTTGTCTCTCTAGTTCTCCACCGCTTAATGAACCTGCATGTTGTGTAATTGAAGTTCACAATTTTTTAAGATGATTTTGTTTGTGAACTTAACAGCCTTATTTGCTATATGTCTGAGGGTACTTGCCTTATTTTGTTATTTGTTATAAACAGTGGGGGTACTTGCCTCCACTAAGCTGTTCATTTTTTAACAGAACTAGCTTTTCCACGTGCCATGCAGTTTGATTTAGGTGATAGAAAATAATTTATATTAGCAGAAAAGGATATAGTATAGTATTATATGGTTCCACAGAGAATAATGACTTCCTGCTCCACTCTGAGTATCTGCTGTGAAGGTTTCATCAATTACGTGGAACCTGCTGTTGTACATTTAGCTTCACATGTCTGATTTATAATGCGAATGATTGCGTATTCATTTAAGCATTAAGAGAAGGGTAATGTTATGTGCACATTCATTCCTCACACTTTTCCAGATGAAGTCTTTTTTGGGTTTGTTGGAAAATGCTGTGAGCAATGCAGATATGGAACCCATGAAATTTGGTGATCTTATACGCTTATACTTTCTGCTACTCAAATTACGCAAATCATTATCCTTGTGACTATATGAGCTTTCTCCTGTAGATATGTGCACCTAATCTCGCTATTCATGGTAGATCACAGTGCTAATACATCCGCAGGATGTCTAGAAGGTTGCTTTGAGCTCATAAATTGGATTGCCACAAGCTTGCAATAATAACGTTTCTTTCTGATGAAGACTACTAGCTTAGTAGGAACATCCGATAGACAATGCATGTTTGATATTATAATCTGAGTTCCTCCATGTATAAATCACAGCGTTTAACATGGGCAGGATTGTTATGTGCACATTCATTCCTCACACTTTTCCAGATGAAGTCTTTTTTGGGTTTGTTGGAAAATGCTGTGAGCAATGCAGATATGGAACCCATGAAATTTGGTGATCTTATACGCTTATACTTTCTGCTACTCAAATTACGCAAATCATTATCCTTGTGACTATATGAGCTTTCTCCTGTAGATATGTGCACCTAATCTCGCTATTCATGGTAGATCACAGTGCTAATACATCCGCAGGATGTCTAGAAGGTTGCTTTGAGCTCATAAATTGGATTGCCACAAGCTTGCAATAATAACGTTTCTTTCTGATGAAGACTACTAGCTTAGTAGGAACATCCGATAGACAATGCATGTTTGATATATAATCTGAGTTCCTCCATGTATAAATCACCGCGTTTAACATGGGCAGGATTGTTGAAGAAATAGGACGTGAAA
Organism: Ormosia semicastrata; assembly: GCA_029884595.1. NCBI lineage: Eukaryota > Viridiplantae > Streptophyta > Magnoliopsida > Fabales > Fabaceae > Ormosia > Ormosia semicastrata. The sequence goes on along the minus strand of JAQQTO010000051.1, from coordinate 3,134,965 downwards.
AAGATCTGTGTTCTAAAGGGGAAGAAAAAAAAAACCAGTTTTTAGAAATAACGAGTTGATCATTTTAGTTATAACTTTGTCTTTTTTTTTCGTGTATTTAATTAAACTTTTTTTTCTTTTTCATTTTAATTATATCTTTTAATTTTTTTTTACGATTATATCTTTTTAACTTTAGTTTCATTGAAGTGGTTAATTTGTGAGGTGATTCTTTCAAATTGTTGTTAGAAATCAAAGTAGAAAAAATCTTAGTTTAAAAGAACTAAACTAAAATTTTCCCACTTTGCTACTCTGGAGTGAAATTACTTTTCCAGGGTTTCCATAGTTATTACAATGGAAAATGCTTTCTATACATCACTTTATAATTCATATTTGTCTATGTGGCATAATCAAAGTATAAGTGTGCAAAAAACTATGTGAAGTTAGTTATGATCAAATGGTAAAAATTATATAAATGTGAAATAATATGTGAATAAGTGTTTGTGAATAGCATTACTCTATTATAATTTTGAAGGTAAAGGTTCATGTTATCCCTTTTGAAAAAATCTTAACTTGCTACTGAGTTTACGGCTGTCCACTAAAAAGAAGTAAACGAATTTAGAATATCAATTTGGTCTTTAAAAGATTATTACACTAATTTAGTCTTCGAATGGCAAGTTTTTGACATAAAAAGTAGTCCAAAAGTTAGTATTTATTTGGACTAAATTGATGTTATAAGATGATCAAAAATCTTCATTTAATGACTAATTTGATGATAATAATCTTTTGATAATCAAATTGATGTTTCACAAAATTTTCCAAGACTAAATTAGGAATTACCCTAATAATGGTGAAATGAACTTTTAATGAATGCCCACTGTGTGAGTGTGAACTTTGGTTCACAGTCACTGACTTCAATCCCGGATGCAAATATTGTGGCAAGAATTTATTCCGAATTTGGCTCAGTGGTTTATCCATAGCTATGATGGAAGCTGTTTTCAGTCTTTAAAGATGTCAACATATACTATAAGTTGCTTCCCTCTAGTGGACAACGAGAAAGATTTTGGTTTGCTGGCGTTTGAAGATGAATTTATACTGTGATGAATGACTAATGACATTAGTTTGACACTGCTTGCTTTTGCAGAGACAATGGTACATGTACATGACCACTAGTACAAGATTGCACTTGTCACTGAAATTTATTGTTCAATGAAAAGAGGACCAATAGCGCAACAATGGAAATAGTCATTCTACTTGGTTTATGTTATACACAATTGTCACACTTTTGTGTGTGGCTCACATGCTTGGGTATAGAGATTTCGGAAGAAAGTAAAAAAATTAAGGATAATGTTAGGTATGTAAGCCATCCATTATGTGCAACTAACATTGAAAAAAAAATGTACCATACAGAATGTGAGGGAGTTTAGCAAAAGGGGAACAACTCTCTGGAATCCATAATGCCTGTTATGCAATGTTGTAGTTCAGTTGCAACCCAAACTTTCAATAACCAATGGTATTGAGTAAACTTTCCTAATGCAGCATAGAGACATCATATAAAATTTCCATAGGAATGAAGCAATGGGATGATTCCTCCTGCTGCCAAAAAGTCACTTCAAGTTCTATATCATCAACTCCCGGTTGAAATGCAGTTAATTTCATTCTTTTTTTTTCCCTCACTGAGGCTATTGTATCATTACTACACGTCAAATAAAAAATAATCTACATAACGAGAGAGAGAGAGAGAGTAGTCTTTTTCTTTACAAAGAAATAGAGAAAAAGGAATAAGAGCAAAGGAGCTGTAATCCAAAGCCTAGTAAAAGCATGGATATCATGAGATTAAACTACTATTCAGCCCAGTTTCCTATTCTACTGCCAACAAACTACCAATTGTGGTAACCTTGTTATACATGCACCTCATCAACTATTTGTTCCATCTTAGAAACTAAAATCTGTATATAAACTTCCAAGTAAATGAGTAATCAGAATATGCAGAAGATTCCTCATAAGTGGAGTTTGCCTTTTTTGTCTCTAGCAGCTTGGATCTGATCTGCAAGCGATACTTCTTTCTGCATTTTTTCTCTCTTGATAAGCTCTAAATCCAATTTCTTGTGACTTGGAAAAATGGAATTGAAAACCTCTCCTTCTCTAGCTACTTGACTACTGATGTTCTTACTTATGTGAATCTAAAGACAGGACAAACATACCATCATTAGAAGCAATAAATAAGGCATAAATAAACATATAACAAAAACGGGGTTGGTGTCATCATATTAGAAAGAATTTAAGAATTAAGGTCATAGTAGACAGCTATACTAGATAGATGCTTGTAAGCACTATATACCACTCTTAAAAAGGACGATTTTAATACTACTTGCAGAATGGCATTCCTGTGATATATGCCTTTTTACTCAGCTTCTCTCACTCCCTGGTCCAAATCCAAATTATCACAGGATGAGGTTTAACCATTTAAGTTTCTAGTAAGATAACCAAGAGTGGAAGTGTTTTCAACTAACATAGCAGAAAATTAGTTTCTGGATTTAACAATTGAATTTCCCATTTCTAATCTGACAAAAGGAACTTTGTGCAGCATTCTCCCCTAATTTTCAAATGAACTTGGGATGCACACAGGAGCCCAGATTTAAATTCACTTTCCATCTCAAAAGGCATGCTGCTCTCATTCTCAATTGCTTCATCATGTTACATTTATATACAGCCAATAAGAGGAAAAACTATAAGGCCTACCTTTGTTAATTTTGGGTGAAGTTTGAACTCTTGCCCGACTTCCAAGTCACCTGTGCCTTCCTTTGCTTTTCTGTGTGGCTGACTCTTTATATCTCCTCTTGCTTTAGTCCTCTCTTGACGATCTTTTCTCCTTTGACTGAGCATTACCTGTTTTATTATTGCTTTTATCCGTGCTGCTTTCTCAGCTTTTACCCTTGCCATTTCTTTTGCCTTTGCCTTCTCTGTAGTACGCTGAAGCTGATAAAACAGAACTATTTCTTGTTGTATCTTTTCATAGCTATCCCAGTCTAGTTCTTGTTCACCACTCCCTCCTTTCTTAGCTGCTTTGGATATGCTTTCCCCCCATGACTGGATGAATTTCTTTGCTCCAGCAATTGCCATCAGCTTTTCTTTTTCCTTTTCCTCAGCCTGCAGAAGTAGTTGGAGCTCCAATTGATGTTTTATGTTATTGTAGCTATCCCAATCTAGCTCTTCCTGACCACTTCCTCCTTTCCTGGCTGCATTTGCTATGCTTTGTTCCCATGAAAGGAAAAATTTCTCCCCCAACCGCTTTGACTTCAGACGCTCTTGCCAAACACGTCTCAGCGAATAACTTATTTTTGCCTTGATTTGATCACTGCAGGAAGGTCGGTAAAGATTGGAGAATGCATAGCCATTTACTACATTCATTTAATATTCATGCCAAACATCAAGGTTCAAGACAACCTAAAATTTTGGTCGAACGCTAATTACCAATGAGTGCACAATTTACTTTAGAGTAGCTTTCAGGTGCACTGAGACCGATAGAATGATCAATATCTAGCTCCAAATATAATATTATAACAATTTTCCATTAGATAATTTTGTAATTTATTAAGAAAGTGGTTCCAGAAAAACATCAAACAGCATAGAAAATTTTCAGACATAACTAAGTAGTTGTAGAACTAGCAAGATTTTAGTATGACAGCACTTAGAGTAAACATGAACTCAGATATGAGTAAAAATGTAGAATGGCCTCACATTGTTAGACAAATGAGCCCACATATTTCACTTAGTCACACAAGCAGCAATAACTTACAAATCCAGATGTCATATCCTAAAATAGACAGTTAATCTAAGGACTAGTATCTGTTGCATTTTGTTTCTCTAAGCCAAGTAACATACAATACTATGCCATTTTCACAACCTTATTGCCTATGCTATTCCACCATAATTATGTACTAGTAACTTCCATATGTGTCAGTAATCTAAAGTCTAAACCCAAGTCTTTAATCTCAATCACTTTCTTCTTTCCATACTTTTCCCCCCTTTTCTATATTAACAAGTGAGTATTAATCCTCTTTTTGTGAAATATTTCTAAATTAAGGACACCTAAGAGTCCAAGACCAGACATTCCCTCCTTGTCTACTCATCCTTGATATTTTGTTTTCCCATCTATAAGCTATAATTTTACATGGTATAAGATTATATTCTGTTTTGAGGAGTCACGCAGATAAACAGTATGACAGATAAGTTTACCTATGAGAATGCGGATGTTCTGACATCTTCCTCCTTACCTGAAAATTTATCAAGAAGAGGGGGAAAAAGTGAATATATATTACTAGGTGAATCAAGAGATAGGAACTACCTAGCAACAGAAAAGCATTCTTTTGTAAGGCAACTAGCATTTGAAATCTTGCAATTATTTATGTACCCAAAAAAAAAATCATTGCAATTATAAGGCATGTCATGTTGTCAACACATATAAAAGGAGGAACACTCCAAAAACTGAATGACTCTTACTTGACTTCACCTTGGGGTCCCTCAATGCCTCTGATGTTCTTCGCTTGATTCGCTCACGGGTCTCTGCATTGTTTGCGATATCACTTATACAAAATTAGACAACTATAAGGTATATCAATGTCCATTTAAATGTACACTACCTGCAGTGTGTTTCCTTCCTTTGTTCCAAGGTACTCTTCCTTTGTTTGCTAGTCCTATTTTCATTCTTCTAATCCTCTCCTTAAGAACTTTTTTACTGAGAGATTTTAGAGAGTCACTGAGACCAACAACTTCATTCCCATTTTTCAAATAAATCTTTTCAGAAAAATCAACACTGACTTTTGACTGGTTGTACTCTTCAGCATGAGATGCTTCTCCATCATCAACACTTATCTGCAGCTCTTCAATGGGGAGAACCCTTTGGGAGGAACAAACAAATGTTAATTTGGGGATTGCAGTCTTCGCCATAGACAGTTGAGGATGCACTTGCAGTGTTGTTGGAGGACAAAATGTACAAGTGCAATCCACCACATTGGTCAAGAGCGGCCGTGAATCAGTGTTAGGAATATGAGTTAAGGGAGAAAGTGGAACAGACATTCCTCTGACACTGACAGAAATTCAAGTGAAAAATCTTGATTAGATAAAGAACAAGGCACATGAAGAAAAAATTTATCATGCATATTATATACTCAACTACCCATGCCCATGAAGAAAAAATTTATCATGCATATATTAGAAAAAAATGTGGTATTTTTCATGTCATTCATACTGCCTAAAAACACAGTAGTGGAGATGGGCTAACTCCAGCACAGGCACACAAAGTCACAGAGAGAGAGAGCGAGAGAAAGAGATTACAGTGAGTTGAATTGGAGCATGTTTGTTAAAGTGGGTGGTATTGTCGGCTGTGGAAAAGTTAGGGCAGAGCTCAACAACTGCTTTCCCAATCGAATCTAATCTTCTTTAGAAAGGAGGATTTTCTCCCACTGTGGTATGCTTTGCCCTATGTCTTTATTTTTACCCTTCTCTTTTCAAGATAAGATATAAGTATTTGTTATTGGGCTGGACTAATTTCTCTCGGGCCTTTTCTTGTCAGTCCATGGTTTAAATTAGGTGGGTTGTTAACAATCAAGGATGAGAATTTTTGCATGTCCTTATTGTTTGCAGTTTGTGCATACAACATTTTGGAGAAAATACACTATTTTGTTCTTAAAAAATTTATATTATGTGTTTTTGGTACTTAAAAATGTGTGTTCACAATCTAGTTATTAAAGTTGTGAAATGGTGAACAATTTAGTCCTTTGGAATCATAACCATCAATTAAGAACTTATTGATCATTTCACAATTTTGAAGATTAAATTGTGTACACTATATTTTTAGAGACTAAAAACATATAACATGCATTTTTAGGGACCAAATTGTATACTTACTCCAACATTGAGTACCATTAAGTTATCACAAAATCACCTCCCCTAGTGTAATTCAATATTCATGTTTCTTATTCATCCAGAATTTTGATACTGCTTGCCCATTCAAAACGTGAGAAAGGAGAAAATAACGAGAGAGAGAGAGAGAGTTGAAGTGGAGCATGTTGATTAAAGTGGGCGGTGCTTTCACCTGTGGGCTGTGGCTGTGGACAAAGAAGCAATCAGCTCAAATTATATTGAACATGAATGAGTCAGAGAGCCCACACATTTGCTTCTCCTATCGTTTCTAATATTTTATGTTTGTTCAAATTGAAAGAAGCATTTGTTATCACAAAATCACTGCCCTAGTCACATTTGCATGTTTTCTTTCTTTTTAGTTGTATTTGAAATGAATAAAAATACAAATTGATTTGATTTGATTTGATTTGATTTAAAAATCAAATTTTATGTTTGGAACTTTTAAAAAAAATAAGAATTGAATTGATTTAAAAATCAAATTTTATGTTTAGAATTTATTAAAATGAGAACTAATTTGATTTAATTTTATTATTTTACATTTTAACCATTATTAGATGTAGTTAGAGGTAGTTTACAAAGGATAAAATAGTTTATTCGTTTCAAATTAAATTAAATTTTATCAAATTTGATGAAATTTTAAAATAAAATGAGTGAAATCTATTAGATTTTAGAAATCAAATTATTTTTTATTTTTTAACATTTCAAATATAAGATTTAATTAAATTTAATTTACAAATCAAATCATTTCTTTTTTCTATATTCCAAATATACTCTTTATTCTTTTTATATGGTGATTCCATGTTGGTCTTAATTAATTATACAGAATTTTATGTATTTATGTATATATATTGCATGCCCATTCAACACGGACCTTCTTATAAAATTCACGGTCAAATCTTCAATTTTAAAACCAAAATGTGTACATCAAAGTATCAATCAACCAAAATGTCAAAGTGATGAGCATTGCGATTTAGAATTTTATATACATAATACGCGTAAAAGTAGTTTAATTCACAAATTGAATTCTTAAGCAGCAAGAAATTCACAATTATTTAAAGATGCAATTCTATGCTGAATTTTATCATCAAACAAACAAAAGCTATTGGAAGAACCGAAGAAGTGATCCTTGGTGGCCTAATATAATAGCCAAGTCAAGTCTTCTGATTTGTGAAACTCATGGATTCAAATAACAAAAGTTTTTATGAGTATGGCCTCATTCCTTCAGACGAGACCCTTAAGCAGCACAAGGAGCCAATCATTGATATAGAATATGCACCCACCAAAGTTGAGAAAGGGAGAAAGAAGAAGAAAGGTAAGTTTTTCCTCAAAAAGAAATTCTGGATTTGCTGTTCTAATATTGTAGTTGAGTCCAATCTGCTCAATGAGAAGATTAAAGACGAGCAGAAAAAGGGTGAGTTCAAGGTCAAAGATAAGATCTTGTTTTCAAATGTTAAGACTGAACCAGACAAAGCCCTTTCAGCTGTGGAGAACATGAGGAGCAAGTCTTGCTTCCTGATCTGTTGCTCCGACGTTCAAGTGGCCAAAGGCCAGGAAGGTTAAGTTATTGTGAGCCAGGTGAGGTTAGCATATTAATTATGGGATAATTTGGGTAGTATTCTTGGAACTTGGAAGTAGTTTTCTTCATTTCAAAAGCTAAAACTAGAGAATCAGTTTTGGGAATTGAAGACAAGAAGTGCTTTCAAGATGTTAGTTAAACATGCCACTACATGCATCAATGAGTATTTCAATCTGTGTATGATATTAGTTCAGATATATGGTTGTTTTATTAGGGAACATAATGTTTTGCTCGTCACCGAGTCATTTTCTTTTTGTCTTCTAGGGTGGTGTTTGGGGGTGTTGGCTTTAAGAAAGTAGTGCCATGTGTTAAGGCAATGTTTGGTGGATATCATCATTTTCAATTTTATATAATATTTTGTTATATTATAATTTTTGCATAATAATTTGATTATATTATACAAGACGCTTTTTTTAAAAATCAATTCTCAGGTAGAATATAAATTATAGCTAATTCTTACATAAGTTATGTGAAAAATTGTTGAAAGAAATGTTTGAATGCTTAGCATAAATCTCGTGGTAATCAAGTAGTCAATTCTTTCTTTCTTTCTTTCTTTTCTTTTTTTTTCATTTTTTTGTCAAAGTGAGCTTAAGAAACTTTATAAATTTTAATTAATATATGATTCATACAAATCAACACAACACATTCAACCAATAACACATATACCAAGGCACACACACTATATCTAGAAAGGAAAAGAGAAGTTACTTTAAACTTTACTCAAATGATTTAAAAAAATGAAAGCGTGATTTAGTCATAAATCATTGTAATCAATTACAAAGAACTTTTCAGGTTTAAAAAAAAACTATAAAAAAATTTACTAGAGCTGACACCTTCCAATTCTTGTTATGTTTACACTGCTATATAAACGAAAAGTATATCCTTAATGCAGGCAATCTCTGTTCAGCCGGTATAGTTCACGCCGTTGTTTCAATTTTCCACTCAACAAATCTAAGTTAATATGTCTATGATAATCACTAATCACATAATAAGCAATGGTAAGTAGATGTTAGCTATTTATATGGCCGGTAGCCTTTTGTCTAGCAGATAAATATGCATGGTTAGAATTTTGGAGCTACAAATCCACATTTCACTTGGTTGACCAACAAACAAAAACTTATATAATTGAATTGAACCGAAGATTAATGAACATGGAAATGTCAAATTAATGAATAGCTTCTATTTTATTTTTTTCTATTTTTTTTCTCACAAGTTACACACACAGGCACACACACACATATATATATATATGACATATATGACAATTTTGCGAAAAGTGACAGATAAATGAGAAGAAACACAGGAAAAAAAATCTAAAATAATCATTGAGTTATTGTTGAAGGAATTAACTCAATAGAAACTCCATGCAGAGTTTCAACACTCATGGACATGGTTTCGGCACCGCTGTAGCAGCTTCAAATATTCAACCCTAGCTACGTACACGTCTGGTTTCCAAGCTTCTTAAATAGTTTTTCTTTTAGTTATTATTTAGGGATAAATATATTATGTAAATATTTTACTTTATTGTAAGGATATTTGCTTATTTTTAGGGATATTATGATAATGATGTTATCTAATAATTTTATGAATCTTTTCCTTATTTTAAAGATCTTATCTTCTCTTAAAAAAAATATTATCTTTAATAAGAACAGCTCTTGAAAAAAAAATTCCTACAAATTAAACAAACCCAATCATGCATCTTATTAGGATTTGACTAGGACTGAGCTTTTGATATTGAATTGATTAAAATTAAGAGATTATTGTGTTTTTGAATGCGGAAGATTCTTGATTATCGCAAGTTTTTGTTTCTGTTAACCCAAATTCAAATATTTTATTTCAAATTAAATCATAAATTAATTTTATTAAATTATATATACTAAATATTCTAAAAATTAGATAACATCGCAAAGATAAGATATTGCTTCAAATGTTAAGATTGAATCTAATAAATTCCTTTCGAGTTTGGAGGTGAACTTCTACCATACACTTATGAAAGAATAAAATTTTTCGTTTATAAAACATCCCAACCACTTATTCTCTTTTTTACTTGCATTCTCTTTCTCTCTCTCTTTTTTAAATTTTTTTTTTTCAAAATCAAGGGTTAAAAACCTTTTGGAAGAAATCTCTTACTTGAGTATATAAGAAGCTATGGAGAGCATGAGGAACAAGTCTTGCTTCCAATGTTGAAGTAGCCAAAGGCCACAAATAGGAAGCTTATTTAAGTGATTAGGAGCGGAGAAAAATCATTGTACTAACTAGAATAACATGTGCGATGTAGGAGATTATAAAAAATATTTAAAAATAATATATGATAATATATTATTATTATAAAAAACATTTTTATAATTTTTATAATTAATCATTGGTGACACAATAATTTTTATTGAGATTCAAATTTTTTTATGGTATTGAATATTAAGTTTATATATAAAATTTTGAGAATATTTTAAAAATTTCAAATATTATTAAAAAAGTATTTTGAGTTTTAGGGGTTACTTGCCATTATTAACTCCCTTAATTTTCTATCTGTATATTCTTTTATACAAATGTAATTTTTAAATTATACCATCAATGACTTATTACAAATTTAAATTTGAATTTCATTGTTAATATCTTATTAACGTAATAATCATGTTTATATATATATATACATGAAAACTCTTTTGAGATATTATTTTATAAAATAAAAATATTTTTGTTATGTTGTCAACCCATACATTTTAAAATAAATATTGAAATAATTTACATTTTCTTTTAATTTTTCTTTAAAATGATAACATTAAAATTAAAATTAAAATTAAAATTAATTATATTGGTGATACAAATTAGAGATAAAAATTGGTCAAATTTTTTACATTTTTCTTTAGTTTTTTAATAGGATAACACGAAAATTTAAATAATATTAATAGTACAACCTAGAAATAAAATTCTACAAAATTGTAACTCTTTATATATATATATATATATATATATATATATATATATATATATATATATTGATTGATTATGAGATATAATAATTATCTATTAAGCACAGACACTTAACACGGACACTGACATGACACGCATAATGACAGAGATACGAGGATACACTAAATTAAAAAATTGTAGGACACGATATATATATAGATATATTAAATTAAATTAAAGAATTTGTTTATGTATATATATAATTGTAAAATTTAAGAAAAAATATTCATAATTCATTAATATCATTTTTATAAACTTAAAATTTACAATATCTTAATATATATCATATGTATTAATATTTGTTACCTAGTAAGCTCCTTCTAAAAAATATGGAGCATAATTTCTATTAATATTTTTCAAAAATCTCCTAAATTCATTTCTCCTAATAGAACTAACTATGTACAAGTACATGTGCATAAAAAAAATAACTAGAGGAAAAGTGGTGTGAAGCAAGCTTCTGTGACAACGAACTGGACGGCTTTGTACGAGCAGAAGTAGAAGGAGTAGATGAAAATAATAGTGTGTAAAAATATAAAACTTAAAAGTCTAATAGTGGCATATGAAAATATAAAAATTAAAATACTAGTATGTGAAAATAGTGGCTTGGGATGTTAGTCATGTGATTGAGCTTGAGTGAGTTACAGGCTTACTGATTGGACGTTAGTCATAGAAACTAATTTTTGTTAAAAAAAATATTAATAAGTTGTGTTCAAGTCGTGCTCTAAATGTGTCCAAGTATGTCCAAACCCAAAAAAATAATATTTTTAATTAGATATATTTAAACACGCGGGACACATCAGGACATGTGTGTCGTATGAGCGTCCTCATGTGTTCGACACTCGGACACGCCTCATAAACGGCGTGTCCATACTTCATAGATAATTATATATCCACTTAATAAATGTTTGTAATAATGATCCTAATTACTTAAATAAAAAAAGTATTTAACGATTCTTAAGTTCTTAAATATTAAATATTTTAATTTTTTAATTTAATATTTTTTATTTTTTGATCTTTATTCAAGTATTTTCATGAACTCTTGAGCATCGTCGCAACTAAGAAATCCTCTCAATAATTGTCTTCTCCATCGTTTGTGAAGCCTTCCCAATAATTGTGTTATCTAGGATTTGAACTTTGGTTATCTCCTTAATAATACAACTTGCTTATTATTGTACTCAACATATTTATTAAAAGAATATATATTTATTTTAAGATATTAAATATTCATCCTTTTGTTGCATAATAATTGATTATTATATGCGAGAATAAAATAAGAAAAGAGGACAACTCCTTAATTGTATATATTGTTTCCTATTATATGTAGAATAAAATAGGAAAAGAGGATAACTCATTAATTGTATATATTTAGCTTTCCTAAATTAGCTAGACAAATCGGTAATGTATGAGAATATTTGTAATTAAATAGTTATAAATGGTCAGAAATGCTCATGCTATTATTTATAGTGGAAATACAATGAAGAAAAGATAACAAAGCCAATTCTTCGACATGGTATCGGCGGGTTCTCGATCAAACCTGTGATTTCTTGGTTTATATCGGATTTCTTCAATGACACCACTGGTCGCTCTTGTCTTCGTCTTCTTCGGCCGCTCTCGGTTCTTCATTCGTGCCGCTAGCTTTGGGTTCGCGAGGTTTCGTTCTTGCTCGTTTCGTGTTCGTTTCTTTCTTGCTCTTGGTTGCGATCTCATGGCTTCGGACAAGGAAAGGGATAATTTTTGTGTCCGCTTCACCTAAGCAAGAACTATGGTGCCTGGAATTTCAATTCAATATGTATGTCAAAGGGAAAGGCTTGTGGGGTCACATAGACGGACCTCCACAAAGACCGGTTGAGAAATCGCCTTAGATGCTTGGGAGGTGAAAGATGCCCAAATTGTTTATTGGATTCTCGGCTCTATTGAGACTCGGATGATCAATAACTTGCGCCTTTTACAACCGCTAAAGACATGTGGGAGTATTTGAAGCGAATTTACAACCGAATAATACGCCAAGTGCTTTCGGTTGAGCTCGAGATAGCCAATTACAAACAAGGTAATCTGTCTATTCGGGATTATTATTCTGGTTTCTTGAATCGTGGACGAACACTCACCCATCTTATATGCCGATGTTCCCAAAACCTCGCTCACGCTCTTCAAGCGGTTTACGAAATCGGTAAGCGGATCAATTTCTCATGAAACTTCGTCCCGAGTTCGAGGTCGTCGAGGCGCTTTCTTTGAATCGAGTCCCGTTCCTCCTTTGGACACATGTGTTGGTGAACTTCTCGGGAAGAGCAACGTCTACTTACCCGTGGATCCATGTCCCATGATGCATTGGTTCCAGAACCAATGACGGTTGTATCTATCTTGCCCAAAGTAAAGGCAAAGGTCGTGATATGCGACAGGTCCAGTGTTTTTCGTGCAAACAATTTGGCCATATCGCTCGTAATTGCAGTAAGAAATTCTGTAATTACTGCAAACAACAGGGTCATATCCTCTCTGACTGTCCCACGCGTCCTCCAAGACCAACCCAACGTCCTGAGCAGGCGTTCCATGCCACTACCAGTTCAGCTGATTCACTTTCCACCATTGCAGCATCAGATATTGGCGCTTTGAAGCCTGAAATGATCCAACAAATAGTACTATCAGCACTTTCAGCCTTGGGTATTCAGGGTAAGTCTTCTCATGTTTCTCGACCATGATTTCTTGATTCTGGTGCCTCCAATCATATGACGGGTTCCTCTGAATACTTGCACAATATACACCATTACCATGGTACTCAAAAAATTCAAATTGCTGATGGTAATACCCTTTCTATCATTGATGTTGGTGACATAAACTCTGATTTTAGACATGTGTTTGTATCTCCTAAACTTGATTCCAACTTACTTTCAGTGGGTCAATTAGTGGATGACAATTGTAATGTTAATTTTTCTCGGGCTGGTTGTCTTGTGCAGGATCAAGTGTCGGGGAAGGTGATCGCGAAGGGGCCTAAAGTGGGCAGATTATTTCTGCTTCAGTTTATTTCTAATCATTTATCTTTTGCTTGTAATGGTGTTTTGAATATGTATGAGGATTGGCATAGAAAATTGGGCCATCCAAATTCTGGTGTTTTGTCTCATTTATTTAAAAATGGTTTATTGGGAAATAAAAATGCCATTTCTCATTCCTCTGTTCCTTGTTCGGTTTGCAAACTTGCTAAAAGTAAAGCACTTCCTTTTCCCTCTAATGCTCATCATGCTTCCAACTGTTTTGATGTGGTTCATAGTGATGTTTGGGGTATGTCTCCTGTTGCTTCTCATGCTCATTATAAATACTTTGTGACCTTTATCGATGATTACAGTTGTTTTACTTGGATATATTTTCTTAGATCTAAGGCTGAAGTCTTTCCAATGTTTAAGAAATTTTTGGCATATATTGAAAATCAGTTCCAAGCCAGGCTTAAAATCTTTCGCTCTGATTCTGGTGGTGAGTACATGTCTCATGAGTTTCAGGACTATTTGCAACAAAAAGGCATTGTCTCTCAACGTTCCTGTCCCAATACACCCCAACAAAATGGCATTGCAGAGCGAAAGAATCGTCACTTGCTTGATGTGACGCGCACATTGCTACTTCAAGCATCTGTTCCATCTAGATTCTGGGTTGAAGCTTTGTCCACAGCTGTCTTCTTGATCAATCGCCTTCCATCTACGGTTCTTGATCTTGATTCCCCTTTTTTTCGTCTCTTTAAGACTCATCCAAATTATCTAGATTTACATATTTTTGGGTGTGTATGTTTTGTTCACTTACCTCCGGTTGAACGACATAAGCTTGGAGCACAATCTGTCCAATGTGCATTTATGGGTTATAGTAACTCTCACAAAGGTTTTTTGTGTTATGATATTACTAACCATCACTTCCGTATTTCAAGGAATGTGACCTTCTTTGATAATCAATTTATGTTTCCTTGTCTTTCTTCTGACTCTAATGAGGTTGCTACTCTTCCTAACTTTTCTATTGTGCCTCAATCTATAGAACGTTTTGAACCAGGCCACGTATATGTCAGACAACCCAGACAGCAGGCTCCCACTCCCCTTCCCGACGCTGCTCCGTCACTTGAACTTGTGCTGGCACACCGCGATCTGCTAGAGTGTCTCGTCCACCTAATAGATATTCACCAGAAAGGTATGATTCATCACATACTTCTCTTACGGCTACTCTATCCGGCATATCTATTCCTACATGTTACTCACAGGCAGTTAAGGATGTGTGTTGGATACAAGCAATGCAAGATGAACTCCAGGCTCTTCAAGAAAATTTTACATGGGATATTGTTTCTTGCCCACCTGATGTCAAACCCATAGGCTGCAAATGGGTGTATTCTGTGAAATTGAATTTTGATGGTTCCCTCAACCGTTACAAGGCTCGACTAGTTGCCTTAAGGAATAAGCAAGAATATGAGATTGATTATGATGAAACGTTTATGCCTGTGGCAAAGATGACAACTGTCAGAACGGTACTCTCTATTGCTGCTTCTAATGGCTGGTCCCTCCATCAAATGGATGTAAAGAATGCATTTTTTCATGGTGATCTGACAGAAGATATTTATATGACTCCCCCTCCAGGTCTTTTTTCATCATCTAAAGGTGTGTGCAAGCTCAAACGATCCTTATATGATTTGAAACAGGCTCCTAGAGCATGGTATGAGAAATTTCGTTCTACTCTTCTTGGGTTTTCCTTTACTCAAAGTCAATATGACTCATCTTTGTTCATTCATCGCACGCCTACTGGTATTGTTCTTCTTATTCTCTATGTTGATGATATGGTTATTACTGGTTCTGATCATACCTCCATACAAAGAATTTAAACAACAATTACAGCCTCATTTCATATGAAAGATCTTGGTAATTTGCACTATTTCCTCGGACTTGAGGTTCATTATACCTCCAAGGGCATATTCCTACATCAACAAAAGTACACCGAGGATTTAATTTCTTTGGCCTGGTCTTCAATCAGCTAATCCGGTGGATACTCCTCTCGAGGTTAATGTTAAATACTGTCGTGATGATGGTGATCTTTTGCCTGATCCTTTGTTGTATCGTCAGCTCGTGGGTAGTCTTAATTATTTGACTATTACACGGCCTGACATATCCTTTGCAGTTCAGCAAGTAAGTCAATTCATGCACTCACCTCGCTATCTTCATTTGGCCGCTGTTCGTCGCATAATTCGATACTTGAAAGGCACCTCTCAACGCGGTCTATTATTTCCCACTGGGACAGTCCCTAAATTGATTGCTTATAGTGATGCTGACTGGGCAGGATGTCCTGATACTCGCAGACCATTCTTGGTTGGTGCATGTTTCTTGGTTACGTGATTTCTTGGAAGAGTAAGAAGCAAGCACGAGTCTCTAAGTCCTCCACCGAATCCGAGTACCGAGCCATGTCTACCGCTTGTTCTCGAAATAATTTGGCTACGTGGTCTTTTGGTGAGCTTGGGTTCCCTCGCACGAGTTAACACCTCTATATGCCGATAATACGAGTGCTATTCAGATTGTTGCCAATCCAGTTTTTCATGAGCGCACAAAACATATTGAAGTGGATTGTCATTCTATCCTGAATCCTATGATGCTCATGTTATCTCACTACCTCATATCAACACCCAATTGCAGGTTGCGGATATTCTTACCAAAGCAGTGCCTCGCCCGCGCCATCAGTTTCTTGTTTGCAAATTGATGCTTCTTGACCAGCCGCATCAATTTGAGGGGGGATGTTAATCAGGGATTAATTTGTTTCCTATTATATGCAGAATAAAATAGGAAAAGATGACAACTCCTTAATTGTATATATTGTTTCCTATTATATGTAGAATAAAATAGGAAAATGGGACAACTCATTAATTGTATATATTTAACTTTCCTAAATTAGCTAGACAAATCAGGTAACAGAATATTTGTAATTAAATAGTTATAAATGGCTGTAAATGCTCATGCTATTATTTATAGTAGAAATACAATGAAAAAAAGATAACAAAGCCAATTCTTCTGACAGAAATTCTCTCAATAATTGTCTTCTCCATCGTTTGTGAAGCCTTCCCAATAATTGTGTTATCTAGGATTTGAACTTTGGTTATCTCCTTAATAATACAACTTGCTTATTACTGTACTCAACATATTTATTAAAAGAATATATATTTATTTTAAGATATTAAATATTCATCCTTTTGTTGCATAATAATTGATTATTATACTAGGCACATTTTTTGTTTTTATCAATTTTCATGTTGAGTGTAAATTATAACTAAATTCTTGTATAATATTTGAAGTAGTGTAAAAAAATGTTGAAAGAATAATAATGCATGTTTTCATGTCATCGGTGACCATGTGATAGGTATCCCATAATATTTGTGAAAATCAACTGCGCTGGACTTATTCTTCCATTTGTTTTTGTTCATGAGCTTTTGTTTTGTTGGAGATTCCTTTTATAAGAACAAAATATTTGTAATTTGTGTTTAAAATTTTAAATATAAAAATTAGGGATTACAACCAAACGTGGCAATGAATATTCTAATGCGATTTTGCTATCATGTAAAAAAGATTTTTTTGATATAAGTAATTGTTTATACAATTTTAATATGAAGTTAATAATTAAGTAAAATTCTCTTAAAATTTCAAAATTTAAACTCTCATACTGTAAATAAAGTTTGTCTAAAATCAAAATCGATGTCTGCGACAACCAACCATCCTTGCGTCAAATTTTTTTTGTTCCAACACAGGTTCTCAGTCTTTTATGTATAATAATAACTTTGATTTGATTTTTATTCATCACAATCACACGCCATTTTTTTTTATCTGACGCAATAAATTTATTAAAAAAATATAAACTCTTTTAAACCTTTGTTTTTTTTGTAGCCCAGTTGCTGCTCAATAATAATAATAATAATAACACCATGCCAGCCCAATGTATACTCGAAAACGCGTTTGATTCGCGGCCTCTCCTCTCTCTTGTCTGTTCAAACCACAGAAGCAGACAGAGGGGTCATTCCCGGCGGCCTCGTCAAACCTCTACTCTAGTCACTAGTCGCCTTATTATTATTATTATTATTGTTATTTATTTTCAATTCTAGTTGCTCTTTAACCATTAAAAAATAGAAGGAAAAAAAAAAACAACCCCAGCTTAATTGGTCATATAATAGGTTTCGTGTAAACTGCGGGCTAATATGATGTGGTCCGTTTATTTTTAACCTGTGACAGGTGTCTACCACCGAAAGGAATGATTGGGCTTTCTTTCAACATTTGTTTTTCCAATCTTTTACATTTTTTGTATATTGGTTAATTTTATTTTATTTATAAATGGTTTATTAACTAAAGTATTATATTTTTTTTTTGTAATACAATTATTTAATGGAGATTTTGCTCACTTGAATTGGTGGTAAAGACTTTGTAAATACATTGTATCCATTGTTACAATTTTTTTACTAATTTTGTATCTTATTGTTGCAATAAAATTTTCTATATATATACTTAACAAATTATGTTTTTGTTTGTCAAATGTACATAATAGTGATCTATGTTACAATCAAATTTTCTAGAGTCATTGAATATAATATGCAGGGTAAATCATCTATTGATTTTTTAAGTAGATACATATGCATTTGATACATCTTTTTTTTAGTGTATATTTGTTTGGTGTGTGATTGTTTTTGAGAAAATAATCAAGGTTTTTCTTTTCCAAAAGTTCTCTTAAAAATAGATTAATTATAAATTATTTTGAATACAAAATGAGTTAATTCAAATATGCATTTATTATTAATTTTTTTAATAAAGTATGTTACATGTTTAGCAGTTTAAGGTTTTAATGTTAGTTTGAGATATTAATCAATTGATAGTAATGTGTAATGGAATCAGTTAATTTTAAATAAATTAAGGATGAAAATCATAACAACACCAATAATACATGAGAATTATGTTAAAATATATGACATGTTTATATAACAACTGTTTTAAATTATTTTGTTATGCGCTTCATCTTTTATTTTTTTCATATTGATATCTTAAAATTAATAAATATTTTATTGATATCTTAAAAATATAATTTCCCTTATCATCCATTGCATTTGTAATTTGTGGATATATATCCTTTTATATAAATATTTTTTATTGTTGTAAAATTATTTTCTTATCACAAAAAATAAGTTGTATTAATGTTTATATCATTCATTTTAATTTATCAAATAATAAATTGTTAATAATATAAACTTTTTCTTTTGGGTACCTAATGAATGGGTTAGTGTATTTTTAAAAAATATATAATATTAGTCTGATTGTTTACACTTTTCTATATTAGCAAATTCCTTCTAAATCGTTTTATCTAAAAAGTTAATACATAACTCACTCAATCAACCATACTTTTATATTTTATATTTTCTAACAAAAAAGTTTATTTTAATCTTAAAAGAGGTTTCCTATATTATTAAGAAGCACACATGTGTATATTTTTGTAAAGAAGCATGAATCATATATAGTTATATAACTGGTTATACAATCTTTGATATTTTTATATTTAAAGCTCTGCATCTAGTTGCAATTTTCTTTTTGAATGGTTTTATACAAATATATCATGTATGTTAGTTCTTTGGAAAAGTGTTTTGTACTTGGATTAATTAGTTTTATTTTTTTATGCTTCATTTATGTTTTGGCTTAATTAGTCATTATGAATACTACTTTTTATTTATTTATCTAGTAGAAAAAAATAGGTAAAGAAGTATAATCTCTCAGACTTGATCGCGATTAAGAGAAGCCCTCACCAACATACATTTCTAAGAAAACACTACTTTTTATTTATGTAATGCTAAATACTATTCTATTTTTTTTTCTAACGATAAGTTTTTGTAATTGATAAGATAAAGTTAAAATCAATTTATATGTTTGTATAACTTGTGAATTTTCTCATATTTATTTCTCAAATATACTCTATCAAAAAAATAAATAAAAGTTTATCTATCATTTTATATATCTTAAATCTATTAATTTAGACAATCTAAATTTCATAATTAAAGATAATTCATAATAATTATAATTAAAATAATATTAATTATTAAAATAACAAATACACACAAAAATAAATTAAATCCACCCGTGCATCGCAAGGTCTCATACTAGTTATATATACATAACGATCTATATTTTTATATTAAGGGGCTACTTACGTCCATGAGGTTAAAGATTTGAGAATTGAGAGACTTTATTGTTTACCACTTGGTTAATTAAGTGATCAATAAATTTCACTATGATTAGCAAAAACTCTAGAATAAAAGCTAAGAGCTGTACTCTTTTACTTTTGCTTGTCAAATTAATTTTTCACTCTCATTTAACTTCTAACTCAATTCTTTTTCATTGTTTAATTATAGAGTTTTGTTAACGTGTGTATTAAGGATACTTATAAATGAATTAAAATAGAATTTATTACTCATAAATTATTTAAAGAAAAAAATTAAATAAGGTTTTTAAGCCTTTTTACTGAAAAAAGTGTTTTTTTTATGAATTCACTTATGGAAATTAGATTAATTAAGGTTGAGTTGTGTGTGTTTTAAATATTGTGGCATTAATATTGTACTAGACTGTCTTTTTGAATTTAAATCCACCAAGTTTGTGTGGCCTATTAAGGAAAAAATGTCTCCCCAGTTATGATAAGTGAGCATTATCTCTAAACTAATAATTTTAATTAAAATTATAGAAGTATAGTAATATTAATAAAAATTATTTGTTAATTCAGATAATTTTTTAAACTATTTAAGTGAAATTCTATAACATTGAATATAAGAGAATAATTAAAGTATTTGTATAAACAGTTAATATAATGATAATAGATATGAAAAATTTATTTTTTAACTAAGAACCATTGATAAGAGTTGTAAAAAATTTTAGAGGATCAATTGAGTTAATATGATATTTTTAAAGATACTGAAGAGAAATAATCGTAAACGTTAAGTAGTTCAAAAATTATGAAATTTTATCAAGATAGCAAATAAGATATGAGAAATAATTTAGTATAAAATATCAACTAAGATAAATATTAATAAACTTATTACTTAATCTCTCGATTTACTTTAACTTGTGATTAAGTATTGAAGTTTAATTAATAAATAACAGTAAATAAAAAGTTATGAAAAAATGAATCTAAGAATTAAGATGAAATTTTTTTCTAATACTTATGAGTACTTAAAAACTCAACTTTAAAAAATTAAAATATGCATAACATGTACAAAAATTCCAGCATTAAATTTTTGTCACAAAGCTTAGTCTCCACCGCCATTCATTTTCTACATGATTATTGATATTTCTTTTGCTGAATTTGGCTGCCCTTTTTACGTGAAACAAACAGCCAAAACAGAGCCAAGAAACCATCATACAGCTACACCATTTCATTCTCCAACTTCCATCTTCCACCTTCCATCTTCATCAACAACTAACTTTGTTCTTTCTTGCTCTTTCTCCATTATTTCTCATCGTTGAACAACCTAACAAATAGTAGCAAAAACACAGTAGAAACAGAGGCTGGAGACGAGAAAAACAAGGAGAAAAAGGGAGGAAAAGTGAAGAGAAAGTGAAGAAAAATCAAGGAACCAAGCTAGGAAAGTGGGGTAGGGGTTCTTTGCCTTCAACCTATTTTTCTTTTCTATTGTTTTTGAGTTTGAAGATCTGATTTTGAGTGCAAAGAAAGTTACGGTCAGACCCAAGAAATGGATGAAGTCATTTCTTGCATTTGGAGAATTTGCTCCTCACTTTCACTTAGTTCTTTTTCTCTTGTAGATTTTTGATTTATTTTGGTTGTGTTTTTGTATGCTCTTTCATGAATAAACCCACGACATAGTCAAGTTCAAAAACTTTTGAGCAAATTATTATAAAAAAACAATCATGAAAAAAAGAGTTTTATATTTTTTATATTATTTTACTTAATTTTATTATATTTTTCTTTTTTATAAATAAAGAAAAAGCAATTTTTTTAATTTTTTATATATTTTAATTTTAATAAATAAGTTTTATATGTTGTTAAGTTTGATTGAAGAATAAATTACAACTCAGTAATTTATTTCATAAATTTATTAGTTTTATTATTTTTTTATGTGTATTAGTTTTATTAGTTATTTCATATTAATAGACACATTCACATTAAAAAATTAGTACATAAACATAACTTCTTCCACAACTTGTAAGTATCTCTTTGGTTATTATGTTGAGAATAGTTATTTTAAAAATAGTTTTCACCTAAAAATCAAAATATATTTTCCATTTAAAAAATATGTATTAAATTAGAATAAATAATTAAATATATTTTACGATAGTATTTATATTTAAAACGAAATTTTCGAAGCAAAATACAACAGAGGCCCAAAACGCTACATTTGGCCCAACCCAAACCCAGTCTCAGAGTATCTAATTCGTTTCTTATCTTCAGTCCCAGTCTCAACTCTCTGAATCTGAATTAGGGATTTAGGGTTAGGGTTAGGGTTTAACCGCTCCTTCATCTTCAACTTCATCTTCAACCACATCTAAATTGAGAAAATTATAATCCACATGGCCATGGATCCCACCAAGAAGCGCAAGCTCGACGAAAACGGCTTCTCCGCTGCCGATTCCGATCACCTCAAGCTTACCCCCGCCGACGCCCGCAAGATCATCGAGCGCTTTACCCCCGACCAGCTCATCGACATCCTCCAGGACGCTGCCGTCCGCCACCCCGACGTCCTCGCCGCCGTGCGCTCCGTCGCCGACCCCGATATCTCGCAGCGCAAGCTCTTCATCCGCGGCCTCGGCTGGGACACTACCACCGACGGCCTCCGCAACCTCTTTTCCGCCTACGGCGACCTCGAGGAGGCCGTCGTGATCCTCGACAAGGCCACTGGAAAGTCCAAGGGCTATGGCTTCGTCACCTTCCGCCACGTCGACGGAGCCCTCCTTGCCCTCAAGGAGCCCAGCAAGCGCATCGACGGCCGCGTCACAGTCACGCAGCTCGCCGCCGCTGGGAACTCCGGCAACAACGCCAACGCCGCCGACATCGCGCTGCGGAAGATATACGTCGCGAATGTGCCGCCGGATCTTCCCGCGGACAAGCTCCTGGCACACTTCTCGATCTATGGGGAGATCGAGGAGGGGCCGTTAGGGTTCGACAAGCAGACCGGAAAATCAAAGGGTTTCGCACTTTTCGTGTACAAGACAGCAGAGGGGGCGCAGGCGGCCCTGTTGGATCCGGTGAAGACCGTGGAGGGGAGGCAGCTGAATTGCAAGCTGGCGATAACGGACGGGAAGCAAGGGAAGCGTGGTAGTGGCGCCGCGCCGGATGGGGTTCAGGGTCATGGGAATGCTCATGGGCATGGTCATGGGGATGGAATGGGGTTGGCTCCGGCGTCATCAGTTCCTGGGTCTCTTTCAGGTCAGTATGGCGGTCCGGTTGGGTTGGGTTCCTATGGCGGGTTTGCAGGACAGCCTCCGCTGGGCAATCATCCTCTGAACTCGTCGGTTGGTGCGTTGGGTTCGGTAGGGAATCAGGCGCCGTCGTCCATGGGTGGTGCCGGCGGTTACGGCTCTGGGTTAGGTGTTCATTACGGTGGATATGGTGGGCCCGGGTCGACAGGTTTTGGTGGATTGGGCAGTGGTGCTGCTGCTGGTGGTTTTGGAGGAGGTAGTGCTGCTGGTGCTGGTGGTGGTGGACTTGGTGGTTCTGGCGCTGGTTTGGCTGGCGCTGGTTCTTTGTATAGATTGCCGAGTTCAGGTGGAATGCCCGGTGGTGGGTATCCAGAGAGTGGACACTATAGTTTATCAGCTTCATCTGGATACCAGAATCAGCATCACCCTCCTGCTGGAGCGTCACCTGTGCCTAGGGTTCCACCTGGTTCAATGTATCCAAATGTGCCCCCTTACTACTGAGGTAATTTTTTGATGTTCTTAATTTTAACCTTCTTTGTAGTTTTTTTTTCCTCCCATGTGTTTTCTCTTATTTTTTGTTCCTTCGTTTTTAGTGTGTTTCTCTGTTTGCTTCCCGTGCATTTTTTGTTATCTTGTTACTTTGAATTGTTTTCCTTGCGTTGTGTATTATGTCTGTCTGTAATTTGCTATTCAATCTCGTTTTAGTTTTAGCATTGTTGAGTTGTGTGTAGCCTGATGGTTCTGTTGATGAATAATCAGTGGTGTGGAGACTAAGTTCATTTGTGATAAACAATGTAGTTTGATGCTTTTTGAGGTCTACATATTGTTAAAATTAAAAATTTGCTTCACGTACCTTGTGTATGTTATGGAATGTTTTCCCTTTGTCATAATCTGTTTGTTATGTTTCTTGTCATCACATGCCAATTTTTTAAGATCGATGATTGGATGTATCATGTATGGTGTGTTTGTCTCTTTTTCAATGGTAAGGTCATCATCTATTTGTCACCATTTGACCTCCTTGCTTGTGAATTTTGATCTTACAAAATTTTTATTATGTTGAATGTTGAATTCAACATCCCCGTTTGCTTCTGTTGTTGTTGGCTGATCTGTGGATTTATAAAGCTGATCAATGAATGTTGTGATTTTCTGATGCAACAGTAGCTAGATAAATCCTAAATTGAAGTTATTTATAGTGAACTTGTGATGGACTGCAAATCTGTCTATTAATTCCATCCTTCCAGTATGGAATACACTTGAGCCTGTGAATTTCTTTGGCACATCTCTGGTAGAGATCAGATTTATATATTTTTTGAACGATCACGGTTAAGGTGTCTAGCAATAGGTCGAATGCACTGATTCCATAGAATTATAATACCCATTCATTCTATTAAGATAATATGCCAATTATCTTATCTAAGCAGCTGTTGATGATAATATGATATCATTGGGGTTCTTCAAAATTGCATTACTGTCTTTTCATTTATAGATGTAAGATGACAGATACATGTCGATGGAGATTTTTTATTGTTGAGAAGGTAGAGATCTGACATTGTCTTCACATATATAGTACCATATGTGAGTTGAGTAGCCATGTGGATATATATATATTATTTGAGTAGCCATGTGGATAATTTGATTTGAGTTAGTTTCCTTTTTTCATTTCTAATATTTGGGGCTAGGAAGGGGGGTGGGTAGCGATTTGGGGAAAGGGCGATTTGGGGAAAGGTCGAAGGTTCAACACAACTCCTTGGTGTACCCAAGAAACAAGGATAGGGAGGCTTTATGCATTTCTGTTGTGAACAGCAGGAAGGTCGATAATAATGAGATCATTTTTTGGTTCTTTTTCTTTTTCCTTGACCACAACCTTTTTTGTTACTTTCTCTGTTAACTCATTCATTATGAATTGCATGCCATAAATCTGAAGTTGGATTGGGTGTTTTTGTGTTATATGTGGAAACTTGGAGTTAATTTCTGACTTTTCAAAACTCTTATTTCTAGTGCTTATCAAGCATTGAGCATGTGCGTTCTGTGCCCGTTTCATCTTGATTTATAGAATTGCCTTGATGCTGACTTGAGAGTGGCCTGTGTTTTTGGCTATTATCTTCTGATGACCTGTTCATTGTGCTTTGCTCAATTTGGTTTCTGACTCAGCCTGTTTGTTGTTCATTTTTCGTAGTTTTTTTCCCTCCTTGCCTTCATAGTTTCATGGTTGTTGTATGTAGTTTGTTTTTATGTTTCCTCTTTGCCTATATAGTTTCATGCTTGTGTACTTTTTTCCCCCATGCTTGAAATTATCTTGGAAATTATAATGCGGGTTGTGTGCACTTTGTACCTTGACATGAGCTGTTTGCTGATGTAGTTCCTAAAAAAGGGTGAGCAATGATTTTTTTTTAATTGTCAATAAGCAGTTGCTTTTAGAATATAGTTTTCTTTGAATGATGGTTGTGAAATGATGTATTGAGTTGAATGGGTGTTTGATTCAGGTGTATCATCGCTTATTGGGCGCAGATGCTTTATGTGCTTCTGGTGATTGCGTGATTGCAGACTATGTGCTCTGGTGTAATGAATGTGTTAGCCTGTCCTTTTACAGCCTCTTGACTTCATCTGCTCCCTTTTTTAAAGCTTTGATTCGTATGTTTGTTTGTTAGTTAAAGCCACTGAGATAGACTAGTTTTATACTTTAGCTGGATCATCTGGGCTGTTATGGTCTTTGTTTTAATTATATAGTTCTGGATTCTGGTAATTTTTATTAACTCAGTTTGTATTTAGTTACATCTTCCTTTTGATAAGTTGTTCAATATTGTGGTTGTTTCATTTTGCTTAGCATATCAATTTTTTCTATTGCAGTTTTATACCCTGCTGATTTGATGCCGTGATTATCTAATAATTTTCTTTGTACAATGTAAGCCATGTTGTAATCATAATGGTGTCAAGGATTTCTGATGGTAAATTGACTTTGCTTTTCTGATAAGCATTTTAACTAGACACAAGATTTCTTATGTTGAGGATTTTGATGTCAGTTGTTCTATTATTTTTTAAAGTCACGTACAGCATTTTTGAAATATGGTCTGCTAATAAGTAAATTGTGATATTGACCATTTAACTAGCTAATACTATGCCTTGGATCAGCCCCCACATCTTAACTGGGCAAAGGATTTCTTTCATTAGGAATTTTGATCTCAGTTGTTCTGTTATTCTTTAAAATCACATACAACATTTTCTAAATATGGTCTGCTAGTAAGTAAATCGTGATATTGTCCATTTTACTTCCTGACGAAGGCCTTGGATTGGCCCTCCACATCCCTAGATCTTTTGTTTGTCCCATTCCTGAAGCACTTCAATTGAGTTATTGTGCCTTTGTTGAATTGTATCAGGGTTGTGTTGTATGACTTTAGGGGGCGTTTGGTTCAAGAGTGATTTTTCATTCCCAGGAATAGGACTCTTGGGAATGGCATTCCTTGAATGCTATTCTTAGGAATCTATCAAACCTATGTTTGGTTAATTTTGACCATTCCTGGGAATTTGAGGGTAAGGGTGGGCAAGAGTGTCATTTTGTTACTCTAATTATTCCCAACACATGGGAATCATCACAACCTACCTCCCCCGTGGGGAATGATGTGGTAGGAGTAGTGGTCAATAAATATTCCAGGGAATGAGGGATGGATGGGAATATTTTTTTATATCTCTTTCCAAACATGGGAACAAAACATTCCTACCTTAAGATTCCCATGAATGTAAAAACAACACCTAAACTAAACACCCCCTTATTGTCAACACCTTGTTGGGTGGCAAGTTGTTGCCCTAGATTGCTACTCACTTGCATAGATTGTTGATACACTTGAAATGTACTGAATTTATTTTTGATGCTCTCTTGCTCCTTGAGTGCCTTGCTGAGTTGCATATCAATATCGTCTGTTTTACTGTCCACCTTGAGTATGTGTCAAGCCACCTTGTATGATTTTACCCTCATGGTAAAGATCCTGAAGTAGAGCTGGTTTGTGAGAGATAGCTGTGAAATTGTAAATTTGGCTAAGTTGATCCTGTTATTTCTCATCTGATAGGATTTAACTTGTTTTGCTGGTTGAAGATGAAGGCCTTTGCTTCTATGGTTTATTGTTATGAGATTGATGACTGCTAACCTGGAGACTAGTTGAGACACACACTGTGTGTTACTTAAGGCTGGCTCATTGTTGGAGTAAGCAGAACTGTTCATTATTATGTGGTGTGATCACAACGCCCTGATGATGATCACATTTCACACAGCTTCATTTATTTCTATAAACTATAAAGAAGCTTGTAGATTGATGAATGGCTTGCTTCCTTCTGTTTTTCCATTTTTCTTTCCTGTTTCTTTTAATATTTAAGGTTTGGAAAATAATGCATTCTTAAACCTATGAGATGATCATACTCGAAATTTTATGGTAGTGGTTTGATCTTGGATACTTGGGTTGACTACCGGTCCTTTTTTTTTAAAAAAAAGTTCTTTGGAACTAAGCCTGGGTTACCTCAGCAATTTATTTATCTGGCTTTCTATTTTCTGACTGCTTCTACACCCTTCCTCTCCTCTCTCCCATCTATAGCATAGTTGCACGCTAACTCTTATGGAATTTGTTAGAGCTTAGCCTCTTTATTTTTTCAATTGTGGGTGTGTTCTTGTAGGAGTTTGCTTGTTTACTCTAGATATATCACTCTTTTGGATGCTGTTGTACTTTATCCGATCTTCTTTTATGTAGGTTGTGCTTCTTTGAGATTGATACTTTATTTAGAATCAATTTTTTTTGTTAACCTTGCATATGAGAATAATAATGACACGTACAAAACAAACCAGGGTTTACTTAGGTCAAATTTGTTGTTCTCTACAGTTTTCTTTGCATTGGCTACTTGTGGCTTTCCATTAGGTCAAATTTGTATCTGATAATCAAATTTTGATGTTTTATTTAAAAAATTTCTGTCCCATCTTTCCTACGTATTTATTCAAAAAGCTATAATTAATACTTATAATTTGTGTGCTGTGGGATAACTGGTTTCATTTCTTTAACTACATGCATATGTGATGGCTGAAGGTTTAATCGAGGATTCTGATGCATATGATTATTTGCGATATCAATCATACAAAACCTCTTCATTTGGGGTGACTCGACAAACCTCTCTGTACCATCTTTATCCTTAACCTTTTTGCAGTTTTTTTTAAGGTATGCACTAGAATATCGTCTATATTCATATGGAATAGAATCAGAATAATCAAGTGCTATTGTCCTAATTATTGTCATTAGCTGTCTTTCTGGTAAAATGCTCCTCTCCCTGTTGGTTTGTAAACATTAGGGGAGGTTTTAACATCTGGTTGAACGTGAGCATAAGATTTGCGTCACATACAAGATGAGCTGGAGCTGGACTGATAGTTGAACTTAGAAATATTAGCCTACTAGTTGTCTTCTGTCTTCTGATTTCCTGGACTATCAGTCTACTTAGAGCCTTCAGAGATGATTAACTTGGCTGAATTGAGCATTTGTGGTCTCAGTAGGTAGTGGGGTGGTACGTCCTTTTTGCAATAGGTGTTGACTGATGCCGTTCAAAACAAGGTGGCCGATGCAATGCTACATGGCTTTTTAGTGCTGCCCCTGCCCTATTTTTCCGTGTTTACGAGAGATTTTGTGATGTCTGTATGTATGAGCCAACTTGTAACAGTTCAGTTAGTTTTGTCGATAACTTGTTTAATGAGAATTAAGGCTTTTTTTTGTTTGATCGGGTTTTCTTCAAGATTGCTTTATTATTTTTTGGACATAATTTAGTGACAGCAATTTTTTTTATATGAATTTAGTGACAGCAAGTTATTGAACGGTTTTGGACAAAAAAAAAATAACGACCGAAATATAAGTATGCAATATCTATAGCATGGATGGATATTTGGCTTTCGAAAATTTCTTTGGGCGTTTAGAGTACTCATTATTCATTATTTGAAAATATGTGGAAATTACAGTTATTTGAAATGCTTGAAGATTATGTATTAATAATATAAAATAAATAAGAGGTTTGAATCAGTAAATATAATAATAAAGTTATATAAACTTTTTTGGATGGATGAGTGATTTGTGTTATTATGTGTACATGTAAAACACAGGGAAATGGAGAATATCTTTTATTCTTGTTAGTTAATAGTGTTTTGCAACAACCTTCTTCGGTACATTTTTTCTAATTCATTTATGAATAAAGGGAAGTTATTATTGAAAACAAAGAAAAATACTATTATCATAAATTTGTAGAATTATAAATACTGAAAATATAAATAAAAAATATTATTGTGAAATTCATTTTAAAAAAATGTATGGCATTGTATAACAATTAATAGAAGAGTCGACTACATTATAAAATACTTATTTTTTTCTTTACTTAACTATTTAATAAAGGAAGGGATTAATCGATATGGAAGATTTGATGTATTTAAATTGTTCAATAACTTTTTAAATAATATAATTTTTATCAACTTAATTGTTGAGTTATAATTATTTGTCATTTAAATTATTTGTGTTAAATTTTAAAAAATTAAGTATTAATAAAAATGTAATTAAATAGTTTTTATTTTAATATATTTTTAAAATATATATTACATTAATTTTGATACGAATCAATAAAGTATTAAACAATTTCATATTATGTGAAATTTTATAAATATGATATAGATGATAGAAATTTTTAATTCAACAGTAAATTTTATACAAAAATTATTTAATAAAATATTATTTAATAGTGTAAGAATTATTTTTACTTATACCAATTTCAATTAATCTTTACCTATTCAATAATATCATATCCCCATTTATTTACATAAAAGAATTTTCTTTTAATATTACTGAATTATGTTTTCATAAAATTGGGTTAGAGATATTCAAAACCCGAATTATCCTAATAACTTGTCTTACTAAGAAACAAATTAAGACAAGTTTGGTTTTAGAAACTAAACCTGTTATATTTTGAGTAGAGATCAGGTCAAGTTTAGGGTTGTCTTAACCTGACCTAGTGTTACATAACATGATAATATATTTAAGTTAATATAATCTATTTTGAAATATATATTATAAAACATCTCTTACTTTTAGTATGATATTTTTATAATTTTATGATTTAACTATATAACTAATGTCTAAAGATATACAATTTATTTAAGGAAAATGTTAGTCATGCACTCCTTTTTAAGAATGTATGACTGTTCACACTCTTTTCGAGGATGTGATTGGATAAAGAAAATGATAATAAAAAATATATATAATGAATGATATTAAATGAAATATAAAAATAAATATATGCATTATTTAATATAAAAATAATTTATTTAATTTAAAGATCGATCTATTCTTAACCCAATCATTTGTTAGGCTACAATTAAGTTGAGTTATAATCTAAAAATATTAGTTTAATTAAAATATCGAGTCATAAGATAAACGCACTCGTGAACACCCTAAACTTTGGAACTATGTATATATATATATATATATATATATTATATATATATATTTTGTAATTATTGTCATAATTACAAATTATAATTTAACAAGATAAAACAAACAATATTTTTTTTAGCTGAAATTATCCTTTTTATTTTTTTCTAATCTATAATATTTCTGTAATTTTTAATTATTATTATTATTATTATTAGAAGACTGAAAGTTACTTAAACCCTCTCATTATACTCCTCAGCTTCAAACTCAAAACCCTCTCACCTTCCCCTGCCTCTCAACTGTGCTTGGCCGGCAACACTTTGATCGGTCACCGGCTGCCGGTCGCCGATCACCGATCACCGCCTTTTTGTTGTTCCTTTGTTTGCTCCTTCTGCCATAATTCACCTCAACTGGATTCTGGGTATGCATGTTTGATCACAACCCATTCCTGGGTTACCAGTAAATTTGATCACGGGATTTGTGGGTTAATTAAAGTTTGCATCTTTTTCTTACCCTTTTTGTTTTTTCTAGAAAATGAATGCTATGTACTCACCCATGCTAATTATGTCTTTTCATGTTTTTGTGTGTGTTTTGCGTGTGTGTGTGTACGTAGTTGTCTGTATATGCATGTACTGAAAGTTCTAGAACTTTATTTATTTATTTTATTTTATGATGAGTCTGATGGCACCATAGAGAGATAGAGGATTTTGGGTATTCTCCTGAATTGCATGATTTATAAGTTAGAACCCTTTGCTACCTTTTTTTATTTTTTATTTTTAAATTCCGGTTTATAAGGGGAATACTTGTAAGTGTTAACTTATGAATGTTGTATACCAGCGTAACCAGTCTCGTTTTGCTATTGCGAGACTTAATGGTCGCTAATGGAATCTAAGGAAGTTGTATCGATAGTAGTATAGAGGGTTGAGTTTATTCATTTTTGTAGGTGATGGAGCCCCATTAGTGACTTCAAAATCAGATTAAGCTTGGTTCAAGTAGCATGATATGTATATATGGCAAAATAAGCAGGAAAAGTTTGTACAGAAATTTGAAATTAGGATGAATTGTGTAGATATACCTGCTTAATTGGGCTTTTAAAAGAGCTATAATGTAAGCCTTGGGGTTTTTGAATTGCTAAGTGAAAGGCTTGAGGGAGTTGGTTTTTTAGGGTTAAACTTCTTATACTAGTTATGAACTTATCATCACTGAATTTGGAAGTGTGGGATTGATTTCATTTTTTTATGATAATATTAAAGCTTAAGGTGCACCATCTAGTATGTATATATCCTGTGAAAGACAGTTTTGTTTGACATATACTATTTTGTGATAATTGTTTGTTTATTAAGTGTGAGATCCTTCTTCCACCATTGTTGCAGCTTTATCTAAGATTAAAATACCATTTTTGTGGACCTGAGGATTGAGCTCTTGTCCTGGAACAGTATTACAAGCTCATAATGGATTTGAAGTTTAAGCATAAAAACTGGGTGGGGAACATTTACCAGAAGTTTGAAGCAGTGTGCCAAGAGGTGGATGATATTGTAGGCCAGGTGCTATTTCATTATTGCTTTTCTATTTGTTCTTTTTATACCACCTTTGCCTTACTGTGTGTTTGGAATCTCAAAAGAAGAAAAAAAAGAATTTATTTCATTTACAAATGAATTCTTGTGTGAACCTTGTTTGGAATGATATTAATATAAGAAATTTACAAATAAATTTCTGTGTTATATTTGAGAATTTGAAAATCCTATCAATTTTGATAAGATTTTCACTCACCAAAATTTTTTTATATGATTTTCAAATGATTCCATTTCAATTATGGGTGTTATTAACGTGTGCGCTAAGGGCACATGTTAAGGAATAAATAATAGAAAGTATTAAATGAAAAGTACAAGCATTTATTATCTTGAAAATCCAAAAAACATTTAATACTTTCTTCTTTAAGTAATTAATATGAGTAATAAATGCTATTTTTAATCCTTAACAAAATCCTTCTATTATTCTATATAAATTAAAGTGTTCCAAACCCTGTGCCGGGGTGGTGGTACTGTTGGTGGTAAAGAACTTCTATTTACTGGAACTTTTTGTTCCTGTGTTCCACTTATTGCTCTGATCTTTGCACTGTTCCTTTTGCTGGTATATTGTATGTTTGAGGTTGGTTAATTACAATCTCTAAGTGCTGTTGCTATTTTCTCTTAATTGATTGTGTTCAGGATGCTGTTAAATATCTTGAGAATCAGGTCCAGAATGTTGGAGATAGTGTAAAAAAGTTCTATTCCGGTGTTGTTCAAGAGCTACTTCCTCTTCCTCCCTTGGTTAATTCTGCAAAATATGAAGCTTGTTCAGTGGCTTTAAAAAATAACATTGGCTCTTCAGTTAAGTCAGTTGCTGGTGTTAAAGATAATAATAAAAAAGGGGATGAGGAAGAGAAATGCAAAGGGGATGAGGAAAACCCTCTCAATAATTTTATTGAGTCATTGCAGGATTCAAATGCAGTTAATCTTGCTAATGATCAGCAAGTTGGTGCTCCCATCAAGCATGACCTTTTAAATCAAGTTAGTGATGAAACTTATTCAGATTCACTGGAGGTGGAAGATTCTTTCATAACTCAGGATGAGGTTGGTGATGATCATTCAAGAGAAACTTCTGGGACTAAAAGAGAAAACTTGCATGCGAGCATTGAAGAGATTGCTATTGAGTCCGCACTGCAGCCGATGAATTTGATATCTGTTAAAGAGAAAGAACCCCTTGAATTCTCAATACATAGTGAATCCTATTCTGGTTCTTCTGACAGTGGATGTGGAGTTTTGGTCGAAACAAAGGATAACTTACATGTGAATGTAGAACAAAACTCATGTTTGATTGTTGAAAAAAATGCTATGAATTCATCTACCTCTCCAATGTTGAATTTCATGTCTCTTGGTGAAAAAGAATCTTTTGAAGCCTCCTTATTCAGTAAACCATCTGATGTTGTTGATGAGGATACACGTGGTATACTAGCTGAAGTTTCACCTGCCGCTTCCACTGTGTCTTGCGAAAGGCCTATGACGAAGACAGAACCTTTATGCATTCAAAGTTCCTTAATTTCTGACAGTCTATATTCAAAATCACTAGGAAACTACTCCTTTGAAATTGAATCTTACAAAAACAATTCAGGTGATGTTGCTTGGTGTATTTCAGATAGTTCCTTGGTACATGTATGTTGTGAACCATCCCCTCTTGTAGATGGTCAGATGATGGAATCCCAGGGTGGACTTGTTTCCTCTGGCCACAGTCAATCAATGGAATCAAATGGTTGGTATCTTCAACTTTTTATTTATGAGAACTTTCCTTACATTCCTTGTATAACTGGGTTTTAATTATGTATGGATTGTCAGAGGGAGATAATATCAAGGTTAATGAAGTAATGTCTTTGGCTAATTCATCTACAATTTGGCATGGCGGATATGTTCTGCTCAAGACAGGGCTATAATGTCCTTGTCAGATATAGTTAAGTCAAATGATTGATTAAAGTGTTATATTTATTGAAAAAAAATTAGACTCTTGATAAAATAAAATAAAATTATGCATTGAAATATCTTGCTTCACTATATGGGCTTTGGGCTTTATGGTATGCACAGTCAAAGCCATATGTGCTGTATCAAATTTATAAGACTCTGGACAACTTGAGAAATGGGAGGCTTTTTTTTTTCTCTGTTGCTGTATTTGCAAGTCTGATGGTGGAGAAGCAGTTAATTGTATGCTTCTTTAATGTCCAGTCACGAATATTTATTAGAGTTGATATTCTCTCTTTTTGGTTTTCATTGGTAATGTTGGTTAGGTTTTTAGGTTCAAAGGTTCTTTGTCAATTGCCTATACCTACAGTCTTGATTCATGGAAAGAGTAAAGAGTGGACTGTTTGCGACTTTGTTTTGCTAGATATGGTATTTTTGCAATCAGAAACACAAAATCACTTCAGGAAATTGGAAGCTCTTTCCTCTAGCTAAGTGAAATATTTTCAAGAGTACGTTTACTTGAAGTTGTTTTTCCTTATGTTCTTTCAACATTTTCTTTTCCTTGTTTTTACTTTGGGGATCACGTCTATCACAATCACATGCAGGTACATCACGTGTATCCGCACTTGTGCTCATACTTAACTAGTTTCAGTCAAGGTTTTTGTCAGTATTTTATTTATGGGTAAAATTCAATTCAAACAAAAGGAGAATTCATATGGAGAAAAAGAGTTAAAATAAGAAATTGATCCTTTACAAGATGAGAGAACAAATTTAAAAATAACAAATGGAAATCAAAATTTTACTTATAAATCTTATAATTAATGATGTTTGCGTGTTCCATTTGAGTGTATTGTCACCTATCTAATATGGCTTTTGCTTGCTCAGATGAATCACTGGTCAATTCTGTTGAATCCAGCTTGGAAGACATTCAATTGAATGATGATGCAAAGCTTGAGGAAAGCTGTGTATTTGTGGATGATAGTGAACTCTATGCAGTCTCATGCAGAGCCCAAAAGCTTAGATCATACAAGGTACTCTCTTTGTTCTCTCTAATTATGTGTTTTAATGAATAAACTTATTACGTAAGGAAATCTATATATTATATTTTTCTGTGTTTTATGTTTTATGCTTAGAAGTTAGAACAATTTGAAACTTACCAACTAATACCACTGGTCTTACTTTAAAAAAGTTATGGTTGTTTTTCGTTATAGAAGAAAATGTAGTTGCTTTGGCATATCTCCCTTGATTCATTCTGAGTATATAAAAGAAAAAGGTAGAGGAAGAAGAAGAAAATGAAGTTTATTTTATGAAATAAGTTATGCTTTTAGGAAAATTAAGAAATCTTGTATGTGCCATTGCTATCTTCTTCCTTCCAACAGAAAAAAATCCAGGATGCATTTGCTTCGAAGAAGAGGTTAGCAAAGGAGTATGAACAGCTAGCAATATGGTATGGAGACACCGATATGGAGCCCAGTCAAGGTTTATCACGAACCCTCTTGCCATTTAGCTCCAGAACATACGTGGATTCAAAGAATTTGCAAGGGCAGCATGCTTCTGAAACCGAGTGGGAGCTGCTGTAAGTGTAATTAGGTGGCATATAGATAATGATGGACCTATTGCTCTGGCTCTTTTACTTTGTAAATGTACATGTTGAAGGTGGTAGTACTCGCTGAAATTTACATTGTTTAGGTTTCCACGGAGAACATCTAATAATTAATTATTTATGGTAATAATTGTCGTTGATGCTTTGGTTCATTGAGAAAGTGCCCTTTTTATAATTTCTTTCACAAGCTGCAAACCTGCAACGTTTTCCTAGGTACATAAATGGTATCTACTTCATATTGATAGTTAAGTAATCTATTTCTGTTATGAGTTTGAAAAAGTGCTTGTCTTTGTAAATAAAATAGAATGATGAACTGATGAAAAATTATGAAGGTGCACCCCATTTGAGAGATGCTTGTGCCTTCTGTCATGGTGTCTTTGTCCTTGTCAAGAAAAGTTTTGATAATTCTTCAACAGATATGCGTATAGGATTTCATTCCATGCATCAGGGACTCCAGGTAAGCACCAGTGAATGCAATCTGCAAAAGATTTTGGGTTGGCTCTTTGTTCTTTTGTCAAGAGCTTGCCCTTGCGCTCCCCATAAACTGACGTGTGAGCATCTTTTCTGTACTCTGATAATTGGGTGATGTTCAACAAGGTGACATTTATTTTAAGTTCTTGTAGTGCATCATGTACTATCTTCATAATCTCAAGATTTGAGCCGGTGCCCCAGTGTGGACCTTGGATTGGATATGACTCATTGAAGCAGTTTTCATCACTTCCAGGCTTCCATTCCCAGCTCCTGAAGAAGAAAATCAGTTGTCATTTTTGGGAATGATCCAAATATAATTAAAGGAAAACTGAGCTTGAATGAGTTAGCCATATTTGCTTCAATAATTGTTTTCTAACATTATTCATTTTTGCTCAATTTTCCATTCCTAAACAAGTCTAAAAAGAGTTGTAGCGTTGCAAGTCTTTTCCCAAAGTTTGGAACACTCAAGCAAAACGCTCAAAACTTTATATTATGGAATGAAACGCTGATAATCTAAACTGAGCAAATTTTAGCATTAAAAGATTTTGAGTAGAACTCACCACAGATGAGTTGGAGACATACTCATAAAGAAGACCTTTTGGGTCAGCGGTTTGATGTTTGATTCTAACCAATGTGCCCATGTTTCCAAAGCCAACCTGTATGCTGTGGTGACATTATATTCTTGGACATTTTGTGGCGATCCATAGCTGAAACAAGAAGAAAATGGTTCAAACCGATTCGATAAAAAGAAAGAAACAAAATGGTGCTATGTAATATTCAACTACATCAGAGTTTAGATACTCACGTAGCATTGATCAAAGGCCTGTACATCCACCAAACATAACTCTCGAACACCAAGATGTCCACTCCTTGCCAATGTTTGCCATGGTTAGCAATGGAGTCGAGCTTGACCATTCGTTTATGTACCGTATGATTTGTTGCATGATCTGAAATGGATTCCACGATGAATGGAGCCCAGTAGTATTCAATTGATGCATTGAACTCCTGGAAACACAAAGCTACAGAAAATCTCAGAAAATTGGGTTTGATGACAATTTCATCACTGCATAACATTTCAGAAGCTATGTAAGATATAAATAATGCAAGGTGCGAGTTATATGTATAAGCTTGGTGTTTAGACAGATGAGAGGCACATGTTGATATACCTCAGCTTTGAAGATCTTCATAGGTGGAATTCTTTGGAGGGATTTCTTTCCTTCAGGAATTGCAGATTGTACCAAACAGACCATAGACTCAAACTGGCCTCTTTGTAATGAGTCTCCAATAAACATCATTCTCTTGTCCCTCAACATGTGCAACAACTTCAAAGGGTCAAATCTGAAGTCAAGAAACGCATATTCTTGTGATGCTCACACACAATTTCAAATCTATGTCACTAATCAAGGAAATATTTCAGGTCTATGAGGAGTCCTATTTAAGTGAATAAAAAAATTTCAACATTACTAATGCATTGCTAATCTGATTACTCAGATACATGTAATAGCTTCATCTTTATGCTTATCAATAACTAGAAGAGAAGAGAACTAATTGGAAAAATGCTGGCTAAATGAAACTTAAAGCGGTTGAACTTTCATGTTCATGTCTTAAAGCATGCTTAGAAATTTAGATCGTCTAAAAGGGTTGGTTACCTAGGGAGGTTGCATACATCAGGCTGCCACCTCCAATTCTTGTAGAAAGAATCAGGTCTCCCATTCTTCTGGCAAGTGGTCTGCTTGACCAAGTAAGGGCAACTCTCTTCTTCATAAAGAGGATAGGACACATTGTCCCACACCCATTTCCCTTCAAATACATTGCAATCTTCCTCAATGCGTTCCTCTGGCAAAACTACAACTGGTAATCTATTTCTTCCTCCCGGTGGCCTGCCATAGAGCCTGAAAACATGACTCTGGTTGCTCTTCAAACTATCTAGGACTAATCTACCAGTTCCTAAGAATAGAATAGAATACAATACAAGTGGGGAGAGGTATTGGATCCGGCGATCAAACAAAGACTTGAAAAACTGCATTGACATGGGATGGTTGAAGGAATTGAAAACTGCTGGCATTCTAACTTGCGTTAGATACATTTTCCAGTGCTTGATTTCATGGCTTGCTTGAGTTTAAAGCACTTACAAAAACACCCTTTGCAACAAACGGTTGGTAGGATCGAAGTTTAGGTGTTGAAAGTATTAAGATTGAAGGAACATACTTAGGCATTTTCAAATGTCAAATGTGTGTCAAAGAAGGCCTTTTCCTATTCAAAACAGCATATAAAAAATTTCTAGAAAAATGTCAATAGGAACAATTAAATTGTAATCACCCATATTATAAAATTATAAAAATTCTTCTTATTTCTTTATCTTTCTGACTTTCTTCTCCAACTCAACACTTTGAAGGTGATTACCAGTGGAGTATGCAGTCTCTGTAGGTGCCTTCCTTTTCTTTACGTTAGCATCTGTTAGAAAATCTGCACTTTGTTCCTTGAAATTGTGATCTGGAGTGTCTATTATAAATTTTCAGCTTTTCTATTTCATTTGATTTATCACACTGCTTGGTGCAATTTGTTGATTAGTTGAGAATCAGATGCTTAATTTGGAAATGCACTATCTGCAATGCTCTAATTTGTAGAGCGTCACTAGAGCCCATTGCCCCATTCCCACGATTCTTATACTCTGACATCACACTTCAGATTAATGGGACTTTGGTTTCTGTTTCACTGATCAAGATTAAGATATCAGCCATTCTCTGTATCACAGCCAAAACTTCAACCATGTCTGCCAATGATTTAACTGCTTTAAACAGTGAACAATGAAAGATCTGATCATCAGTGTTCGTGTTACAGATTAACATGTATTAGTGAAATTTTAATTGCTAAATGGTGCCAGTTCCCAACAACTAGGTACATGGTCGATCACAATTAGTTTTATTTAACTGCAAATCTAGTAGAGATAATTTCAGCAGTCATTGCAATATTTTATCAATAAGACACTAATTACATCAGAGCTAAGAGAAGGATGTAATGACTAATGAAGCAACGCAAAGAAAAACCAACAAAAACAAAAAGTGAAAAACTAGAAACCTTGTTAGCTAATTTCTTTTCCCTTTCCATTAGCAACCAGGAATCTTGGATTTTTATTTTTTATTATTATTAAAGTTCAATGCACAGGAATCACATGCCCTTCTCTCCCCCCACCTTTCATTTTTTTTTCCCTTGCTTTGCCTATCCATCATATATGTAACTGAATACAAATATGAAATACGCCGATACAACACGACACAAATATAGTAATACGAGAAAAATTCAAAAAAATAATTAAAAAATGTATAAATAAAAATATTTAAAAATATCAAAATATCTAATACGTATTAAATATTGATATGATAATTATTTTAAAATATTACTACTGCATATCCCTTCATATTTGTCATTGTGATTAATTTTCTTTTTCTCTTTTTGGGTAGCATGTACGGCTTTAAAATATAGAATATATGCTAAGGGAAGAGAAGGAGAGGGAATGCAACATGTTTTGATTTTTAATCATAATTTTTTCACATTATTTTTCTTTTACATCATTTTTTTATATTATTTCTTATATTATTGATTACATTATTTTTTTTTCATTTTTTCTCATTTAATCATAACCATTAAAAAATATTGTGAATAATAGTGTAATTAAGAAAATGATGTGTCCTTCGGTTTTTCCTTCATTTCTAGCCATGAGATTCAGACATCCGGTAGTGTAAAGAAACTAGTTTTACACTTCTTTTAAGCTCTTTTGGGGCCTATGTACACCAAGGTCATTGAATTGAGATCTACTACACTTTGCCATTGCAAACTTTAGAGAAACAAATAAGGGAAAAAGAAAATATAAATTTTCCAATGCCTTGAATAGTCCGCACT
Organism: Ormosia semicastrata; assembly: GCA_029884595.1. Classification (NCBI taxonomy): domain Eukaryota; kingdom Viridiplantae; phylum Streptophyta; class Magnoliopsida; order Fabales; family Fabaceae; genus Ormosia; species Ormosia semicastrata. The sequence continues at coordinate 3,095,231 of JAQQTO010000051.1, read as the reverse complement.
TGGTTGGCAGTGAGAATATTCTATGTAACGTGCCTGCTATCAACCATATTCGACAACACTTTGTAACTACCCCCAGGCCCCAATATTCTGCATTCTGCTGTTCGAGTTTAACAATCTTCCTTTTGTGACTTGGGGGGAAAATATCTCTCAAAATTTGAGGATTGCATCAGTCCCTTTTCTTTTGCCGTTGCTAATTCAAAATTACTGCTTAGTCAACATGTGAATTCACAATAATTTAATTTCTTGGAAACAAACTAAGATTTTGCAATTATATTGAGACTATTCTATAAAAATGTTGAATTTAATCAAATTGCCATTAGAAATATAAGAAATAAAGTAATAGAATATGAGATGAATTTAGGATGTCACAGTTAATAATATATATATAAGACTAAATATTTATATTTGTGCTCAACATTAAAATAATTTATTTTTTTAATTGAAAATAGAATTCATTGAATTTATAAATTAGCATTCAACAACGAAACAATAAATGAGGGTGGTTTGCACACCAAGTATTAAGGTCACTGTTCTTAGCATAATGCGTTAAACAGTCAACTATCTTATTAAATTACGTGTAATATATTCACACTTAAAGTAAGAAAATCAACAAACAAAAAGATTTTTGTCTCTAACTATGAACTCATTATACAAGTAATCTTCCAAACCCTCGTTAATACTATCACAGAAATTACTAACATATCCTTCTAAATAAATCCCACGAACACCAAATTTCCATGCAAATTGAAGTTCCTCCTCCTGGGCAGATTCTTTATATTATATTATCAGTTGATTAAAATTAATTCGATTTCATATGTATACTTAGTCTTTTCCGAATATATATATAGCTTTTTTTAACCATTTCAATATAAAATAAAGCTAGGCTAACCCTTTGCCTTTTGAAAATTTATTATTCACTTCAAAAGGTCAAAAATAATTTTAAAAAAACTAAACAACACGATTCTAACCTTTTAATACAATATATAACAAAACTCTCAAATGTTTTATTTACAAGAAGAAAATTAAATGGGAGATTCTATTTCCACACACTCCACAAACGCCCTTTTACAATTTGAAATAACAAGCGACAACCTCTTTTTTTTATTTTCCCTTCTTCTTTTATTATCTCATTTTAAGTTTTAAGCCAAAAATGAAAAAGAAAGAGAATGGCTTTTCTTTTATTAAGAGTGTGTTTGTATTTAATTTGTAAGACAAGTATTTTTTATTAAAATTAATAACTTTTTAGACATGCACACTTGTTTAGATAAAATTTTAACAGAATCTAAAAAAATCAATTTTATGCTTTTAGGGAGCGATTGTTTGTGTTTTCTTGGCAAGAAAAATATTTTTTTAGTGAAAAAAACACTTTTTAAATACTTTAAATTGTTTGAATAAGATTATTAAAATAATAAGAATCTAAAAACAATTAGTTTTTTATAATTTTTATGATAAGTTAGGATGAACTATTTCTGAAAAAATTACAAAAATAAAAGAGAGAAAAAATACTTTTTACTATCTTAAAATTATTTTTTAAAACTTATCCCAATACACCCTTAATCAAAAGTTAAATGAATAACTTCTTAAAAAAATCAAGTTTAAGATACATGCAATAGCAAAGGGAAAAAGTAAAAAGTATTTTTTATAATTACAGTCAAATGCAAAATAACTTTTACTTATTATTGTAAGAATTAAATATTTTAATAACATAATAATACATAATTGATTAATTGTGTAATTTTTTTTACATTAATAGTGCATATATATATATAAAAATATATGTGTATTTTTTTTTTTTTGTTTCTAGAATATTTTTTACATGATAAGTAAAATATTAATATCTTATAATATGGTTATATACTCAAACGAGAATCTCTTTTAATAATTTTATTTTTATATATATAAATCTTATAATTAAATTTAAGATTATATATTTAAAAAATTTAAATTCTTTTTATTCGAATCAATACAGAAGTATAAAAAAGAAGTTTAAAAAGTAATTAAGGTGTATTTATATTTTTTTATATTTCGTTTTTATATTTAAATTTAATTGAATGATAATAATAATAATAAATATTTAAAAAAAATCTGACCAAATTAGAGAATTTCCATGTTTGACAAAGTTATTACTATTTTTTTCAATTTTTTAAAACATTTTATTATTTTCTTTGGACCCGAAAACGTTGCTGGTGCTGGGCCTGCTGGCTCACTCATTCATCCCTAGTAACAATAAGTAAATTGTGGGGACTGAGGACACTCTGTGCAAACCTTCATTTCCATTGAATACCTTTCTCTCTCTACCTTTCTCGCTCGTTTTTCCCGGAAAGTTGTGAGAGAAAAAAAATGGTGAAGCTTTCCATGCTCAGATCACTCCACTCAGCCGTGTCCCGTGGCTCCTCTCACCTGGCGCGCCGTGGCTACGCCACTGAGCCGGTCCCGGAGCGCAAGGTGGCCATCCTTGGCGCCGCCGGCGGGATCGGGCAGCCCCTTTCTCTGCTGATGAAGCTCAACCCCCTCGTTTCCAGCCTCTCCCTTTACGATATCGGCGGCACCCCCGGCGTCGCCGCCGATGTCAGCCACATCAATACCAGATCTGAGGTACAACCAATCCACCCTTTTCCACTGTTTTTGCAAATTTGCAAGCTTTATTGTTGCTTGGTTTTATAGCACAATGAATTCAGCTGTCTTCCTGAGGTACCCTTTTACGGGGATTTTGCAAAGATGCAAGCTTTATTGTAGTTTGATGTTATGGTATGATTAATTCAGCTGTTTTCTGAGGTGCAATAATCTACCCTTTTGTGGGGTTTTTTTTGCAAAGATGCAAGCTTTACTGTGGTTTGATATTGATAGCACAGTGAATTGAGTTATTTTTTTGAGGTGCACTAACCTAACCTTTTGTGGGGATTTTGCAAAGATGCTAGCTTTACTGCAGTTTAATGTTATAGAACAATCAATTGAGCTGTTTTTTTTGAGGTACACCAATCCACCTTTTTTTGGGGTTTTTGAAAAGATGCGAGCTTTATTGTAGTTTGATGTTATGGTGCAATTAATTGAGCTGTTTTTCTGAGGTGCAGTAATCTACCCTTTTGTGGGTTTTTTTTTGCTAAGATGCAAGCCTTAATGTGGTTTGATGTCAATAGCACAGTGAATTGAGCTATATTTTTGAGGTGCACTAATCTACCCTTTTGCGGGTATTTTTCACAAATATGCAATTTGATGTTAATGGCACAGTGAATTGAGCTGTTTATCTGAGGTGCACTAATCTACCCTTTCGTGGGGATTTTTTGCAAAAATGCTAGCTTTATTGTAGCTTGATGTTATGGTACAATATTGATCTGTTTTTCTGAGGTGCACTAGGCTACCCTTTTACTGGGTTGTCAAGCTTTACTGTAGTTTGATGTTGTAGTGCAATTGATTGAGCTGTTTTCTGTGGATTTGGATTGCAGGTAGCTGGGTACCAAGGTGAAGAAGAGCTTGGAAAAGCTTTGGAGGGAGCAGATGTTGTTATAATCCCCGCCGGGGTGCCCAGAAAGCCTGGAATGACTCGTGATGATCTTTTTAACATTAACGCTGGCATTGTGAAATCTCTGTGTACTGCTATTTCCAAGTACTGTCCAAACGTGAGTGCCTGTTTCCATGGGTTGCTTTTTCATTTGTTTTTCTGTGGTTGTCAATTGATGTTGCATACTAGTGTCAGTGTTGTTTTGCTTTGGATTTGACTGTGGAAAACATGTATACTAGCTTGAGCCATGGATGAAATGAGAATTTCATTATGATCGGTTTTGGGTGATTGATTCATTATCTTTTAGTTAAAGTTAATGTGAACACACTTTTATGATTGGTTGTTTATGCATCATTCAAATCAAACTATTGTGGGGATTGAATTGATTTTAAAATTATTAGATTTGATGTTCAATAGTAATAATGAAATGATTGACTTATTAATCTTTTTTTTCATTTAGTATAGAATTTGAGATTATTAAGCTGGAAATTTGGAAACCAAGTAGGATTATTTAATAATTCAAAGTGAGGAATTGTGTACATGCCCTGTTCTATATTACCCATGATGGACTTTTAGCCTTTTAATCATTTAATTTAATCATTTAATTTTTGTTTGATACTGAATATTTTTACATATGGAATCAGGCCCTTGTTAACATGATAAGCAATCCTGTGAACTCCACCGTTCCCATTGCTGCTGAGATTTTCAAGAAGGCAGGGACATATGATGAGAAGAGGTTGTTCGGTGTTACCACCCTTGATGTTGTTCGGGCAAAAACTTTCTATGCTGGGAAGGCCAAAGTTCCAGTTGCTGGTATGTAAATTGTAGGAAACTAACAATTATTTTAGTCAGTCTAATGTCTTGCTTGGTGTGTTACTGTGGCTTATTTTGTGACATAAAGATGGAATGAATGGGGAAGAGGATTTGGGGTCAGATTTAAGTGTTAAGGTTTTTTGAAGAAAGTCCAACTAATTTCAAGAATATGATTCCAAGTGTTTTTTTTCAAGCATGAGGGGTTTGGGTTGAAATTGAGGGGTTTGGGTGGGGGAAGGGTTGAAATTGAATAGTGATTCTGCATTTCTTCTACTACAGAGCAATTTGTTTTTAGTGGTAGATAACATTTGATTTGGGTTTGTTCATGTTTATGCAGAGGTCAATGTACCTGTTGTAGGTGGCCATGCAGGCATTACTATTCTGCCACTATTTTCTCAAGTACCTTCTTACTCTTCAACTCAACATTTTCCTCCCTTTGACATCTAGTTTCACTGCATACCTTGATATTTACTTGCTAATCTTTTTTAACTGTTTTCACTTATATAGGCGACACCACAAGCCAATCTCGATGATGATGTTATTAAGGCTCTTACAAAGAGAACACAAGATGGAGGAACAGAAGTTGTGGAAGCTAAGGCTGGAAAGGGTTCTGCAACTTTGTCAATGGCGTAAGTCTGGATTTAATTCTTCACATGCTATTGCATGTAAATGTAGACAGTATAGTTAATCTCGATAGATGCAGATTTTTTAAAGAAAATTATTAATACTAATGCAAGAATTATGGTTCAGCAGTGAGTTTTGCAAATAATTGATGTGAAATCTAAGCATGCACTCTTATGTTTCTTGCAGTTATGCGGGAGCCATTTTTGCTGATGCTTGCCTCAAGGGCCTTAATGGGGTCCCAGATGTAGTAGAGTGCTCATTTGTGCAATCCAATGTCACTGAACTTCCCTTCTTTGCTTCCAAGGTCATTGAACTGTGACATAATGATTTAGTTTGTGTTTCTAATTTTACTGTTAATGTTTTTACTGTTCCCATGCGTGATGTTCATGATCTTGTCTGTCCATGCTCATTTGTGCTCATTTAACTATTGATAAAAATGCTGAAATGTTTTTCAGGTGAGGCTTGGGAAGAATGGTGTGGAGGAAGTTCTGGGCTTGGGTTCTCTTTCAGATTTTGAGAAACAAGGCCTTGAAAGCCTTAAGCCTGAACTCAAAGCATCTATTGAGAAGGGAATCAAATTTGCCAACCAGTAATTGAACATGTCAGATACATGTCTGGCAGGTTGCTGGATATTCCATTAAGAACCAAATCAAATTTTGCAATTTCAGAACCATTGTTGTAATGTTGCCGGCAGTGGTGGCGGCTTTGTTGTTTTATTTAGAGTAGGTATACGCCATGATTTAATAATGGTCTGTGAGAGCAGTTTGTTACCGAAGGGATTAATCGTAAAACCAGTTTAGGTTGGCCATTCCATTCATAATGGGCCTTTTTAACTTGATGTATGGTTTCATATAATGCAATTGCAGGGTGTTGCACCCTTTTTTCTCATTAATTTCATTAATTTTTCTCATTTAATTTTCGTAGCGTAGACAACTGAGTTGAGGAGAAATAGATAGGACAGGGACTTTGATTGAAGTTGTTTTATTTATGGCTATTCTTCAATTTTGCAATTTGTTTGTTTTTTTAATGAAAAAAAGGAGCCGGGTTTTTGGGGGAAATAATATTACATACATACGTTTATATACACATAATTATAATTTTCACCATTTGATTATAGTTGGGGTTATTTTATTTTTTATATATTTATACTTTGATTTTGGTGCATAAACTTATGGGAGAGATGTGCTCTAAAGTGATGTGTAGGAAGTATATTTTTGAGGGAATGCTCATAATTATGTTTAAAAAAAATTGCTAACTACTCATCATTTAAACACAACTCTCACATTTGCATGTGGATGTATAGCTTTGCAGAAAATGAGGTAAATTTAGTTGTAATTACAATTATAATCAGATATTGAAAACTATGCACGTGATATGTATATATAAATCTGTGTGTAACAGTGTATAGCATTGTTGTTGTGTTTATGGCGTGTACTACTATGACAAGCTGACTGATATGCGACTCTAGGATAAGTCTAAAAGCCAGTGTCATTAATCAAATATACGAAGATGTCAATAGATATGCTAAATGTTTGAGAATTCACTTATGGTGGGATGAGCGTGGTTACATGTGCTGAATAACATAAGAAAATAAAACTGAAATGGAGTACTTGGTGAGTGAACAATAATCTACTTAATGCTGCATTGACAACCGCACATAATTATAGCATAATAATATTGAACAGCTATTGTCTCCATTACTCTTCCTTCACTTCTAAGAGCTAGTAATTTCTATTATGTTTACAAATTGCTGTATGTATTCAATATACAATTTGTAAGGCTAGGTGATAGGTAGTTGCCAGTTGCCAACTCTTTGCCCTCTGACACTGTTAATCCACTCTCTACAATTGAATGTTGACTGGCTGGAGTTGACAAAGCCAAGGTAGGCCATCTGCATCAGCTCCATGAATATTCAGGAAGCTCGATGAGATCCACCGTCTATGGTTCAAAGCAATCTCTTGTATAACCCCCACACTTTACTTTCAAACAAGAAGAATGAAACATCAACCATACAAGATGTCTTCTTTCTTTACGTTCCTCTCAATCAGATATGAAGCTATTGTTACTCTGATTCTAATCTTTACTTCCTTCCTCTTCTTTGCACCACTTAGGCTCCTACAAGAACCATCCTTCCAGGCTGAGCATATCAGATTTAATGGAGACCTTAGAGATGCCAAGTTTCCCTGGAACAAGCTTTGCTTTGGACCAACTCATGAGAAGCTCAAGCTTGCAGCCTTCTCCAAGGCATGGTCTATTGGTGCAGACCCTGGTGGGATGGGGCATGCTTCCACTTTATACCATGCACTAGCAGCTAGAGGTCATGAAATCCATGTCTTCTCTGCACCCTCTGATAGGAAGCTTCATGGAGACATACATGAAGACAACCTTCATGTATACTTTGCTGCAAATGATCATGGGTCAGTCAATATCTCTCTAGCATTTGAAATTTTCAATAAAATTAATGCAATGTGGGAGTTTGATTATGTGCATACAGAGTGTTTCATTGCCATATTGGCGAGCAAAACTGGTTCCCAGTGTGGCTGTAACTTGGCATGGGATTTGGTATGAGATTATGCATTCCAAGCTGTTCCAAGAGCTTCTCTCAAACAGAAAAGGGTTTTTGCCTGGTAACCCAACAGAGCTACAGGGGGCAATGCCAAGGCTTATTGATGAGATTAGATTCTTCTCAAACTATAAGCAACACATATGCATAAGCAATAGTGCTGGCCAGGTTTTGGTCAATGTTTACCAACTTCCCCAAAGAAATGTCCACATTATACTAAATGGTGTTGATGATACCAAATTTGTAAATGATCCAGAATTGGGTATGCAATTTAGGAGGAAGTATAGAGTCCCTAGTAATGTAAGCCTTGTGATGGGAGTTGCAGGAAGGCTGGTTAGGTCTCTTCTATATGAAGCCTTCTCAGTGATATCCAAACGCTTCCCAGGTGTGTTTTTGCTTGTGGCTGGTTCAGGTCCATGGGGGAGAAGGTATGCTGAATTAGGCTCAAATGTGCAGGTTTTAGGTGCCTTGGAACCTTCTGAGCTGTCCGGGTTTTATAATGCACTTGATGTGTTTGTGAACCCCACATTGAGACCTCAAGGACTTGATCTTACATTGATAATAGCAATGCATTGTGGGAAGCCAGTTCTTACCCCAAATTATCCTAGCATTATTGGGACAGTAGTTGTAAATGAAGATTATGGGCACACTTTTTCACCTAATGTAGAGTCTCTCATACATAGCTTGGAGGCAACTATTGGGGACGGGCCAAAAATTCTGCAGAAGAAGGGCATGGCTTGCAAAGAGCATGCAAGTTCAATGTTTACTGCAACTAAAATGGCATTGGCTTATGAGCGATTCTTTCTACGCATTAAACGTACAAGATACTGTCAGTACCCTCTTCCATCTGATTGTTAACAGTTGTATTTAATTAGAAGATAGTTCACTCTGAAAATCTATGGTAAACTAAAATTAAATTTCTTATTATATTCATCCATTTTTAATTTGAAATAAACAATCCAAATGAGTTCATAAGATACTCTCTGCAAGTTGGTCTCCTTAAGGAAGGTCTTAACTATACAAGGCAGAGTTTAATTTAATTCATAATGCAATAAGACCTTCCTTGTATAGTGATAAAGTGATATAAACTCTGCCTATTGTCTGGCCTGATTTAGTCACTTAGCTAAGCCTTTTTTTAAAAAATGAAAAAATGAAAAGGAAAGCTACATGTTAATTTCAAACATAAACATATCAAATGTTTCAAATAAATGAAGAAGTTTTTGAGACTGGTAGTGTTGTCCAGATAACCTTTTGCTTTAAGAGGATTGCCACATTTGATATGTGATCTGCTACAAAATTTACCTCTCCGTAAAGAAAGGAAGTCCAGTTCACACCTCTTCAAATTTGCAGCATAAGTCCAAAGTGTCTGAGAAGAATATTAAGCACCTGTTGTCAGCAAATTGCAGCAAACAAGGCATTTGAGTGACTTACAACAATAAGCACGTTAAGTTCTGATTGGCTGTTCTCTGAATACTTGTGATGAGTTCAGAGGCAAGACTTTTCCATGGTTATCAAACATGGGCAAAATGGTTACTTGTGAAATCATACTCAGAGGAGCAACACATTATTTTACTGATTTTGTTAGGATTGATCTGGCATTAACAAATACCACTTTGACATGGCTAGTGATGTTGAGACTCTCTGCAATGAATGCCCATTGTTGAGACCGCAGGAACAAGTCTTGCCTCTGAACTCATTGCAAGGAATGTCAGAATAATTAGGAGGAGAATAAACTCACTACAAGTTGTTGGTGGTTGAATGCAGGGACGGGGTGCAGTAGAGTGTTACTGCATGTTGGTGGCTCTTTTATTTTGGTTGATTTGGATTCTTACTCGCCTGTAGCACGCAAAGAATGTAGACCAGTGGCGACTTCCTTCTTTGCTTTTTCTTTTCTTCTAATTTTTTTTTTGGTAAATATGCTATTCTTTTTGCTTTTTCTATGCTTTTTTTTTATGCTTAAAGATGATGTGTTAAGTTTGTGTGCAGAGAAATTTTTATGTGCTTTAGAAGCAAGAGATTTCACTTCCTCTATATTGTTAAACATGTGTCATATTAATTTTGTGAACCATTGTAATCTCTCACTTTAACTATATTTTTAATGTTATAATTGATTTGTCACATATTCAATAATATAGAATAAAAGACTTTTCATGCTTCGACAACACCTACAAATCTCTCCTATGTGTAATAAAAATTTCTCTGGAAATGAATCCTCTACAATGGTAAAAAGAACTGCATGATGTGCAGTTCCTCATCCAACAGTTTCCACTTGCTATGTTATGTTTACCATTAATATTTTATTAAAGAGAAATAATTTTCAAAGGTTGGTACGTCACGCAGTTTTAGAAAACTTGTTGAGGATCTCATCGGAATTTCTCCATATGCTTTTGCTTTTAATTCCTTCTCCTACTGCTATTCCTATGCTTTTGCCTTCTTTTTTTTTCCTTTCTTTCTTTTTGTACATTGCTTTTTCTTTTAATTCCTTCTCCTACCTATTTATCTTCCTAAAAAATAAAAGCCCATTGTGTGTGTATTTTTCACCTTCTTATAGACATAATCTCCCTTCCTAAAGTGATATATTCTTAGGTAAGGACGTAAGGTATTGAATCAAGATCACCAACTTGGATAGTGTCTTACTTTGCATTTGTATGGAGAAATTTTTGCATAAACCTAGAGCATTCAAGTTAGGTGCTCTAGTTCAATCACATCATTAAATAATAAATAACTAGTATAGTTAATTGATAATTAATTAGCATAGTCTCTAATTAATTAATGATATGATTGACTTATTGCATCTAATTTGGTGTTTCAGTTTTATACAAGAATTTATCCATGTGTATATACAGAACTCTGCCTATTGTCTGGCCTGATTAAGTCAATTTGCTAACTTTTTTTTTTCTTTTCAAAATAAAAAGCAGAACTACATGTTAACAAAAAAGACTTCAAACATAAACATCAAATGATTCAAATAATGTATTTGAGAATTGTAGTGTTGTCCAGATAACCTTCAACTTTAAAAAGATTGCCATTTGCCACATTTGATATGTGATCTGCTACAAAGCTTACCTCTCTAAAGAAAGGTAGTCCACACCTCTTCAAATTAGCAATAAGTTCAAATTATCTGAGAAGACCTTTTGACAGGAAATTGCAGTAAACAAGGAATTTGAGTGAGTTTCAACAAGAGGCTTAGATATATTCATTTCATCCTATTGGCACGTCGCAGTCCTGTTCTCAAGGACCAAAACCCCTGCAACGTTAGTTCTCCCCTGGCTGTTCTCTGAATACTTGGGATGAGTTCAGATGCAAGACTTTTCCATGGTTGTCTAACATGGGCAAAATGATTACTTGTGAAATGAAATCAAATTGTATTGATGGATCAAACGATGGATGTGCACCATACTGTCAATTCTAAAAGTATGGATGAGAATTATGGGACCTCTCGGATGCTGCATTATGCAGTTAGTAGTGCAGATAACCCTGCTGTGCTGTCCTTGTACATTTTATTCATGCAAGTACTAATTCTTGGAACGTATTAGTGTTATGTCAAATAGATGGTTGGTCTGATACAGCATGGTATAACCATCACCGAGACATGCTTTTTATTGGTGTCGAGTCATCTTTCAAGTTAACTAGCAACATTTTTAATGGAAAGGAGGTAGAGAAAAATAAGAAAGAATAAGAGAAATTAAAATACATTAAGGTTTAAGTAATCATTACATAAGCAAAACTTCCATCACTACATTGACTCGTTATTTATTCAGACACGTAAGCATCACAAACCAGAAATATGGTTTTAGAAATGAAAATAGAGAAGTGGAGTGAAAATGAGACAAGTATCAGTAAATTGCATCATACCACTCTATCTTTCCATTTTCACTTTTGCTAGACATAGCCATAGTGCAACTCAAAAGGAGTGCATGTCAAAACGAGTTTCAACTTATATGTAGATTCATACCAAAAAGAGCAAGAAATTGTTTTATTGATGTTGTTAGGATTGATCTGGCAGTGAAACAGCTATGCCTCCTAACAAATACCGATTTGACATGGCTAGTGATGTTGAGGATCTGGCCCTGCAGGTGAGACTCTCTCCAACCTTTCACCTAGCATTGATCTCTTTTGGAGCCACTTGCTGTTTCGCACATTGTTGATTAATTCACGTAAGCCAAGTTTACTATTAATCTTTTTGCCCATTGTTGAGAGCTGAGGGACAAGTCTTGCCTCTGAACTCACAACAAGCAATGACAGAATAATTAGGAAGAGAACAAATTGTCTTGACTTCATTGAAGTAGCCATTGTCTTACAAAAACTCAAATGGCAAGAAAACAAGTAGCTAGCTTAAATGCTTGTAGATATATCTCCGAGTGAAGTAGATCAAAGTATAACAAGAGCAACCTATATATACACATCAAAGGTTGGAAGTGATAAAAGGGGAAGATCTTTAGGAGTGCATTACAAGAGTCCTATTGGAAGGTCGTGTAAGCAGACAACTACCATCCAAGAAATCCTTGCCTTAATTCTCTTTTGGTTTCCTTCTGCCCTCTATATCAAGTTCAACTTGTTGCTATAAATAAAAAATGTGGAATGTTACAATCCTTATTTGATGTGGCAACTTTGGCTGCTTCTTCCTCTCATTTATGAATCAAAGCCGCCCAAACCAATTCATCTCATATTGTCTTGTTCACCCTATTGAAAAGATTGAGTAAGAAAAGCTAACTGAAAAAAGAACCTTTACTCCACCATTTGAAAGCCTTTGTATCATATTAACATATATCAATTTTGATATTGAAACACCCAAAATACACACCCCAGACAACACCCTATTCGTATTTGTATATAGTATATTCATTTGAGTTTGGCATATGATATATGAAAACAATGAGCTATGCTCACATACAGTACCACTGTGGCAAGTGAGTGTCGTATTCTGAGTGTTAAAAAAATACTTTTGTATGCCATGAAAAGCTTTTATGCTTTATGCACAATCATATATGAGATGTTTCTTTGGCTTAATTGCCGTCCATGCATTACTGGAATGCATGTGTCATCATTTGGCTCATTTCACATTTGATTTATAAAAGCTTGGTCAATAAACATTATGCACTTGTTTGGTTCCTACCATACGTCCCTTTGATAAAAGCTTGAAAATTGACCTTTCAAAGATCATGTCCCTACTAAGCTTTTAACAAAGAGGAGTGCCAGTACGAGAAATATTTCACGAAAACTTCATGAACTAAGTGGCAACAGTAAAGACAAATGCAGTTATACATTTGCACCTTTGAAAATGTAGTGGCAACCGCATAAGTAATCAACGGTCCCATTCTTTGTATTTTTTTCGTTAAAAAAAATAAATCGTACCATCCAGAATTTTCCTTCAACACAAGACAATCCAATTCATTGAATAATTCCTTGAATTCCTTTGTTTGGATTTTTGACTTACTTGTAGTATCCATTCCAATGGTTGTGCCACAATTAACATGCTCTTTGCTGGAGGTTTTAATAGCCTTACCACACAGAACAATGAAGATCATGCGTAATAGATTTTTCTAAATCACTAATTAATGCATTATTATTGTTTTATTTTTTAGATAGGAAAAAAATACATATGCACTCTCCAAACTTTATTTCATTTTGAAATAGCCACTTACATTTGAAAAAATCTCGTTAGTTGGTGTAGTTCAATTAGTTAAAAGTTGAGGATATTAAAAAAAGTGACATTGGTTCGACTCCTCTCCAATACATTTCGACCCTATCCCCTTTCCATTTTTTCTAACCCCCTCCCCCTCGTCCTATTAGTGGGCCACCTAGGGGTCATATTAGGGCACATCAATCAGGTCTCACAAGTGGGACTTAAGTACTCACAAATTTTTTTTATAATTAAACTATTCTATTCATTAATTAAGTTAAAATTAGTCATCACGTGATTTGTATGTAATTAATATACATGATAATGTATGTGTTTAGGTAAATTTTTTTAAAAAATAATTATAATATAGTATAAATAATTGATTTTTTTAGAGATTTCTTCCAAAAGTAGAAGTTATTTTATATTTGGATATAATTATAAAAAGTACTTTTACTTTTTCTCATTTCTATTACATCTCTCCATAATTAATTATTTTGAAAAACAATTCATTCTTATTTTTTTTTAATAGAAAACTGCTTTTTTTTAGACTATGGTTTTTTTTCTTCAAAATTTTACATGTTTTAGAATTTTTTAAATAAAAAATACTTTTCTTGTAAAAAATATTAAGCAAACACACTCAATCAATATCTAATTTGTTCATATTATTTTTAAAATAAATTTTAAAATTTGTATCCTTTTATTTATTTTTTGTTTTCTTAAAATAGAAAATATTGAATACTTTAAAAAGAAACTAAGTTAAAAAAGGAAAAAATATTTTAAAAATAATATGAATAAATTAGAGATTGTCATATCTATTAATCAATGCGAACATAGTTATATGGTGAATGAATTTTATTTAACTTAAGTATTGAATGATCTATTTACAAGTTTTGAAAAGTTTGAGCACCATTATTTTAAGATGAGATAGAGTTTAGAGTGTTTGTGCATTTTTTTCCTTTTTAAATTAATTATTAACTTTTGTTTTATCATTTTTTTTAGACTATGATGTATCTCTACATGTTCAGCTCATTTGAACTGTTTATAAGATTAATTTCTGTTCAATCAAGAACACAAGAATTATGTGATCTCTTCATAAAAATTATTTTATTGAAATTTAAACTCATGTCCTCATATTTGCTTACCATCTTTTACCCACCCATTATGGGTAACTTTTATTTTATCATAGGAGTTTATTATCCACACATAAGGCAGTTTACAATTATACTGCTGGAATCCCTGTTATGAAATTTTAACTGCATGTTCTTTGCCTAAGAAGTTAAATTTTTTTCTGCTATTAGTGCTTTTCAGCTCCATGTTAAAATTTTCTGAATGATCAATTTTACTACGATTGAGACTCTGGCTGGTAATAAATATAAAAGATGGAAGGAAGATGTGGAACTAGTATTGACAATGATGGATATTAACATACCCATCACGACAGATAAGCCTGCAGCTTTGAATGATGAGAGCACTGAACATAGAAAATCTATTATGAGATGTGGGAAATGGCAAATCACCCGGCTTATATGGTGATGAAGAAGTTAATATCTGAGACTCTGGTCAGTGCCATTCCAAAATCTGATGATGCTAAAACTTTCTTTAGTTCCATTGAAGCAAGGTATGTAGTATCTAGTAAAGCAGAAACTGGATTGTTACGGAGAAATTAATCAACATGAAAGTGGTGTCAAGGAGTGTATCATGAAATTGGTTAATGTGGCTTTTAGACTTCATAAACTTAAATTGCCAGTTGATGATAATTTTCTTGTGCATCATGCCATAAATTCCTTACCTTCATGGCAAATTTTTTCTTTTAATTTTCTTTTTAATTTTATTCAATCATTTTACCATGATTACCTGGTATAGATCTAATCAATTTCCATTCGAAACAAACAACCCAAATGAGTTCACAAGATACTCTCAACAAGTTAGTCTCAATGCACCTGGAGGAGTTTAAATTAATGGAAGATCTATGTCCTCATCGAGGGCGGCATCCTTTAAATTTAATATCATTGAGCGTTTTAAATCAATTCATAATGTAAAAAGAGCTTCCTTGGATAGTGATAAAATGATGTATTCTGAGGAAAGCTATTGAATCAAGACCACAATCTCAGACACTTGACGGTGTCTTATTCTGCATATATACATAGGGAATTCAGCCTATTGTCTGGCCTGATTTAGTCATTGTGCTAAGCATTTTTTCAGTGGAAAGGAGAACCACATGTTAACATAAAGAGAGTTCAAACATAAACATATCAAATGTTTCAAATAAATCAAGAAGTATTTAAGACTTGTAGTGCAGTCCAAATAACCTTCAGCTTTAAGAGGATTGCCACATTTGATATATGATCTGCTACAAAGCTTATCTCTCTGTAAAGAAAGCTAGTCCACAGCCACACCTCTTCAAATTAGCAACAGTAAGTACAAACTGTCCTTGAGAAGAATCTGAAAAGTGGGTTAAGCACCTGTGGTCAGCAAATTGCAGTAAACAAAGGCATTTGAGTGACTTTCGACAATAAGTTTACACATATTCATCCCATTGGCAAGTGGCAATCTTGTTCGCAAGCACTAAAACCCTGCGATACTTGTTTTTTTATTTTTTGTTTAATTTCTAATTAATATGTTTTCACTTGTAATTACAAAAATGTTATTTTATTTTTGTTAGGAAACCAGATTACAAAAATATTACCTTGTTTTTGTTAGAAAAATAGAATAGGATATACTCTAAGTGTCTTGAACACTTTAAGAATGTGAGTAGAAACATACTTAAATCTGTGAAAAATAATCAATAAAATAGTAAAACACGTGAATAATACTTTTACAGTGAGATCCACTTGTCAGTATTATTTGCATTAGCAGAATAAATCAAAAAGTATACACTAAATTTAACATGAAAAATCTCCTTGTACACTAAAAAAAACTACAGGTCAAATTCTGAAAATATTTCACTATATCAAGAATAATTACAATATCATTTTTACACTCTCACACATAAGAGGTATAAACTATAGTATTTCTTAATGAAATCTTCTCCTACTACAATTGTAGTATTACAAAGACTAGAAAATATATCCAAAAATCTCTAGTGTATACACACACACTACACTCTTAAAATTTTCTCATATTCTTTATTTTTGCTCTCACTCTTAGCAGCTCGTATTGCTTCTTACTTCTACTTGATACTTCGGATGAAGCAATGGTTCTCTATTTATAGAGAATCCTTACAAGCCTTGCATTTCATGCTTTGGCCTTCCAACTGCCACCCACCAACAAGCACCGAAAGTGCTCTTGTGCATGAGGCAATAAGTCCTCCCAAAAATGTTGACAAATGCAAGTCACACTCAACAATTATTCACCTTGGCTTGCATTTACAAGATTCTCCAATCTCTGCAAATATTGATCAAGTTCAAACAATGTTTGAACTTATCAACTAGCGGTGATTTTGTCATCATGTCTATAGGGTTCTCAGTCGTGGCTATCTTTTGAACTGCAATTGTACCATTATTAATACTTTCTCTGACAAAGTAAAATCTAACATCAATGTACATTGTCTTTTCGTGATAGACTAGAATTCTCAGCCAAATGATTGACACTTTGACTATTACAATGTACGATAGGTACTTATTGATCTAACCTAAAACTACCCAAAAGACCTTGCACCCACATGCTCTCTCCTTCACAACCTCAGTCAATATCATATACTCAACTTCAGTAGTTGATAATACAACTGTGGATTGCTATGTTGCCTTCTAACTAATAATACATCCAAAGACTATAAAGATATAGCCTATTAATGACCTCATTTTGTCCATTGCCTTGGGGACTACTTCAAGCCGTATAATGACTTCCTTAACAGGCAAACATGATCCTTCTTTTCAGGAACTATGAACCCCTCTGGTTGACTCATGCAGATTTGTTCCTCTAGTTCA
The DNA here is from genome assembly GCA_029884595.1 of Ormosia semicastrata. Taxonomy (NCBI): domain Eukaryota; kingdom Viridiplantae; phylum Streptophyta; class Magnoliopsida; order Fabales; family Fabaceae; genus Ormosia; species Ormosia semicastrata. Next base: position 3,078,183 of record JAQQTO010000051.1, on the reverse strand, counting down.
CCATGTAAGAATGTCATCTTCATATCAAGCTGTTCCAACTTCGAGTCAAACATACTTACAATAGCTAATAGAATTCAAATAGAGCTATACTTCGCTACAGGAGAGAATACTTCATGGAAGTCAATGCCTTCATTATGAGTATAACCCTTTATTAGAAATCTCGCCTTGAACCTTGGAGGCTCAATACTTCGGATTCCCTCTTTCTTTTGAAGACCTATTTGCAGTCAACTATTTTTTTCCCATCTAGAAGTTATACCAACCCTTTTTCCTTGTTGTCTACTAAATTATGGTAGGTAGATGGTTCATCTCTTACTGCACCATCCGCCATAGCCAAGGCAAAGGTTATAGGATCTACATTTGACGAGTCAAGTGCACAAGCAATAGAATTCAGATATCTCTGAGGTTTTCAAATTTGTCACCATTCTCTGCGAATGGCAATACGATATGGCTCTACCCCTCTGGTTTCTTTACCAGCACTCCTGTTGCCAGGTTCATCTTGTTGTTCTACTTCAAGTTGAGCAGTGCTTGAAGTACTTGACTGATTTGTGTTTTCTTCTTACTTCATCTTCCAGTGTCAATCTCCAACTTCACATGTTTCTCAGCACCATGATCTGTCTCTGCCTGATCTACTTTATATTATCACTTTTGATTTACCATTGTCACCTAGTCAAATGTGACATCTCTACTAATAATGATCTTGGGTGAACTTGTATTTTCGGTACACCATAGTCTGTAGCCCTTCACCCCTCGTGCATACCCTAAAAATATACACCTTGCCCTTGCCTCAAGTTTACCATTACTCACATGAGCATACGCAGGGCAACCAAATATCTTCAAATTAGAATAGTTTACAGGTTGATTGAACCATATCTCTTGTGGAATCTTTAGATCAATTGCAGTTAATGGAGATCTATTTATTAGGTATACAACTATATTGATCGCCTCAACCCAAAATGATTTGAAAAGTTTAGCATTAATCTGCATGCATCGTGCATGCTTTAGAAGTATTATATTTATCTATTTTGTAACTCCATTTTGCTATGGTGTTCTAGGTACAATATGATGCCTTATTATAGCTGCATTTTTACAGAACTCTTCAAATTCTTTATTGCAAAATTCTCCACCATTGTTGGTTCTTAGTCGCTTAACTGATTGCTCGGTTTGCTTTTCGACTATAGACTTCTATTGCTTGAATTTTCCGAACACCTCATCATTTTGCTTCAGGAAATAAACCCACAACTTCCTGGAATAGTCATCTATTAGAGTAAGAAAATAACGAGCTCCACTTAATGAGTTAACAGGGGCTGAATCCCAAACATCCGAGTGAACATACTCCATAATGCCTTTGCTGGTGTGTTTTGTAGAACTGAACTTCACTTGTTTCTACTTTCTAAATACACAATTTTCACATAAACTGAGTTTATAATCCTTTATGCCTTTTAGTAGTCCTTTGCCAGCAAGTATTTTTATTCCCTTCTCACTCATATGACCAAGTCACATATGGCACAACTGTGTAGCGTCATGTTTTGATTTTTCAGAGGATAAAATAACAGCAGTCCCACTAGTTGTGCTCCCTAGCAATAGATAGATTCCACCCTGTAGCCTTTCTTTCATCACTACCATCAAGTCTTTAGTCACCTTCAATAGACCACCCTTTTTAGAGAACTTGTACCCTTAGTTATCTAGGGTACTCAAAAAGATCAGGTTCTTACCCAACTCTGGAATATACCACGCTTGAAATGTCATTGCAGTACCATCATCTAATTTGATTCGTACATCTCCTTCACCTTCAATATCAATTACCCTATTATCTCCCAATTTGACTTTTCCTTCTCGCTTTTGATAGGAAGAAAAAAAACTCCTATTAGGTGTCATGTGAAAAGATGCACCAGAATCCAGGATTCACTCGTTGCCTGAATCACTAGTGGAAATTGTTAGGATAAACTCAGCATCATTATTTTCAGAACTTGCAATTGTTACGTTGGCAGAATTTCTTGATTTGTCTTTCCTCTCTAGGCAGTTTCTTCATATATGCCCTGTTTGCTAACAATAAAAATGCTTTAGGGACTTGTGATTTTTGGACTTTGATCTTTTATTGCTTTTGCTTCTCGATTCTCTTTATTGAGTACGCCATCTTGTCACGAACAACCCATCTACAAGATTATCAGCATTGGATCCTGATACCAATTTCTGATACTCCTTCGTCATAAACGCCTCATTGACGGTTTTGACGGTGATGGTGGATCTACCATACAACATGGTATCACAGAAATTATCATAGGACGAAGGCAATGAAGTCAATAGGATCATAACTTGATCATCTTTGATTTTAATTCTAGCCACTTATACATCAGTGATCATCCAATTGAAGTCATCTATATAGTCTAAAATTGTTCTTTCCTGAATGTTTGAATGTGTATAATCGCTTCCTCTGGTAAAGTTAGTTTTATATGGTCTTTATGAAGTACTTTTCTTCCAAAGCTTTTCAGAGTTCATCTATAGTCTTCTCATTCATAACTTCTCGTAGCACCTTGTCTATCAGGCTCAGTTGTATTATACTACGCGCTTTGACCATTATCTCCTCCTTTTTATCAGGAGACAATGTTTTTGGCAACTTACTCTCGCCTTCCAATGCCTTTGACAGATGCTAATTTAGCAATGCCTGCATCTTCAGCTTCCATAGATTGAAGTCGTTGGACCCATCGAACTTCTCTACATCAAATTTTGGCATCGACATCTTCGATCTGAAAATTTAATCAAGTGTCTTTGATACTACTTGTTAGAAAATCAGAGTAGGATACACCACAAGTGTTTTGAACACTTTATGGATGTGAACGGGAACCTATTCAGATCCGTGAAGAAAAATCAATAAAATAATAAAGCACATGCATAATATTTTTACAGTATGGGACCCACTTGTCAGTACTATTTGTACTAGTAAAATAAATCATGAAGTGTACATTAAATTTAACGTGAAAACCCCCCCTTGTACACTATAAAAGAAAAAAATCACGGACCAAACTCTAAAAATATTTCACTATATCAAGAATAATTATAATATCATTTTTACACTCACACACACAAGAGGTACAAATTATAGTATTTATCAGTGAGACCCTCTCTTACTATAATTGTAGTATTATAAAGAATAGATAGTATACTCAAAATTTTTAGTGTATGCACACACAGTACACTCTTAAAATTTTTTCACACTCTCTACTTTTGCTTTTAATCTTAGAAGCTTGTATTGCTTCTTACTTTTGCTTGATGCTTTGGATGAAGCAATGGTTCTCTATTTATAAAGAACCCTTACAAGCCTTGCATTTAATGTTTTGTTCCAACTGCCATCCACCAACAAGCACCGAAAGTGCTCATGTGCATGAGGCAATAAGTCCTCTCACAAATGTTGACAAATGCCATTCAACAGTTTTCACTTTGTTACTTGTTTTTAATATTTTGCTAAGGAAATGATAAAAATAAGATTTTATTGTTTTCACTATTTCCTTCTCAAAATATTGAAAATAAGAAACAAAATAAAAAATAATGTGACATTTTTATAATTATAAGTGAAAATATTAACTGAAAATGAAAAAAAAAAAAACAATTCAAACATCACGTTCTTCCCTGGTTGTTCTCTAAATACTTGTGATGAGTTCAAATATAAGACTTTTTCATGGTTCTCAAACTTGGGCAAAATGATTATTTGTGAACCTAGGTCAATTACGCTACAATGTGCTAGAAAGACATGCAGTAGTATGAAAGGAAGGCAATGCCATGAAAAGTACTATTTTGACAGTTTCATTATCAAATTGAGTTGATGGGTCAAAAGATGGATGTGCACTACAGGATCGATAATTCGATATCAATTCTACTAGTACGGATGAAAATATGCTACCACTAGGATATTGCAGTATACACTATACAGTTAATAGTGCAGAAAACCATGCTGTTCTTGTTTATTGCTTTGTAGGTTTATTCATAAAAGTACTAATGCTTGGAACATAAATGCTATTGCTAACATCGCAAGTAGATGGTTGGTCTCATATAAACATGATATAACCATCACAAACGTGCATTTTATTGGTGACAAGTCTGCTTTCAAATAATAGAAGCTAAAGTATCGTTGGAAGGGAAGAGAATAATAAGAAAAATTAAGGCAAGAGAAATTCAAATACATTAAGGTCTAATCATTACATAAGCAAACCTGAAATATAGTTTCTAGAGATGAAAATAGAGTAGTGGGGTGAAAATGAGATAACAAGTATCTGCAAACTGCATCATACCATTCCATCTTTCCATTTTCAGTTATTGTAGACAAAGCTTCGGTGCAAGGCAAAAGTAGTCCATGTCAAAACTAGTTTCAACTTATTAAGGAGCAACCCATTATTTTATTGATTTTTGTTAGGATTTCTCGCAGTAAAACAGCTATGCCTCCTAACAAATACCAAATTGACATGGCTAGTGATGTTGAGAATCTGGCCCTTCAGGTGAGACCCTCTCCAATCTTGAACCTAGCATTGACCTCTTTCTGTGACTCTCACTATCTTTTACATTGTTGATTAATTCACGTAAGCGAAGTTCACGATTAACCTTTTTGCCCATTGCTGAGAACTGAGGGACAAGTCTTGCCTCTGAACTCACTACAAGCAATATCAGAATAATTAGGAGGAGAACAAACTCTCTTAACTTCATTGAAGTGGCCATGGTCTTACAAGAACTCAAATGTCAAGAAAAACAAGTAGCTAGTTCAAATGCTTATAGATATATGTGAGTGAAGCAGCTCAGAGTATAACAAGGGCAACGTATTTATACACATGCAAGGTTGGAACTTGGAAGCAATCCAAAGGGAGGAACTTTAGGAGTTGCATTACAAGAGTCCTATTGGAAGGTCGTGTAAGCAGATAACTATCATCCACGCAGTCCTTGTCTTATCTCTCTTTTGGGTTCCTTCTACCCTCTATCAAGTTCAACTAGTGCTAAAAATCACACTTGGAATGTTATTATCCATTTATCCTCATTGGAATTTGCCAATTTGGCTGCTTCTTCCTCTCATAAATGAATGGCTAAGTCGTCCAAACAAAATCTATTCATCTTTGATTGTCTTGTTCACCTTAAACCTTATATTATTGAAAAGATTGAGTAAGAAAAGCAGTGCAGACAAAAAAACCTTTAGTCCACTTGAGTCTTTATATCATATCAACGTAGGAAGTCTTTATATCATATCAACGTAGGAAAAATGTTGCTATAAGCAAAGTTCACCAATAAAATGACTAAGTAAGAGTTATTTACTTTTAGATTATTTAGTAGTTGAAATTTTTATGCATTTTATTAAATTAATAGTGATATATTATTATTTACTTAATTTAGAGATAAATTTACTTAAATTTTTTTTATCCATTAATGTAAATATGAAATGAAATATTTTTAGATAATACTTATTTAAAATGAACAAATAAAATTGTATTTATTATTGATTTAATAAAATATATTGAGATCTCAATTCATTAAGTAATTTAAAAATAAATATATCTTTATTTACTTAAAGAAGCTTACTTTAAAAAATATTTTTTTCAAAATTTGTATGCCTTCTCCACAATCACATGGCCACGCGGGAAATGGCTTAGGCCAACAAGCTGTTTATTTGGCTTACATGCCGCCTTTGCATTACTGGATTACAATGTCATTTAGCTCATATCACATGATTTCTTTAAGCATTTTTTTTCTTTTTGAGTGTCTTTGAAATGTAAAAAAATGAGAAATGATTTCATTTATAAATTAAACTTAATTAAATCTTGTGCTTGAAATGTTAAAAAATAAGAAATAATTTGATTTTTAAAATCTTATGAATTTTATTTCTTTTGTTTTTTAAATTCTATCAAATTTGATAGGATTGGTTAGGATTTGATTTGATTTGAAATAAATATATTATTTTATCCTTAATAATTACCTCTAATAACTTCTCATAAGGGTTAAAATGTAAAATAATAAAATCAAATCAAATCAATTCTTATTTTAATGAATTCTAAACACAAAATTTAATTTTTAAATCAATTCAAATTTTATTTTTTTAAAATTTTAAATACAAAATTTAATTTTTAAATCAAATCAAATTAATTTAAATCAAATTAAATAACATTATTTTTTATTTTTATTCATTCCAAACACACTCTTTGAAGTAAATATTTCTTTAAACACATTGGTTTTTAAAAGCTTGGTCCATAAAAATATGCTCTCATTCGGTTCCCTAGCAAACGTCCCTTGGGTTCTTTTAGAGGACAATGGGGTGCGGCCCAATAATAAAGCCTAAAAATTGACCTCTCAAGATGTCCCATGTCAGCTTTCAACAAAAGACAATGTTCTGACCAATAAAAAAAAAAAAAAACTCTCACAAACTCCCTGCCCAAACCATTCAAGCACCAAAGACGCCGTCCGAAGCACCAAGCACCGACAAGATCACCTTGACTCTGGCGGACCAAGCTCCAGCACCAGCAACACCATCCAAGCACCTCTCAATCGTCAATCCACCACACATGAACTTCCACCATCTCTTCTCCACCGCCGACCAATCTCCAGTCACCATCAAGATAAAGCAACCACCATACAACTCTTACAAATAGCCATCAAAATGTTGAGACAAATGTTTTTTATAGTCTTGTTATGAGTATGTACTATCTAAATTGTGGGTTGGTTGTAGATTTGAATATTTTCAAGTAATGGATTGGATTATCTTTAGTTTGTGGATTTGAAAATTTCCTTATTATATGTTGTTGGTTATTTGAATTTATTATTTGATGTATTGTCTGGGAATTTAAATTGCTTATTTGATTAATTGGTTGTAGATTTGTTAATGTTATATTATATGTTTTTGGTTGAAGAAGAGAATGAAGAGGATAGTGAAGATGAGGTGTTCAATTCTGCATTTTGCGACGGAATTGTCCATCGTAAATTTGCAAAAGACAATAATCTACTGCAAATTTGCAGTAGAAACTTCACGGTGACATTGCTGGGGCTAGCAAGAGCAATTAGTAGTAACTTTGCGACAAACTTAGCCGCCTCAAATTATTTTGTATCGAGGATATTTGCGGTGAACCAAATCTGCCGCAAAATGAGAGCAAATTCTCATTTTGCGGCAGATTTATCCTTTACAAAATTCGATTTTTCTGATAGTATGAAATCAAGGGATCAAGTATCTATTTTTTTTTTCTAACAAAAAATAAAAGAGGAAAGTACACAAATTTTTTTTGAAAGGTAAAAACGTCCTCAAGTCAACTTTTGCTTCACTCAAGACAAACAATTTTAAAGGCACATCCCACATATTGGTCTTGGTCTGATGCATTAATTAATTCATGTTATCTCCAAGGGAGGTACACTTAATTTGGTAAGAGAAAGTTTTACAATTACCGGCCCACGACTGTGCCTAGTTACAAAAAGGTCTGAACCCTAAATTATTCACTCAAATAGTTGTCCTACCATTATATTAAGCATATTTGATACCTTTTTGTTTAAGCAATCTTATCCTGTAAAGATTATATGTGGATCAAGTTCTCACTTCGAAGATCAAGCTATTTAAAGGAGGAGAGCTTTTTGTTTAAGCAATCTTATCCTGTAAAGATTATGTGGATCAAGTTCTCACTTCAAAGATCAAGCTATTTAAAGGAGGAGAGCATAAAGTTTAACAAGTAATTACTTTTCTTAATCTCATGATATTATAGCCATCTATGAATCCTATTAACCTCCATGAGAAAAGAAAAGAACAAATGATATATATATATATATATTGAATTTTACTATGGTGAGAAAAATGTTTATTATAAGAGGTGAGAAGAATGAATCTTAATCATTAGATCTTACATAAATTGTTAATATTATATTATAAATACATGTGACATTTTTAAGTAGTCATATAACTTTCAAATAACTTTTAATCTCGATCATCCATATATGATTGTATGATCAAGATTTATTCTTCTCACCCTCTCACAATAAAAACTCCTCTCATTTAGATGTGTATCATATATATATATATATATATATATATATATATATATATATATAAGACTTTATTATCACTAAATTGGGCATAAAGTTGGATATTTCCATAGTGCCACCACTATAAATTGAAAAGTAATGATGTACATTTCCTCAAACATATTTATACACATATTATTTCATATTTATATAATTTTTATTATCTAATTATAGTTAATCTCATTTGAATTTTTATATATTTATATTTTGATAATTTCCAATTTCAATCTCTTTTTTTTTTTCTCTCGTTCTCTCCCGAACTATAGCGTTGATGATAACAGGAGCATATATCTCTCAAACCCCATGAGGCACTCACTGATTCAAATTTATAGTGAGAGGAAAGCGCACAACTTTAAAAGAAATCATTGTTAATGTTCTCTCTTATTTTAAAAAATTGTATTAGTGGCTTTCAATTGAGAGAGTAAAGAGAATCAATGTCCTTCTTAAACCACGTATTTAGTATAGATTAGAATTTTAGTAGCACATACATTTCTATAAACTAGTCCTTTAATCAATCCCTTATTCTTGCGTAATGTGATAGGTTCGTTCCACTGCCATTATTAATGACAATAGCTAAGTGGAGAAGCCTCATTCTAACTTAGATGGTCAAGAGCAAATTTGAAATGTGGAACTCTACCCTGTTCTGAAAATTGCTCTGAGTGGAACAGCACTAAATGGGATCCATATTGGTGTTAAAGCTAGTAAAAGATGCTTCCCAGATGCCATATCTATGGCAACCATACGACATTAATAACTTGCAGTTTGTACCAAAGGTAGCTGTGGTCCTTACTTCTCAAAATGTGAAGAGATAAAAGTCATTCATATGGTTGCACATGACAACTTAAACTACTATTTAACTAATTCACACAAAACAAATGAGCAAGTTTCATTTGAATTGAAAATGCAGCTAAAGAGAATCCAGGATCACTCAACATACCCTAATTGTGGTTCTTCTGAGTGCTCTAGCTAAAAATGGTACATAAATCAATAGCACGACATAGGGATGTGTGTGTGGTATTATGGATCAATAAAGTTACATACACACATATCACTTTATGTCTTCACAATTTTTATCATCTAATTATAATTGAGTTTATCTTATTTTTTATACGCTTATACTCTAATTTTGTCATACATCCCTAGTGTAAAGGGATGTGTTTACAAGTGATGGGTAGAAAGCATCATTATTCTTATGAATATTCATCCTAAAAGCATGTGTATCTGGGAATGTACGTAGCAGTAGCAACACATTTTTCCTTTTCCTGTTTCTGCATGAAGCTGGGGTTTCCAAGTTTTCATGAGGGAGATTAGTGATGGTGAGCATCTGGGCCACCTGGACTGAGTCGATTGGGCTCAAAATTTTCACCTAGCAATTGCTTCCTTCGCATGATTTCCTTCAACACTTGTTTGGCACTCCCTGCAAATGCATTGTTTTGATTACTGCTTGAGAATGGGGAAGGAAGAAGAGGACGGGCTTCTTGGCAGAACAAAATTGATGTGAAGAGAAGGACAAAGCATAATATTCTCAAGCTTGCCATAGGGATCATCACTGTCAAGTTACTAAAGCCAGCCGAAAAGGTGTGGAGACTCTAAGCAGCGATAGTTGAATATATATAGAGGCTCAAGGATCGTGGCGTCGTGGTCATATCCATCTAGTGAGAAATTCTTGGGTAAATTTGGAGTAACCAAGTTTAATATACTAATTGAATCATATTATTAATTAATAAATAATTATTAGCTATTTCTGGTTTATATAAAAAATTTATCAACTGAGGTGTAAGAAATAAATAATATTCAAATCTTACACGTCATTCCTTCTATGTCAGAGATAATGCTTTCATAAGCATTACAAAGTCAATCACTTGCAAGTTTTTATTTTTTTATTTTGTTTTAGTAATTATATTTTTTTTCCTATTCATTGTATAATAGAAACTAGAAAGCATCCCTCTACTATGAGATTAGGAAAAGAAAGAGATTAAGAAAGAAGAGGGAAAGAGTTTGAGGGTCCAAATCTAAAACACAAGAAAATGGCCTTCTCCCTCTGCAGAGATAATCCAATTATCCATTCAACCAATTTTCTGCAGCCATTGTTGGGTTTCAAATCAATGGCCAACTCTCACATTCCACAGAAAAGAATATTCATTGTATCCCACCTATGCCATTAAGTATGCCGTGTCAATCTTTTTATGTACTTTTAATACAATGGGATGTGACTAATAGTCATCGACTTTGTAACTTTTTGCAATGAAAAATTATATTTGTACATTAAAAAATTACATTATGTTTATATTTTACTTATTTGAAAAATAAATATAGAAAGAGTGTATGTTAAAATGTGTATTTTTTTTAAATTTTATTTTCTAAAAAAAATATAAAAATGATGTAATAAAAATATTGTACCTTATGCAAAATTTGCATTACTTGATGACTTGATGTTGAGAAATATGGCATGCGCATGTCAGAGTCAGTGTCAAACTTCTCTTTGAAACTCGTAGTTAAATGGAAAGGGATGCTATCTATAAAACACGAATATGACATTTTTTAACCATGTAAAAAGATTATTATTTTTAGTTTAAACATATTTTAGATACATTTGGATATATTTGGATAGTTTTAAATAAATTTGAATATGTTTAGGCATATCTAAGATATAATTTGAATACAACTTATTGGTATTTAAAAAAAAAAAAATTTATGACTAATGTTTAATTAATAAGTCAATAACTTATTTATGCCCAATCACATGAATGACGTCTCAAATCATTATTTTTACATATCAATATTTTAAATTTTATCTTTTCACACATCACTATTAGGCTTTTAAGTTTTATATTTTCACACACCATTATTTTTATTTGTTCATTCTACCTCTATTCTTACCAAACAATCTATTTTGTCATTATTGAAGCTTACCTCTCACTAATATTTTCTCTAATTAATTTTTTATGCACATATACTTATACATAATTAGTTCTATTAAAAAATATTAGTTTAAGAGATTTTTTATAATATATTAATAAAAATTATGTTTTATATTTTTTAAGAAAAACTTGTTAAATAACAAATATTAATACATATAACATATATTAAAATATTATAAATCTTCAAATTTAAAAAAATAATATTAATAAATTATATATATTTTTAAAATTTTATAATTATATATATATATATATATATATATATATTGTATTCATATTCTATAATTTTTTAAATTTAATATATTCTTATGTCAATATTCATATTATATCCTATGTCCATATCTGCTTAATATCTTAATATGATGCCACCATATTTTACCTTTCAAAAGGGTGATACAGCCCCAAAATCTCCGTAGCTGTAAGTGTGATATGATTGGTTGGGCATGGGGGCTTGCTTACCTCTTTTTGTATAATTCCACGCACCCCGCCCTGGAATTTGGTCTCTGGACTAAATTAATTAGCAGCAGCAACCCATGAGCATGAACAGATCAGTTATTCCTCACTCTCTCTCTCACTCTGCATGTGTCAGAGTATGGGTGTGTTATATATGTGCATTTCCTTGTCTACTACCCTCTTCCACCCTCTAAGAGAAGAGAATCCTTCTTTTTGTCTTCAAGCACCATCTTCAGTCCTCTGGAGGTAAAAGTAAAGCAATGCGGTAAATGACTAAAAGCTAGCGGGAAAAATAAAGCAAGAGTCTAGGAGAATATGGGTAAGACTCTACGACCTCTAATGCTAAGGGCTTGGGCTCCACATCTCTTGTTATTTATTAATGTTATTTACACTATTTTCTTTTTTGTTTACACATTTTTTACTATTTATTATATTATTTTTTACATTATTTTTTTAAAATAATACAATAAAAAAATACATCTTCCAAGACATATTCTCTTTATCTTTTTTACCCCAAACAGGAAAGGTATAAAAATGGTTTGGCTCTAAGAGTTTGTAACAATTGTGGCTTACACATAACAAAATAAATTTTCTTAACAACTTTGCAATCAGGTTTGTTGGGGCTAATCTCGGTCAAAGTGAAAGCATGATGAGTTTACTACAACAAATTCAAGTTTATGGTAAATCTTATATATGATAACATTATATATAGACAGAATTTTATAATATACATAAACTTATACATTTAAATTTTATATATATATATATATTACTATGAACAAAATTCATCGTGAAAATTTGAAAATAACACCACTGCAGCATGATTTGCAACTAACAAGCATGGTTTCTAAGGATAATAAACTCCAAAATTTTCTCTTTCAATTATTTGTTCCATCTTTCTTGCTTTGTTTATTGCACATATAAAGACATTCTTTTGATCGAATTTTTAAGTGTAAGAAAAATATCTTATTTTGTACTATTAAATACATATAATATTAGATATAATATTAAAAATATAATTAAAATAAAAAATAATAATAATTTACAAAATTAATGTGATATACGTTTAATACAAAATTAGAGAAATCACTTATTCTTATTCTTGTAATACATAAGATCATTTCTCCGCTCTCAGTCAATAATCAATGCGTTGTCCTCCACTGAAAAAGATAAGGCTGAAATTGGTCAGTTGATAATTGATATAACTTAGCAGTCTTATCATAGAAAGTCTGACTTTCTCCGTAATCCAACTATAGGGTTTTGTTTTAGAACATGGTCAGGACAGGAAGTAAGGAGGGAATTCTCTTTTTTCTTTGGCTTGCATGAATTATTGATCCAACATTTAGTCATGATCTCACTTTCACTTTGGCGTGAATAATTGATCCAACATCAGTTCTGATTTCAGATTTTAGATATTTAAAGTGTGCTGTGCTGTGCTGTTATACAATAACATCAAACTTTTTTGACCTTTCATCCATCAGTCGACATTACTTTTTTTAACTAATGATTTAAAAGAAAATGAGTAATATTAATGAACAGAGAGTTAGAGATGGTTGCTACTAAATTTTGTGTTAACTGTTATCGTTTTTGTGAGATGATCAATCATTAGTGATTGAAACACCAACTTTAATCATTTTTGTGAGATGATCAAACATTTTTTATTTATCTATTAATTTAATTAAGTGAAATTAAAAATAATAAATTAAAAAATTAAAAAAAATTAGGGAAAAAAAAATAAAGCCAAATTTTATTATAATTTTATACATCACTTACACTTTCCATTGAATGCGTAAGTCGTGATGCCAGAAAAAAGTTTTGAAAGGAAAAGACAGAATTGAGTTATATATAAACTTTATAAAGGAGGAAGCATGCTGTGTTTACTGTATAAATTATTAAACACCTTGTCCTGGTCGTAGAGTACAGATTGGCCAAGCCTAAGCACATGTAGGACAACAATGGCAAAATAAAATAGCATATGCTGGACAAAACTAGGAATTGTCACAAGAAATTGTCGGCCCCTTCTTTTTCTTTGTTTTTTCTTGCTTTCCCTTGCTTGCCAAAGATTATAGAACTATCTGACCATGGCTTCCATTGGCATTGTATTTTTGCTATCGTGATTTTTGAATTCATTCAACTGCATTCTCATGAGATTGAATATTGTAGAGCATCACTAACATGTAGTTTGTTCCAACTTGCAACTTGCAGATTAATTAAGAATATTGTCAACCAAATAATTCTTAATCTTTTTAATAATTTTTTTAAGTATTAAATGAAAAAAATATTAAATATTTTTTTATATTTTTAAAATATTAAATATACTTTTTCTCTCTAGAATGAGACAATGATTTAATATTTAAAAAACAGATATTAAAATAATTTCTTTAAAAACATATTAAAACTCTTATCAACCAGATTCTCTCTCTAAAAAAGTAGCACTGTAATATCACCAATCAAGGCTGATTTGCCGAGGCACCTGCCAAGTTACGGTACATCATGTAGTTTACCTAATATTAGAAGTAACGGATGCTTCTGAGAATAGGTCATTGGTATTAAAATTCTTAAAGTAAGTCCAAAATTTATAAAAATTATTTGTGATAAAATTAAAAAATTAAAATTATAAAAAATTTATAATTAAAATTAATATATTATATATGATAAATAAAATTGTGATGATTTTAATTTTTAAAATTTTATTTTAAATTATTAAATATAATACTTGTTTATTTATACGTCTATTTAAAATATGATAAATGTATTTAAATTTATTATATTTTAACATGTTTTAAATAAATATCAAATTAAGTTATATATAACTGTAAAATATGATAAATGTATATTTATCATAACATTGAAATAAATATCAAATAAATTATATAAAATATAAATTTATAAAAAAATTAAAATATAAAAATGAGACGAATAACATAACCAAATAAATACCAACGACCAAAATGAGACCAGAAGAAGCACTATTCATTGGCATTCCATCGTGTGAGGCTTGACTCGTCAGGTACCGCAAATTTGATTTTCCTCGGAAGCAACTTAGGACACAGAATAAATCGTAAATTTTTTTTTCATTTCCGTGACCATACCAAGCAATGTCAGAAGAATGCTACACATACTATTCAAGGGGATAAATTGTAAATATTTTTTCCAGTTCCATGGCTACCACAACAAAACATAAGCTGTCCTGCTTAACTTAAAATTGAAAAAAAATTATACATATGCTCACAAGCATAAACAATTTCTAGTATTCTATGACCTAAATCTTTCGGAAGCGAAAAATATCAAAATGGATAACGACATAGATTTTTAACTCCTACCCACATCACTCTGCTATTATAGACATTGAACCTACCTACACCAGCTCTTTTGCGCAGCAACAACACAGTCCGCCGCCTACGCTTATGCACAGAGACAACTCGCCGATTGGAGTTTTGCAGTGATAGGTTTCGGTTTAGGTTTCATTTGGGGCAAGGTTATTTGCAGAAATATTTATTATTATTATTATAATTACTACTTTTAATTATAGCCGTTAGATGATACATGCAATCTAATGGACATTATCAATTGGGTTATTCTGAAATTAAAATCATTTTCTATACCGTCTTTGTAATTTTCTTTTATTTTTCTTTTACCTGATGAACAATTACTCAGTCATGAACTGGTGCTGTTGATGGAATTTATAGCCAAATCAATGGCTATAAAAGAAGGTGCATCGATGCTCCCTGCATGTGGAGAACTCAATTAGATGCCCCATGTTCATTTCCCGAGGTAATCTGAAGAATTGAAAGGAAGAGGTTAGGATAATAGAACAGAGGAGTATGTGATTAGCTGGCCATTGGGGCTCAATCAGGCAACTAAATTAAATTTGACTTGGCGGCCAAAATTCATGTTTCAAACAGACTTTCTACTAATTAGGGCTATCACCATTACATTATTCTTGTAGAAAGGGACTTGAATGTTGGATAACAACATCTGCAAACGTTGTATACTATATTCTTCAAAACGGAAATTAGATAGGTAAGTTATGAAACTAGTGCAAGTGTGCAACTAGAATTCAAAAGAAAAGAAAGCAGTACCAATTATAAAGATATGATTATATATATATATATATATATAAGAAAGAAAAAAGAAACTGCTTCCTGGCATGTCATCCTCTTGTTGGGTCAGCTGCTCACTACAACATTATATTACTCTCTCTTTTTTTTTTCTGTGGGATTCACTTTATATAAATATTTGACCATGGTGCAGACCTTAATTGGTCAAAGGTTTTTACTTTAGTTATATATGTAGTAGGTCAGTGCTTCAGAATCAGGATATGCACATTCACACCCCAAGAACATAAGAAAGGCTTGTCATGGTTGATTGACCTATACGTGGTCAATATTACCTAAAAGAAATTAAATTTCTGAAATTTTTTCCAACCCTAACCATATTCTATACTATCTGAGCAGAATAATTTTCTTTAGTATTGTGATAAAATTTTTTTATAAATTTCATTAAATAACTTTTTCTTTATCAATGTAAAATAAATTGAGTAATTCCAAAACTTTTTTAATGTAGTAGTTAAAGTTAGTCACAATATAATAACATATACGTACAAAACGCATTAAATGATACCGTATAAGAAAAATATTTTTATATGATACAATCTTTTTATATGAGCTTGCAGCCCACGCCATTCATGTTCCTGATGTGGTCTGGATAGAAGTAGTTCCACAGCATTTTTGTAGTCTTGCCTATTTGGATTTGCTAAGTAGTTAATGAAATTGCCTCTTAATTTCAAGGTAGAAGACAAAAATAAATTCAATGGATAATTTGATGTTTTAACTAAAAATTCATATTATTATAGAGTTATTCATTATTAGATTAGGAATCATCATGTGTATATTTTATTGAACTTGGGCTTATTTGATAAGATGATGATCACTTATTTTTATTTCTTGTCTCCTTTTTTTTTTTTTTTATTTAAATTCTATCAAATATTCTAAACTTAATTACATAATTTTTTATTTTATTTTTTATTTTAATTTATTTTTTACTTAATAAAATTTTAGTAAAAAACAGAAAAAGAGCAGGTAATCATCATTCTATTTGATAAGTGTATTATAGAGTTATTCATTATGAAATTAGGAATCATCATGTGTATATTTTATTGAATTTGGGCTTATTTAGTTAGATGAAGATTATCTATCCTCATTTCTTATTTTATTCTTTATTTTTTTATTTAAATTTCATCAGTGTTAAATTTAATTATATGTTTTATTTTTTTTCTTTTCATTTTAATTTATATTTTACTTGACAGAATTTAAGTGAAAAAACATAAAAGAAGATATAAAATGAGGATAGATAATCCTCGTTCTATTTGATAAGTGTGTTGAGTTATGGTGTAGAGTCAAGTAACCTAAAGTTTATAATGTATGGAAACTAGGTTTATTGCCATATATTATGAGGCCAGATCTCTTCTCTACCTCTAATACTCTATTTGCATTATACATCATTCTTATACTATACTTTAATTAGAACACCAATCACACATGCGATAATCAATTTAAAGTGCATCCCTCTTGAAGCAATATATGAGTCGATCGTGGTCAAGAGTCCCGCGGGTACACCAGTGCAAACATCAAGAACTGGATCTTCTACATCAAAAGCTTCCGCTCGTCAATTAGCAAATATAGATGGTGTAGAATGTTGTTAGAATATCTAAAGTAAAATGAGGATGTAGCCTCATAATATATAGTAGTAACCCTAATTTCCATCTATCATAATTCATACATAGCCATATATAGCAGTAGCCCTTGCTCTCTGCATGCTACATTTGCTAGTTGAAGAGTAGAAGCTAGATGTGGAAGATTTGGTTCTTGGCATACACAAGTGTTCCGTCAAGATTTTTCACTAGGATCGACTCATTCGCATCAAGAAGTACGCACTTTAAATTGATTATCATGATGTTCTAAATTCTAGTATATCAATGTTGTATAGTAATATCTACATGAGTACCCTCACTTATTTGGCTCAGATCGACTCTTTGGGCGTCCAGTCATTAAACCCTCTCAATTGCTCCTTCAAATTAAGGCAAATCAACAACAGTATTTCGTGGGCTATAAGCCACGCTCACATGGTCTGCGCACTCCTTAGTGGGATTAACGAGTTTTCAATCCATAATGTACACTCAAATAGCACGAATTCTCTTCAAGGTACAACACTTTCCAACTATATAACACTCAGATCAATGGCCTTTATGTGTATTACTATTATTTATTCGTTTTCTTCGTCTTTACCTAAATAATAATAATAGCCCATATTGAAGAGAAAAATAAAATCGTACTCATGATTTGTAATAAACGAATAAAAAATGCTATCAAGATAAATGATTTGCAGAGTGATATATAGAACCTAAATTAATAGGTGCACAATGTGACGGTCACAATCTCCTACATATCCTTCTTCCCAAATTTCAACCTTAATGTAAGAGCATGTTTGAATCTTTCCCAAAGCATGTAAATAATATTATTTCAACTTTAATGTAAGAGCATGTTTGGGAAAGATTAAATCTTTCTCAAACAATTAAAAGATTTCGTTTTGTGAAATAAGTATTATGTTTGGGTAAAAAAATTATTTAAAAAAAAAAACTTTTACACGAAATTCAATGTAAAATAAAAACTTTTTTTCAACTAATAATCATAAGTTAAAGATTGAAACTTATGATTTTAGCTTATAGATTATTTTTTATATTTTGATATGTAAATACTATTTTGTCCTTAATCAAATAATTTTTTTAATCATTCTATACCTATTTTAGTAATTTAATACATAAAAATAATTTTTTTATATCATCAAACGAAATCATATTAGTTTAAAATCATTTTATGATTAATGTATCCAAACATAAAAATGAATTAATTATAATCGACTATAATAATAATTGATTATAATCAATTATAATAATAATCGATTATCAGCATAATCTATAATTTTTAACTTTCTCAAACAAACCCTAAGTTGTAAAATAAAAATTTTGTGCAAACAGTGTTTAAAATAAACTTATATTCACAATCACATTTGGGATCTTATTATAGACCCGATGTAAATACCAAAAATGGGTCCATCATAGCTAAAGGTGTTTAAATCCAACACAAATCAAAAACTAAACAAAAAAACTTAACTGAAAAATCGAAATCAAATTTAAGTCGAATAAATTTAGTTCTTTTTTGGCTGAGTTTTTGAAAATTGATTGAATTTAATTGAATTTCAGATTTGATTTTTAAAATTAATTTAATCTAATCCAAATCAATTAATATTATATAATATATTTGTTTATTATAGAATTTATATTTTTACTTATAATAATTTTAATTTTTCACATACTTCTTTTATTTTATGTGATTAAATATTATTTTAAATATGTGAAATGAACTATTTCTATTTTCTATTCTTTATTTTCTTTTCCTTTTATTTCTTTTATTTTTTTAATAGGCTAAATTACTTTTAATTCCAAAAATTTTTGCTTAACAAAATTTTAAGTCAAAAACCAATTAAAATGATCTAATTCAAATTAATTTAAATTTAATTGGATTAATTCAATTTTTAAAATATAACAAGTCAATCTAATCTAAATTAATATAAATAATATTATTTAAATTATTTAATTTTTTGACTCAAAATTAATCTAAACTGAATTATGAACACATCTAATCACATATAACTGTATTCATATCTCCTGATAAAGGTAACATTAATAGTGTATATAGAAAACGAGATCATATAGATCCTCGGGCCCAAAGTCAAATTATAGGAATTAACATGAATTTCACTAATCTAACTTGCATGCAAAATTAGTTATCAGGATTAAATTTAAAAAGGCACCATACATTTAAGGATTTAGTGCCCTTAAATTAAACTTCTTAATTACCAGGATTCCAACAGCTAACCAGTCAAATGTAGATTACATGAATAAAGATCCTCTCATATGCTTCATTTTTTATTCAACTCCAAATAAATGTCCAAATAATCCATCCATTACCTAGCTAGCCACTATTTGTAGTGTCAAAAAAGAATTACCTTTAACATTAAAAAGAAGAGAGAAAAAGGTTCACTACTAGTGTCATACTCTAAAAGTCAATTATTAATTAATCTTATTTGACAATGACCACTAGGGATTGTGATGTTTTGATCAACAACTCAGAACTCACAGATATAATTTGATGGTCAAAAGATCGAGTAATTCTTACAGACTCGTTTAATTATTTTTTTAAATTAATCTAACATTTTTTTATATTTAACCTACGTATCATAATCTATATGATCTGAAATCTGAATACATTATTCTAAATACACATTGGGATTTTCCCAAAAGATCACCCATTTAATTAACATTTGCTTTTGTTAAGCATGGAGTAACGAACTCTCGTAACCGGCCAACCTAATTCTTAGTCATCACTTTGTTTTTTCTATATTATGTTATATGGGACATATTACCCTTTTTTAAGAATGGTTTCATGACGAGTTATACATACATCATAGGCTTAAGCGTGTTCCAAGTTGTTTAGTTGTGCTATGTCTAGTACTGAAAAATTAAAATGAAAACTAGAGATTTGGCAATGAGATACCATGACTTCATTAGGGACCATTGTAAAGTTGATGAACCAAAACCAGTACGAGGTAAGCACCAAGATGGTACCATAATGTGGGTCAGGGCAGGGCATACAGGAGTCCACAACCTAATCTTCAACTTTCTTTAACCTTTTGGCAATTGGAATACAGTTCGCCTGGCTTTATAGCACATTTACAAAAGTGCACTTCTTTTAAATTCTGTCGTAAGTGGTGATTCTGAAATATTTTAACATTGCAATTTGTTGTTGCTTGGGAAATTAATATACATATGAATTACTTACAGACCTATTGAAATTAAGATTTGTGCCGAATAAACCTTCTCTCTTTTCAAAATGATTTCTAACTACAACTAATGAGAAAGGGGGTTGGTTTAGGAATTTGAATACTTCACCAAGCGCACTCTTATTTTTACGTGCCATGGTAGTAGTACATGTGACTATTAGACCAAATCATTGCTTCCGAAACCTCTATGTGATGCATGTTAATTATGCAAATCCTATTTCGATTTACATGTTCCTAGGATTTGTCCAGAAAAATAATATTTTATTTAAGTATGTATGTTCATTTCTATTTTTTTCTCCCCCAATTATATAGTATATATACTTCACTGTTAGCATTTTTTTTTGTGCAACTTAGATATTAGCATATATATGATTAATTGATGAAACAAATTGCAAAGCATCGTATCACCATATATAAAAGTTGTAAGTTGTCTTTTTTAGTGTATATCGAATGTAGAACACATCAAAGAACGAAGAGAGTTGATTTTGGCGGAAACAATTTGCTTGTAAGACTTAGGTTTGATTTCCACTACTAGCAATTTCTCCTTGATAAACAATTTAAAAGTATCACTGTAAGACTTAAGATTAATAAAGTAACATCTCCTCTCCCTAAATATGTGTTGGGAAAAGATAACAAATATTAACAACAAACAGAAGTAAACTGGATCACTTTTTTCCCTGTGCAATTAACAATAGGCTCTGGAAATTTCTCAGGCAACAAACAATAATTTTAGGCAAATAATAGGATGCACAGATCAAAAAAATAAAATCAATAGGCACCAGATTTTTAACATGAAAAAACCCTCAATGTGAAGAAAAAACTCACAGGACCTAATCCAGTAAAAAATCCTCTACTAATAAAATTAATGGGTACACCACAAGTTCTCTTGGAACCACCAGGGATCAACAGAAAATTAATCTTCACCAATAAGGTGGATAACAACACAATAAACCCACCAAAGGGTATCTAGCCATGCAACAGAGAGAACCCAAAAGAGAGAGATATTAAAATCAAAATAAAGCTCACACTACCAGGATCAACATATCAAGAATTCAGGAGGAATGGAGCACAATTATACTCCCAAACATCTGATAGAAGAGCACAACTTTCTCCCCTTATTTTCTTCTCGCCGCACACGCTGTTGTCGTCTTCTCTGTTTCTTCAAATTCTCTCCCTCGGTGTCTACCAAAAACCACCAGAGGCACACAATAATAATATCAAAGTAAATAGGCCTTTTGGACTATAACCCTTTCTTCCTTTTTTTTTAAAATTAAAGTCAAGGTGGGCCCACTTTTGGTGACCCACTTGACAATTCTCCCCCTCACCAATCAAGTGGGACCATAGTCAACCAAACCCGCTTTCTCTTTGCAAGTGGCAAATTTTCCTGTGGGTAAAGTCTTTGTCATCATATCTGAACCATTCTCGTCAGTATGAATTTTCTCTAATGATAATTGCTTCATCTCCAGCGCATCCCGTAGCCAGTGATACCGAACCTCAATATGCTTAGACCTTGAATGAAAGGTCGAGTTCTTGTTGAGATGGATTGCACTTTGACTATCACAGTATAAAACATATTTTTCTTGTGAAAGACCCAACTCTTGTAGGAATTTTTGCATCCACAAGAGTTCTTTAGCAGCTTCTGTAATGGCAATATATTATGCCTCTGTAGAGGATAGAGCAACACGTTTCTGTAATCTGGACTGCCATGACATTGCTCCCCCTGTAAAAGTCATCATATAACCAGAAGTAGACTTCCTGGAATCTACATCATCAGCCATGTCTGCATCTGTGTAACCATTCAACACAGGCTCACCACTCCCAAAACATAAACAAACTCCAGAAGTACCTCTGAGATACCTGAGTATCCACTTCACAGCTTGCCAGTGCTCTTTACTAGGATTAGAGAGGAAGCGACTAACAATGCCAACAACATGAGCAATATCCGGCCTTGTACATACCATCGCATACATCAAACTACCAACCACAGATGCATACAGAATCTTCTGCATTTCTTCTTTATCTTTCTCACTTGTAGGACATTGCGCAAGGCTCAACTTGAAGTGACCTGCAAGTGGAGTACTAACAGATTTGGAATTGCCCATATTAAATCTCTCCAATACTTTCTCAATATACCTTTGCTGTGATAACCACAATTTACCATTCTTCCTGTCACGAACAATTTTCATGCCAATGATTTGCCTTGCAAGGCCTAAATCCTTCATTGCAAAGGACTTGTTCAACTCTCTTTTCAGATTTTGAATCTCTTTAATGTCATGGCCAACAATCAGCATGTCATCCACGTAAAGCAAGAGAATAATAAAATTTTCATTAGGAAATTTCTTCACAAACACACAGTGATCAGAAGAAGTTTTACTATACCCGTGATCCATAATGAAGGAATCAAATTTCTTATACCACTGTCTTGGAGCTTGTTTGAGCCCATACAAACTCTTCTTTAATCTGCAGACAAGCTTCTCTTTGCCTTTGACTGCAAAACCTTCAGGTTGTTTCATGTAAATTTCTTCCTTCAGGTCACCATGGAGGAAAGTTGTCTTCACATCAAGTTGCTCAACCTCTAAATTCAAATTAGCTGCTAAGCTAAGCACAACTCGTATTGAAGACATCTTGACCACAGGTGAAAATATTTCTTCAAAATCAACTCCTTTCTTCTCGATCGAAGCCTTTCACAACCAACCTTGCCTTGTACCTTGACTGTGAGCAATTCTCCTCTGATTTTAGCTTGAACACCCATTTATTCCTAAGTGCTCTCTTGCCCTGGGGCAGCTTCACTAACTCAAACATATGGTTCTCATGTAAGGATTTCATCTCCTCTTGCATGGCTTTATACCACTTGTCCTTCTCCTTATGTGACATAGCTTCTTCATAGCTCTCTGGTTCTCCCCTATTAGTCAACAACACATACTCATGTGGAGGATATCTTTGTGAAGGATGATGCTCTCTTGCAGATATTCTCACCTGAGGCTCTAAAGGTGGTTCTTGTGGAATTGGCTCAATTGGTTCATTGACTTGAGGCTCAGGTACATCAACTGTGTTCTCCACATCTGTATTTACATCTCCCCCGTTATCAGTGACCCTGGTAGGAGGTTCTGGCTCAACATCAATGTACCCATGAACAACCTGTTTTGGCTTATCCTTCTTATCAATATCTTCAATAGTCTGGTCTTCAAGAAAGACAACATCTCGGCTTCTGATAACTTTCTTATCAATCGAATCCCAAAACCTGTAACCAAAATCATCACGACCATAACCCAAGAAAATACACTGTTTAGACTTACCATCAAGCTTGGACCTTTCATCTCTGGGAATGTGAACAAATACCTTGCAGCCAAACACACGCAAATGATTATATGAAACATCTTTCCCTCTCCACACCCTCTCAGGAACATCACCATCAAGAGGAACAGAGGGAGAAAGGTTGATCAAGCCCACTGCAGTTCTCAGTACTTCACCCCAAAAGGCTTTAGGCAATTTAGCATGAGAGAGCATGCATCTGATTCTGTCATTAATTGTGCGGTTCATTATCTCTGCAACCCCATTGTGCTGAGGGGTCTTTGGAACTGTCTTCTCAAGCTTGATCCCATGGTCCTTACAGTAGTGCTCAAATGGACCCCTGTATTCACAACCATTATCTGCTCTAACATACTTCAACAATTTGCCTGTTTCTCTTTCAACACTTGCATGGAAGTGTTTGAACACATCAAGTACCTGGTCATTGGATTTCAAAACAAAAGCCCACACTTTTCTAGAATGGTCATCAATAAAAGTAACAAAATAAGAGTAACCACTAAGGGTTTTAGCATCCATAATGCAAACATCAGTGTGAACTAAATCCAAGATATGAGGCCTCCTATGTGAAGGATAAGTGCGGAAGGAAACTCTATGTTGCTTACCAACAAGACAATGAGAGCAAGTTTTAAGAGATGTACCTCTAACAGGAAGCAACTTTTGCCTTGCAAGAGTGTCAAGGCCCTTCTCACTCAAGTGACCCATGCGTTTATGCCATAGCTCTGTAGAGCAATCCTCAATTGCATTCACTTGTGGTGTAGACAACTTTGCTGATGTCTAATAAAGAGTATTCCACTTCACATCCTTTGCTACCACCAAAGTCCCTTTGGTACATTTTCATTTGCCATCACCAAAGGAATTATGATAGCCATCTTCATCAAGTACCTGTACTGAGATCAAGCTGAGGCGCATGTCAGGAATATTTCTGACGTTCTTCAAGTGCAACTTGCATCCCAGATTAGTCTCCAACCAAATTTCTCCAATGCCAAGAACCTTGCTTACCCCTTGATTTCCCATCTTCACTTGCCCAAAATCTCCAGTAGTGTAGGATGTAAAGTACTCATGGTGTGGTGTAACATGAAAGGAGGCAGCAGAATCAACAACCCATTTGTACTCCTGGCATGTGAGATTAACAGAGTCATCATCATAAACAATGACAACTTCACCATCAGATACAACTGCAGCAGTGTCTTTGTCTTTGTCTTCTCTTTTATTTTTGCCTCTAGTCCTTGATTTTTCCCGCTTAAGGAACCTGCATTCTTTAATCATGTGTCCCATTTTATTGCAATGGAAGCACTTGATGTCTTTTCTGTTCTTTGACCTTCCTCTTGACTTGCTGCGGTCTTCAGATCTCTGAAAATTTCTATGTTGGCTTCTTCTCCGTGACTCCACAACCAAAGCTTCATTCTGAGTCGAAGAGCTAGCCATACCATGTCCCTTCTTCCTAGTTTCTTCATTCAAGAGACTATCTTTCACCATATTGAAAGTCAACTTTCCATTAGGAGCAGAGTTACTCAGAGATACCACCAGCATTTCCCAGCTGTCTGGTAATGAGCTAAGCAACAACAGTGCAAGCAGTTTATCATCTAACACAACCTCCATAGTATTCAACTAATTCACAACATTCTGAAAACTACTCATATGCTCAGCCACCGAGGACCCATCCCTGTATTTCAAGTTTACCAACTTCCGAATCAAGAATGCCTTGTTCTGTGCATTTTTAGACTCAAACAAGTCGCTCAATTTCTTGCACAAGCTGTGGGCACTAGTCTCACTAGATACATGGTGATAAATGCTTTGGTCTATCCATTGCCTGATCATGCCAATGGTCTTCCTATTTATTTTCTTCCATTCTTCATCAGATTTATCTACTGGTTTAGTACCATCACCCTCAATGGGATCATACAGGTCTTTGCAAAATAGCAAGTCTTCTATTCGGGATTTTCATATTGAGTAATTGGTAGAATCCAATTTAATCATAGTACCAGCAACATCGCATTCTTCTATTTTAAGAGCACAAACCAGAGCCCCAACCAAGGAGCTCTCTGATACCAGTTGTTGGGAAAAGATAACAAATATTAACAACAAGCAGAAGCAAACTGTATCACTTTTTCCCCTGTGCAATTAACAATAGACTCTGAAAATTTCTCAGGCAACAAACAATAATTTTAGGCAAATAATAGGATGCACAGATTAGAAAAATAAAATCAATAGGCACCAGATTTTTAACGTGGGAAAACCCCCAATGTGAGGGAAAAACCCACGGGACCTAGTCCAGTAAAAATCCTCCACTAATAAAATTAATGGGTACACCACAAGTCCTCCTGGAACCACCAGGGATCAACAGAAAATTAATCTTCACCAATAAGGTAGATAACAACACAATAAACTCACCAATGGGTATCTAGCCAGGTAACAGAGAGAACCTAAAATAGAGATATTAAAACAAAAATAAAGCTCACACTACCAGGATCAATATATCAAAAATTCAGGAAGATTAATGGAGCACAATTATACTCCCAAACATCTGATAGAAGAGCACAACTTTCTCCCCTTATTTTCTTCTCGCCGCACACGCTGTTGTCGCCTTCTCTGTTTCTTCAAATTCTCACCCTCGGCGTCTACCAAAAACCACCAGAGCCACATAATAATAATATTCAAGTAAATGGGCCTTTTGGCCTATAACCCTTTCTTCTTTTTTTTTTTAATCAAAGTCAAGGTGGGCTCACTTTTGGTGAGCCACCTGACAATATGTTATCAAACCATTCATTAATTTTATGTAACTATCCATAAGGTTCAACTTTTGTTGGTTTACCAGCACTTAAATGTGCACATGTGCCAAAGGGAGTCTCTCTCCATCTTATCCCTGCAGAGACGTTTTCCAAGCACCTGTCAAGAAACGGTGCACCGATGCAGCTGAAAAATGACCTGTTACAGAAGGTCATTACAAAATATTGTCTTTTGTTATTTAGACCCTACTTTTATGTAATTTGCTAAGTAGTTCCTGTCTCTTTCTCTACCTTGTTTCTTTGCTCCGCCGTCAGCTTCTCAATTTCCAGCGACTCTCTCTCAATGGACCTACAAAACGAGCAATCTCTATCTCTCCACACCCTTTGTTCCATGAGGTCCCTCAATATCAACCCTTCAATCCCAAATCGCATTGTTTCCTCCATCCTCCAAACCCTAACTCGCTCCCTGCAACCCACTCCCCCCACTCACCACACGTCAAAAGGGCAATTCTTCATTTGACGCATGCAAGGTTTGATTGAGTTTTATTTGACACAAGATGACTTGACTGTTTACAAGCAAGACTTTGTTTATTTATTATCAAGCCCTATTATCTTCAGTACTGAGTTTGTAACGAGCTTAATCGTCCAAGTAAGACCAAGCATGTGCTTAAAAGTTTGCGCGGCTTTATAGTCTCACATATTTCATTCTTACAGAAGTTTGAAGATTATATATGCCAATAAGCACCACAAACTGCCGTAGCCCACCACCGTCAATCTTATCACTCCCATTCTAGTAACCATATACCCCAAATTCGAAGGAACGGAATAATCCATGAAGAACATACTTGCAAAGCACCTCTAGTGAGGGCAACTGTGAATGTATTTGGTGTAAGAATTTTATTAACGTGAGCCGCCAAAATTATGCATTTTTTTTTTCTTTTGTGAAAAACAAGCTGATGATCCAAGTCATAAACGATTATGATAACTCATATTACTAGTGATCCATTTGTTACTTATAGGTGTGCATGCCTTACTCTCCAACTATGATAAAGGCGGTACAAAGCAAAAGTGATTCTTCATAAATCACGAGTATATATAATGTATGAATACCATATATACACTTACGTTAACCTATTAACTACTCAGGCAGTAGGGGCAATCTGTCCAAGCTGTAGGGTAAGCCATTGGCACTGCCATTGGAGGAGGCAAAAGCATCAAATCCACCATCAAACTCGGAAGCTCTACTAGCTGTCACTTCTTCATCCGTCCTATAATGGGATGGAAGGATGCGCAGATGTACATCTGACTCTCCACTGATTCTCCTTGCTTCTAGCTGGTATTTACGAACAAGGTCCAGCTGAAGAGACAATGTGTGAGATGACCTCGGGAGTAGATCCACAGGTTCTCCTTTTGGAATTACGACATGCTCTATTGCCATTCTTGCCTCCTGAAAGATGAAAAAGATAGTGCGTCAAGTATTCATGGGTCTCTTTAATTAAAATGTATCGAATTTCCGTTGTAAAATATCACGTGTGTGTTTCATAGTCCTAGCTGAAGAATACAGAAAACACTTGGGCAATGGTATTTATTCATTTCTACTTCCTTCAATCATCAAATATGGGTGTGACAGAAAAAAGTGAAACTCAAGAATGGGAGGGAAAAAAAAAAGAAAAAAAAAAGATGGAAAGGGCGTGGGGGGTATTGAAAAGTCCCAATCTCATGTTCTCAAGAAAACTCACCAGTAAGTTAACTACCAATGGACTCAGTCGGTTCTCTATCGTATTTGATCAGATAGATGAATTTACACCATGAAGAAGTGCTAAACTTTGAGCCAAAGATTACCATGGTTACCTCATGACCGCCTCCACCCATTGTCAATAGCACCACCATCATGTCATAATCACCCTCCCATTATGATTATCGTGGCCATTTATTGTCATTGCTACCACCATGGCAACCAACTCAACAAAACACAGCAACACCACCGTGCAACATGGTTATTGCTGCCTTTGCCATCACTCTCACTCTCTGCTTTGCCAAAATTACATTGATCCTGCTGCATCTGCCGTCACCACCTCAGTCAATTTTCTTAACTCCATTGCCATATTAAAGTCACCTTTACTGCAACTCAGCATTCAACAGCGTTACCCTTGCCACCCTATTTTTAATTGTCCCA
Source organism: Ormosia semicastrata (assembly GCA_029884595.1). Classification (NCBI taxonomy): domain Eukaryota; kingdom Viridiplantae; phylum Streptophyta; class Magnoliopsida; order Fabales; family Fabaceae; genus Ormosia; species Ormosia semicastrata. Next base: position 3,049,669 of record JAQQTO010000051.1, on the reverse strand, counting down.
ACCAGGAAATTATTAATGTTCCCCTCAAAGGCCACGAAGGACAACTTACTCTTTAAGAATACATTTGGTCACGTCAAGCAATTTTCATTACTACATTTTCACTGCTAATTTTACACTTCCAAACTGAATATTCACTTTTATCCATTTTTGCTCTATCATCATAAGATACAATTCTTAAGAAGTAAAGCTTAATCCTGATATCCGCTATATTTCTAGGTAAAAAACGCCACAGCTTAAGGAATGAAGCTAATAAAAGGCGAGCAAAGATACAATGGTTAGGCCATTAATACAAGGATCTTATGCTTACTCCAGAGTCCAGACAGTTAAAATGGTTTTGTTTCTGAATCCATTTCCATATGTCGAGCACTTGAGCTATGTATTTCTCACACAGCTTAATGATTTAGAGCATAAATTTGTTTCCTCAAAAATAAACCAAAACCAATAAAATAATGGAGGAAAGAGCTAAATCAAATCTACAATATTTATATTACCTCCAAAGCATCAACCTTCTCTGATTGTCTTGTCTTATCCATTGATACAAAATCCTTTAAACCATCTTCATGATCACTTACTAATGCTCGTATGGCTTTTGTTACTTGCTCCAACGAACTTGTCTAGAAGGGGGAAAAATAGTGTTCAGCAAAAATTTAAGACAAAGTGTAACTGTTTAACTAACAAAGCAATTTTAGATAATTGTTACCTTCGTTACATAAATGGGAATATCATGAGATTTTGCAGCAGCTTGGATCCTTGGATTCTTCTTAAGCTTGGATTGCAAGGCAAGTAAAGCATTTGCCTCACTAATATTATCAGTCAATTGAAGGGCCGCATCATTCATTTTCAACTGTTTAATCCCTTGAATAACAGTTGCCTCTAAAATCTACAATTATTGATCATTCTGTAAGTTAAACAGCCAATGACAAAATATAACCAAAAAAAAAAGTGCATTATTCATTGCTTTGCTTGACCACAATTCTGATAAACTCAATATTGCCCAGGATTCCAGGAGTTATTTGTGACTTATAATAAAGTGTTTATCTAATTGTCAGCACTGTTAATCATATAATTGAAAGTAAAAGCACTAGAAAACATTAAATAAGAGAAATTAATTTAAACATGCCTGACACATTGATTCAGTTCAACTTGGTCCTTTTTTCATTTTATTTTTCCTCTCTCTCTATCTCTCAGTCACTCACTCACTTTTCAAATGCAACACAAGCATCTAACATTTTACTGCCTTTTTCCTTTTATTTTTCCTCTCTCTCTACCCCTGCCCTTTCTTTATTTAGTTTTTCTTTTTTTCTTCTTCCATTATTTATTTATTTATTCATTTCTCTTAGAGGTAGGATTTCTCTGTCTCTCTATCCCTTTCTCTTTCTTTTCTTTTTTTGTTTATTTATTTATTTCTCTAAGAGGCAGGAAATTAGTCATGCAGCTAAGCTATTACATTTTCATCCAAAGTGATTCAAAAATGTTTAAAATCAATTGACCTTAATGCTGTGCTTAATGCGGGGAGAACAAAAATATAAAGCTAAATATAGAATGATACATATAATTGAAGGTAGACCCAGCTGTAGTAATATCAATCTACATTTGAGAAGGAATGGGATGACACTCGTCCCTTCCAAGACTTCCATATCTCTTTCCCTTAAAATTCTAGTGCATTGGTAGAAACAGAAAATAGATTATTACAAATAAGTTCATTGGATTTTTATGGGAGGAGGGGGCTAACGGGGAAGAGATGACAGGAAGGTAATTTGTAGGTGTAGAAATGAAAAAATTTCAGTCCTTTTTTTTCTGAGGCAAAACTGATCCACTAATCCATTGCATCTCATCTGTGTCAATATCCTTGTCATTAAACTTCAAACTCAAATTTTCCCTCTAGGGATAAAAAAACTTCAAACTAATATCACCATTAAAAATAGCATAAAGGGAATTTAAAAAAACACAGCAGAAACTAAGCAAAGTAGCAGTTAACTTTGCGATACAACCAATATTTATTTCATACATTTTCCATAGCTGTTGGGTATTGATGTCTTACCCCATAACAAAACAGGCAAACTGGCAATCTGTTTTCCCAGGAATCCTCTACCATGTCAATAGGCAACCTCGAAGGTGATTCATTTTGGCTGGTCTGGTCATCAGCCCCCTCTGGAGCATCTTCAAACATAATTTCACCATTCTTTTCAGGAGAACTGTAAATAACAGGTTCTTTCTGTAAAATCTCTTCCTGTTCTTGAGACTTCATCTTGCGCACTTCTACATTTGGAAAACGACCTACACCAACAAGCCAAACAGCATAAAGTTATAAATCAATCCACTGCAACCACTTATTTTGCCAGCGAAGGAAGGCAGGTTACCAGAAAGAATAGCATCAACAGTTGCTTCAAGGCTACGGTGAATCCGTAACTCTGTCTTCGAAATAATCTCCACTCCACAACTAAAGGTTGATGGGCCTTTCCTCTCCAATACTGTCTTCTGAATGCCCCTGCGGCTGGCCTCTTCATCCCCTAGTGTCACACTCTAGAAAATGATAGTAGAGCTGAAGTAACCAAAAAGAATAAATTCATGCCCATAATTTCAGATGCTCATGGGGATTGCAAATGAATTTATTATTAGAACATGGAGTAAAAAAATAAACTTATGATTTGCGCAAAGCTACAATACACCTTGTGTACCAGGGCAATAAATTATGTAATTATTGGAGAAATTACATCTTCGATTGTTAAATTCAATCTTTTCCATAAAATTCATTCAGTACAGCTGTAATAAGATTTTTTGACAAGTTACATATTTATTACCCTGTTTCTCCAGAAAATAGCAATTTCACCCATTGCATTTCGGAAATAATGTAATTCCAAACTAGTATGTCAAGCGTACAGCAGAAAAACCCAAGATTGTTAAATTAAACTCTCTGCACTAGTAAGATTTCCACTTCATTTTGACTCTTGAGGTGGATAGATAATATTTAGCTGTTTTGAAACCATAAATACACACTTCATAACTGCTCAAAGTTAGCATGTTATTCTAGCCAATATGAAATCCTCACAAGGATTACCAGCACATTAAAACAAATTTTAGACATATAACTTAATTAAACCTTGAATAACATTGTCCTAAAAAGAAAGGCAGTAAATAGTATATATCAGGCTAACATATACTGATGATATACACTGACATAAATGAATATGACAAATATTCTGGCTTGGATTTACCACGCCTATACACCAGGTATCCTTCCTATCATTTTCATTTCTATAACTTGAGCTTGGCATGCCCGTTTTATTTGATGTCCTTTCTTCCCTAAATCCCCTCTCCCATGAAAAAGGGGAAGAGGCAGAGAAACCTCTTCTTTTTTTCCTCTAAGAATCCTAGTTCTTTAATTGATATGACAAGGTTAATAACTTGTTGGTAATTGGATTTGTCTCGAGAAGTACTGTCTAGTTTTTATCACAATATAACTCTGAATTCAGTCAAGGACTTAATATGGAAGTAAAAGGAGGATTGACAATTCGGAATAAACATGAAAATCGTTTAGCCAATAACCTTTGTGTCTAATGGGTAATGGCACCTCCCCTTGTAACAAATGAAGCATGAAATTATGGATATTATACCCACAAAGAATTGTGATGGGAACTTGGATTTCTTTAAGAAAATATAGAGATTAACTCCTTGTAGTAGAGGGAAACCTCTGAAATTCCTCAAAACAGAAGCAAAACAAGAACATAAATGAAAAGAGACACTGCAGACTCTTTGAGAGGCCTGCTTCCTCCCTGCCCTAAGGCCCCACTTCCTTACTCAATGACTGCCTGCCTTCCTTCCCTCCCTCTCTCTGCTTTTAATCATTTCCTCTAACAGAATTCACACCTCACACCTTCCTCATTCCTACCTGTCATGTGTGCAGGGTGGTTTCCCATCTTGACCCTTAGTCAGCTCATCCTTGCTGCCTTCGTAATCTTAGTAACCGTATGAGGCCTAACATATTGTATTGGTTAGTATAAAACTTGAGTAATGTATCACCCACTGTCCATCTATTTTCCCTACATTCAAGCCATCAACAGCAAAAGATTCTAGCTTCATAGCATGTTATATTATTGTGACTTGTCATACACTGATACTGATGTGCCTCTAGACATAATGGCACACAACTGCTAGTAAACTGCAGCTCAGTCAGAGGGTGTAACAGCAGACAACTCTGAGTTTCAGTAATCAAACACCTGCGGCTACAGAAACACAATAAAGGGTATACTATCCCCTCCCATAATTGCAGTGAACGGTTCCCAATGAGATTCACATCTATGACCTCCAATATGCAATACTCAGTACTCAATAGGCTGTCCCCTTAAGGACATGGCCACGTAAGACCACACAAAAGTTCAAATAGAAAATCGAAATCAAACGTCATATATCACAAATCAACTTGGCATCTTGCTTTAGATGTAGGTATAGGCATATAGCTCACCTGTATTCCTCCAACAAGCATCTCTAATGAGGGATTCATTATCAGATTCTCAATTGTGACTCCATGAGCAGTGGCAACAAGCTGGATTCCACGTTGTGCAATTGTGCTTGCAGCCATTGCTTCAAGTTTCGTACCAATTTCATCAATTACAATCACTTGTGGCATGTGGTTTTCAACTGCCTCTATCAATACCTGAATAATACAATACAACAAACATAGGAACTCTGGTCAGATTATAGCTATGAGAAGTGATTTTAAAACCAAAAAGAACTTTGGGACACAATAATGGAAATAAGAAGGAACGGTTACTTGTAAGGAATGGAATGAAAAAGACTCCAAAGAAAATTATCACTCTCATCAATCATTCTGCTGTTTAGTTGCTTCCCATTAACAGAATGTACAGAATACATTGAATACATTCTGTTATATATTACATGGTTTGGAAAGCTTATTTAGTGCATGTTTGTGTAATTGGTGTAAAATTACTTAAGTAGAATGTAATTTGGAATAACTAATTTTGAAATAACTAATTTTGAAATAATTACTTTTGAAAGAATGAGTTTTATGTTTGGGAATGTTCACCTAAAAGTAATTTCGATAATGGGTCTAGAGATACCAAAATTACTTTTGAAATTCAGAACTAATTCTGGTGTGGTATCCAAACCAGCTCTTAGACTAAAATTGAACTTTCAACTATTACTTGTCCTCAGGCAAATATTAACTTCAGTGTGTTAAACTGGTATAAGTCCAAATGGAATTATTATAATTTTGCCCAAGTAAAACCCCAACCTACCAAATAAACTGATTTCTATAATAAATCATATATCACTGTATAAGTAGGAAATGCGAGGATCTGGAAACATATTGGTAGACTTTTATTTGAGATTACCATGAAATCTCATTTAGTAATTTTATAATATTTTGAAGAACATGCATTGAAAAAGGTCAGAATAAGCCTCAACCCCTCTCAGAAATATTCACTGTCACCACTGATAATACAGCTACACTTTCCACATAAATAAACAAGAGGTTAAGCTCCTGCTATTGCAGTTAATACCTTATGTTGCATATCAGAGTTGGGGACTTGCATACGTCGAGCACTGCCTATTCCAGTATGAGGTATATCACCATCACCACCAATCTCATTGGAGGTGTCAACGATCATCACACGCTTCTTGTAATCATTTGCCAGCATCCGAGCTATTTCCCTGAAAATATAGAATAGAATACACGGTATGTTCAATTTGAAGGGGATAATAATAACAACAACAGCAATAATAATAATTGTGTAATCAAATTAAAATGAGCCAACTATAAATCCTGACACTTCCCTATTCTTGTGATGTCTGCAAGAAAATAATTAAAGCATTACTAAAAGAAAGAAAAAACAAAATTCCTAAATATCTAATTTTGTTAGACCAAAAGAAACATGGCCCCTAAGGGATGGAGAACTGCAGAAGTCAGGGCCTTGATTCAGAATAAACATGTTAACTAGACAAAAAGGGAAGGGAGGAGAGGGGGAGGGAGAGAGACGAAGTGTACTTCCAAATTAGAGATCATCAGCAGATACCAACTATATAACTTCATATGATCCAAGAAAGTGTGAGCTATCCAAAAGCATAGTTTGCTAACAAAAATGAAGATGAAGCTTCATTGAAAGATAGAACCCAGAATATTCACACAACCACCAAGAAAAGGAAGCAAGCATGATAGCTGTACACTTTAGGAAGGTAAGTAACTATTCCATGCATATCTAGCTTGATTTTTAGCATATGACAAAGGAATCACTGACCTAATAATTGTAGTTTTTCCTACCCCTGGAGGTCCAATGAGCAACAAAGAAGCCCCATCTTGAACCAAATCTCGCAACAACTTAGCACTTCCTGAAATTGCCCTGCCAACTCGACAAGTTAGACCAATAATTGCACCCTTGCGATTTCTGATAGCACTAATCCGATGTAATGTCCTGCTGATTCCTGCTCGATTATCAACAGCAAAGTCACCAACCTGCAAGAGGTGGCGCTCTCATGAATTGGCAGTTATAATTATCTCTTCCCATGATCAATTATAAAAGTTAGGATCCTATAGTCCTAATCCAAACCAAAAAACCTATCTCTTTAACTTTCCACTTTCATGCTTCTAAGCAACAATAGATGATTACGTTTTTTCAGATTCATCGGGAGTTGTTACCACGACTTGAACTTAGGGACTTTAATCAAATTCCCACACAAGCCAACTACCCTCAGGTGGCACATAAGAGGATTAGTAATATAAGATAAACTAATTGCTGAGATATACTTGCATGAGCACGGTGTCCATGGTGACACACTCACCGCATATGTGGAGTCCACAATAAGGATCTAGATCCTTTCCTTTTCATTAAGAACATGACAGTGTCACTGCTTGTTCTGACTGAGAAACACACAAATTTTTCTGTGAAAGGACCAAGCATTACCAGCACAGAAGTAGTTTATGCCTTCCTCTCCCACGACATGACAGTCATGTTTTTAAGTAAAATGAGAGAATCCACACAATAACTTCTAGGGCCGTTCAAGGTTTGGATTCGTTCAGCTCTAAGGGAAAAAGTCATCCGAACCAAACTAATTGATTTTTCTACGTTGGTAACCGATTGGTTTGCCTTTGATTGGATCCAATCGGGTTTTGACCATGACCAACAATTTTTTTTTCTTAAAAAAATTAAGATCTAACTACACTTTTTTGTTTTCATGGCCCAATCTACATCACATTAGCCTAAAAATCCTTATAGAAATATCTTTAAATAAATATAAACAACAAATTCTCCTAAAAATTTTCATAGAAATAACAACATATTGAAATCTAAGGATCTATAAGTATATAAATTATTTATTAAAAAAAAACATATATGACTTCAGTTTAATTTGGTTTGGTTTGGATTTAAAAATGAAAAACAAACCAAACCCATCAGTTTTTATATAAAGAAAAACCTAACAAAACCAAAATTCATCAATTTACTTCGGTTTTCAGTTTCTTGATTCAATTTTTTTCTATTAAAATCGGTTTGGTTCAATTACCAACACCACAAAATTAACTTCTATCCACACACACACAGTTGAGTGTGAGTGTCTAATGTCCGCACACCATTTTTTTTCTCATTACACCAGACAACAAACCTGCATTGGTTTCTATCTTTCCAAAATAAACAAAAACAAAATCAATCAACAGAAACAATACATCAAACAGTTGTTGGGCATTGGTTTCCAATACCTGAGCAGTAGCGTGCTCGATATCTTGAACCGTGATCGGATATTCCGATATCACAAAATCACCGGTCGGAAACCTAGCCAGTGGGTTCCGACCCAAATCCATCACTACCTCCATCAACTGGTGCAGCTCGGGGTGGTCGCTGACTCGCCGCCGCATCTCCTCCGGCAACAGCGCCAGCAGACGCCCCAGCTCCACGTCGAACTCATCCTCCGGCGAACCCGAGCCGGAACGGACCGGAAAACTCGCTCGCAACCCGGAAATGGTTCGAGGCACAGATTGACGAAGAGAAAGAATAGGTGGATAGAAGGGTTTGGGTGTTACCGAGTTGGGAAGCGAAGGTTGGTGGTGGCAGTGGCGAAGCTGAAGCAGAAGAGGGAACTGTAGCATCGGTTTTGGCGGGAACTGTGACCTTGCGTTTCGTTGTTGCGATTTTCAGAAGGGAAATTTGTTTCTCTTATTTTTCCTCGAGGAGGAAGGAAAACGGGTGTGGGTTGGATTTCAATTGGGAGTGAAATAAACGGAAATGAAATGAAAACATTTCCGTTTCCATTGTTACGTGTTTTGCTTTTGCATTTTCTCTGACTTTTGTCCTTTTCTATCTGAAAACAATGATCAATGGTGAATGGACCAAATTATATATATATATATAATACAATTCTAAAAACTTTCTAAGCACCTCTAAGCCATCTTAAATTATTATCCATTTATAACCTACCTCGATATTTTCCTCTGTTCTCGAGGCATCGACAATTCCTTAAGCTGGATGGCCAATGTTTATTGGGAAACCATTGATTTGTATACCAAAATGTTGAAGCTTAACAAGTTCCACTCACGTACAACTCGAATCTTCAGCTTTCATGTCTCCTTATAAAGACTTATGCATAAAAGTTCATCCAAATTAACAATCATTAAACTCCAAGACAATTTCTAACAGCTCAAAAGTATAGTATAAATATATAAGGTCTCAAATTAAGAAAATATTAGTTGGAATTAACGAATTGTTAGCAACTAAGGAAATTGTGCATTTCAAATTATATAACATCTGAAATTAAAGATTGATAATAATCACTCATTTATTCAAGTGTCAACAAGCATAGTTATTCATTTTGACAAAATAATATTCTAACAATCTATCATTTTCTTATTTTTGATAGTTTTAACTTTTGATATTAAACTTTTTAAAAGTCTGCTGCAATTCACAATATGACCATAAAAATATAAATTGAGCTCATACTGCATTCTACACAAGAAAATAAGAAAAGAGAGAGCTCTTACTACAGTCATCGGATCATATGCCAAAAGTCACAATCTTCTATATAATGTTCCACTAATACACTTTTATAATTTCTTTTTTTTTTTTGGTTAATTTTTGCTCAAAGTGCTTAACAAATTTCTTGCGCTGGCCAATGTACTGATTAAATAATGTTTCGGGTAGAGGTCACAAAGGATTGATTGATTTAATTGATCATAATGATGGATTTAAAATAAATTATTAATTTATTTAAGATTTATTATAAAATATTTAATATTATTCAATTTATCAATGATTCAATTTAATGGATGATATTTAATCTATCCATTAATTCATTTTAATTGATTGGATGGATGAATATTTAATTCATTTATTTTTTAAAAAATATCTCAACATTTTCATTCTCTCTTTAAAAAATTATCTCACTCTAAAAATATTTCTCCCTTCTTTCTAAAAATATTTTTTCTCTAAAAGTTTTTATTATCTCTCTAAAAAATATTTCTCTTTCTAAAAATATTTTTTTTTCTAAAAATTTTTTCTCTCTCTAAAAAATATTTCTCTTTCTAAAAATTTTTCTCTCTCTAAAAAATTTTATTCTCTCTCTAAACAATTTTTTCTCTCTAAAAAAATCCATTTTAATAATTTTAAGACTCAACGCTTTGTGCTACGAGCTTTTGGATTTTAGTAAAAATGAAAATGTTAAACTAAAAAAAACATGAAATACATTAAATATTTATTAGATTGATTTTTAATTGGATATCTATTGAATTAATTTTTAATTAGATATCTATTGAATTAGTTTTAAATTGGATATCCAATAGATATTTTAGTTAGATTATTAACTATTTATAATTAAATTTAATCTATTAAATTTAATTCAATAAAATATATTATTTTAATTAAATAAATTAAACTGATTTTAATATAAATAAATTGATTAGATTAAAAATTAATAAAAAAATTTACCAACGCTAGTTTCGGAGTTTGGTGAGATCATTCCTTTTTTGGTCAACGGGTTTGCTGCGACATGACTCGTATATAATGCCCCCCTTTGATGGAGGCCCACTTTAAAACATTAAAAGTCCATTAGCCAACCCGTAAGCCCATATCAGTTTAAGCCCATGTTAGACTTGCGTTTCAGGAACGTTAACATAAAGACCCAAAAAAAATGTTAACATAACAAAGGCGAAAAGAGGTAGACCAAAAGAAAAAAAAACAAGCAAACAAACAAAAACCCCAAAAAGAGAAGCAGAGAACCTTTGTTTCGTTTTCTTTGCTTTTGGATCAAAATTTTATTTTTGAAAACATATTAGTCTATTAATTTTTATTTTTATAAACATCAGGGCATCAAGCCCAATTAGCTATTGACAAATGCGAAAAAACAGTATGACTACAATCAGCATTAAAGCAAATTAACAGAAGAGAAGGTAAACTATGGAAGTCTAAAGGATAGTCATGACCCTTCGTATTTGCCAAAGCATCCTCTCATAGACATGCAAATTAATAGATGTTGACTTAAAATATAGGAAATGTTATTAATAGATGCTAAAAATCAATTTTTACAAATTTGCTATGCTTGACATTAAAAATTATGTTGAAATTAAATTTAAAAAAAATTTAAAAAAATTATGAATTTATTATTTCAAAAAAATAAAATTGTTGTGTGGGGATTATATGTAATTGCAAATAATTGTGGAGAGAGTGCCTATAGCAAAACAAGATAAAAAAAAAGGTGTGTTTATCAAGAAACTGATCCATGAGAGGTTCATTGTCAAAAAGAATTTGATTACAATAAAATATGAACACTTGGACAGTGACTCTAAGAGCAAGGAGCAAGAAACATGTTACTGCATATATTACATGTTTCAACGTCGAAGTCGTATAATAGAAGTGAGAATGGAATAATATATTTCTCTTTCTTACCCACCCCCCAACCCCTATTTTGAAGGAAAAGGAAGGCTAGAAAAATCTATCTAGAAAACTTTTTATTTTTTTGATACAATATATCTGGAAGACTTGTGCAAAGCATGACTTCTAATATTGTCATATTATTCATTCTCCTTTAAAAAAACCGGGGGGTTAAGATTTATCTCATTTTAGAAGTATCAACAAAGGAATTTTTAATTTATATTACTTAGTCTCAATTTCACTTCAATTCGATTTGGTCCATATAGTTCAAATTAATAGTTATAAAAAGTATTTATAATTTTTAAACATTACAAAATAGTTTATATAGTTTTAAAATAATTACTTTAAATAAGAAACAAACCATTCAATAAAGACCATTTTGCATTGTGTAAGCTATAGAGACTTTTTAAAATAGTTTTGAACTATGGGGACCAAATTGAAATATTTGTGTCTCTTGTCCCGTTAACAACTTTAATTGTTGATAAGTTAGGTGCCAACTGAATGATTTTTTTCAGAGAAGTTAGTAATGAGGATAGATTATTAGTGCCAGTCAAAGTGCCAATAATATATATATTTAAGTCCTAGACTGACAAGTAATAAAAGTCCCATTCAAAAAATTTGCCTTCAAAAATAATGTATTCATCTACTTGAAAGTAATTTACTCAACTAACCTTTGAGAAATTTCTTTAGGGAAGAATGACCATCAAGCAAGATTACTAGAGGAAAATTCAAGCCCTATCCATATCTTTTCAACTATAAGGAAACTATCCATATTCATCTTTAGTATAACATCATAGTAATTTTAGGAAGAAAAAAAAAACCGTGAAATTATATATATATATAAAGATTAACTGACGAACCAAACAAGATAAAGGTACCAACAGCAGCGAGAGGCCGGAGGAGAGAGTAATTTTATGTCGCCGTCTCACACACACAGCACATGACCAGAAAGGGCCAAGCACCATTGATTTTGGGTATCACCCGCATGCCCTTTATGAACAAGTCCTTATACCATGTCCAAGAAAAGTTGCATTTGCAAGCATGCTATGCTTGAGGAATCACCACCACACAAATCCATCCCACCCAAACCCCGCTATATACAAGGACTCAAATTGGATCCTAATTTGAATCAAAACGGGACCCTCCCATCACCACATGTTCATCAACGTGACGTTTGATGCCTATTGTTTCAAATAACATCACCACAAGTTGATGTTGATCTCACTTATTCAACATATCATTAACGATGTCTTCAATCTCAGACACATAAAATTCTTGAGATGATGACAAAATTAGAAACTTCACATTTTATTGCAATTTAGTTTACCTATTGAGCTATATATTCTTACATAAATTATTCTCCCTACTCATTCTCTGAAATCTTTTTGAAGTACTTTTAAATAAGAGTATACTTGTTCAACGTTAACGTGTCTTTTCCGAGACGATGAATTAGGGATAATTAATTTCAAGAATTTCTAATGAGAAATATTTAATCTTAAAGGTTAAATTTATTCAAAGAAACATGAAAAAAAAATAGGGCAAAAGAGAACTAATGGAAAATAAGGAAAAAGAAAGGCTTATATTGAGAGTATTTTGTTCATTAATATTGAGTGAAATCTAATAGCCCTTCTTTTTAAAAAATTTTTAGATGATTCTTGAATTTAATTTGAATTTTTTATGTTTGTTAATATTAAATTTATTTTTAATGATATTTAAAATTAATTATCCTAATTAATTTTTCTGCAGATATAAGCAATTATGCAAAAGGAGCGTAACAAAGGATCGCATTAAATGCTTCATCAACTTCATGTTTTCACAACTGAATGCCATGGTTTGGCCAGTAAGCAACTGCAAGCAAGCAGTGGCCTACCAGTGAGAAAAAACAGAAAAGAATTCATTATCATTATTATAGACGTAGATGTGAAAAAAAATGTGTAATTAAGTTAAACTATGTTTTATAAAGAAATAAATCAAATAATCACAATTTTGTTAAGTTTGATTTTGATTTATTGTAATGTAAAATATTTTATATTATGAACAAATCACACATCATGACTTTTTTTATGAAAATGGTGCATTTTTAAAATGAATTTCTCGTGTAAGTTAAAATTTAATTATTAAAATAGTGTAAGTTAAACAATGTTATATAGTAAGTTATAGCTAATATGCATGACTTATTTGCATTTTTTTTATTATATTTTGGGTAAATCATTCTTCTCATGCATTACTTACCAATTTTTTTATATTTTAATTTAGGTATATTTTGGTTGTGAGAAATAATTTACCTTTTTAAAAAAAATTCATATGAAATTACTTTATATTAAACTCGGACACATTCTTATTTAATTCTCTTTTATTAAGAATGTTAATTATACTTTTTATTATTAAGAGGAGGCGGTAGAGTAAGAATAAAATGAGATTAAATACAAAGAATTAAACAAGAACGAATAGTTTAACTACCACGCATAAAAAAAAAAACTTTTTTATAATATTGAATCGCTACATAAAAATGAATTAAGTAATAAATAATAAATTTATTTATTTTACTAATAAAATATCTTGTATAATTATTTTATTTTATTTTTATTTTAAGTTAATCAATTAGCATAAGGAAAATTATGTTTGTAATAAATTATTTTCCTTTTATTACAAGTATAATAAATACTTTTATTACAAGCATAATTTTTCTTAAATTGATTGATTAACTTGAAAGGAAAATAATTTATAAGAACAATAAAATTAAAAAAAATTTGCAAGATATTTTATAAATAAAATAAATAATTTTATTATTCAAAATGATTCATTACTTGATTTATTTCTATGCAACAATTTAATACCATAGAAAAGTCTTTTTTTTGTATGTGGTAGATGAACCATTTATTTTTATTTAACTCTTTGTGTTCGATGTACTCTTATTCTTACTATATCACATCTTCTTAATAATAAAAAATATAATCAACATTCTTAATAAAAGAGAATTAAATAAAAATGTATTGAGTTTGATACAAAATAATTTTATATGAAATTTAAAAAAATAAAAGTTATGAATATCATTCATGATTGATCATATGAAATTTAGAAAAAAAATTTATCTTACGTACCTAAATTAATATATAAAAAGGATGAATCGTGCATAAAAAACATAATTTACTTAAAATATAATAAAAAATACAAATAAATCATATTTTTAACTACAATTTATTATATATAATTGTTCAACTTGTACTATTTTAAAAATTAATTTTTAATCTACATTTATATAAGAAATTTATTTTCAAAATACATAATTTCATAAAAAAGTCAACACATCATTATATATATATATATACGGAAAAAAATGAACGAGCAGTAACAAATAATGAAAGAAGAGAGAGAAAAAAAATCGTCTGCCTATTGTTGTTTGATGTGATTTGTTATTCCTAGTTATCTTCTTGGATCACGAGCTTCCAGGGTGTGTGATGTGAATGTGAAGAAGAAAAGACGATACGATTACACTGCACGCTTTTTCACAGTTTTACTACGGTCTTCATCAACCGTCAGTTCTGGTGATCGGTGTGTACTGTGTAACAATGGTAAACGCTTCATCAAAAGCTGAGACTTGAGACGTAGAAAACAATCAATCTAGTGCCATTTGTCGATTTTAGGAATTTTTTTTATAGATATCTTTAGCCCATGAAAATCCAGATAAAAATCACATAATTCAATTTAATTATGCAGAATTTGAATTTTAGCTTTTAATTTTTCTTTTCCTTGTAAAATTCAGACAACTTTTAATTAGATAGACAGTGCTAGATAATAAATTCAACAGTTCATAAATTGTTAAAAACATTTAAAATAATTTTTTAGTCCCAAATCATTTTACTTCTACTCTTTAAAGTACGTTTAGTATCAAATATTTTAAAAATTAATTTGATTTATAAATAAAATATTTTATTTAGACAGTTATTAAATATGAATTGATTTATTTGAAAATTCTTAATTGGAAAATACTAAACAGCTAAAGTTTTTTTTTTCGAAACTGTTTTTAGAATAAGTTGGCAATAATATTGACTCTAAAATATATAAGGATTTCTATCACTTTAACTCATCCAACAATCACCTTGTATCTTAACAAATCAAAATGATTTTTTTCTAAAAAAAAATTAGAAGTGTAGCATTAATTACTCAATCTTCTTATTTTTTTTATTTAAGTTATGCACAAATTAAAATTCACTCAAAATTGGTGAGTAGATTTAATTTAAGGATAACACTTAGATCCATTTTCTTTATATCCATTACATTCATTCCATCAATCAAGTTCTGACATATGTTTATTAATATTTTTTTTCTTACTTTCTTCTAAAAAAAAATACACACATATTATAACTTGATTGGTGAAATGAATGTAATGGATATAAGAAAATGAACCTAAGTTTTGTCATTAATTTAATTTTAGTTTCAGTTGTTGAAATTGACAGTAGAAACACAAGAAGATGAAAAAATATTTTGTATATTTTCTGAGTATCAATGTACAATGAGGTGCTCCTATTTATTGGGTAGGAGATAATAAAATAAAATTAAATTAATCCTATACATCTTAATCCTAATCTAATTACAAGATAATAATTAATAAATCCTAATTTGATTACAAGATAATAACAAATAAATCTTAATATGATTATAAGATAATAACAAATAAATAACAAATATTTACAATATAACAAATTAATAACAAATCAATTACTATCAACAAATCAATAACAAATCATTATTATCGTAACATCTCCCCTCAAACTCAAGTAGGTACAACAGTAACCAACTTGAATTTGGACAGTAAAATGCGGAAGCGACTAGGAGATTGAGGTTTAGTGAACAAATCAGCTGGCTGATCAAGAGTGCCAATCGAGACAAGATGAAGATCACCATGTAGAAGATGTTGACGAATGAAGTGACAATCATCTCAATATGTTTGGTGCGCTCATGGAAAACATCGTTGTGTGCAATTTGGATGGCATTACGGTTGTCACAATGAAGATCAGTGGAAGGGGTGTTATGTTAGATTCCAACCTAAAATCAACTTAGTAAGTGGGTAGTAGCGAACGGATATATAAACCGTGGAGATTGAGGCAACGATGTGGGACTCTTAACACTCCCATTCCACAGATGCTTGGGCGGAACAGAGCCTGGCGGAATAGGCAACACAACAGGGAAGATGGGATCTTTACTCGATACTTATGTTAGATTCTAACTTAAAATCCAATTACATTAAGAAGAGTGATCCAACAGATATATAAACCGCACCTAAGATTGAGGCGAGCGATGTGAGACTCTTAACACCCCCTCCACAGATGTCCGGGCCAACAATGAGCTAGCGAATAGGCGAACACAGGAAGATGGGATCTTGGCTACGATCTGTGTTAGATTTCAATCTAAAACCAATTGGCACTAAGTGGAGTAGCCCAACAGATATATAAATCGCACTGGAAGATTGAGGCAGACGATGTGGGACTCTTAACATTGACAATTTTACCAATACTACTTAAGTCATTTAATTATTTTAAATAAATATAATCAAATAAATTACTAACATAAAATTAATTAATTCATATTTAATATGTTTTAAGCATAAAATTTGATTTGTAAATATATTTAAATCTATTTTTTATAAGAAGTTTTAAACATTAAAAATTGATTTATAAATCAACTCAAAGCAAATTAAATATTTTTTTAAATTTTGTATTGGTGAACAAAATAATTAAAGTCTACCCCCTATATATATTCAAATTGTTGGAGTATCCTTTAGAAACATTTAAAGTTTTAAACTCAGCTTTCATTTTTGTTTTTTGTTTTTGTTTTTAACATGATTATAGGCACAACTGGTGTAGATACTCAACTCGGATAGTAACAATACCCACCTCCAAATTTTGCAGGTTCTAATTAATATCTATAAGAGCAACTTGCTAATTAGCTCCAATCCTGCAGGGTCTCATAAATATACAAATTTAATATATCCCAAAGTTAAATGTCGCTTTTAAAGTTGAGTTTATAGCGATGCATGAAAGTTTGGTGTCAGAGATAAATGAGCTGGAAATCTGAAGAACCAATAAGAATATGAGTGTATATTCGTTATTGTAGTCAATCTTTCATATAATTAGTAGGGGCTAACTCTCTAGCTATACATTGATATGGATGGGACTGTGATTACTAGTTATTCAATGTCGTGAATTTAGCTCAGGTGGTGCAATGATGGGTGATTTGAACATGTATATATAAGTTTTTCTAATAAGCATCACTTTCACATATCCAGAAAAAGTGATACTAGTTATCCAATACACAGCAACTGCACTAACCTAATTTTGCTCCAACACCCAGCTGTGCAGTAAATTCGCCAATGGATGATGAATTTAATGTATATTAGGCTTTAACGTGACCCACCAAGTATTGTGCAAAAGAGAAGTCCTAGCAGATGCATTCAAAGCATTAAAACTTGACGACAACCAAATTATTTAAATTCCATTGTTTAGCAGGCATTAACATGAATGAAAGGATGCATGTGCTTCTGCATCTAAATACATCAGAGTACGAAGTGCAGAGACGGAATAGCTGGTTCATTAATTGAAAAAGAAATAGTAGGTGGCTTACAATGTAAGGCTATACTTTACATTGATTTCTTATTGTTTCAGGTTCATTAATTTCATTGCTAAACAATGAAACATATATAGCTTTCTTTCCTTTTCTTTGTGCTTTAATTATGAAGGTTCGCAATATAAACTCATTTGTCCAATTTACTATAATTTCATATAATTGCATCTAATTAATGCATATAGAATTTTTAATTTAATTCATTATTATGTAAAATAAGTGTGTATATATGATTAATTTGAAAATAAATTCATTAATACAAATGAAAACATCCCCTAAGCAACCTGAGCTTATCACAAATATAGTTTAGATAAAAATTTTTTGTAGAGATCAGGTTTAAGTTCTAATAATTAGTAATATATAACTATCTGTCAATAAGATTTTTCGGCCTGGTTGATAATTTACTTATGACAATTACATAACTTAAATTTGACTTTATGAATTCTTATTAGTAGATGATTTCTAATTTTACTTTAAATATTCACTAAGTTTAATAGTTTATCTTAACTTTAAAATGAGAAAAGCCTTCTTTCATTATAAACATTCCCAAAAAAAAATGTATATCCTCCTTAGGCTTAAGGAAAAATCCTTTTTACTGCTGTTTTACACACGTAGACCCTGCGAATCTTTTTGACAAACAAAGATGTCCACCAGGATTTTCTTTCTTTCCTCATACATTTGTTAGAATAGAAGTAATATGCAAATTAATTTGTTAACTAAAACTAGAAATTCCAACTGTACACCAATCATTTCTGCTGGGCCTTCCCTCACATGTCCTCGCAAGCCAGGGTGCACAATTATGTGATTGTGACTGTGGTTGGGATTTGGATACTATACTATAGCTAATATAATATATAGCAACAATCAATTCAAAGATTTTCATTTTTTTTTCTTTCTTATAGCAAGAAGATATATTCTTTTTGGCCATTTGTGTTGCAATATTCAAATACAGATTAATTAGAGACCTAATTGTCAAAATATCCAAAGTTAAAAAATTTCGTTTTGCATAGCAATAGAAAAGAAAGAGAAGAATGTTGTTATTGGCGAGTGGGCTGCGGTTATTTCTCATATCTCTTCTGCTCTGTCTCATTTTGTATGCAAGTAACGTACGAAAATGATTGATGGGAGGGTGGTGAATTAGAGGAGAAGAACAAGACACATCACATACACACAAACACAGTACACACACAAAGCTTTTTAACCTTTATTCATGTCAGAGTGGATAACAAAGAGATGAGTTGGGTTCCAAGTCTTCAAAATGAGCTAGCACCTTTATTGTCTGTAACCCAATCTTCTTGTTCTAGGCCCCCTTATTTTTTACCTAAACAACAAAGAAATCTTCTCATCTTTTTTTTGGGAGAGCTTTTGCACTTTTTTTTTTTACATAGCTTTTGCAAATGGTTAAGTGGAGATCAGAATGAAGAAATTACCGAGCTAAAGGAAGAGAATTTTTAGGTAAACAGCTTGTTACATTTGTTTAGAGGGATCTGAAATGATGGAGTTTTTTCCTCTTTCCCACTTTATTTTTTTAGAGCTAAACTATGCCATAATTTTTTGTTTAATTAAAATTTTGGTCCTACAATTTTTATTTATTTTTAATTTTTAATTTTTAGTTTTTCATAGTATTTTCTTACCTAATAGGTGAGAAACTAATCCCTCAATGTATGGTCAGATGTCTAAGATGAGACCCTTCCTATTATTTTCATACATATAAATTTCAAGATTAAACTCAGGATCAGATGCTTAAGGGACCTGGTTCCCTTCTATTTAGACCAATATACGTTAGTTTATTCATTTTTAATTTAATCTCTATATTTTTTTAAAAATAATCCGCATGTTTACAAAAGTTTTCAAAATATTCCCCGCCGTCAGTTTCTAGTATAATGCCGTTATAACACTGTCAGTTAACTAACGTAATAGGTATTCTTTTGTCTAATAATTAAGTACTCATTTAGATGCTTATTTTTCTATAAAACATCCACTAGGTGCTCCTTTGTCTAGGACGTGCACCTTTAGATGCTTTTTTTTATTTTTTCATAAAATATTTAATAGGAATTAAATTAACGGTGTTTAGGGGTATGAATAAGTCAGGCAACACATTAAGGACTTATGACCTAACCTATTTTCGGCCTACATAGACTTAATTTATGTAGCAAACAAGTCAGGTTAATTAGACTTTTTGAATGACCTATTTAACTATGTAGGTTAAAACATGAGTTTTTTTTAATATATAAACCCTATAATATCCTATTTTTTTATAAAATATTTTATGAAAAATAAAATTTAAATTATTTAATTTTAATATTTTATTTAATTTTATTTTACAATAATTATTATTGATAAGAAATGATTAAAAATATTTTAATAGATATATTTATAAGTGAATATTTATGAATTAATTATTATTTTAATATAAAAATCTATAACTAATTATTATTAAAAAAATGATGAAGGGTGGCTACATGCACCAATAACCAATGGTGCTATAGCCAATGATGTAATGTAGAATTTGAGATCAACGTAAGCAGTAATGTAATAGTGGGAATTGGTAACTATAAATAAGGGTGGGATCTCGTTGAAAGCAGAAAAGAAATAAGAGAGAAGAAGTAAGATAATGGAAGTGTGAAATAGTGAGGGAAAGAAAGTTGGTATATGTTGTTGACTTGCTGACCGAGGGACACAACGTGAGAAGGAAGAAAGGGAGAGAGAAAAAAGAAAGAGAAAAAAGAGAGAAGAAAGAGAGGAAAAGAAAAGGAAAGTGAGAACCGAGAAAGAAGAAAGAAAAGGGAGAAAGAGGAAGAGGAAGAAGGAAGGAAAGATAAATTTTGTGTAAGAGGCAGGAAGTGAACTTTCTTTACAAAAATAAAACTATGGCTTCATGTATGTTTATATGTTTTATTAGTTAACTTTTATTTTAATATATTTGGTACATACTATCATTCTTGTTAAATTTATTATGCACATGTAATGTTATGAAATTTTGATATTTTCTTGGCTCAGAAATATTTATGATATTTGATAAAATTTAGAATTATTATAATTTAAATGTTAACTCTTTTATTATGAAATCAATCTAATAAATTAAAATATCATTCAAGGCTTAAGTTAAATATACATATTTTTAATTATATTGAGCAATGCATATATGTACTTGAGTTACCTAGACTTTCTTATATTTACCTTGACTTAGGAGTAATTTTATGACATTTATTCTGACTTATATTTATCTTAGCTTGGGAGTAATTTTATGACATTTATTTTGGCCTTTGTAATAAAAGAACTTTTGTACAATGATTGCACTATCAGGGCCAGGACAAATTATGAACCATGATGATGACCTGACAATTATGGACTATGATGAGAACTAAATAACTATGGACTGTGACGTGAACTTTTAAAAGAATTATTAAATTAATTTTAAACTATATTTGGTCCCTTGAAGAATTGATATTTAAATTTAATGATTCTAAGTTTTGTGAGTTTTATTTAATTGCCATGATATGATGAATTTATTTGCGATATATTAATATTTTGTATTGCTTATATTTGTGTGTGATGGCAAGCAAGTGATTCTTGAAAAAGTTTACATTTAACCGTTGAGAGGCAGAGGGATGGATTTCCTCCTAGTTAGTGTGGGTATGTCTGGCTTTATTGTCACGATATTAAAGTAACACCAAAGATAGAGTGAATTCCCTATGGAAGTAAAGGCCTTCGACTAAAATGTGAAACAAGCAGACATGAAAAGAAAAAGAAAGAAAAGAAAAGGGTAAATTCTCTGTGATGAGGAACTTGCTTGCTGATGGTTGAAGGCACTTATAATTGATACTTGTTTGTTGATATATGAGGAACTTGCTTGTTAGTTCTATTATGCTGAAATTTTGTTGTTCTTGTTATACTTTGGTTGCCATGTGATTTTTTGTGTATCTTACACAGCTGAAATTTACCATGTGTTTTCGAATATTTTTATAATTGTTCATTTCTTACTGAGAATTTTCAATTCTTACTCAATTCATGGTGTTTTCAGACTAGCTCAGAATGTATTATGATCATCACCATTCAGATCGACTAAGCATAGACCATTGTTTCAAAGGAAGAGGATATAATTGTTAAAAAATATGTGTATATGTACTTCTGAGTAATCATTACGACCGGTGTGAGATTGTAGTTTGAAAAGCTATAGATGTATATTACAACTTTGTTTTATCCTATATCAATACTTATTTCCTTATATATATATATATATATATATATATATATATATATATATATATATATATATATATATATATATAATTTCAACTTTAATCTTTATCTTTAAATTTTTATGAAATAAATTCACCGATAATATTATTATGAATATGTTTAGAGTTATTATTTTAGTTAGGGGGTTACTTTTATGGTATCAGAGCATCGATTTCTAGCACTAGAAAATTATATCTATGTATTGAATTCTTGTCTATGTTGAGTTTCTGCATGATATCTACTCTTATTAATTTATACATGCCATATATAATTATAACTACATTAACCTTGCAATATTGAGACTGATTACCTCAATATTAAATTATTCATGGCAATGTAGGACTATATGTCATCAGGACACTTGGAAGTATAGAGTTCACAAAATGATACTCTGACAGGGATATTGGGAGTCATGAAAGGATTGCTTGACGCTATCAAGGCCCAGACAGAGTCAACCAACCTGATTTTACAACGCATGCAGGAAACTCAAGAGAGCAACAATAATCACAACCATAATCATCTTGGTGAGGGCAGTGAAAATTCTACCGAGGAAATTTCTATGGCCAACCTAAATTATCAGGGTCTTTCAGAATTTAGGAAAGCCAAACCGCCATCTATTCATGGAGATTATAACCCAGCTCTAGCTGAAAAATAGGTTATGTAATTAAAAAATATTTTTACAGTCATGGGAAGTACAAATGCACAAAAAGTAGTCTTTGCCACCTACATGCTAGAAGGGGAGGCAGAATACTGGTGGAAAGATGCTAGGCACTTATTAGAGTCTAGAGGAACTGAAATCACCTGAGAGATATTTTTAGCCACATTCTTTGATAAGTACTTCCCTGATAATGTAAAAAATGAAAAAGAAGCTGAATTCATACAACTTAGATAGGAAAATATGACTATAGGGCAATATGTGGCCAAATTTGAAGAACTTTCCAAATTTTCTTCCTACTTGAAAAACAATCTTGATGGCTACTAGAAAGCTACCAAATTTGAGTGGGGTTTGAGACCTAAAATAAGGGAGAAGGTGTCTACCCTAGAAATAAAAGATTATGTCACTCTAGTAAACAAATGTAGGATAGCAGAAAAGAGCTATCTAGAGATGAAATTTGAAAGAGAACGTCAGAACTTTCTTAAAAGAAAAAGGGTAGCAGAAGCTCAAAAGAATAATAATTTTAAGAATAGAGTAAACCATGGGAAAGATAAGCAAATGAAGACTGGCAGACTTCCACCTGTGTGCAATAAGTGTAGGAAATCTCATGGCCCTAGACCTTGCTATGTGTATTTCCAATGCGAAAAACTAGGACATTTCACCAAGGATTGTACCACTGAGAAGATGGTGAATAACTCGGTGTCCAAACCACAGACTAAAGGAAGAGTATTCGCTCTAAGTGGAGAAGAGGCAAATCAATCCCCCAACATGATTCAAGGTAAATATTTTATTAAAAATACTCTTTTAATTGCATTGTTTGATTCAGGAGCTACATACTCCTTTATATCTATTGATTGTGTGAAGAAGTTAAATCTACCTATAACTTCCTTGTCTTATGATCTATTAGTTTCAACTCCCACCGGTGGAAAAGTTTCTACTTCTCAAGCTTGTTTAAAATGTCTTATTCTAATTGAAGGAAAAACTTTCACTTTGAACCTTGTTTGTTTGCCTTTGATTGGTATTAATATCATAATTGGAATGGACTGGTTGTCTACTAATGATATTATCTTAGAGTGTTCCAAAAAACTTGTCTATTTTCCCAATGATCCACTCAAAGAACCAAAATCTACTAATACCGTATTCCTTAATGCCACTCAGGCAGAGAAATGCCTCTTAGAAGGAGATCAATGATTTTTTCTTTTGTTTTCTTCAAATTTAGAGGTAGGGTAGGAAATAAATAGCATACCTATAGTAAGAGAATTTCCAGAAGTATTTTCTAAAGAGATAGTGAACCTACCACCTGGAAGAGAAGTTGAATTTTCCATTGACTTAGTTCCGGGAACAGGACCTCTATCTTTTGCACCTTATAGAATGTCCCATTTGGAGTTAAGTGAACTCAAGAAACAAATAGAGGAGCTGTTAGCCAAAGGATTTATCAGGCCTAGTGTATCACCATGGGGTGCACTTGTTTTATTAGTCAAGAAGAAAGATGGAAGTGTGAGGCTATGTGTAGATTATAGGCAATTGAACAAAGTCACAATTAAAAACAAGTATCCACTCCCTAGGAGAGATGACCTATTGGATCAACTGTTAGGAGCCACAGTCTTTTCAAATATAGACTTAAGATCAAGGTATCATCAGATAAGAGTAAAACCAGAAGATGTACCCAAGACAGCCTTTAGGACTAGATACGGGCATTATGAATACCTTGTGATGCCCTTTGGACTTATTAATGCTCCTGCAATATTCATGGATTATATGAATAGGATTTTTAGACCTTACCTTGACCAATTTGTAGTAGTCTTTATAGATGACATACTCATCTATTCTAAGACTAAGAAGGAGCATGAACAATACCTTAGAACTGTGCTACAAATCCTAAAGGAGAAACAGTTGTATGCTAAGTTAGAAAAATGTGAATTCTAGTTGAGTGAAGTAAATTTCTTAGGTCATGTGATCAATCAGAAATGAATAACTGTGGATCCTAGTAAAGTTAAAGCAGTAGTTCACTGGGAAAGGTCAAAGACAATTACTAAAATTAAGAGTTTTCTGGGATTGGTCGGATATTGTAGGAGATTCATTAAGAGATTCTCCCAGCTAGTTTTACCTATGACTAGGTTAACCAGAAAGAATCACCCTTTTGAGTGGGATTCAGCTTATGAAACAAGTTTTTAGGAGTTAAAAAACAGACTTACCTCTACTCCAGTCTTAATAATTCCTGATCCTAGATAAAGCTTTGTAGTGTATTGTGATGCATCTAAGAAAGGTTTGGGATGTGTTTTAATGCAACATGGTAAAGTTTTAGCCTATGCATCCAAACAACTTAGACCGTATGAAGAAAATTACCCAACCCATGACTTAGAATTAGCAGCAGTAGTCTTTACTTTGAAAATTTGGAGGCATTACCTATATGGAGTCAAGTTTGAGGTATATAGTGAACATAAGAGTTTAAAGTATCTTTTTGACCAAAAGGAGTTAAATATGAGACAACGTAGATGGATTGAGTTTTTAAAGGATTATGATTTTGAATTGAAATATCATGCTGGTAAAGCTAATATAGTGGCTGATGCCTTGAGCAGGAAGTCTTTGCACATGTCCTCAATGATGATAAAAGAACAAAAGTTATTAGAAGATTTCAGGGACTTGAAGATTTCTGTGTCTTTGCAACCTCACTGCTTGTATGCCAGTGAACTAAGAATAGAGTATGATTTGAGAGACCAAGTAAGACAAGCCCAAGAAAATGATGAGTTTTTGCAATCTCTCAAAAGAAAAATTCTAGTAGAACAACTTGAACATTTTCATATTGATGAAAAAGGGGCTATGATGTAATGAAGAGTTGAGAAAGAAGATTTTATTTGAGGCATATTGTAGTAAGTATACTATGCATCCTGGTACGACCAAAATGTATCAGGATCTTAGGAAATTGTTTTGGTGGAATGGGATGAAAAGAGACATAGCCAGTTTTGTAGCTAAATGTCTAGTTTGCCAAAATGTTAAAATAAAACACCAGAAGCCTGTTAGATTACTGCAACCCTTGAATATCCCTGAATGAAAATGGGATAGCGTATCAATGGATTTTGTGTTAGGATTACCTAGGATTCCATCAAGTTATGATGCAGCATGGGTAATTGTTAACAGGTTAACTAAGTCTGCCCACATTTTTCCTATTAGAATCAGTTGCCTATTGTTCAAGTTGGCTCAGGATTACATTCGAAAAATTATAAGGTTACAGGGTGTACCAACTAGCATAATTTCAGACAGAGATCTAAGATTTACCTCAAAATTCTGGGTAGCCTTACAAGAAACTTTAGGTACTAAGCTCTGTTTTAGTACATTTTATCACCCTTAGATAGATGGTCAAACTGAAAGAACCTTTCGATCCCTGGAAGATATGCTTAGAGCCTGTGTGTTAGAATTTCAAGGAAGTTGGAATACCCATCTACCTTTAATAGAGTTTGCCTATAACAACAGTTACCATCCAGCATAGGAATGACACCATTTGAAGCTATGTATGGTAGAAAGCGTAGATTACCTTTGTGTTGGTTAGAGACGGGAGAAAAGAGTTTATTAGGACCTGATATAGTGCAGCAAACCACAGAAAAGATCAAATTTATCAAGGAAAAATTATTTGCTGCTCAGAGTAGGCAGAAAAGTTATGTTGATAAAAGAAGAAGACCTCTGGAATTTGAAGAAGGGGAACATGTTTTCCTCAAAATCACTCCTACTACTGGGATTGGCAGAACCCTTAAAATCAAAAAGTTGAATTCCAGATTCATTGGTCCATTCCAAATACTTAAAAAGGTAGGACCTGTTGCCTATCAAATTGCACTTTCCCCAAATCTTCATGATGTCTTTCATGTATCAACTCAGAAAATACTATTTTGACCTTTCACACATCATAAAACATGAAATAATGCAAGTAATAGATGATTTGACTTATGGCACAAAACCTGTACGAACCATGGATAGATCTGTCAAACACTTGAGAGGAAAATAAATTCCTTTAGTCAAAGTGATTTGGGAAGGACTATTACCAGAAGAGGCAACATGGGAATTAGAAGATGGTATGCAGAAGTCTTATCCAGAGTTATTTCGATCAGGTGATTGCTACTGCAAGTGCTCGGATCGCTCAAGTAATACAGATACAGAGTAAAAGTTCGTTCTCATGAGGATATTTGATTATAAAGCTAAATACCAACCAATAGCTTAATCAATTCTAAACAAAGACATAAAAATAAGAAAAGCAATAAACTAAACTAAACCTAATCTACCAAAGCAATAAACATAAACACGGTTAGGTGTCAGGAAATCCTTCTTCACCCCCTACATCTATCAACAACATGCAATCCTCCTCATAAACACAAATGCATTGATTAGGTTAGCTTGAGAATCTGATGTAGTCAAAAGCCTATGTGTAGGTCAATCAACCCTGGTTTCAATTGCCCAACTCACTAAGTTTCCTTGAGGGCCAGCTCAACTTCCACTCATGAATGATCTATTCTCAATCACACACTATACATGGTCAATAGGTATATTTCTATCCTATTAACGAATCAACTCATCCAAGCCAATTGAACTCACCGAACATGCATCAATCATACCATATCCATATCAACAAATCCCTATGTCTAGTTCATTTGCCAATATTAGGATCATGCAATCGAGGCCAACCAACAACAAGCATTAAACTCAGATAATGATTGAACCATAATCAAACATCCACACAAACTCAGAGAAAAACACATAATTAATATAAATAAAAGGATTCAAAGTATTCCTAAAACATAGCTCAGCTATACAACAAATAAGGAAGAGAAGAGAAAAAAGGAAAAGAGAGAAAGAAGCTCATTGATTTGTCTCTGAAGCTTGAATCCTCTTTCAATCCTTTGATCCTTGACTCCAATCCACCAGAAATAAAGATCTAGCAAAACTATCTAACCTAAATTACAAAACCTAAAAAGGGAGAAAATGGAAATGGCCAAAATGGCCAAAACCGAGAGAAAAATGCATAAAATCTATTTATAGGCTCAGCTGGCTGCCTCAGCACCGCGACCCCCACACATGCGCGCCGCGGCGCCCAATGGGTCGGTTTAACTACGCCGCGGTGCCCACTTCATCTGGGCCGCGGCGCTCTTGCCTCGGGTCCAAGTATGGCATGCTGAAAATACCTTTCAGCGCTACGGCGCGCAACACCTTGCGCCATGGCGTTGACCACTGAATGCCCAATTTGGCTTCCTCTTCCTCTTTAAACTCAATTGCTCCATATTTAACCTTGTTTGGAGCCCTTCCTAACATAGAGAAAACACGAAATCAGTAACAATTATAAATCTACTTAATCCATGATCATTAAAGCTTCATTTTGCTATAAATTATACAAGAAAGGCTTAGAATCAGAATATGACAAATATAAGCACAAAATCCTCCAAATATGCCTTTAAACAAGGACTCAGCATTCATTTTAGCACAGAGATAGGGCCCAAATAACTGCATTCTATGGAGTTATCATCAGGTTAGCGAATTTTGGGGACAAAATTCTTAAAAGGAGGGAAAAAATGTAATATCTTATTTTTCATAAAATATTTTTATGAAAAATAAAATTTAAATTCTTTAATTTTAATATTTTATTTAGTTTTATTTTACAGTAATTGTTATTGATAAGAAATGATTAGAAATATTTTAATTGATATATTTATAACTAGATATTTATGAATTAATTATTATTTTAATATAAAAATCTATAACTAATCATTATAAAAAAAATGATGAAGGGTGGCTACGTGCACCAACAACCAATGGTGCTAAGTAGCCAATGATGTAATGTAGAATTTGAGTTCAACGTAACTAATGATGTAATAGTGGGAATTGGTAACTATAAATAGGGGTGGGATCTCGTTGAAAGCAGAAAAGAAATAAGAGAGAAGAAGTAAGATAATGAAAGCGTGAAATAGGGAGGGAAAGAAAGTTGGTATATATTGTTGACTTGCTGACCGAGGGACACAACGTGAGAAGGAAGAAAAGGGAAAGAGAAAAAGAAAGAGAAGAAAGAAAAGAAAGAAATGAAGAGAAAAGGAAAGTGAGAATCGAGAAAGAAGTAAGAAAAGCGAGAAAGAGGAAGAGGAAGAAGGAAGGAAAGATAAATTTTTGTAAGAGATAGGAAGTGAACTTTATTTTCAAAAATAAAATGATGGCTTCTTATATGTTTATATGTTTTATTAGTTAACTTCTATTTTAATACATTTGGTGCATATTATCATTCTTGTTTATTATGCATATGTAATGTTATAAAATTTTGATATTTGCTTAGCTATGAAATATTTATGATATTTGATAAAATTTAGAATTATTATAATTTAAATGTTAACTCTTTTATGAGACCAATCTAATAAATTAAAATATCACTCAAGGCTTAAGTTAAATATATATTTTTTTAATTATATTGAGGAATACATATATGTACTTGAGTTACCTGGACTTTCTTATATTTACCTTGGCTTAAGAGCAATTTTATGACATTTATTCTAAATTATATTTACCTTGACTTTGGAGTAATTTTATGACCTTTATTTTGATCTTTGTTATAAAAGAACTTTTGTGCAATGATTGCACTATTAGGATCAGGACAAACTATGGACCATGATGATGACCTAACAGTTATGGACTATGATGAGGATTGAACAACTATGGACTGTGACGTGGACTTTTAAAAGAATTATTAAATTAATTTTAAACTATATTTGGTCCCTTGAAGAATTGACATTTATATTTAATGATTCTAAGTTTTGCGAGTTTTATTTAATTGCCATGATATGATGAATTTATTTATGATATATTAATATTTTGTATTGCTTATGTTTATGTGTGATGGTAAGTAAGTGATTCATGAAAAAGTTTGCACTTAACCGTTGAGAGGCAGAGGGATGGATTTCCTCCTAGTTAGTGTGGGTATGTCTTGATTTATTGTCACGATGTTAAAGTAACACCAAAGATAGGGTGAATTCCCTATGAAAACGAAGGCCTTTGAGTAAAATGTGAGACAAGCAGACATGGAAAGAAAAAGAAAGAAAAGTAAAGGGTAGATTCCCTGTGACGATGAACTTGCTTGCTGATGGTTGAAGACACTTATAATTGGTACTTGTTTGTTAATATATGAGGAACTTGCTTGTTAGTTCTGTTATATAGAAATTTTGTTGTTCTTGTTATACTTTAGTTGCCTTGTGATTTTCTGTATATCTTACACAACTGAAATTCACTATGTGTTTTCGAATATTTTTATAATTGTTCATTTCCTACTACACTCGATT
This sequence comes from Ormosia semicastrata, assembly GCA_029884595.1. Lineage (NCBI taxonomy): Eukaryota > Viridiplantae > Streptophyta > Magnoliopsida > Fabales > Fabaceae > Ormosia > Ormosia semicastrata. The sequence goes on along the minus strand of JAQQTO010000051.1, from coordinate 3,019,982 downwards.
CATGGTGTTTTCAAACTAGCTCAGGATGTATTATGATCATCACCATTCAGATCGACTAAGCATAGACCTTTGTTTTAAAGGAAGATGATATAATTGTTAGAAATATGTGCATATGTACTTCTGAGTAATCATTACGACTGGTGTGAGATTATAGTTTGAAAAGTTATAGATGTATATTACAATTTTGTTTTATCCTGTATCGATACTTATACATATATATATATATATATGTATATATTATTTTGACTTTAATCTTTGTCTTTAAATTTTTATGGAATAAATTTACTGATAATATTATTATGAATATGTTTAGAGTTATTATTTTAGTTAGGGGGTTACAAAGCCCCTAGTATCCAGAAGCCGCATATAGTCCCGACTAATCCGGAGTCGAGTTGGGTAAGATCACAAAGGTGTAAAGTTCTCTCAATACTAATTTTTTCCATTCACAAGACTCGAACTTGATACCTTACTTAAGGGGAATAAGTGTCGAACTACTTAAACTAACAAAGCATTGGTAAGGCTTAGACTTTTAAAAAAGTCTATTGGTCCTACAAAACCAACCTATTTCTTTAATATTTATATATACAATTAAGAGTTTATAATACTTCCATAATTTGCTAATTATATATTAATATAATATATTTATTCTATATAAAATATAATAATTGTCAAATGTTATATTTTTTTGTCATAAAGGGTTATACTTATTTAAAAATTAAAAGTTTAAGTTTCTTAGCCTATATAAAAATATTCATATAATGTAGGCCTTTAAACAAGCTTTTGGGCTATGCTAGGTTTCTATATTTTCGTAAACATGTCAAGTAAAGCAAAAAAAAAAAAAAAAAACCTATGATAGTTGATAACTCTGTAGAGTTAAGTTAATATTGCCCTATATCTGTGCAACATGGCAAGTTTAGTCTTTGTTTGTAAGCATTGATGGAAGGTTTTAGCATCATTTCTATCTGATTTCATTCTGATGACTTCCATTGTGATCCTGAGTAAATACTTTCAAGATTATGATCAAATTGAGTACATTTGCATGATTTAAAAATTGATAAATTCTCTTATATAGGCAGTCTTAAAAGAAGCATGGAAATGAAGAAGTTGAAGCGACTTTGGACCAGGCCTAAGAGAAGCTCAAAAGTGCGGATCGGACTCAACGCCGCGACGTGGATAAGGTTGCGCCGCGGCGTTCCCTCGCATCGCAGATAAAATCCGAGGCTGAGCGCCGCAACGTTGAAGAGTAGGCGCCTCGGGCCTTGTGACCTAATACGAGCGCGCCGCGGCGGACATGTTGGACGCCGCGCGTGATCCTGTTTTATTCACTTATAAATAGATTTGCACCGAATTTCTACGAGAGTTTTCATCATTTTTGGAGAGCAAAAACTGATTTTTGGTTTTTTAGACCTAGAGGAAGCGAGAAAAGGCTAAGGTTGGAGGCCATCCTTCCTATGAAGGATGAATCAAGCTTAAAGGATACTATCTATTGAGCTTCCTTCCTTTCCTTTCTTCTTTTCTCTCTTTATTGCTGCATGATCATGATTTATATGTTTGTACTCTCATGATTCATGGCTAGCTAGGCTGTATATAAGTTTTACTTTGTAGTTTCTTATAGATACTGAGAAATTTGTAATCTTTTGAGTATATATTGAAGTTTAGTTGAGTTCAATCACAATCTGTGTTTAATGCTTGTGGTTGGCTGATCACTAATTGCATGATGTTAATATTGACAAATGAACTAGACATAGGGATTTGTTAATATGGATATGATGTGGTTGATACATGTTCGGCAAGTTCAATTGGCTTGGATGAGCTGATTCGTTAATAGGATAGAAATATACCTATTGGCCATGTATAGTGTGTGATTGAGAATAGATCATTAATGAGTGGAGTTTGCACTGGTTCTCAAGGAAACTTAGTGAGCTGGGTAAATGAAACCAGGGTTAATTGACCTAGACATAGGCTTTTAACTAAATCAGATTCTCAAGCTAACTAAACCAATCTTCGATTTTGCTTGTAAGGATTGCAATTCATTAGTTGAAATAGGAAATGAAAGGTAATGCTTATTTCTCTATTTATCTATTTATCTTAGAGTTATTGCTTTTCAGTCTTTATATTTCTTTAACCATTCATTTATAAATTTAATGCTTTTGGATAGCATTAACTAGACTATTGGTTAATACTCAGCTTTACTTTGAAATACGTTTTCCTCGTGGGATCGATCTCTTACTCTATAATTTACTAAAACCTGCACTTGCGTTAGCAAAAAAACGCGTTTGCACCTCAATAAGTTTTTGGCGCCGAATTGTAATTACTAAGTATTTCTATTTAGTTGATATTAGCAATGAGTCTAATTAATGCTAATTCAAATTTTGATTTGTACATATTATTCTAAGTTTTCGCTTTATCTATTCTGTTATAGGTACTAAGATGGCGACGATAACGCCGCACTCCGCTTGGAGGATGATAGTCATACAAGACCATTAAGGGAGTTTGCAACCCTCACATGGAGAACTTGCACCCAAGATCGGCGGCCCGCCATCCGTCAAGTTAATAATTTTGAAATCAAACCGGCCATCATTCAAATGATACGATATCAGTGCAATTTGGCGGTTTGCCCAAGGAGGATTCTAATGCTCATCTTTTCAATTTTCTCGGAGATCTGTGACACGTTCAAGCATAATGGTGTCTCGATGATGCTATTCGCTACACGCTTTTTCCCTTCTCTCTCCGAGATAGAGCCAAGAGTTGGTTGCGCCTCTACTGCGGGATCCATCAAAGACTTGGAATGACTTGTGTGGTAAATTCCTAAATAAGTATTTCCCACCTACCAAGATCGTTGGTGAATGATATCACATCATTCACTCAAGTCGATATTGAGTCCTTGTATGAAGCATGGGAGAGATACAAGGATTTGCTTCAAGGTGTCCTCATCATGATATTCCACCATGGCACCAAGTTTATTCATTTCATAAAGGATTGCTACCCCACCATCGACCGATAGTTGATGCGGTCACGCTTTGAGGCTCTTTATTGAGCAAGTCATTTGATGATGCATTCCAATTGCTTGATGAATTGGCGGCTAACAGCTACCAATGGCCTTTGGAACGAAATACTTCAAGGCGAGTGGCTGGTGTGCATGAACTTGAACCAATGGCAGCATTATCAGCTCAGGTGACAACAATTGCAAGTAAAGTGGATCGTTTGGGGATTAGCCATCAACAAAGCCCATTTGTGCTGTGTAATAAGTGTGGAGAGAATCATTCCAAGTGATAGTTGCCCTTTCGATCTTGAATGCTCAATATGTTGGTAACTACCGCCTCAACAAAGTAATCCATACTCTAACCAAGACAACCCAGGATGGAGAAATCATCCCAATTTTTCCTGGAGGGACAATCCAGGGGGCTTCCTCATCTGCTCAAATTAATGACAGCACCTTATAATTCATCGTTATCCTTCCCAATCAAGACAACAAGGCCAAGATCGAAAACCCTATTTGGAAGATATGTTTTCACAAAGATATGGTCAAGACGGATTCTTACATGACAAAGACCGACTCTCAGTTGGCAAAACATGAAGTAATGTTGCTTGAGCCGACCGCTTCCATGCGAGCCTTAGAAACTCAAGTAGGGCGCTTGGCTAGTGCTATCAATAATAGGCCTCAAGGCACCCTTCCTAGTGATACGAGAATAATCCAAAGGGTGTCTCGAATGAGCACCGCCATGCCATTTCACCGAGGAGCCGGGAGAACCATTCAAGGGAATCCGCGAACCGGCCGCTTGAAGAGGATCATGCGGTTGTCGAGAAAAGGAAGTTGAGAGACCGTCAAGTCAGGCAAAGTCAAGATATTGCTAATGGGAATGGAGAGGAGAAGAAGAAGGAGTTCAAGCCATATGTTCATCCTTTGCCTTTCCCTAATAGGCAAGTGAGTAAAAAGCTTGAGTACCAATTTCGAAATTTCTTGAAGTGTTCAAAAAGTTCGCAAATCAACATTCCATTCGCAGAAGCTTTAGAACAAATGCCAAGCTATGTTAAGTTCATGAATGAAATTCTATCAAAGAAGAGAAAGCTTGGTGATTTTGAAACAGCTTGCCCCGACAATGAATGCAAAGGCAATTCTTCTTAACGAATCCTCCTAAGCTCCAAGATCCCTAAGTTTCACCATACCATGTACAATTGGTGATAAGTTCACTGGCCATGCCCTGTGCGATTTAGGAGCTAGTATCAATCTCATGTCCTATTCTATCTATCAAAGACTAGGTTTGGGAGCGGTTTCGCCTACTTCCGCTTACTCCGGTATTTGCTCATCCGAAGGGGTTATTGAGGACGTGTTGGTTAAAGTGGATCGCCTTTATCTTCCTGCGGATTTCGTTATACTTGATATGAAGGAGGATAGCAAAGTCCCTTTGATTTTTGGCAGGCCATTACTCCCCACAGGAAGAGCTCAGATCAATTTAGAGAAGGGTGAACTCATCATGAGGGTTCAGGATCAAGAAGTGAAGTTCAATATATATGATGCACAACAAAGCCCTCACGATCTAGCAGATTGTGCATTGGTGAACACTTTTGATGGGAAGAAGACATCCAAGGAAGGAGGTGTCAGTGAAACCTGTGTTCCTGCCAAGGTCCAGTCATTTGTGATAGTGAAATGGATCGGATATGTGTTTATGGTGGTACCTTTGTTAAATGCACTGTTAAGCACACTCCAAACTTGGAGTTGCAAGTCTTGCCATCCCAACTGCATCAAACTTATCTTTTAAATCAGGAGGAAGTTTTTCCTTTCTGATACAAATGCATTTGGAACAGCAGATAAGTCTTGCCGGGACTATAAATTAGGCCCTTTTTGGGAGGGAACCCAAATTTTTGCTTTTTAGGTATATTTATGTAAATATTTTGCTTTTTAAGATTTTGTATATTTATGTATTATATTGTGTAAATTAACCTTGTAGGCAAGTTTTTGTGCTGCTAAAGGCTACATTTTAGTCAAAATCACAGCTGAAGTGAATTTACTGCATAATTATGCAATATGATGATAAGCACATATGGCGTGGCAATCGATAATACTATGACGTGATGTGTTTGGGCTTCAAAACAGGGAGCTGGGCCGCGACTTGGCAGATCCTAATGTCGCGGCGCTATGAGCGCAAAGAAGAAAAAAAAATAGAAAAATAAAAAAAAGGTAATTAATAAATAGTAATAATTTAAATAATTAAATTAGGAGGGAATTAATGCACCACCGCGACGCCATAGGTTTCCGCATGCGCGCGTATAAGCGGTGTGGTGTTTATTGTAGAGGCGCTTGGGTATCTTCATTTTCTTACCCTTTTCTCTCTCATTTTCATTTTCTCTGTTCTTTCTCTTTCACGTTACTGCGTAACTCGCCTTTTTCTCTCTTTTCACCACGCTCTCTTCTCCTATAAGGTATGTTTTCCATTATTATTAGTTTTTGTCACTTGTTACTTTATTTTTTTTTTCTTATTTTTTTGGTTGTTTTGGGTTTCTACTTATAATGTAATTTTTACTTAGTTAGACAGTTAATATTTGTTAATTAGGTTTAGGTTTTATTAGCTTTTAGTGTTTCACAATGCCTGTATGCATTATTGGGTTGGATTGGACGCCCTGAGGCGTGCGTTCCTGGAATTTGCAGAGATGTGCGCCGCGACGTGATATTGCATGCCGCGGTGTTGATAAGAACAGATTGAATGACGCGACGTTATGTTGCATGTCACGGTGCTGTGTTGTGTTTTGCACGCCGCGGCGCACTTTGTGCATGTCGCGGCGTTGTGTCCTAAAATTAGCAGAATAGTTCATTTTTCCATATACTTTCTATTTTCTATTATTCCCTATTCTGATTTCTGCCATTTTTTATTTGTTTCAGGTTATGACTCCAAAAAGAGGTCGCGTATTGCTTCGAGGTTCCTCTAGTCGTCCACCTAGGGAGACTTCTCCCCCTCCTGCTGACTTTGACAGGAGGCGCTTTATATCAGCTGAGGCGGCTGAGCGGTACACTCTTCTTATCACCCGTCCTCTCATATTGGAGCGAGGCTTTGCCTTTACACGCGCTCTGCATTCAGAGTTGGAGCGGAGATTGAACCACCTAAACTGGAGCACCTTTGCTCAACATCTAGAGTCATCTGCAGTGCTTCCAGTTGTTCGCGAGTTCTACGCGAATCATCGCTTTCTCGCCGAGGGGAGTACTACGGTTCGACCGTGGTCGTGTGGTTTCATTTTCTCCACTGCTATTCGAGCTTTGGGACTTCCTCCACCTCCTGAGAGATTTGCGAATATACTTGAGTTTTGTAGATGGGAGCCAGGAGGGTATAGATGTTAACGTGGTCACAAAGACGGATTTGTTTGGTCAATCTCACCGTCATGTGGACCATGAGTATTCACCAACAGGCCTAGATATTTTGCACGTACTCATTTGACCCCGCAGGCTCTTGGTACCATTTCATCGCACGCGCATCTCTGCCGTCGGCTAACCTTTCAGAGGTTACGCGCGATTGAGCCATTTTGATTTATGCTATCATGGAGGGTCGGTCAATTGATGTTTCTATGCTCATCTTCCATCAGATACTGAGGTCTGCTAGGGAGTATCGGAGTCTCTTCTTTCCATTTCTCATATATACCCCGTGCGTACCGACATCGTCCGTTGGGGCCTCATGAAGAACTTACGGACGTTCGGCGGCCGGCCGAACGATACATTTATTGAGCGAGTCGGGCGCTCTGGCAGCTAGCCTCGCCTGCAGCACTGGAAGGCGAGGCAAGAGCCTAGACTAGTATTTCAACCAGCTCCTGCTCCTGAGGCCGTTGTTCCATCCCAGGCTGCACCTACTGACGATTCTGATTGGCGTGCCCGGATGGAGGCCATGATGGTGTATCAGATGCAGACACACAGGTGGATGGCGGAGTGTCTAGGGCTTCCGTTGCATGATTATCCAGTTCCTTCATTTCCACCCACTTCGGTCGCTGCACCACCTTAGGCTGGTCCTTCTCGTGCACCTGATGCTGATGTACCTGATTCTTCTGATGATGATGATGAGGATGGTGATGGTTCTGATACCGCGGGTCCTAACAGTGATGATCCGTCCTTCTAGTTGTGCATTCAGGGCATTTTTCTTTCATTGTATTTATTTACTTTTTGCTATCTCGTATTTATCTTTTATACAAATAAGGACACTTTATTTCCCTCGGCTTTGGGGGTGTCTTTAACATTATGTTTATATGTCTATGTTTTGTTATTATGTATGTTTGTTAGTGTTATATTTCTTGTGGAAGTTTATATATGTGTTAAAGTATTTTAGCTTAAATATTAACTTTAGGAGCAGTTATCTTGAAAGTTTTGATGAAAATTTCATTCAAGATACAATCGTCGTTCCTTTCACTTGGTGTGTTGTAATGTTTAAAGGCTAGTGTGTATGGTTGTTCCAATGATAGGTTTGGATACATTTGACCTTTATTGTTCTGTGAATTCATATGTAATCTTTGGTGCATGCTTAAGCATTCTAGTTTCTTTTTATACTTGGTGAATTTCCCAATTGCATGTTTTTTGAACTTTGGATAGGATATGAATGTTTGCTTGAAGAAAGTTTATGAATGATACATGTGAAAAATTTGATTATCTTTGAAATTGTTTGGCAACTCTCTTGAGGCGAAATCCTAGGTTGTGTCTGATTGAGGAAATGATTAGGGTATTGTTTGGATCGATTGAGCCTTAAAAAGCTTACCTGATATGATGATATCCTTAGGTCCTATTTTGAAGCCTTATACTATTTGGCCTTATTTGTTTTTCATAACCATTGTGATCGTTAACCTGTTAACCGTTCTAATGCATGTGAAAGCATGTCATTTTCTTCCTACCTTCTTTGTTGTTGAGTGCATTATATATGTTATTTCTTGAAGTGAGTCTTATGATTAGGGGTATAAATATTCAATTCAAAATGAGCCTGAAGGAACCAGATGCAAAACAAAGAAAAAAAAAGCATTCCTTTGCAAAAATAGAGCAAAGAAAGAGAAAATAAAAAGAAAAATGAATAAAAAAAAAGAGCAAAGCAAAAGTGAAGTAAAGTTTGCAAAGCATCAAAGTGGTTCTGGCAAGTTTTCTAATCTCATTGTTAAATACCCTGCTATTATCATTGTAGGCTCATGAATTGGAATATCATAGGTATGTATCTCAATGTTTGTGTTAATTCTATCCGTTTATTCTGTTACCCATTACCCTTGGCCTAACATTATAAGCTAATAAAGACCCTTTTGATCCTCAATCTTGCATGATCTACATTAGTGGAGAGAGTTGTATTACAATCTTGTGGATTTTGTGAATTATGTTCATTTGTATGTTTATAACCTCATTTGGGTGAATTGGAATTGAATAAAGAGGTTTTTCTTGCATGGTTTGGGAAGAGTATCTTGTATGAAAAGAAGCTATGAATGCTAGCATGATGAGGATTGTGTATGCTTGACACTTATTCTAAGGTATCTGTATTCTTTGAGGTTTATGCATTCATCATATACTAGCTTGAGTTAAGTGAAAATGGAATGTTTAAAAATGGTGAAAATAGGTTGCCGATTGATCTTTGTGAATGTACTTTGTTTTGCTTGAGGACTAGCAAAAATCTAGGTTTGGGGTGTGATAACTCTGTAGAGTTAAGTTAATATTGCCCTATATCGTCATTGCAACATGGCAAGTTTAGTCTTTGTTTGTAAGCATTGATGGAAGGTTTTAGCATCATTTCTATCTGATTTCATTCTGATGACTTCCATTGTGATCCTGAGTAAATACTTTCAAGATTATGATCAAATTGAGTACATTTGCATGATTTAAAGAATTGATAAATTCTCTTATATAGGCAGGTCTTAAAAGAAGCATGGAAATGAAGAAGTTGAAGTAGCTTTGGACCAGGAAGCCTAAGAGAAGCTCAAAAGTGCAGATCAGCACTCAACGCCGCGACGTGGATAAGGTTGCGCCGCGGCGTTCCCCCCTCGCATCGCAGATAAAATCCGAGGCCGGAGCGCCGCAACGTTGAAGAGTAGGCGCCTCAGTGCCCGTGACCTAATTACGAGCGCGCCGCATGTTTTATTCACTTATAAATAGATTTGCACCGAATTTCTACGAGAGTTTTCATCATTTTTGGAGAGCAAGAACATTTCTTGGTTTTTGGTTTTTTAGACCTAGAGGAAGCAGAAAAAGGCTAAGGTTGGAGGCCATCCTTCCTATGGAGGGTGAATCAAGCTTAAAGGATACTATCTATTGAGCTTCCTTCCTTTCCTTTCTTTCTTTTTTTTCTCTCTTTATGCTGCATGATCATGATTTATATGTTTGTACTCTCATGATTCATGGCTAGCTAGGCTGTATATAAGTTTTACTTTGTAGTTTCTTATAGATACTGAGAAATTTGTAATCTTTTGAGTATATATTGAAGTTTAGTTGAATTCAATCACAATCTGTGTTTAATGCTTGTGGTTGGCTGATCACTAATTGCATGATGTTAATATTGACAAATGAACTAGACATAGGGATTTGTTAATATGGATATGATGTGGTTGATACATGTTCGGCAAGTTCAATTGGCTTGAATGAGCTGATTCGTTAATAGGATAGAAATATACCTATTGGCCGTGTATAGTGTGTGATTGAGAATAGATCATTAATGAGTGGAGTTTGCACTCAAGGAAACTTAGTGAGCTTGGTAAATGAAACCAGGGTTAATTGACCTAGACATAGGCTTTTAACTAAATCAGATTCTCAAGCTAACTAAACCAATCTTCGATTTTGCTTATAAGGATTGCAATTCATTAGTTGAAATAGGAAATGAAAGGTAATGCTTATTTCTCTATTTATCTATTTATCTTAGAGTTATTGCTTTTCAGTCTTTATATTTCTTTAACCATTCATTTATAAATTTAATGCTTTTGGATAGCATTAACTAGACTATTGGTTAATACTCAGCTTTACTTTGAAATACGTTTTCCTCGTGGGATCGATCTCTTACTCTATAACTGTATTACTTGTGCGACCCGTGCACTTGCGGTTAGCAAAAAAAGAGCAACACGTTTGCACCTCAACAATAGTTAACAGGTCATGCCCAAGAAACTTAAACCTATTTAGGCAAAGTCTAACCTAGTCTAACTCATTTTCACTCATAATAGTTTTATAATAAAAACTGGCGGTATAAATTATTTTAAAAATATTTGTAAATGTAAAAACTGATTTTGAAAAAAGTTATAAGGACTAAATTAAAATAAGTAGAAAATATTGGGACTAAATTTTTAATTTAATCTCTATTTTTATATTTCAAACTGATATCTTAGTGTTATTACAATTTAGTCATCTTCCATATTATTATTATATATATATATTGCTATGGGAATATATAAAGATGTTACCAAAACAAAAACTTATAGACATTTTAATTAATTAGAAGAGTTTAATTTTAAATAACTACTTACTAAAATGTTTTATTTTTAGAGGTATAAAGTTTTTATCTTTAAAAAGACGTCCAAAACACCAAACTCATAATTTACTACTAAACTCAAATTTAGCATGAGACTTATGACTTCGTACATACATACACACAAACACAAACACACACACACGCACCCTCTAGAGCTTTTCCAATTTGCGCGACAAAATTATAACTGCTTACAAGCCAAAGGGTTTCTCTTGCTAAAAATTAATTATTTAACAGATGACATTACAGTACTAATTCGGCTACCACCTCATTTGAATGTATTTTTATATTATGCAAAAAATCTGTGTTAGAATCCTTAGCAGTGATTATATATGAGTGGTAAACTAGTAATAACCATGTACGTTGTGTTGCCAACCGTGAATCCTGAAGCAAAACCTACAATTAAATAAGACAGCAAAATTTTGAAACTTGTAGCGTGCAAAGCACTACCCTCAAGGATTATTTCGGTATAAACGAAAATCTCTCAGGATACTGCAGGTTCTTCCTATTTGATAGGAATTTAAGAATTACAAAAGATTTAGAGTAGAATGTAACCCAGAAGAGAAAAACAAAAAGAGAATAGTAGTAGAGAGGAGAAGGTGAAGAAAATATTGTGTATTTATAGAAAACATATTTTAGTTGTTGGAATATGACTGTTGGATTATATCCGTTGGAATATGACAATTGGAATAGACCAGGTCAAAACTCGGATAAGACTAAAACATTTTTAAATCTCTTCGAAGACTTACTTCCAACCAATGTGGGATATTTATTTTGAAATAAAGCATTTTTCACAACAATCCCCCACATATTTCAAAAGAATATTAAATAAAATCAATAATTTAAAAAACAGAATCTGGGTTACATCATGAGTGCAAACGTTTCGAATCTGGTGTCTTTTGGACTATGAACCAGACCTAGATAAATAGGATTTTAACTTACAATGTAGTTAGTGAAGTTTAAACTTCTATGAACCAAAACATTTTTCGTGTAAATTAGAATCCCACTTGATCACATTTACACACTCATTTATCTCTTGCTGTTAACGCAGTTTTGCACTTTTTGACCATGCGCGTGCCTAGTTATTCATGAGTGCTCTAGAGACTATGTCATTATCTCATAGGAGCGACCCCACTCCACACTCATATAGGTGATTTCATCAAGTGTATACTGCACTTTATACATCACCCGTAAGGGATATGAAATTCATTAAAAACATTTAGTTTATCCTCACAATAAATGCAGTCTAGCACTTCTCATCATTCTCACACCATAGGAAGGGACAAACAAAGTGCTAGCAGTACTAACAAGTGACTTGTTATTACCTATATGAACTTTTTCATGGGATCTCTACTCATAAAAGTTGGGTTACCATTACTGTTAGTTTCAAATTGGCTTAAGTCTCATTCCTCTCGATGTGGTATTTATTAAGTTCCTTCCCAAAGGCTTAGTCAGAGGATTGGCTAAGTTCACTTCTGACTTCACATAATTAATGGATTTAATTCCATCTTTTGGCATATGCTTCACAGAATTGTGATGTATACATATATGTCACTATTTTTCATTATACACATTTTGTTTGCTCTTACTATTTGCCATTTTGGCAATCACAGACTCTGAAGAACCTATGTCTTCAGGTTTCTTCCATAAAAGGCATATCTGCTAAGAAATTTCTTAGCCACTCAGCCTCAGATCCTACCAAGTTAATAAACTCGGCCTCTATTGTAGATCTGGCTATATAGGTTTGTTTGGATAACTTCCAAGCGACATCACCTCCATTGAAGCTAAAAATAAACTCACTTGTGGATTTAGTCTCATTTGAATCAATGATTTATTTAGCATTATAATCATCATGTCCACATCTCTAATTCAACACCATGGCTTTTGATCCATAGTCTCATCAATCTCAATTAATCTCATAGTGCAATAGGGACATGGAATTCATTCATGCAAGCATCATCAAATACTTGATCATGTACATCTAGATCATAGTTATCACACTCTATATAATTAACTATGCATGTCACATAACCGAGTTAATAATAACTCAAAGACAACAAGGATATATGTGATACAATGTAAAACATTATATGAAGCACTCAATGCTCTATTTTAATTTTTAAACTCTACATAAACCATTATAAGGATTATGTGTATATTTACTCAATCAATTTATAACACATGCAAAATCAAGTACATAAATGCTATTAATATTTGAGCATATTCAGATTGTGATGCACAACAACTAGATCTCAGGCTATCATATCATATTCTAGACTTAGTAGCCTTTTAACTCACTTCTAATCTCATTAAATAATGATTTTGAATTTAAAAAAACTTCAACATAAAAATGGATTTATCCAAGAGAGACAAAAAAAAAAATCTTTCTAAAAATTATTTCACACAATTAGAAGTACCACAATGTCTTTTCCTTGGTTTAGGTAAAGAATTTTAGTTAGACACCCCCACACTTTAAGATATTTATACCAAGAACCAATAACAAAAAAGTGCAGAATTCATAACTCGAAATTTAAACTAATTTCGCTCATTGTTTTACTCAAAATCAATAATAGGACTTATATTATAACTCAGAATCAAGTAAATCCATAATAGAATTCATAAGAAGCCAGAACTTATAACTCAGACCCAAAAGTGGTGCCCGTACCTGGTGGCTAATGACAGCGCGCTGCTTCTCCCTCTTCAAAACGAGTTTGAGGGTTTTGTGTGTTTTTGCTCTTGCAACTTTGATCTCCTTCAAGCCAAGCATTTTTCAAAGAAAATCTTTGCCTCATTCACAGAACTCATGGTCTCTAAGCACCACAACAGCAAACACCACCCAAAACCAGCGCGTGAACCTACGTAACACCGTTTGCACCTCTGCGCCGCCTCCACCACGAGCTTCTCTTTCCCTTTCCACTGTGTCACCCATTTCCCCATAAAAACCCCACATTTAAAATAAGTTATATCAGTATCACGAAGATTGTAGGAAAAATAACAAAAAATAAATGGACGGTTAAAATTAAATATTGCATGGATAGTATTGACGTACAACAATAATCCTTGAGATTGTTGTCAACCGTGAATCCTGAAGCAAAACATGCAATTAAATAAGACAGGAAAATCATGAAACCTGTAGCATGCAAAGCACTGCCCTCAAGGATTATTTTGGTATAAATGAAAATCTCCCAAGGTACTGCAAGCTCTTCCTATTTGACAGGGATTCAAGAACTACAAGAGATTTGGAGCAGAATATAACCCAGAAGAGAAGACAAAGAGAGAATAGTAGTAGAGAGGAGAAGGTGAAGAAAATATTGTGTATTTATAGAAAACATATTTTGGTTGGAATATGACCGTTGAAATGTGTCCGTTAAAATATGACCGTTGGAATAGATCAGGTCAAAACTCGGATAAGACTAAAATATTTTTAAATCTCTTCAAAGACTTACTTCTAACCAATGTGAGATATTTATTCTTTTGAAATAAAACATTTTTCACAATACGTTGTTGTAGGCCAACGAGATATTACGAATATATTTTCCAAATAAAATACAATAAGATCTAAAAGGCAAATTACGTGCAACAGCGTTCTCATGTATGAATTTTTTTTTAATATTTTCTTAAATTGTTGTTGTTAACCAGGAGCTTAAAATCTCTTTTCTATTTATACTTTAGGGTCACTTTTATGTTATTTTGGTATCCCAATCGCTCATGTTTCTTATTGCATGATAATGACGTTTGAATTCATTAGTACACTAAAGAATTAATGTTATCGATGAGTTGGGTTTCATTATTTGGGTCCAAATTTAATAGTTACCAGTTCTTGAAAATAAATCCAAACCCAAATTACTACGGAAGCTGGCTAAAAAACCATTTTTGTAAACAATGCAAGACAAGGAAAAAGTTAAGAAATAACCTCTTTTTGGAATATACTTACTCATGACATAGTTAATGAAATGTACTCACTATTTGTCAGTTTACCTTCAACAAATAAAAATGTAAAGTTTGGTGATTTTTATTTCTTTTTATTATTATTGGTGCCCAAGCTAGCTTACGCGCAATTCAACTAATTCACCTTCCCGATTCGGTGAAAAGCAAGCTATCCACACTAAAATTAAGGAATTTACAAAGATATTCTTTGCTGTATGACTCTAAGAAATTAGTATAAGTGGAATTCAAATCTATCACTGTACACATATTCACACATCATATGCTCATCTATTACTAAGTCAACTCTTGAGATTTTTGGTGATATGTTAAAAAAGTTAACTTACAAACTTTTTGATCCAATGTAAAATTTGCAGAAATTGATGAATAATTTGTTTATTTTACATAGAGTTTTCATTTTTATCTCTGACTCAACTTCCCCTACGTGAATATGGCACAATCCATAAATAATCATCTATTTAGCATTGTGTCTCTGCAGGCTTTCAAGAGTTGAGTTATAAATAATATGGGATGAACATTATTGATACAGACTTCTCAAATTACATAACACAATCAATTAATTATTCTCAAATTATAATGATTCAGCAATATTGTGTCCAATTATTGGTGGCAACTTTTGTTTCCGGTTCTACGATAGGCCAAGAAGAAAATTTAAAATAATTAGCTTAGCTATTTCAAATGTTAGAAGAGTGTTTGCAAAAGCCAAACAAATGACATATAAGTAGCTTTCAGATCAAGAAACATTAATGTCTCTCATGCAGAAGGATATATGGGAAAAATTAGTTATATTTTCTTTAAGTCTTGACAAAAGTGAATGTCAGATTTCTATCAACAATAGTTTTTTATTATTAAAAATAATAGATCACTTTCACTCTCCTTAATAAGAAAAAGATTTATGTGTCAAAATATACAAAAAAGTCCAAAATTCGTTTGGTCTTAATTTTGAAATTATATAAATTTTCTTAGGTGCAGACATCAAATTGCTCATAATGTAATGTACGAAAATAGGGTTTCGTCTCAATCATGGATGGTCTTGTGGGGTTTGAATTGATTAACTCACTTTTATAAAGAAAAAAAAACAAAAAAAAACATAAACAAGTACAACAAAATGGAAAATGCACATATGAGAATAAGAATATTCTGCCTACACAAATAGAAAAATAAAGAATTGAGATGACATTTGGCAATTTTCGCCCAAAAAAAGAGAGAAGAAAATTAAGGTGACTATACATGTAGACAAACATCGTCACCATGAAATAATGTACTATATCATTATTCTAGTACATATAGCCTATCATTTTGAAAATAATTTCAAACTTGCAACCGTAACCCCAAAAAAATATATCAATAATTGTACACATAATGATAATCAAGTTCCTAAAAAATTATTATTACTTTCGACTCTAATAATTGTATTAGATTATTAGTTTATATGTAGCTTTGAAGGTTGAAATGCAATTAATTAATGTCGTTTCTTAGTAACTTTTTGCTGCACCAGCCTCATACCGCTTATAAACAAAGTATGCAATATTTTCCATCCGATCAATTAATTTCTCGACAACAAATCTGCTGATTCGTTATATGCAACATTATAAATCATAAGCATATGTATTATTTCAATTATTTTTTTCCTTTCGTAGACAAATATAATACTAATTGTTCACCTTTATCTATATATTGACTCTATATATATATATATATATATATATCATATATACAATAAATTTAATCTATGACTACGTTTTTTAATCTATGACTACGTTTTTTAAGTTACACTTAAAAATGTATTCTTAAGTCTTATTAAGGAATGCTTTTATAAGGACAACCTTTTTTAAAAGGTTTTGACAACACTTTAAAAGCGTACTTTTAAAGTGTAAAGGGTATGCTTTATAAACGTTACCATACCATACTATTTTGGGCACACTTATTTTGATCAAATACTACACTAAATAAGTGTTTCTCATTTAACAATCAAATGCAACATTGTCAAAGCATGCTCTAAACTATTTCTAATATCCGCTAAACCTTTGTATTTTTTTCCCACAATTTTTTCATTGTCTATTTGGCAAAACCTTTCCTCAAAACCACTTCGTCATCTGTTAACGACTTCCTCACCACCACCACTTCCCTCTCTCTGTTAATGACTTCCTCTGTCCTTCGTCACTCCTCTATTTTGTCCTTCATCTCTATTCTCTTCGCCACTCCCTCGGTTCTCTCCATTAGGGTTTGAATCCTCCTTTCTACTGCGTGTCATTGTTCCGTTGCTACGTTGCTTCATTTCCAATTTTGATTTTATCTTGTCACAAAAATACAGGTACTTCTCTTTGATTTAATTTCAAAATCACTTATTGTTCCTTAATTTGTGCATTTTGTGGTAACAGAGCTTAGCAACAATCAACAGTTGTTAAATTAGTTTATCAAATAAGTTTGTTAGTTACACTTTTAAGTTAAAAGTTAGTTAGTAGTTATCTTTTCAGTTAGCAATTCAGTTAGCTATTAGTTAGGAAGCTTTCTATTAGTTTGAGTTGTACTCTTCAGTTTCATGTATATAAAGTGATCAACTAGTGTAAAACTGATTGATTTTAAAAAAATTCAGATGATATACAATATACAAAAAGCAAAGTCACTTTCTATATTTTTCCTTCAATTCGAGTTCTGTTATGGTATCAAAGAGCATTTTTTTTGGGCCCTACACATAATCTCAGAAGTTTCAGTTCTTCATTGATATTTTGGTTCTTGATTTTCATTGATCTTTCAATCTTCAGTTTTCTCATTCATTCTCAGTTTCAACTTTTTTAATCAATTCTCATGGCAGATTTGCATCAACTTGATCCAATGAACCCTTCTAGCCCATTCTATATACACCCCAACGAAAACCCCTCCCTGATTCTGGTTTCACCACCATTAACAGGAGCTAACTATTATTCATGGTTCAGAGCCATGAAAATGGCTCTTTTATCAAAGAACAAGCTGCGATTTATTGATGCAAGCATGCTAATATCACAAATTCTTGATGAAATCTATCGAGCATGGGAAAGATCCAATAATTTGGTGCTCTCATGGATAACCCATTCCATCTCGGAGTAAATTGCTCAAAGTATTTTGTGGATCAACAAGGCCACAGATGCATGGGAAGACCTGAAAGAACGTTTTTCACAAGGTGATTTGTTTCGAATCTAAGATTTATAAGAAGAAATCTATGCTTTTAGACAAGGAAATTTATCAGTAACTAGTTACTTTACTGAATTGAAAATCATGTGGGATGAATTAGAGAATTTTAAGCTTTTTGCCAACTTGTGAATGTGCTTTACCTTGTAATTGTGGAAGGTATAACACTATGAGAACACAAATAAATAGTGATTATATGATCAGATTTTTGACAAGATTGAATGAAGAATTTGCTCAAGTTAGATCATAGATCATGCTGTTGGAACCTTTGCCCACTATAAACAAAGTTTTTTCACTAGTGATACAACAAGAAAGGCAAATGGCCAATGTTATTACTAGTACTTCTAAAGTTTTTATTAGTTCTTCTGATCAGAATTTCAATAGCTTCAAAAAACCTTCTTTTGGAATAGGATACAATAAGAACTATAGAGGAAGAGACCAAGGTTCTGGTGGTCATTCTGTTAGCAAAATAGGAAAGTTCTGCACTTTTTTGTGAAAGGACCAATCACACAGTTGAAATATGCTACTATAAGCATGGTTTTCCTCCAAGGTTCAAATTCAGAAAGCAACAATCAACAATAAATAATGTGACCATTGAAGATGAAGATGAAGTGGAATCATTCACTTGTCCTGAACAAATTCAAAAGGAACCAGACTTCAGTTTTACCCGAGATCAATATCACAGCTTGCTATCCTTGATTCAGCAATCCAATCCCAAGCCTTCATCTCATACTGTCAAAACTGTTCATCACTCTAACTCTTCTGCTAATTCAATCAATCAAGGTAAGTCACATAATCAAAATAATCACTGGATCTTGGACACGGGAGCCACTGATCATAATTTTCATAATCTGTCCTTTTTACCTCACATAAAACCATTAAATCCATCTTTGTTACATTACCTAATGGTTGCAAAGTCTAAACCCACATTTCTTGTACAGTTTATTTCTCACAGTCTCTCATCTTGCTAGATGTTTTGTATTATCCAGATTTCCATTTCAATCTGATCTATGTGACTAAACTTACATCTGATATGACTTGTCAATTGCTTTTCCAGAAGCAAAGTTGCTAAATCCAGCAATTACCTTTATTGAGGATGATTGGTTTAGCTACAGAGCATGATGGCCTCTACAAATTGGTAGTACCTGATTTTTTCAAGACCTGCAATTCTGAACTCCAACATCATGTTTGTAATAATTCTAGTTTTTCTATTGTTACTAGTATAAATATGTAAACATTAAGTGATGCAGAAATTTGGCATCTTAGATTAGGACATTTATCTCCTAAGTGTTTCTATTTATTACACTCTCACTATTCCTATATTCCTTCCCCTGTTAAACTTGTTTGTGATGCTTGTTATTTTCCCAAACAAAAAAGATTACCTTATCCTGTTAGCAATTCTCATTCTCTTCAAAATTTTGAGCTTATATATATTGATATTTGGGGACCATTTTCTGTTCAATCCTTCAATGGCCATAAATACTTTTTGACAATAGTTGATTATTACAGTAGATATACTTGGGCCTTGTTAATGAGAGGGAAATATGAAGCTAGATCAGCATTGCAAACTTTTATCACTATGATTGAAACACAGCTTGACACAAAACTAAAAATTTTAAGAAGTGATAATGGTCATGAGTTTAATATGCTGGAATTTTATAATAGCAAAGGTATTTGGTGTGATGTGGAATATGATTAAGAATAATATCAAAAGAAGTTGCCAAGTTCTACCAAAATTATAAAAATCTTACAACCAGTTGTAGCAAGTAAGGGTCGATCCACAGAGAACTAAATCAATTGACACTATCAATCCAATTCCTAAATTAAACTCTTAAAAATAGTAAACAGTAAAAAGTAAAAAGGGGGGTTTTGTTAATTAAAACTAAATAAAGAAATTAAACTTAAACCAAAATGATAAATGCAAATTGAATTACCAAATTAAAGATATTGGTTAAGAGATGGAATCCACTACTAGATTTATATGATTATGCTAACTTACATACTCTTTATACTAACAGGATCAATTATGTTCTCATATAATTATGAGAAAAATCTCCTGTTTTCCTTAAGTTTCGCTTAATTCAGTAACTTCTCAAATCAAACCCTAACCATTAGTTATTTGTAAAGCAACCGCTCTTACACCTACCTAATGATTGCATTAAGAATTAGAAAACCAATCACACTAAGATCTAATCACACACTGGGATTAAATTACTTAGATCATATGTTTCACTAGTTTTACCACCGCAACTGCGCATAGCAATCCTAGTTTTACCACTCTCAAAATTTGGCAAGAATATAAAGACCTTTATATTGATTTAAGAACAGAAACATATGAATAAAAACATAACTGTATTGATATAAGGAAATGTGCAAGATTCACATAATCAAAACTAAAGTTTCATATTCCCTTAACCAATCAATAAGTTTAGCCACACATTGCAAATTCAAAAACAGAAGAAGAATTAAAGAAAAACATTGTTCAGAACAAAAGAAGGAAAAGAAAACTAAAGATCAAACTAGTTTTCAAGATTTGAGAATGATTAATCTTCGATCGCTCGAATCCGAGTCTCCAATCCTCAATCGAACCTCTCTCTTTCTTGGTCTTCGTGTTTCCCTCAGTTTCCTTGATGGCTCTCAGTCCAGATCTCCTTTAGGGGCTTTAAGCAGCCTTATTTATAGGTTTGGATACTTAATTTCTTAATAGAATTCGAATTTAACTTTCTGGTGCGACGACATGACACGGCCCAGGTCCTGTACTTTTTTGTCAGCACAATTTCATGTATTTCATAAGTCAGAGAAGGACATGGCCCAGGTCCTGTAATTTGACATGGGCCGTGTCAAATGACACGGCCCACCCCCTGTCAGGTGATATGGATCCTGTCATTTGATTCCTTCATTTTCAGCCCGGATTCTTCACAGAAACTATTCTTTCATTGCTTCTAGGGGTTGATACTGATTTCCTTGAGTCTTTAACTCTCTTCTCAATGGTTCACTGCCAATGGACTCCATCACTCACAGATCTCCTGAAAATCATAATTCATTTATGAGTGTTTATAACTACATTTAAGCATAGTTTCACAATAAACATCCAATTAAACTCTAAAGTAGAATCTTAGCTAAATGTCAACAATTGAACACATATGGAGTCCAATTAGATCAAACAAAAGGCATTCAAAATATTGAATTTATTAACAGATCAAATACCTCCACACTTAACTTTTTGCACTCCTAGGCAAAACATAAGACCAAACCAAGGAATAGGGAAAACAAAACAAATTCAAAACCTAAAAATTTAAAGAACTCAATTTCTAATGATATTCAAGATAGGCAAAAGTTTGTAAGCAAGAAGAGCAAGAACAGATTCAAGGGATCACAACATTCAAGAGATAACAATTCTTCACATCTCAAACTAACATGCAAAGTATCTTCAATTTGAAAAATATGAATTAAGAATGATAGATCCTCATATGATACACTCTCAATCTCTCAAGTGTTTACAAGGTAAGTATTTCACTCAATTCAGCCCATGAAAAATGCACTACCATAAACTTGCTTATCTTCTACTTCTCCACTACTCAAACACATGCACACACAAATCAAGAGAACTTTATTTAAGGTTGTAATGAGGTCAAGGTAAAAGAAGGAAATAATATGAGTATGGTAAGATGAGCACCCAAGAGAATAAAAGAATATTGGGGAGGAACTCAATTGACAAACATGAAATTTTTATCCCCTCAAATCTATATAATGTACATTCTCTTTACATATTCCTTTCCTTTTTCTTTCTTTTCTTTCACAATCTTTCTTGAGTTTTTTTCTTTTTCTTTGCATATTTTTTTCCAACACCTTGCATATTACACATTAACTTCCACAACCCCTACACTTGTCCTATTAAACACTTGCAAGCAAAAGAGCTCCTCCAATGAAAATGAACCAATGCTCTCCCATTCCCTAAGGTAAGGTAAAATCATGATTTTTCACATAAGACATATAATGAGGTAAGACAAAGAATAGGCAAATAGGCTCAAGGGGTTAATCAAAGGGAAATAATGCAAGGTTGACTATTTGGCCAAAGTAGTTAATCACAAAAGAATGCCTCAATCATGTTCATGTATGCAAATGAAAATGTAGTCTAAAAAAGAATCAAAGTAAGTTCTAGAGTGATCAATATGTCATGAGTGAAAATCACATAAGAAATACGAGAATGACATAAATGCTAAATCCATCCATCAAAATGCTCAAAATCTCACCAGGTATGCATCTATCAAACTCAATTCATAAATCAAACATCCAAAACCAAGCATGCCAAATTCAAGATGAAAGAAGAAATTTATAAATCATAACCTTGAATTTCAATTACGTCAAACTCATAGACTTCACAAATCTCAAAACATCATTGGAAATCAAATAAAAACATTTTTTTTTCAAAAATAGAAAATAGAAATTAAAATAAAAATAGAAATAAAACAGAAAACAAAATGTCAATTCCTCCCCCACACTTAAATTCTACATTGTCCTCAATGTAAACCTCAACAATAAATAATCATTAATAAATCTAGGACAAGTAAGATAAAAGAGAGGGAAGAAACATCCTTATCAACTGAAGTAATAGAGGTAGATGAAGAGATTTCCACCAGGATCCCATTGGCGAAAGCATAATAACCAATTTATGTTTGAAATAACATGAGAGCTTCCACCGGGGTCCCATTAGCTGAAATGTAATGACTAAGTTAAGCTTGAGGCATGAGGGCTTCCACCGGGATCCCATTGGCCTTCCTTATTTTCCTTGGCTTCACCATTGAAAAGTAATATGTGCACTTCATCAACTTCATATGCATTGTTTCTATTGGACTATGATCCAAAAACAAAATCCACTTCAGCAGTGTCCGTCATCTGGCGCTCTTCTCCCTTCACTGAAAACTCTTCAGTAGCCTACAATTCTATCTCTCCTTGTATCTTAGATCCTGTAACTGCATCAAAAGCATTGTTGATAGATCCTTCAACAACATTAACTTCTGCACAAACAAAATCATCAACTCTCAAGAATGCAAAAATTTCAGCACAAACAACACATATCATGTCACCATCACAATCAGTACATGAGTTGCAATGAGTATAATTATTGAAACTAATAAAATCAGGAAATTCATCATACAACTCATCATATTATCTCTCCACTACCTTAGGAAGGGGTTCAAGAATACTTACCTTGGGGGCCTTAGAGTTTTCCCCCTCCTCACTTACCTCTTCAGGCTCTGTTTCTTTCTTTTCAATGGTTTGTGAAGGAGATGTGGGTTCATCTAACATCTTCCCACTTCGTAGTGTGACAGCACTAGCATCTTCCTTCATATTCTCTTCTGGTTGTGAAGGAAGTCCTTCAGAAATTTGGCTCTGGAACTTGCTGAGATCTATGGTAAATTGATCCAAAGAGTTTTGCAGGTCATTACACATGGCCTTTGTTTCTTGTTGGAACTGCATATTATAAGTGGCCATTTGTCTTATTAGCTCCTCCAATGAAGGTTCAGGTTGCTAAGAGGCTTGAGCTTGTTGCTGCACTGGAAGGAAAAGTGTTTGCCTTTGCTAAAATTCTAGAAGTTCATAGTCTAGAGGTTGATTCTGAGGCTGCTGTCCATAACTCAAGTTAGGATAACCCGACCACTTTGGATAATATGTATTGGAGTAGGGATTGTAGTTGTCCGAAGGTTCAGAACATCCCCATACTACCTTTATATCCTTATTTGTGTCCACTAGGAAAGTAAAACATAAATCAGTGGGATATCCAGATGATAAACAAATCTCACAAGCATCCATGATCAATGCATATCAACACCTACAAATACTCA
Organism: Ormosia semicastrata; assembly: GCA_029884595.1. NCBI lineage: Eukaryota > Viridiplantae > Streptophyta > Magnoliopsida > Fabales > Fabaceae > Ormosia > Ormosia semicastrata. The sequence continues at coordinate 2,996,572 of JAQQTO010000051.1, read as the reverse complement.
GAAAGAAAGAATCAAAAATTAAAAATAAAAACAAAAACAGAGTAAAAATAGAAAACAAATTCATAGCGCAATTGGAAAATAAGTTCCTCAGTAACGACGCCAAAATTTGGTGTGGTGTGGAATATGATTAAGAATAATATCAAAAGCAGTTGTCAAGTTCCACCAAAATTATAAAAACCTTGCAACCAGTTATAGTAAGTAAGGGTCGATTCACAGAGAACTAAGGAAATATACAAGATTCACATAATCAAAACTAAAGTTTCATATTCTCTTAACCAATCAAGAAGTTTAGCCACACATGGCAAATTCAAAAACAGAAGAAGAATTAAAGAAAAACATTATTCAGAACAAAAGAAGGAAAATAAAACTAAAGATCAAACTAGTTTCTAAGGTTTGAGAATGACTAATCTTTGATCGCTCGAATCCGAGTCTCCAATCCTCAATCAAACCTCTCTCTTTCTTGGTCTTCGTGTTTCCCTCAGTTTCCTTGACGGCTCTTAGTCCAGATCTCCTTTAGGGGCTTTAAGCAACCTTATTTATAGGTTTGGATACCTAATTTCTTAATAGAATTCGAATTTAACTTTCTGGTGCGACGACACGGGCTATGTCATATGACACGGCCCAGGCCCTGTACTTTTCTATCAGCACAATTCCATGTATTTCACAAGTCAGAGAAAGACACGGCTCAGGCCCTGTAATTTGACACGGGCCGTGTCGTTTGACACGCCCCACCCCCTGTCAGGTGATATGGGCCCTGTCATTTGATTCCTTCATTTTCAGCCCGGATTCTTCACAGAAACTCTTCTTTCATTACTTCTAGGGGTTGATACTGATTTCCTTGAGTCTTTAACTCTCTTCTCAATGGTTCAATGCCAATGGACTCCATTATTCATAGATCTCCTGAAAATCATAATTCATTTATGAGTGTTTATAACCACATTTAAGCATAGTTTCACAATAAACATCTAATTAAACTCTAAAGTAGAAACTTAGCTAAATGTCAACAATTGAACACATATGGAGTCCAATTAGATCAAACAAAAGGCATTCAAAATATTGAAATTATCAATAGATCAGTATTGTTCATCACATCACTTGTGTCGAAACACTACAGTAAAATGCTGTAGCTGAACAAAAATATCATCATATTTTAAACATTACTAGAGCTTTATTGTTTCAGGCTAAATTGCCAAAAATAAAATTGGAGTTATGTTGTCTCCCAGGTTGTTCACCTCATTAACTGGATTCCTACACCCCTTCTGTCAAATAAATCCCTTTTTGAATTATTGCATCACACACTTCCTGACTTGTCTTATTTAAAAATCTTTGGTTCACTGTGTTATACTTCAACTCTCAATGCTAACCGTAGTAAATTTGATCCAAGATCTGACAAATGCATTTTTTTGGGTTTTAAACATGGAGTAAAAGGTTACTTGCTTTATAATCTTCACAATAAAACCACTATAATTTCTTGAAATGTTATTTTCCATGAACATATTTTCCCATATAGTCATGCTATATCTTCTTCACTTCATTCTTCTGTTCCCACCACTCTACCATCCTTACAGTCCTCTCTTGTTAATTATTCTTCACCCTTACCACTTGTTCCTCCTACTTCTTTACCTCATTCTTCTACTTCATCTTCTGTTTTAACCTCACGTCAAGCTGAGCAATAATCAGCAGTCATTCCTAGGTAATCTCAGAGATGCAGGCACCCACCTAAATACTTACAAGACTACCATTGTATGCTAGCTAGCTCTCAGTCATGCCAATCTCCCACAGGTACTATTTTGTATCCCCTATCTTTCATTTTAAGTTATAATTCTATTTCTCCATCACACAAAAAATTCCATTTTTCCATTTCTTCTTCTATTGAACCAATATCCTTTACTCAAGCCTCAAAACTAGATTATTGGAAAGAGGCCATGCAGGCTGAGATTTTGGCCTTAGTGCAAAATCACACCTGGTTTCTTACTGAGTTTCCTCCAGGAAAGACATCAATTGGATGCAAATGGGTTTATAAAAACAAGCATAAGGCTGATGGTACTGTGGAAAGATATAAAGCACGCCTGGTAGCCAAGGGATACACCCAAACTGAGGGTGTGGACTACTTTGATACATTTTCCCCAGTTACCAAAATGACCACTGTAAGGTTTTTACTTTCCATAGAAGCAACTAATCATTGGAATTTTCAACAACTAGATGTCAACAATGCATTTTTGCATGGTGATTTGCATGAATAGGTTTATATGGTTTTACCACCAGGTTTTTCTTCTCCTCATCCTAATCTGGTTTGCAAATTGGAGAAGTCACTATATAGTTTAAAGCCACCTTCCTGACAATTGTTTGCCAAGCTTTCCACTGCTTTGATCTCTCTTGGTTATACTCAATCAATGCCAGATTACTCTCATTTTGTCAAGAATCATGTTGGATTGTTTACTGCCTTTCTTATTTATGTAGATGACATCATTCTCATGGAATAATTCCTTGATTCTTCTTTTAAAATCAAGGATTTAGGCAACCTAAAGTTTTTTCTGGGGCTTGAGATCACATGATCCTCTAAAGGAATTATTCTTAAGCAACGAAAATATGCATTGGAGATCATTTCTGATGCTGGTTTACTGGCTACCAAACAAGCATCCTCTCCAATTAATCCAGCTGTCAAATTAAGTGCTGATACTGTTGATCCATACCTTGATCCAGAATCATATAGGAGACTTATTGGCAGGCTACTGTACTTGACTACCACTAGGCCTGATATTTGTTTTGCTGTACAATAACTAAGTCAGTTTGTCTCCAAGCCAACTACTTCCCATTTCCAAGCTGCTACTCGTATTCTCAGATACCTTAAAGGCACTCCTGGCCAAGGCTTATTCTTTTCTGCTTCTAATGATTTAAAAGTCAGGGGCTTCACTGATAGTGATTGGGTAGGTTATCCTAATACGAGAAAATCTACCACTAGCTATTATGTGCTTCTTGGAGATTCACTCATTTCTTGGAAATCTAAGAAATAACACACTATATCCAGGTATTCATCTGAGGATGAATACAGAGCCTTAGCTTGCTTGGCTTGTGAAATGCAGTGGCTAAAATTCCTATTTATTGATTTTTCAATTACAATTCAATTTCCAGCTATAGTTTACTGTGACAATCTCTCTGCTATTCACTTTGCTTCTAATCCTGCATTTCATGAAAGAACGAAATATATTGAACTTGATTGTCATCTCATTCGGGAAAAGATTTCCACTGGTTTACTTCATATTCTCCTTATTTCCTCTTCTGTTCAACTAACTGATTTTTTCACCAAACCACTTGTTGTTCATCGATTTTCCACTTTGTGTCTTAAGCTTGGCCTGCTTAATCTGTACAATCCAGCTTACAGGGGGGTAACAGAGTTGAGCAACAATCAGCAGCTATCAAATTAGAGTATCAAATAAGTTTGTTAGTTACACTTTTTAGTTAAAAGTTAGTTAGTAGCTATCTTTTCAGTTAACAATTCAGTTAGCTGTTAGTCAGGAAGTTTTCTATTAGTTTGAGTTGCACTCTTCAGTTTCATGTATATAAAATGATCAACTAGTGTAAAACTGATTGATTTTAAAAAAATTCAAATGATATACAATATACAGAAAGCAAAATTATTTTCTGTATTTTTCCTTCAATTTGAGTTTTGTTATGTGGGTTTGCAATATAAAATGGCATTTGCTTTGTTCTCTCTGTTTAGGTTGAGTTTTTTTTTTATATTTTTTATGTGAGAAATAACTAGGTGGGCTTATAAACTAAAGAGAGGAAGGGAATTTCTAATCTTGGATCTTGCTTGGTTCTTTAGGCTAGTAAGTTTCATTTGCCTTCTTGTTATTTCAAATTTTGGTTTTAATGAAATGTTTGTTATTTTAGTTGCTGACATAACTATGCCAACAAACCTTCCATCAGATTAGTACTCATCTCAAACTTTCTAGAAAATGTTGGCCGACAGTGAAATCTGGGTTATATTCTGCTTGCATAAATATGCATTCCCAATAAGTTCAAAAAAGTTTGAACAGTTTGTAAAGTAGAATTACAAGGGTAATTTACCAATTAGAAAATAACTATAAGTATCATTAAGTAGCCGAGTAGGTAAGATTCCAGACATGTCTTGCTCAATATCTTCCACTATCTAATTTGGAATCAATATAATAAGGTAATAAAACACTACCATATTAGAGAAACTATTTTACTGAGAAAGAACTTGGAAATAGAAAACAAACTAAAGCACAATTATGAACAGCCAAAAAGTGTAGCGGAATATGTAACCCCCTGAAAAAAGAAAGAAAGAAAAGAGTACACAGGGGAACATGAAATTAAGAAGACAAAGGTTACGTAAATGTCATATGATACAGAATTTGCCAACTTTAGAAATTGGAAATAGAATATATTACTTGAACACTTTTGAAAAGATGTACAAATTTGAACCAAAGTAAATTTGCTAAGTAGAACGAGGTGATATACGCAAGTTAGGCAACCAATATAAAGGAAAAACTGTAGTAAAAAAATAAAGCACAGGGAACAACCAAAAAATTGAATTTCCTAAGCCAAAAGGCTTGAGTATGGAGCAATACTACAAAATTTATTATGAGTCCTTTCTCTTTATCAGACTAAAAAAATTGAAAATTTGTTCAAAAAGTCCACCAATTAGATTAGATTTGAAAGTTTGATAAAAAAATCTATAGAAAAATATATGAAAGGCAAGCCATAACAAAAGAGTAAACCATATAAATATATAATTGAACTCAAGGCAAAGCATAAAACTATTTATAATCCAATACAAGGTTATGTAGATATTTAATTATATGCAATATATTATGTAGTATCATATGGTAACATAGATGTACAGATAATGCTAATGCTAACATAAGAGTTTATTCATAATAATAGAAATCCAACTAGTCTAAGTTTGTGATGATCATTTAGCAGTGAGATGGGATGTTGGAAGTGGGGGCATTGCCTTAAAATGATTTTACTTTTTAATCATTTGTATGGGGCTTAGGTTGAAGGGACAATTTTGATAAGGAGGGTTAAAGGCACACTGCAGTTGATTTGTTTCTTAGTTGGTTTCACTGTTTCAGGTGAGGACCACAAATAGTTTATCTGGAAGACCAACCACTCAAGAAACAAATACCATGACAGAGTTGGCAAGTATTGAGGATGATCTTCAGTGGTATAGATTTATTACTATGCACTAAGCAATGCCTTGATGGCTAAGTTTCCACTTTCCAGTAATCTTGAATAACAATTTTTATGCATTAAATACTGTTGGAAACTGATTTTTTACATTTTCCAATTAATTGTTGTGGGAAGGATTCTACAGTTAGATTGGCTATAAGGACTTTATCCTTCTCCTCCACTCCATCCCCCTGCCACAAACTTTTATTTTCCCCAAATTGTAATGATGGCTTTGTCTTGCTTAGCCTTGGCTCTCTCTTGCTTGTGGATATTCATGTGGCCTCCTAAAGCTTGCACATTTGTGAAGCCCCTCTTACAGAATATGCAATCATAAGATAGTTTAGTCCTGCAGAGTCATCTTGAACTGCTTATTGATCACTTTCTTCACTAGAAGTTTCTGATCCTAGCATCTCTGATTTCATAGATAGAAAGAAGCCTCTATCTCAAAAACAAATGAAACAGATTGAGCTTTTAAAAAAAATATGGAAAATAGTTGATGATGGAAAACAAGATGCAGTAGAAAAAGAGAAAGAGAAGTGGAATATAGTAGTGTTTTATGGAAAGAGGTATAAGAAAGATGTAAGATATATAGAAACAAGCAAAAAACATTGTTGGCTTTGTCATTGCAACATTAGTGGATTTTTATTAAGAGTGTTACTTTGGCATTTGCTTATGAGTTGTTTCCTTTAGCCAGTTCTATTGTGGGTTCAACCTCTGGTAATTTTTATAACTTCTATCATTCTCTTCCATTTGATTTGGTAACAACCTTTGCTTATATTGCTTTCATCAAGGTTTTCATGATTTGGTTGTTTATATGTCCGCATCTCTTGTTGTCTTGTATTTATTTGGTGTTGCTTTAGTGAATTTTCATTATTTTTAGAAACTTATAACTATGTCATAACTATAATTTTTATACATGACATGCAATTGATTGTTCTTTGCTTAATGGAGATTAATCAAGACTTGGGAAAATCTATAGTGAACTTGAAGTTAAGTTTTGAGTTATAATCAGTGTCATGACTAGGTAAGAAACTCTTATCCTCTTTATTTTCTTATGTTGTTATTAGTTATACAACATTTTTTATTTTTTTTCTTTCTTTCTCTTGCTGTCCTTTTGATTCTTTCTTTACCTTTGGAATATTGATGAAGTCATGCGTTGACTAAATGATTAATAAATACTAATGATATTGCATCTTAATTCCCAAGTGTGAATTTAACAAGGCATTGATTTAACACACATCTGTGAAGTCTAGTTAATGCATAAATGAATATATATTTGAAGCTTTAATATCAGAATTTGATTAGTTAGGTTTTCTCATGATGTGTCCAAGCATTGGATGAATTTACCGAGGTATAACAAAGAGTATTGTGATAGTGATAACTCCATAAAATGTAGTTATTTGTGCCTCATAATTGTGCTTCATAGAATGGTATATCCTTATTATTATGCATATATGAGAGAGTTTATACTTATATTGGTTAAATTTCCTTTGGATGTCTCTCTATATGATTATGAGTAATTTGTATGTATTCGTTAAGTGATTAAGTAGATTTATAATTTATATTTAACTTGGTAATTTTTCTAATTAGGATAGCCTTAAAACAGAGGAATTGGAGCGATTCATGGCTCAAAAGCCCAAAAAAAGGACCAAGGATGCATTCTAGGAGAGAGTGTCGTGGCGCAAATGTGCATAGTCAAGCTGTCATGCAAAAACCTAAGGCTAGAGCGCCGCGGTACAAATGAGTGTGCACCGCGGCCCTTTGTGACTGACTTAATGCGTGCTGTGGCACGAAGTAGTGTGCGCCGTGGTGCGATGTGCAGAAATGAGCATATAAATATATTTTTATCAGATTTTCTTAGAGAGTATTTTAGGTTTTAGATAAAGCTGCAGCTAGGGTTCATGTGTGGAGGCTGAGGAGGCCAAAGGAGCCAAGGATGGAAGTCTTCTTCCTTAGGGAAGTTGATTAGAGCTTTAATGATCATATTCTAAGAGTTTCCTCCTTTTCCTTTCTCTTTCTCTTGTCTTTCTTATCTTTTGAGCATGGTTTTTGGTTGTAATCATGTGTTCATGGATTAGCTGAGCTGTATTTAGGGATGCTTTGAATCATTTCTATGATTATTGATGTTTATGTTATCTTTGGAGTATATATTAGTGTTTAGTTATGTTCAATCATATGGTTCTTAATGTTTTTGAAGGTTTGATAAGCTTTTGAATGATTTGTTGAAATCTAATGAACCTAGACATAAGAATTTGGATTTTAGATCTATTGTATGGTTGATGCATGTTCGATGAATTAAATTGGCTTGGATGAGTTGATTCGCTAGCTGGATAGAAATATACCTTTTAGTCATGTATAATGTGTGATTGAGAATATATCGTTCATGAGTGGAGTTTGCACTAGTTCTCATGGAAGCATAGTGAATTGGGTAAATGAAACTAAGGTTGATTGACCTAGACATAGGTTTTTAGCTAATGAAGATTCTCAAGCTAACTTAACAATTCATTAATGTTGCTTATAAGGGTTGCAAGTCATTAGTATGAAATACGAGGTGAAGAAGAATTTCCTAGATCTCTAAACCATTATCTTTATTACTTTTGTAGATTAGATTTAGTTTATTTATGATTTCCCTATTTTTATGTTCTTGAATAGAATTAGGTAAGCTATTAGTTAAAATTTAGCATTGAAAGTAAACTTATCCTCGAGGGAACGATCTTTACTTTTCACTTTATTACTTGAATGACCCGTGCACTTGCGGCCTATTTTGGGACAAACAAGTTTTTGGCGTCGTTGACGGGGATAAGACATTATTTCTATATTGCTAATATTGACAATGAGTTTGCTTAGTTCTAATTCAAGTTTTTATATTTTGTTGATTGTAAATAGTTTTATTTACAAGTTTTTATGTTTTTGTTGTTGATTTGCTTAAGTATGTAGTTATAGTTTGATTTTGTGTTTTTATTATGTTTTAGTTGTACATTCCGTGTTTGAAGTTTTTAAGCACATTTTGTTTGTGCTGGAGGCCATATTGAAGCAGAAATGGCAGCATAAACCATTTCCCTGCAGAATTCTATAGGTTGAGTTCTTAGCATCGCGACTCAATCTTCTGAGCGTCGCGGCACACGTGTATATTTTCTGCAGAATTCTATAACTTTTTACTCATGCCACGGCCTAGACATGGTTGAGCCACGGTGCAGTACCCTGTTTTTGCCTTTTTGTATTTATTTTCTTTATTTTTCTTTATTTAGTATGCTTAGTGCTAGTTTGGTTGCTATTTTGATATGTTCAGGTACCTTGTAGACCATGTGCATCAAGGAACACATTCACTTTGGTTTGGGGGAGTATCTTTACATATTTTCACCCTTAATGCTTAATGTTTACATATATTTTGATATTTTAAGTATGTGCTAGTGATAGTCATCATGCTTTCATGATTATATCCTGTTTTGACTATTACTGGTGAGCTGTTGATGCAAGTTTCAATTTTTCGCACTTTGTACATGTTGTTATGCATCCTTGAATGGAAAATGATGGACCTTTGGAATGCATGACATATTTCCATTTGCTAGTGTGTGATGGTTGGCCAATGATATAAATGCTTGTGTATTACCCTATGTTTTGTGAAACCATTCGCGATCTTGAAGCATGCCAATGTAATCTGATTTGTTTTTATGCATGCTGTGTTTTTCCACTTAGATGCTTGTTTAACTTTGGAAAGATATGAGTGTTTGTTTAGAGAATGTTTATGAATTGTGCATGTGGATGATTTCTTTTATCCTTGAAGTTGTTCTCTAACCTTCTTGAGGTGAAATCCTAGGTTGTGTATGATTGAGGAAATGATTAAGGCATTGTTTGGGCTGATTGAGGCTTTTCAAGCTTAACCCTATATAATGATATTCATAGGTCCCTTTTGAAGCCTTATACTATTTGGCCTTATTTATTTTTCACCACCATTGTGTTCGTTAACCTGTTAACCATTTTAATGCATGTGAAAGCATTGTATTTTCTTTCTACCATTATTGTTTGTTGAGTTCATAATGTGTTATTTCTTGAAGTGAGTTCAGTGATTAGGGTTATCAATATCTTTAATACAAAATGAGCCTGAAGGAACCAGATACAGTCAAAGAAAAATCATTACTTTGCAAAATAAAGAAAATGTAAAGAAGAAGAAATAGAAAGAAAGAAAGAGCAAAGCTTAAGAAAAGAAAAGTTTGAAAGCATCAAAAATGGTTATGGCGAGTTTTCTACATTCACTGTTGTATACCCTGCGAAAATCATGTTGTGATTCAAGTCTTGAAATAACATGTTTATGTTTCTCAATGTTTGTGTTGTATCTTATCCTTTTCTTTTGTTACCCACTACCCTTGGCCTTACATTATAAGCTATGAAAGTCCCTCTTGATCCTCAGTTATGTGTGATTTACATTAGTGGAGAAAAGGTTGGATTAGAATTTTGTGGATTGTTTGATTTGTATCCATGTGTAAGTTCATAAACTTATACGGATGAGTATGATTTGAAAAAGATAAGTTTGACTTGTATGTTTATGGGAAAATGTCATGTGTATGATTGGAAGCTAGATTGAGGGCATGTTTAGGATTGTATATGTATTAAGCTTAATTGTGAGGCATATGCATCTTTTAAGGGCTTAAACAATCATTGTGCACTGGTTGTAGTTAAATGAAAATTGAAGTGTTGAATGCATATGAGCATGAATTGATTAATGCGAGTTTACTTGATCATACTTTGTGTTGGTCGAGGACTAGCAACAACTTAGGTTTGGGGATGTGATAACTCCATGAAATGTAGTTATTTATGCCCTATAATTGTGCTTCATAGAATGCTATGTCCTTGTTATTATGCATATATGAGAGATTTTATGCTTATATTGGTTAAATTTCTTTTGAATGTCTCTCTATATGATTATGAGTAATTTGTATGTATTCGTTAAGTGATTAAGTGGATTTATAATTTATATTTAACTTGATGATTTTCCTAATGTAGGATGGGCTTAAAACAGAGGAATTGGAGTGATTCAAGGCTTAAAAGCCCAAAAGAATGACCAAGAAGGCATTCTGCGAGAGAGCGTCGCAGCGCAAATGTGCATCATCAAGCTGCCATACAAAAACTCGAGGCTAGAGCGCTGCAGCACAAATGAGTGTGCGCTGCGGCCCTTTGTGACCGACTCAATGCGCGTCGCAGCACAAAGTAGTGTGCGCCGCGATGTGCAGAACTGAGCCTATAAATAGGTTTTTATTAGATTTTCTTAGAGAGCTTTTTAGGTTTTAGAGAAAGCTGCGGCTAGGGTTCGTGCGTGGAGGCTGAGGAGGCCAAAGGAGCCAAGGATGGAGGTCTTTTTCCTTAGGGAAGTTGATTGGAGCTTCAATGATCATATTCTAAGAGTTTCCTCCTTCTCCTTTCTCCTTTTCTTGTCTTTCTTATCTTTTGAGCATGGTTTTTGGTTGTAATCATGTCTTCATGGATTAGCTGAGCTGTATTTAGGGATACTTTGAATTCTTTTTATGATTATTGATGTTTATGTTATCTTTGGAGTATATATTAGTGTTTAGTTATGTTTAATCATAAGATTCTTAATGCTTTTGAAGGTTTGATTAGCTTTTGAATGATTTATTGAAATCTGATGAACCTAGACATATATGGTTGATGCATGTTCGATGGATTCAATTGGCTTGGGTGAGTTGATTACTAACTGTATAGAAATATACCTTTTAGCCATGTATAGTGTGTGATTGAGAATAGATTGTTCATGAGTGGAGTTTGCACTAGTTATCATGGAAACATAGTGAATTGGGTAAATAAAACTAAGGTTGATTGACCTAGACATAGGCTTTTAGCTAATGAAGATTATTAAGCTAACTTAACAATTCATTAATATTGCTTATAAGGGTTGCAAGTCATTAATATGAAATACGAGGTGAAGAAGGATTCCCTAGATCTCTAAACCATTATCTTTATTGCTTTTGTAGATTAGGTTTAGTTTATTTATGCTTTCCTTATTTTTATGTTCTTGAATAGAATTAGGTAAGCTATTGGTTAATATTTAGCATTGGAAGTAAACTTATTCTCGAGGGAATGATCTTTACTTTTCACTTTATTACTTGAATGACCCGTGCACTTGCGGCCTATTTTGGGACAAACAGATAGCATTCAATGTTTCTTGGACTTTGCTTACTCTATTGGAAATCTCGAAGGCGAAAAAATTAAATGTCCCTGAGTGAAGTGTTGTAATATCTATTGGTATCAGAGGAGCATAGTATATGATCATCTAATATGTTACGGATTTGTTGAAGGTTATACAGTCTAGTTTAATCATGGGGAACGGGAAATCCCAATAGATGTCGATGGTGACACGGATGATGAAGTTAATTCATATGACGACATTATTGATGCTGAATGATACATTTTGATGGTGGCACAAGATGAAGGAGTTTATGAAGGCCCAAATGAAGATGCAAATTGAAGTCGAAGATTTGAAAGGAGAGGTTAATCAAACAGCAACACAATGAGAAAGTCAATCAAATCCTTGCAAGCTGAAGTCAAATATTTGAAGGGAAAGGTTAAAGGATTGCAACATCTTGTAAAGGTTTTGTTGCAGTAAAACAACCCTGGAATGAGCACAGAAGAAGTTGAAACATTACTGCAATCTACCCAACACTCTCCACCGAATGCGAATAGTGCATGTGTGGCGGGCCACTATCTTCCACGTTCTTCTGGATCAACTCATGTTTCGAACCATGAAATGGTATATTTTCTTCATCTTATCTTGTTTCAAACTGTTAAGATTCTAGTGCTTGTATCTTGACTAGTCCCCTTAAAGCATGCAATGCTTTCCTTGCCTGAATATTTGCATGCAGCATGTTGGTCAAACCTACTCCAAATGTTTGAGAAAATAGATAAAGACAATGTGTTTAATTGTTCCAGGCACAACCATTAATAGTGTGTGTGTAGGAGAGTCTCAGGGCATTTTAATAAAATGTCAATTTCATTTAAAAATAATAGGGACTATTGTGCAATAAAACAAAAAACAAGGATTAAATCACAAAGGACAAATGGTAATTAGACTCACTTAAAATATTAATAAAGCCACTGAAACCAGCTATAGGTAGTAAAATGCTTGTTGTATGTTGTTGTATTGTAAACATTTTTGTTCATTATAGATATAGAAGGAGTGATAATGTAATGAATGATTGAATATTTTTCTTAATCTAGAATAAACCAATGGAGGAAACACCCTCGTACTGTTGTGGAAAACTTTCATTTACAATATGAACTTGATAGAAGAGACTTGTACATAGCAATGGTAGCATTGTTCATTTTTTTATTGTACCATGATTTTGTTGAAGACTTGAACCTTGTTTTGTTCATTTGCTCAAAAAGTTACATACAGGCTTAAAGGTTATGCTTTTGCTCAATGATATATGTTTCTTTGATATTCATGGTGTCAGTTGTTTCTTAGTTACATCCTTCTTGTCTGAGTTATTGATAGGGACATATTTCAATAAGTTTTGTTTAAATGGTTTGTAGGGATCAATTCTACGGGTGAGATTTTTTTTTTTTGGTGTTTATTTGTGAAGTTGTTTCTACTGTTGATGCTTGTGGTTTTGTGCAGTGGTTTAGTACTTTCGTTGAGGATGAATTTATTGGTGATTTTTTTGAAAGGCATAATGATAAAGGTTTTACATCCTATATCCAGATATGAAAGCTTTTCATTGGGAGAGTTTCTGGTTCTTTAATCATTTGCGTGTTAGATCTCATGCGTGGTGTCTCTTTTGTGTCATTTTCATATTTCTAAATAGTGATAATACTATAAAGACATTAATTGTAGTATTGAACTCTGTTGTGGGCTTGAATTATCTGGTCAATTTTAATTCTAAAAAAACCAAGTCGCGTGTTTGACTGCTTCATATTCAAACTATTCATTAGAAGTTGACTGAAGTTAATTCTATTGAAGCAACTAGCCTCCAGCCCGGATTAAAACCTTGGACATCATATTCTTTGGTTTCGGGGATCCTAAGCTTTAATACTTGTGCTAAGCAAGTTGTAATTCAAGTCTAATACTTTTTATTGTGCTTTTCAAGATCTGCACATTGCTTGCATTCATTAAGTCAGAATTTAACATGATGTTTGTCTTTACAATTTATAAAGATTAGCCTGGTGATGTTTGTGGTTTTGTTATTTGATGATGTCGGTTGCTAGAATGGAAAGTCTGGTGATGTTTGTAGTCTTGTTTATGTGATGTTTTTAAAATCACTTAGTGTCTCATGAAAAGTCTTATCTATTTTTGGTTTTGGTTTATGCTAACAAAATGGTAATTAAATTGATGTTTTTGAATGAATTTATACACTACTAATTATTTAGTTCAATTTAAATTTGCAGGACAATATTGGTGCTGCATTTGGGGATGACAATAGAGTTGTTTAGTATATTTGATGTTCATGAAGAGAGCTTGATAAAGATAATTTTCTCATACTTTGTGAACTATATATATCTTTATTTTGATTAAGTGCTTTGGATTATGATAATGGTGACAATTTTGGTACTTTAGATTACTTCATTAATATATTTTAATCAATGTGTTATTATGGATACTTGGTTAATACTTTAAACAATGTGTTAAATGTTAAAATTAGTTTATATTATTGCTTGAAATTTTATACTATATAAATGCATTGCATAGTGTATATATATTCTGAAATTAAAATTCTATAAAAATAATATATAAAAAAATGAAATTAAAAATATTAAAAAATGAAGCATTTTTAATGTTTTACCCAATTTAACTAGAAGGTGTGCAACATAAGAGTAACAAATGATACTTTTACAATTGTTAAAAGTGTAATCATTATAGGAGGTAAAAAAAAAAAAAAATAACAACAACAAGAAGGGCATAAAGGAAGGCTTTACAAGTGTACCCATAAAGTTTGATATAAGAGAACGCTTTACAAGTATACTCATAAAGTTTGACATAAGAGAACACTTTACTAATGTACCCATAGGGTTAGACATAAGGGAACACTTTACATGCATGTATACCCATAGGGTTTGACATTAGATAACATTTTTTAAATGTTACCACAAAGCAATACTTTATAAGCTTACCTATAGGGTGAAGGACATAATCATTGCCTTTGTACCCATAAAAGGCTATGTTTTTTAGCATTGTGGCATTTGATGCTCAAAAAGCGTAACCTTAAATAATAGGTCACGCTCGAATAAGCCACCGCTCTAAAAGCGTTATCTTACGGTCAAAAAACGTAGTCTTTATCAAATGCAATACTTCAATATGCATTAGAGTATACTTTTGAAGAGTTACCATAAACCAATTTTGTTATAGTGATATGATAAATGTCTAATATGCATACCTTTATAGGTGTACATTGAGGTTGTTTATCTTTCTTTTAAGACTAGAGAGGTCATTTTAGTCCATGTCTTATGTGTTTTATTGAGTCTTTAAGAATATTTTATTAATTGATGTTTTTAAATTAGCTAATGATGTTTTGATGTGTTTTATGTAGTTTGGGTGCAAGCCATTGAAGCCCAATTGGAAGCTGAAGTTTAAGTCCACATATGGAAACCAGCGCTTAGCCCCAAGGTTGTGGCGCTTAGCCTGAAGAAGCTAGAAGATTGACTGATGCGTGATGCATTTCAGTACATGTCGCGCTCAGCGTCAGTAAGCTCGCGCTTAGCGCAACTACTTATGTTGCAACAGCAAAGTCAATTAATTCGCGCTCAGCGTGAATAATGTTGCGCTAAGCGCTAATGGGTCTGGAAGCAATCCTAAAAATAGGATATTGCGCATCTGAAAAGAGGATTTAGCGGACTGAGGGACATTTGGAGGGACGAAAGCAGAAGAAGAGGAGCATCCATGGAGCTTTCATCATCTGTTTTCTTCATTTCTTTTCATTTTATCACCTTGATCATGTCTAGCTAATCATCCTATTGTTGGGGTTAGATGTATTTAATTCTGAATCTCTTATGTATTTAATTTGATCATTCAATATATTTCTCTACTTCTTTATGAGTGCTTAATTTCTATGCTTAATGCTTGTTGTGGCTTGATTATCCATGGCTTGATTTTTGATCTGGTAAACAATTGGAAAGTTGATGCTAGGTCTAGATCTGAAATTAATCACCTAATAGGTCTTGAATCTAAGAATGGGTCTTGATTTATTAGTAATCTTTTAATCCTTAATCTTAATGCAAATTCACTTCTTAAGTCACCTAAGGAATTAGGACTTAATTAGGGGATTCAGGCTCTTTTCATCTAAGGAATTAGGATTTAAGTAAATAGCGGATTGATTTTCATAATTGAAGTTAGAGATTATATTGTTTGTCATGTCATTGCATTTGGGAAAAGATTAGTGAGTCTAACCCCAGCATCTCATCTTAATTGAATTCAATTCCATTTTTGCTCACCAAGTGTTTGAGAAAATTACAAAAAGACTTTGTTCTTTTAATTTCTGATTTCATCAATTATTGTTTGAGCTCCTTTCTTTCCAAACACATCGTTTAGATAGTGATTGTTGTGTTATGTGCTAGTATTTGTCACGATCCTCGTTGGGAATGACAACCCACTCATCTCTTTATTACTTGCATGACTTGGTATACTTACCAAAGTCTTCTTAACAAGTTTTTGGCGCTGTTGCCGGGGATCGGTGTTTCAATATTAGCATAACCATTTCGGTTACTAATCTAGACACAAATTTATTTTTCTGTTTATTTCTGTTTGCTTTTGGTAATCTCATTGTGTGCTGATCAATTTTTCTAGCTTGTGTTGTTTATACGAGGTAAAACTCCAGCCGATCAACTTCTTTACGATCCGGAAGTAGAGAAAACAACTAGGAAGAATAGGGGTCAGACAAGGAAGAACAAGTTGTTAGCCAAGACTACACAATAACAATAACAAGAAGTTCCATCTTCCACTTTGGTTCAATAAGAGGAGGAAGAGATGGCTGGAAATGGTGATAGAGCTCGGAGGACACTTGGGGATTATGCCAACACCAATGCAAACCGGCATACCTCTAGCATAGTACCTCCTCCTGTCACTGCCAATAATTTTAAGATCAAGTCTGCTCTCTTGAACATTATGCAGCAAAATCAGTTTGCAGGGATGAAAAATGAAGATCTGAACACTCATATCTCTAATTTCATTGAATTGTGTGATACGGTGAAGATCAATGGTGCCACTGAGGATGCAATCCGCTTAAGGTTATTCCCTTTCTCTCTTAGAGATAGAGCCAGAGCTTGGCTCCAATCTCAACCAAGAGGGAGCATTGCTACATGGAATGACTTAGAAACCAAGTTCTTAGCAAGATTCTTTCCTGCATCCAGATTTGTGAAGACACGGGGTGATATCACAAGCTATATTCAATAAGAGGGAGAGACTCTTCATGACACATGGGAGAGGTTTAAAGAATTACTCAGAAGATACCCAAATCATGGGTTTGATGATCTTATCCAAATGCAAACATTTTGCAATGGATTGTGACCATCAACCAAGCTCATGTTGGATGCCTTAGCTAGAGCTTCTATGAACACCAAGACACCAGAGAAAGCATTGAGATTGATAGAAGCTATGACATCTAATGATTATTTGATGCACTATGATCGAGGCACCAACTCAAAAAGGGGAATGTTGGAGTTGGATTCAAAGGATGCTATTTTGGCTCAAAATAAATTGTTGACTCAGCAACTTGAGGCCATTAACAAGCAACTTATGCAGCTTCCACAGCAAATTCAAGCCATGCAAAGCACCAATATGCCGCAACAACAAGTAATGAAATATGATTTTTGTGGAGGTGATCATGACAATGGCAATTGTGAGGCTACCCCTAATTCTTTGGAGGAAGCCAATTATATGGGGAACTATGGGAGGCAAGGAAACTATTCATATTCCAACACCTACAATCAAGGGTGGATGAATCACCCAAACTTCGGGTGGAAACAAGATGTTGGGTCACCAAGTAAACCTTCAACCACACAACCACCTCAGGACCGAACTTCTGCTTTAGAAAACACTCTCAATCAATTCATGCAAATGTCTATGTCCAACCAAAAAAACACAGATGCTTCCATCAAGAACATGGAGACTCAAGTTGGACAAATTACAAAGCAATTAGCAGAACAATCAGGAAGGAGTTTTTCAAGTAACACTCAAATCAATCCCAAAGAGCATTGTAAAGCTATTACATTGAGGAGTGGTAAAATCCTTGAGAATGTTTGTTGTGAGCTTTTGAATGAAAAAGAGAGAGATATTGAAAAAAATGAGTCAAGTGATAAAACAAAAAGTAAGACAAATGAGAAAAATGGCAAAGAGATTGAGAGGGAAGAAACTGAAAAAGAACAAGAAAATGAAAAGAGAGAAAAGTTAGTGGATGAAGATTCTATATTGAGGAAGAGCAAAAGTCAACTTTTGAAAGATGGAGGTGCACCTCAAGAGATCCCATCATATGTTAAAGTGCCATACCCGGACTCAACCAAGAAAAAAGAGAAGGAAGAACAATTTGCTCGCTTTTTTGATATATTCAAGGGGTTGCAAATCAACATTCCTTTTGCTGAGGCCCTTGAGCAAATGCCAATCTATGCTAAGTTCATGAAGGAACTTCTCACAAAGAAGAGAAGGTTTAAAAAGAATGAGACCATTGCCTTGACGGAAGAATGTAGTGCAATCCTTCAAAGGAAGCTGCCTCCAAAACTTAAAGACCTTGGAAGCTTTACAATTCCTTGCACAATTGGAAGCATTTCTTTTAGTAAAGCTTTATGTGATTTGGGGGCAAGTATCAATTTGATGTCACTCTCAATCTTGAACAAGCTTAGTGGTGGTGAGGTGAAACCAACAAGGATGGCACTACAACTTGCAGATAAATCAATCAAGCACCCTTATGGTATCATGGAAAATGTTCTTGTGAAGGTTGATAAATTCATCTTCCCGACAGATTTTGTGATCTTAGACATGGAAGAAGATGTTGAAGTACCTCTTATCTTGGGGAGACCATTTTTAGCAACTGGTCAGGCCTTAATTGATGTGCAACAAGGGCAGCTTATGTTGAGAATGCAAGATGAAAAAGTGACTTTTAATGTTTTTGAAGCAATGCAACACCCGGATGATAAAGAAACTTCTTATCAGGTGGATTTAATTGATACTACAGTTGCAGAATCTATTCAGCACAATACTCCAACTACACCTCTTGAAAGAGTGATTGTGAATGGTATTGAGAATCATGATGAGGTAGATGATGAAATCATTGAGGAATGTTTACAGTATCTAGAAGCAAATCAAGCAAGGAGTGCTATCAATAAGATGAAAGAAGAGCTGAGGAATGACAAGGTGGAGGAAAAAGTAAAACTAAAGTTGAAACCCTTGTCATCTCACTTGAAATATGCCTTTCTTGACAATCAAGATGCAAATCCAGTGATAATCAGCAGTTCTTTATCAAAACTTGAAGAAGAGAAGCTTGTAAGGGTACTCCGAGAGCACCAAACTGCAATTGGATGGACTATTTCTGATTTAAAAGGAATACGTCCAGCTTTTTGTATGCATAAGATCAAACTCGAGGAGGAATTCAAGCCAGTGGTGCAGCCATAAAGAAGGTTAAATCCCACAATGAAAAAAGTAGTGAGAAAGAAGGTGCTGAAACTCCTTGAAGTCAGAATGATTTATCCCATTTCAGATAGTGCTTGGGTGAGTCCAGTTCAGGTTGTCCCTAAAAAGGGAGGTATGACTGTGGTGATGAATGACAAGAATGAATTAATTCCTACTAGAACAGTCACTGGTTGGCGTATGTGCATCGACTACCGGAAGCTCAACCAAGTTACCCGGAAGGATCATTTTCCTCTTCCATTCATGGACCAGTTGCTTGAGAGATTATCCGGACAAGCCTATTATTGCTTTCTTGATGGCTATTCCGGTTATAATCAAATTACAGTCAATTCTAAAGACCAAGAAAAGATAACATTTACCTGTCCCTATGGAGTTTTTGCATATAGACGGATGCCTTTCGGTCTTTACAATGCTCCCGCTACTTTTCAAAGGTGTATGCTTTCTATCTTTGCTGATATGATCGATAAATATATAGAGGTCTTTATGGATGATTTCTCTATTTTTGGTACTTTATTTGATCATTGTTTGTCTAACCTTACTAATGTTCTTAGAAGATGCATGGAAACCAATTTAATCTTAAATTGGGAGAAATGTCACTTCAAGGTGCAGGAAGGCATTGTACTTGGCCACAAGATTTCAGCTAGCGGTATAGAGGTAGATCAGGTTAAGATTGAAGTGATAGCAAAGTTACCTCCACCATTGAATGTGAATGGCGTGAGAAGTTTTCTAGGCCATGCTGGCTTTTACAGAAGATTCATCAAAGATTTTTCAAAAATTGCAAAGCCATTATGCAATCTTCTCATTAAGAATTCTTCTTTTGATTTTGATAATGAGTGCTTGCATGCTTTTAATTTTTTAAAGGACAAATTGATTTCTGCTCCTGTTATTGTAGCCTTTAATTGGGAGTTACCGTTTGAACTCATGTGTGATGCAAGTGACTATGCAGTAGGAGCTGTATTAGGGCAAAGAAGGGATAGAATTTTCCATGCAATTTATTATGCAAGTAAGGTCCTTAATGAGAATCAAATTCATTATGCCACAACTGAAAATGAATTGTTTGCCATAGTATTTGCCTTGGAGAAATTTTGTTCCTATTTGATTGGATCTAAGATTACTGTGTTCACTAATCATGCAGCAATTAAATATTTGCTAACTAAGGGAGAATCAAAACCTAGACTGATTAGGTGGATTTTATTGTTGCAGGAATTTGATCTTGAAATTAAAGATAAGAAGGGAAGTGAAAATATGGTGGCAGACCATCTTTCAAGGCTAGTGAATGAGGAAATCACAGCCAAAGAACAAGAGCTTAGGGATGAATTTCCAGATAAAGCACTACTGATGGTGCAAGAGAGACCGTGGTTTACTGACATGGCCAACTTTAAAGTAACAAATGTAATCTTAGAGCATTTTTCATGGCAACAAAAGAAGAAGTTCTTCAAGGATGCTAATCATTATCTTTGGGATGACCCGTTCCTCTTCAAGTTTGGACCAGATGGATTGTTGAGAAGATGTGTCACGAAGGAGGAGGCTAAGGACATTATATGGCATTGTCATAACTCCCCTTATGGTGGCCATTACAATGGAGAGAGAACCGCTGCAAAAATTCTTCAATCTGGGTTCTTTTGGCCCACAATCTTCAAGGACTCTCACAATCATGTGAAGAGTTATGATAAATGCCAAAGGACTAGCAACATCACTAAGAGAGATGAAATGCCCCTCCAAAACATCTTGGAAGTTGAAGTGTTTGATTGCTGGGGTATTGATTTCATGGGTCCACTTCCACCATTCTTTTCGAATCAATTCATATTGCTAGCTGTGGACTATGTGTCAAAATGGGTGGAGGCTGTTGCGACTCCGAAGAATGATGCACAGACTGTGGTCAAGTTCATCAAGAAGAATATATTTGCTAAGTTTGGTGTGCCACGAATTCTTATAAGTGATGGAGGTTCTCATTTCTGCAACTCATAGCTCCAAAATGTCTTGGCAAAGTATGATGTAAGACATAAGGTGGCATCTCCATATCACCCGCAAACCAATGGACAAGCAGAGGTTTCTAACAGAGAAATCAAGCGGATCTTAGAAAAAATTATGGCCACTTCAAGAAAAGATTGGGCTAAGAAGCTTGATGATGCGTTGTGGGCCTACCAGACTGCTTTTAAAACCTCATTAGGGTTGTCTCCATTTAAAATGGTTTATGGCAAAGCTTGCCACTTACCAGTGGAGTTGGAGCATAGAGCCTTTTGGGCATTGAAGTTTTTAAATTTCAATGCCTTTTTGGCAAGTGAAAAGTGAGTCCAACAGCTGCATGAATTAGAGGAAATGAGCCTCAATGCATATGAAAATGCAGTGATCTACAAGCAGAGAGTGAAGACCTACCATGATAAGCACATTATCCAGAAAACTTTCCAGCCTGGACAACAAGTTCTTCTATTCAATTCAAGGCTGAGATTATTTCCGGGTAAATTGAAGTCTAAGTGGTCTGGACCATTCATTGTTAAAGAGGTTCTCCCTCATGGATCTGTGGAAGTAGAGGATCCTTCCTCCCAGAGGAGTTTCAAAGTCAATGGTCAGTGGCTCAAAGTCTATTTGGGTGGTAACTTGGAGCGATCAACTATGATTGTGCGTCTCCGTGACCCTTGAAGGCCATTCGTCAAGCTAATGACATTAAAGAAGCACTTACTGGGAGGCAACCCAGGATTTCTATCCCTTTTTGTGTTATTTTTGTTGTTTAGATAGGTTGTTTTATTTTAGTTTTGCATGCTTTCTCTAAGTGTTTTCATGTTGAATTACCATGTTAAAGTGATATTTTGGGGTTTTGGGTGAGTTTGATAGAAATGTATGAGTCCTGGGGGGTTATTCTGATGTTTCTGAAATACTACTATTTTTGCATGTGGCACTCGGTGCCAGAATAGGGGACTTAGCGCCACTCACGAGCTGGAATAAGTTAGCTTTCTGATGCGCTGGGGCTTAGCCCCATTTTCTTGCGCTTAGCCCCATTTCTCAGTGTTTTTCTGCTGAACTGGCGCTCAGCGCCAGAATAAGGGGCTTAACGCCACTCACGAGCTGGAATCAGTCAGCTCTCTGATTCTCTGGGGCTTAGCCTCATTTGAAGGCGCTTAGCACCATTTTCAGTGCCATTTAAGTGCGCTTAGCGCCACTTGCGAACCAAAATTAAGCCATTCTCTGATTCTATGGGGCTTAGCCCCCATTTTAAGGCACTTAGTGCCATTTCTCAGTAGCTTTGCTGAAGCATTGGGGCTTAGCCTCAAACATGTGGAGCTTAGCGCCACATATCATTCTTAAAAAAAAAAGAGGGGCCTAACAACTGGTGCTAAGCGCAGTTTGCATTGTGCTAAGCGTTGAGCCCTCGTACAGAGGGGCGTAAACCTCCTGGAACTTTCCACTTTCCCATTTCTTCCCCATTTCCTTTCCCACCGTCCCCCTCTGCTCTCCTTCTCTTCCTCTGCTCTCCCTCTCCTCCTCTCATTTTTCCCTTTCTCCTCCTTTTGCCCTTCTCTCATCTCCACGCTTCTCTCATCTCCATTCCCCCTCTCTCTCTCACCCCCACCTTCCATTATCACCCACCCCACCTTCCATTATCATCCACTTCCTTCCTTTGCCATCAATCCTTCTCTGCGTCCTCACTCGCTTCTAGCAGGTATTTCTATTTTTTTTAATTTTATTTTATTTTTATTTTTGTTATTTGATTCAAACCGTATAGGTGTTCTCTGCCTATTGCTTGGAACCTGGCACTTTCATTGGATTTGGGGGGTTATGTTTTTCCTATGGATTTGGGGGTTTAGGGCTTTTATCTATATTTGTGATACTTATCTGGTTGAGTTGATGTTTTTGGCATTTCCCCTGTATATTTGAAGCACTGTTTATCACATTTGATTTATTATCTGTGCTTATTTGTGAGAATGCTTCTCTGTTGATTTGGGATTTTAGAAATTCTGCCTATGGGGAGCAAGGGTTTGACTGTTTACATATGTGTATATGGCTCTATAGGTTGCTTAAATCATTTGAGCAAGGATTTGTGCATGCTTATACTTCTAGCATTTGTGATTGAAGCATTTGTGACTTGCATGTTCCCCTGTATATTTGAAGCATTTGCATTTGGGATTTTGTGGTGTTCTGTGTTTCTAGATTTTTCAAGTGGTACAGCGCTGAGCATAGCTAATTGATTTGTTTCAATCATGGCTCCACCTCCAAAGCTTACCTCCAATAGAAGAAAAAAGATCTTCCTCTTATGATGCTGACAGGTTTCTTTCTCTCGAGCACTAACAGAGGTATAAGGACATTGAGAATAGGAACCTTCTGACTGAGCGAAAAGTTATACTTGCTGCTGGTGAATATGAGGAATTTCAAACTGAGTTGAGGAGGCGCGGTTGGCTCAAGCTGTCCACCTACCCTGAATCAGCTAATGTGGCCATTGTACGGGAGTTTTATGCCAATGCCATTACTGTGGAGGAAGGTTTCCCACAGCACAGGAGTTATGTACGTGGCAAGGCAATTACCTTTGATGCACAAGCAATAAATCAGTTTTTGGGCATTCCCACTCCTTGGGCCCCATTGGATTGTGGATATACTGATTAGAAGAACAGGAACAAGGACTACCAACAGGTTTTAGGCACTGTTTGTAAGCCAGGGGCTGAATATGTCACTAGTAGATCAGGGCAAAGGCAGAAAATCCTCAGAGGTGATTTAACTCAACTGGCCCAAATTTGGATGACGTTCTTGCATTCTAATATTTCACCATGCTCCCATACTTCTGATATCATTGAAAGAAGATCTCTCATGCTCTATGCCATCATGGCTGGTTTGACCATGGACTTGGGGGAGATAATTTCTTTTGAGATTCAGAAGGTTGCTGATACTGTAGGGGTTGGCCAGGTTGGTCATCCATCTCTGATTACTGAACTGTGTAGAGCTGCTAGTGTTGATGTATCTCAAGGTGCCAAGATTAAGCCAAGGCTCCCAATTACTGCCAAGTTCATTCAAAAAAATTGTATGAGCAGTGATGCACCTGCTTCGTCTAGACCGACTCCTCCTGCACCCCGATCATTCTCTACACGTGTAGATGCATTGGAATTCTCCTATAGCCTGCTTCACAGCAAGCTAGATGCTCTTCACCGATCAAACATGATGATGTGGAATGTGATGCGCGACTTATCTGCCCATTTGCCCAGTCCACCTGAGGGGTCATTCCACTTTCCATCTGCTAGTGAGGTGAATTCCTATGTTGCGTGGCCAGAACATCCTGGGGACCAGGATGCTTTTCAAGAGGGGGATGGGCTAGCAGATGATGAGGATGAAGAGGAGTAGAGCTTGAAGAATTTTGATTTGATTTTGCTTGATCTGATTTTGAGAATAATTGTTAATGTTTTGCTGTGAAGACTTTGTATTATTGTTAATGTTTTGCTGTGAAGACTTTGTCTTTGTCTTATTGTGTAGACCTATTTTTTTTTTGTGTTATTCTATTTTTAGACATCATTATGGTTAAAATTTTGTTCATTTAAATTTTTGTTTGTGTTTATTGAATTTATCACTGAATTATTTTATTATGACAAAAAAAATATTTGAGTGTGATTTTAATTGGTTCATTTTCATTCATGGATATTGATAGGATGCCACCTAAGAGGACCACACCAAATCCAGTTCATTATATGAACAAAGACATGGTGAAAGAAGGTCTTGAAATTGTAAGAACTAATCCAAATCAGAATTGGACTTTGGAGGGTCAGGAAATCGATGATGATTACAAAGAATTCTTGCAACCACTGATGGACTTGTGCCAAAAGGAGAAGGAGCGGGTGTATCCTCCTCAAGAGGTGGAAGAAGAAAAGCAAACTTCCCAAGTGCAGAAAGAGGAAAAAGAAGACACAAAGAAGGGGAAGAAAGTGAAGGCGTGCAAGAAAAAGATTGGAGAGGGTTCCTCTAGGAACCATTGAGCTAAATTTCTCTTTACTTTGCTTGAATTTAATTTTGAATGAATAAATGTTACCATGTTCTTTCTGTTATTTTTGTCAAAGTGTCTTGTGTTTATGTGGTGTTTTAAAAAAAAAAGTTTTGAGATTATCACTCTTAGCAATTTCATTGTAGTACATTCTTCCTTGTTGTTTCTCTTCCATTGAAGTTGACATTTGTGGTTGCTGTGCTTCTGTGATTTTGTTTTCATAAGGATATCATAGCTTTGATGTTTGGTTTGAACTCTTGTGACTAATGACTATGGCAAGGAAATTTGAAAATTTTAATGGAAATATTCAGCTTTACCTGTGTGAGTTCTTTGGGCCTTTGATGATAAATTCTTTGTGAGTGGCACCATTGGAACTTATACTCTTGATTTTGCTTGAATCTGATTTGAATTCAAAATTTACTTGTATGTCATAGAAATGATCAGGGCACTTCTTTTCTAGTAGCCATTTTGACTAAAAAGTTGACCTAAAATTTTTTTTTATCCCTTGTGATACCCCCTTGAGCTGAAAGACAATGATTAATTTTTGTTGATAACCCGATGCCTAAAAATGAAAAACAATGTTCTACCTACACCTTTTTGGATAAGAGAGCATTTTCTTGTGTTTGGGTTTAACATAAGTTTGGGGGAGTAGTATACAAAAAAAAAAGTTCAAAAAAAAAGAAAAAAAAAAAATAATAAATAAAAAAATGGCAAAGAAGAAATTCAATAATAAAAAGAAATGATGCATTTAAAAAGTGATATACTAAAAAAAATAAAAATAAAATGAAATAAATAAAATAAATAGAATGTCAAAGAAGAAACTCTTTTATTCTCTGTGGTGTTTAGCCTGTTTATCCTTCATCACTTTTCATTTGGCCTAACCAAGTTATATCCCAAGTAAAGACCCTTAACACTATGCATGCATGTGAATTGTGTAAGGAGAATTAAGATGAAAAGTAAAATTGAAGTTGTAGGGTTTTAATGTGTGGTTTTGAGAGGAATACCCACTTCATACACTAGAGTGATTGAGGGAAACAATTACATCTTGTGAGAAGCTGAGTTTCCATTGTTTTGACTGTATTGCTGATGCCATGATTATTGCTCTTTCAAGAGTGAAAATAACTGTACATTTTTGCTATGACTTCTTCTGTGTGAGCAAATTCTGGATGCAAGTTTGCTATGGATGGAATCTTCTTTATGAGTTTCTCATCAGTGGAATTTGTATTACTTTGTCTTGTTGAGTTGTGATGGATCTCACTTCCTTTTGAAATTTGTTTATTTGTTAGTTAACTTGTGTGTTGAGTTGTTTTGCTTTTTTTATGTGTTTACTTTTGCTTGGGGACAAGCAAAGTCTTAAGTTTGGGGGAATTTGATAAATGTCTAATATGCATACCTTTATAGGTGTACATTGAGGTTGTTTATCTTTCTTTTAAAACTTGAGAGGTCATTTTAGTCCATGTTTTATGTGTTTTATTGAGTCTTTAAGATTATTTTCTTAATTGATGTTTTTAAATTAGCTAATGATGTTTTGATGTGTTTTATGTAGTTTGGGTGCAAGCCATTGAAGCCCATTGAAGCCATTGAAGCCCAATTGGAAGCTGAAGTTCAAGTCCACATATGGAAGCCAATGCTTAGCCCCAAGGTTGTGGCGCTTAGCCTAAAAAAGCCAGAAGATTGACTGATGCGTGATGCATTTCAATACATGTCGCGCTCAGCACCAGTAAGCTCGCGCTTAGCGCAACTACTTATGTTGCAACAGCAAAGTCAATTAATTCGCGCTCAGCGTGAATAATGCTGCGCTAAGCGCTAATGCGTCTAGAAGCAATCCTAAAAATAGGATATTGTGCATCTGAAAAGAGGATTCAGTGGACTGAAGGACATTTGGAGGGACGAAAGCAGAAGAAGAGGAGCATCCATGGAGCTTTCATCATCTGTTTTCTTCATTTCTTTTCATTTTATCACCTTGATCATGTCTAGCTAATCATCCTCTTGTTGGGGTTAGATGTATCTAATTCTGTATCTCTTATGTATTTGATTTGATCATTCAATATGTTTCTCTACTTCTTTATGAGTGCTTAATTTCTATGCTTAATGCTTGTTGTGGCTTGATTATCCATGGCTTGATTTTTGATCTGGTAAACAATTGAAAAGTTGATGCTAGGTCTAAATTTGAAATTAATCACCTAATAGGTCTTGAATCTAGGAATGGGTCTTGATTTATTAGTAATCTTTTAATCCTTAATCTTAATGCAAATTCACTTCTTAAGTCACCTAAGGAATTAGGACTTAATTAGGGGATTCAGGCTCTTTTCATCTAAGGAATTAGGATTTGAGTAAATAGCGGATTGATTTTCATAATTGAAGTTAGAGATTATATTGTTTGTCATGTCATTGCATTTGGAAAAAGATTAGTGAGTTTAACCCCAGCATCTCATCTTAATTGAATTCAATTCTATTTTTGCTCACCAAGTGTTTGAGAAAATTACAAAAAGACTTTGTTCTTTTAATTTTTGATTTCATCAATTATTGTTTGAGCTCCCTTCTTTTCAAACTCATCGTTTAGATAGTGATTGTTGTGTTATGTGCTAGTATTTGTCACGATCCTCGTTGAGAATGACAACTCACTCATCTCTTTATTACTTGCATGACTTTGTATACTTGTCAAAGTCTTCTTAACATGATATGAGGTACATGAGGCACACTTATATTATTTCGAACAATCGAACATAGTCTACAATGAGCAATTAAAAAAACAATAATAAGAGGATAATCAAATTAAAAAAAAAGTGTTAAGGTAACTTGATTACTTACCAATTGAATTGACTTTCATTTTTTTTAAATGGATACATAAGATAGCAAAAATATGTTATACTAATACTATTGAAGATAACGTCAGTGATATTTTTGAATTTCTGGAGAGAAAAGATAGATGCCCTTTCAAAAAATTACCTCTAAAGATTTTCCCCCCTAAAAAAAGCTACTAAACTAGCCTCTAGACATCAAGAATTTAACAAACAAAGGAGAGATCAATGATCCTAAGAAGGACTAGGAGTGCGAAGGTATTAAAATCTTTGAACTAGCTAGCTCATTGACAAAATCTTTGGAAAGAGATCCTAATTAACCAGTTTTCTTTTATTAGGAACTCATCGGTTTACTTCTAATTAATTAGAGACTCAAAGCAAGCTAAAATAATTATAATTGATTTGGTTTTGTCAGGTATAATCGGTCTTTTATTGAACAGTTTTTTAAAAAAAAAATTCAAATTTGTCTTCACTTTTTTTTTTTAATATTTCTATGACTCAATTAACTAATTTTTTAAAAAAGTCTTAATAAATGCATCATCAATAAATAAAAATAAAAAATTAGCCAAAAAAAAGACCTTTTATAGAAACAACAATAAATTGAAATATAATATTTTAAAAGTATGTAAGTTATAATATATATATATATATATATATATATATATATATATATATATATAATACAATGTTTAGAGTAATTTGGATTGGTTTGGTTTATAAATAAAAACAAAAAATCGAACTAAATTGATAAAATTTTATTGAAAAAGCTCAAACAAAACAAAATTGGCTTTCCATTTTTTAGTTCATTTTTTTATTTCGATGGGTTTGGTTTAATTATGAACACTACTAATTGACACAACAAGCAAGTTTTAAATTCTTTTTTTAATTAGCATATTGAATTTATATAATTAAACAATAAATTTGGATTTTCTCAAGTTATTAGAAGAAAGTCATTGTTAAAGAGAGAAAAGAAAAACACTTAATAACTTTTAATATAAGGCTTTTTCTAACAAGTTATTTAAGAACACTTGTTAAGAGATAAAAATAAAAAAATTTATATAAGAAAGTAGAGTTTTATATTCAATAAAAAATATCTTTAAGGATACTCGTTAACAAAACCTCAATATAATTAGTAAATCCCGTATCTTGATAAATTCATTCGCAATAAAGATTGTTTCTATCTCTCCAAAGGTCCCATATTCACAGTTTCTTACACATGCATGTGCGAGAGTAGGAAGAGGAGAGTGCAAAATGAATAATTGCACGAACATAGATGCAGCTTATTAGGTCATTGATTACGCTATAGTCGCTTCAAAAGTAGCATAATTGCTGACAGCTGTACCATAATCCGTTTAATTAAAACAATCTGAGATCTGTAAATCTAAGTTATATACAAATCAAAAATTACTTTTAGTTTTAACACTGAAACAAATCCAAACGACATATGAAGCACCAATGGAATTCTATTTATTGATATATGCCCGGCAGGTCCCCAGCACATTGTGGACAACACATAAGACATGCCACAAGAAAACGATGTCAAAACCCCACTTGCTAATAACTATATTAGTGAACCACGATTTAGTATGCTATTTTAAGAAATGATTTGGACATCTAACTTATTAATTTATCTAAAAACAAAACATATCAGGAACACAAGCCAAGCAACCAGAAGTTGTTGAAGTACTAAAGACACAAATGTACAGTGAAAATTCTTGACGAAGGAAATCTTCTGTTTCTATCTTGGTCTGCCCCCTTTGTCAATTTTCAACTCCAATGTATTGTTTTTTTTTTTAATTCTTAAAGAAATATATGTATCTGTATTCTTGTTGTGCCAAGGGTTTTACCATTTTAAATGAGTAATATTATTAATAATTTTTTATATAGATAGAGATAACATAAATATATAAGATCAAGTGTTTATAAAAGATACTGACATATTTAAATATAACCAAATCATGCAAAAATATGTTTTTCTTTTTTGACAATATGCAAAAATATGTTTAAGAGGAGTGTAAAAGAGAAAGATGTAAATAATGTTGGGTGAGGGGTGAGTGATGTGTAGCCAGCCTTAGTTTCTCAATTTTTCTTTATGAAGCCGTTTCTCATCCTTTGTGATGTCTTTTCTTTCTTTCTCTTTGTGATGCTTTCTCTCCTTTTGTGGTGTTTTAATTCCCTTTCGTTTCTCATGGGGGTTGCTGCCAATATTCTTTAGTAGTAGCCTTCTCCATTCTCTTTCTTATTTTTTTCTTGATTTTTCACATATAAATTTATTCATATCTATATATATGAAGAATTTGATTTTGAATTTTTCAAAGATATGCCTCTTATTATGGTAGATCTACAATTTCTGTCATTGGTTTCTTGTATCGACCACATGCTTTGGCCTACGAAATAATAAGATCTTTAGATTTGATGAATAAAATTACAAATCATGGAAGTTTGGCAAAAAAAGTGAGGCTTTGACACAGGAAAAAAACCTTTTGGGAACAAGATCAATACACCCTTAGTTCAATGAGGAAGACATATTTAACCTTTTATTTCATCTTTTTATATATACTATGTCAAGTCTCAAAGGTATGCATCTCCTCCGATATATAGACCGTCCTCATTATGCACGGCCTCTAACTTGAGCGTCGGAGTGCCTTTTGCGGTACCCACCCCTCGCACGAACCGTTGCAGCTGCCGGTACTCGCAGATCATTGTTACGTGCCATCTCAGTACCCTCGAACTTTAGAACATTGGCGCTCCGTGGGATCTCTTCAAATCCCACCAGGCAGATCAAACACATTGTTACGATGCCCATCTCATAGCACCGCGGCTGTTCTCTTACTTGGCGCTCCTTCCGTGGCCACGTCCAAGCCAAGTTCTACAAGAACACTTCGGTGCCATGTGTGAATGTGCCGACCATTACCCCTCTAGTTTCTTTGTTAGGATTTTATAGGGGTTATGGTGGTTGCCTTTATATTGTTTCTTCCTTTTGATTCTATTAGATTCTTGCGAATTGATTTTGTTATCCTTCTAAACATGTTGGAAGTGATCTTAAAAGCTTCCTTCTGTATGATTTTTGGAACTATATTTTCTTCTTCATTTTAAATAATGAAACTTATTTTATCTATGAAAAAAAGAAACTGTAAATGTGGCTCTATTCTTTTATAAATTATGAATAAACTGCTGATGTGGTCGTATCCATTTAATAAAACAAAACAAAAATATTAAGAGGAGCCACATGCATTAAGAGACTGCCCAAGCGGTTGGTAAAAAGAAACTGCATTGAAATGAAATCATATATCCTATGTAACATGATTAATAACAACTTTTTTTAATAAGAATTGGCTCA
Organism: Ormosia semicastrata; assembly: GCA_029884595.1. Classification (NCBI taxonomy): domain Eukaryota; kingdom Viridiplantae; phylum Streptophyta; class Magnoliopsida; order Fabales; family Fabaceae; genus Ormosia; species Ormosia semicastrata. The sequence continues at coordinate 2,965,658 of JAQQTO010000051.1, read as the reverse complement.
ATCATATATCATATAATATATAAAGATGGTCGTCACCAAAACCCACGATATATACATTCAAATTATGAAGAGAACTCCTATGGCATGCCACGTTGTCACTCTGACATGGGAAGAGAACCTCATGGCATTGCCACGCTGCATGGGTCGCCCAGTTTTTCGCTCATTAAGAACTACGACATGTTTGGCATCCGAGTTAACTCACCACGCATGTATAAAATGCGTATAAGTCGTTACCATGTAACAAATACGTGCCCGAAGGTTTTTTTATGACAATAATTGTCATATGGCATATCATGCTACAATTTAAATAAAAAGTATACATATGTTATCACATTGAAAAAATCATGTCATGCTGAAAAAAAATTTGTAAAGACTATAAAATAAATAAAAATTTAGAATTTATACACTGATTATTGACAATAAAGTGTTGACAACATTCCTCTTAGCAAGCACTTTATAGGAGTTTTCATTTGATAAATTTTTTCATGTTGTCAACAAATTTGAGCTTTTGCTAAAAAATTTGTTCTTCATCTCCTCAAAAGTCTATTTCCTTCTTTCTAGAAGTCGTTTTATCTCTCTCAAAAAAACCAAACTAGTAAAGTGCTTGTAGAAAACAAAACTCGCAAGTGCTCAAACAAAATGACTGCAAGTGCGTTACTCGATGAGATGCATGGGTGAGTAGCCTCCTTGGTGGGACTTCTATTGCCAGCACTAGCTCCCTCAAACTGAGCCATCTTCACGTACCCATATGATTTGACAGATAAGCTCTTAGGCCGCGAGAACTACTTCACTTTGATCTCACATTACATTTTTACCTAAGTCAAGTGGCATTGCCATGGCGGGGTGTGGGATCCCGTGGCTACAATTTCACATCGTTGTGAAAAGCAACACAATATGGGACAACAATGGGGTTTATGGCCAATTGACACATGCAAACAAGTGTCGTGATTAAGCGTCTCTAGATTAAAGCTCATAACCCAACGAAAAGCGCGGACCACGGCTTCAAGTAAAAGCACCTGAGTCCGTCATTCGTGGGCATTGAGACTTGCTACTTTACTATATCGGCCAAGCGCCAAGCTCTGGGGTAACGCGTAATCTAGGGTCCCGTCCCTTTGGTCAACCCGGCAAGCATCCGACTTGAGTCCGTCGTTGACACCCCACAGAATTCACTCATGACATATAATTGAGATTCCCCGAACTACATGGGGGCAACGTATGGCTTACCTCGTAGAGGGCGAATGACACGTAAACAGAGTGATCCGACTTGGACCCGGTTAGGGACTCAAAAAGAAGGGATGTGACAGAACAGAGGATCCGACTTGGACCACGACCTTACACGTCAACCCCGGAGGAATTCTATGTGACCTCACTCTTTCAAGACATCGTGAGATCCAGCGTTAACTCGACTTGGATCCTTTTGTTCAATGGATGAATGAGTATTTATTAGGCATAAATCTCTCAAGTATCCTTGATGGAGCTAACGACTACTATTGTGGGGCTAGGAGTATGAGTAGGAACAATTGAAAAATTAGGGTATTCCTCACATTATTGCTTAGACATATGTAATTGGTAAGTTTTTGTATTTATTTTGTATTTTGATTGCAAATTTCAAATTTGTGATTGATATGTAATTAGTTCCATATAGTTGACTATATGATATTGATTATATTCATTATATCTTGATTATAATATCCCTTAATTTAATATATATAAATTATTAAATTAACACATAAATCATAGTAGCTTACCAATTTTTCATGACTTCGTAATTTATAAATTGTTTTAAATTATTTTACATGCTGTTTAATTACATATATAATATCATCTACAATTATTTGAAAATGTTCAACCATTAATTAGGTATATATCATTTGATCCGCAATCTTTATTAAGAGTGTAAGTTAGGAAAGAAAAGTGCATTAATTTAAAAAAAAGAATTAGTTGACATGAATTATTATCATAAATAAAAAAAGAACTATTTCTTTTTAGTTATTACAAAAAAAGTTTCTTCTTTTTATTTTCCTTTATTATCATATATTGATTGCTTAGTATGTAATTGGTAAGTGATATTACGTGATTGATATGTAATTAGTTCGGTATAGTTGACAATATTATCATGTTCAAAATAAAAAATTATAAATTTATTATGCACAAAAAAATTATTTTACATTTTCTAAATTCAATTTCAAATGAAAATAAATAAATGTATTTATTATTGAAAATAAGCAATATATAAATAAATATCATTATTGAAAATAAATAAATATAAAAGATAAGTTTATTATGCTAAAAACATTATCTAATTCAAAATAAATATATTTATTTATTTTCATTTGAAATTAATTTAGAAAATGTTTTTGTGCATAATAAACTTATCTTTATTTATTTTCAATTTCAATGAGTTTGTGCATAATAAGTTTATTATGTACAAAAAACATTATCTCATTCATAATAAATATATTTATTTTCAAAAAATGATATTTATTTATGTATTTATTTATTTTCATTTGAAATTGAATTTAGAAAATATTTTTGTACATAATAAACTTATCTTTTATTTATAATTTAATCTATCATTATTGAAAAATATTTTATTAAAATTAAGTTTTATTTTATTATGTTTGTATTATTTCATAATTTTATATTTTTAATATTATCCTGTGGGATTTAAATATTCTCTATAAATAAAGATATAAGATTATTATTTTTACTTAATATTAATTTTATTTATTATATAATCTTCAATATTATCCTAAGTTTCACACGGGATAGGTACATACATCATATGAGACTTACACGTACATCACACAGGTACTAATTTAGTTGATAGAATTAAATCGATAAAAAAAGTTTGAAGTTTAGTCCTGCTAGTAATCTTTCATTAATAGGTTATCCCAAACATCACACGAGACAAATACATGCATCATACAAGACTTACACATGCATCACACATCACACATCACACAGGTGCTAATCTAATTGATAGAATTAAATCGATAAAAAAAAATTAAGTTTACTCCTGCTAGTAATCTTTCATTAATAGGTTATATATGAGTGAGTACACATAAGTTTTTGCTAAAATTTGTAACATATATATGTCCTCTCCTTTTCCTAGATTCTCTCTCTCTGTCTCTCTCTCTCTCTATATATATATATTATCTTCATGTTTTCACCTTCTTCTTTTAAGCATGAAATATTCTCAATTTTCCCTTTAGTTTCTAACATATACAATACTCTTTTTAATTAGTTGCTCACTAGTCACTGCCACACCATCCAATTCATCTTTAATTTGTTAAAATTATACATTTTACGAAAATTCAAAACCAAAGAAAACAAAATGGCGAAACAATGATGGGACTACATATCTACTTCATCACAACCTACTCTACGTAAATATTTGAAATATATTAACAGGCATAATATATTTATGTTATAAGTGAAATTGTTTATAAAACATTAAATTTACTTTCTCAGAACTTACCATAACATAACCACCACAAATACACTGAAAATGAGAAAAATGGACGCATATGTTACTAGTATTAACACTAACTCTTTTTCTAAATACATTATTTATAAAATACCTATTTCTTTGCAGACAATTGACAATATTTTCTTTTCACCAATTTCTTGTTAGATTATTTAGAAAGTAGTGTTAAAAATATAAAAGTTTAAGAAAAATATAATATTTCAGTCATTTTAATATTACTAAATGAATAAATTTTTAATTCATAAAATTATGTAATATTATTTATCTTTGAATTACAGTCTAACCTTTTGTTATTTATTTAAAGAGTTTTACTAAGATACTTATTAAAAAGTTAAAATAATTTTTTTTATATGAAAATAAGATAAATAGTAAATTTTTTCAATTTTTAATACATTTAATGTCTTATTAAAAATAGCAATCAAGTTGAACCAAAAAAAAAAACAATCAAGTTTCCCAAATAATAAAAGTCAAGTTTTGATAAATGCTTCACACAGGAAGCTGTATACTATCCTCGTTTTACTATCCTCATTTTTCCTCTTTTATATGTGACCATCAAATAAAAAAACTAAAAAAATTACACGTAAAAAAATAGAAAAAACTAAAAATATCAATTTCTTTATTTCAACAATATCACTAGAAAATAGTGTAGGCAGATTTCAGGTTTAGAAATATATTAAATATCTAATTTCGTTTGGAACATGTATTAATAACATAGTGCGAAAAAAAAGCAAGAGACAGAATAAGTAAACCGTAAACATAAAGAAAGAAAGGGAATGAGTCAACAATTCCCGAGGCAAGCTATATAAGCTATTTCACTTTAATAAAAAGTTAAACATGTGACCCATTATTTTTACATATATTAATAATTAAATAAGTTTTGTTATAATTTTTATAAATTTTTCAAATTTTTTTTAATATTAAATAAATAAAGTATTAAATTAAAAATAAATATATTTAATGATATAAAAAATATTTAATATTTTTTATTTAATAATTAAATAATTCAATAAAAAATTAAATTTATTTTAATTAAATGAAATACTAAAATAATAATGTGATAAGCATACAAGAATTTCTCGTAAAGAACATACAATAATAGTATGAGCATTGACACATGGCCTGAGAATAATTACAACCTGGAACAGTTATAAATGGATATTTATCTAAAAAAATATTTTAATTTTTTTATCCTACTCACAAATTTATATTATATTTCATAAAAATATTACAATTATATATAATTTAATTTAACACTTTACCTACACAAAAATACAATAGACAAAAGTTACGAAGATTTAATTATACACCAAACATTTTTTTAAAATGGATAGTGGGTCTTATTGCATGAATGAGTCCACTAGAATGGGACCTACACTTCCTCCCCCGTTATTTCTCTTCCAAACAACTTCGGGCTTGCATGGGTATAGATGTGTATGTGTGGGTGCATGTGATGTTAATTTCACGATTTTTTTTGTTTTTTGTTTTACAAAATGTAGATATAACCTAGGACTCAATTTTTTTTATATTATTATTAGATTATTCCTACATTGTTACGAGACTGTAAACACAAAAAATGGAAAAATGATAATTTTACACTTTAAAAAGGAATGTATTATTATTTATATTTTTTTAAGAATTATGATTAAGTGAAAGAAAATAATAATAAAAATATCATAAATGATATTAAAATATATATATATATATATATAATTATGGTAAGAATATCAGTTACAAAAAATAACGAGTTAGGTTGAAGATGGGGCTGCTTAATATTTAGGCCTATATAAGTTGAAAGCAAATCGACTGTGTGGAGTCAGCTGGAAGAAACCCCGATGATATAGAGATTCATCTAAGCAGCTAAAGAAGATCAACCAAATTTTAATGTGCCGAATGCATTATGGGCCACCTGTTTACAAGATTAGATCAAGGGTTTATGTTTACTTGACTAATTACGTTGATCCAAAAGTAGGCATGAAACTGAGAAAGCTAAGCTGAGGAGTTGACTGGGTCAAATCACACGCTAACCAATTTTCTTGAAAAATAGGGATAAAGCTGCAAAGGGAGTTAGCCTTTGTTTCAAGCTGAATTTTAATATGGATCACTTTTAGGTTACTTTATGGATGGATTAAGTGTAAATTAATTATTAATTTATTATTAAAATAAATTAATAGTTGATATTAAAATATTAAGTTCAACTAATAATATTTAAATTGTATAGAAATTTAGTCAAATTATTTTTTTATAAATAATTATATATATAAAAAATTTATAAATTTTAATTAATATTTTTATATACACTTAAATCTATATATAGATACTATCAAATAAATAATAATAATTCATTTATAAACCCGAATAAAATGACTTCATGATAACTTTATCCTTGTTTCAAAGCTGGTAAATCAAGATATATAAGGTAGGACTTAAAGCATGGACTAGGTCAAGGAACGTTGGCAGTGGTTTGTCCTTAATATTAGGGAAGATGGGAAAGTGATCAGTTGGCGGTATAATGTTCCTAGTCCTACAACTAGAATAACTTAGTTGTGACAGTAGTAATCAATATTTTGATTGTTGACTTTGATTCCACGATGTTGTAAACTAGGTAACTTAGAAAAAGTGGTAGATAGTTTTAGTGGGATTAATGGCTAATTTTAGGAGGTATAAATAGCCATTATACACTCAAATGTTAAAAAGACGACTTAATTAATCCAAAACAGTTCATTTATCTTCATTGTCTTTACATCTTACTTCTAGTCTTCATAGCTTTCTTTATCGCTTTTTCCTACATTTATGCTTTACATTATGTATTTTGCACTTTACCAACAGCTTTTAGCCTTTTATCAAACTTAGTTTTTAGTTGATCTTTGAACTAGATTCTCTTTTTAGTAGCTTAGGGACCTACAGGTAAGAAACTACATGTTGAGAATTTTAATGTGAGTGATATGTGGGTGAAGAAGTCCCACATTAAAAAGAGATGGACAAAGTGAGGAGTATATAAGTGGAAAAGACTTATTAACTTAATATCTTAAGATTTTGAGTCAAGATATGATGTCAAACTCACTTATGTGATTTTTCACTTAACTCATTGGATGCAGACTGGACGAGTATAGCTCCCTCTATCTTAATACATCTTAATACACTCAAAAGATACTAATCCCTTAAGTACTATCGTGACTAAGAGACTCACCGTGCCCAAGCTGTTTTAGTAGTAAGACTCAAGCCTTGATAAGGAAAATCATAAATGAAAATGAATCATCTCATGTGAAATCTTCACATGATAAGGTCATATGAAGATAGAAATAGACACAAAGACCTTAAATGGTGGAACCCTCTTAAAACTTGTGAGACCTTGTCTTAGAATTTTTGTATCTACCTTTCTCTTCACATGAGAGAATCTATTCCCAACGTAAAGATAGAGGATACACGGAATGGATAAAGGGGATACAAGGCATTTTGTAAAATTTCACTAAATATTGGATACAAACTTGACCAGCAATTTATAATTTGATAAATCTCAAACCAAAATTTTGTCATAAAATACTCCTTCTGATTTTAAATTACTGTCATTTTAGGATTTGTACACGGATTAAAGAAGATAGTAAATAACATTGATAATACAAAAATGTTAATTTGGCAAAATTGTTTTCTATTAAAATTATAAACTCAATTATATTTTCTACCAACATCAAAATCATTAAAATGTTTTTTTTTTCAAAATTTTCATTTTTACCATGCAACTACTCATATCAACTCTTTCAGATGTGTATTAATGGATTTAACTTTACAATTTGATTTTATGGACTTGATTTTCTGTAAACGTTAGTTTGTAGTTATGTTTAAAAAAAAAAATCATATTCAACAAAAATAGTGAGGTAACTCATGCTATTGCGGCAATTTGGTATAAGAAGCAGAGTGAAAAGTTTGGATGTTTATTTACATTTTGTATATATAGCATCCATTAACTTTTACAAACTTATAATATTTACTTAAGGTTGAAGTGTTACTCATTTTTGTTGAGAAATTTTAGGGAAAAGTAAATTTAATATGAAGGAGAGATAAGATTTTATTAGTTGAAATATTTTAACTAAAATTAATAAATATGTATAGTTATTAACATATTTAATAAGGATAGTTAAAGATAAAAATAAAGTAACAAACATAGTTATTACTCCTTTGATTTTTTTTTATAAGCAATTTTATTTTATTAATAGAGAGTACAAGGGATACTCCAACCCAAATACAAAAGCATACTTACAAATTGATAAAATCACCTAATAGCCATAAAACATGCCATTGGATTCAAACACCAGCTCGAAAAATTCACATCCAACTGTCTACCCTTCTTTGAAATAAATCATCCCCACGAAATTGTTTTCACTTGTACCACAATGGCAGAATGCTCTTCCACCGCTCCCTGAAAAAGTATTCGATTGCGTAAGCACCATATGCACCACACAACTGCACGCCATATAAGATATTTGACCTTTCGTGCCCATTTCCCTTTGAACAAATAGCCATGCTGCAGAAAATTATGTATACTATTGCTATGCCAAACACCAACCAACCCAACCCAAGCATAAATGGAACACCATACATTGTGAGAGAATGGGCAAGAGAACAACAAATGGCTAACAGTTTCAGATTGGGAAAAACAGAAAACACAACAATCACTTTGTGGGGCAACAAGTATACCTCGATGTGATAAAGCCGATCTAGTTGGAAGACGCTCCAATAAAGCTCGCCATATGAAAATAGCCACCTTTGAAGGAATGGCTGTTCTCTATAGGCCCTTGAGTGCCCTGGACAAGTATTGATCAATCTCCACATTGTTGTCATTTGAAATTAAATACAAGTAAGCAGACTTAACTGAAAACTGTTGTGATGTGTGAAGTTTCCATAGCCATCTATCATTTTCATCCTTTGCTGGAGTGACACCAAATAATAAGGCTTGAAGGTCAACTAGATCTTCCTCCTCCTCAGTATTCAGCCCCCTATTCCAAACCCACTGCCAACGCCACCCACCATCCTCCCACACGCCCAATTCACCCACTGTTTTTCCTTTATCTACAACTGCACAATATAGACTTGGAAACACCACACTAAGTGTAGTAGGTCCAACCCATTTATCCTCCTAAAATCTAGCTATATCCCCCTTGCCTAACTTAATAGAGACAGCATCATTGAACCATGAATTATTCAATGAAATAATGTCCCTCCACCATATTGAACTTTGTCTTCCTGCAGAAAAACCATCCAACAATCCAGAAGATAAAGAGCCATATTTAAGTGTGAGAAGCTTATACCAAATCGCTCTCCTATCATTTAAAAATCTCCATTTCCACTTGGATAGAAGACTATGATTAAAGACTTCGAGGTCTTTCACACCCAAGCCCCCCAAAGCTTTTGGCTTCCACACTTTATTCCAACTCACCCAAAAATTTTTTTGGCTCTCACTAAAACCACCCCATAAGAACTTTCTTTGAATTTGAATAAGAGATTGCACTACCTTCTTAGGCACCTTGAAGAAAGAAAAAAAAATACAAAGGCAAACTTGTTAATACTGAGTTTATCAAAGTAACACGGCCTCCAATGGATAGTTGCGATTTTTTCCACGAAGATAATCTTCTTTGCATCAAATCCACCACCGGTTCCCACGTAGAGCTTTTCCTTGGATAAGCCCCCATAGGCACTCCAAGAAATTTAAAAGGGAAGTTTCCTGCAGAGCACGCCAAAAAACAAGCAGTAGCTTCCAAGAAATTCTCATTTGTGTTGATACCAAAAATGTTACTTTTAGCAAAGTTCACTCGAAGCCCTGACACTAGCTCAAAACCCCTCAATATAGCTTTAAGACTCCAAATATTCTCCCAAGAAGGTTCACACATGAGGATTGTGTCGTCAGCATATTGAAGTATTGGAAAAGAAATCTCCCGTAAAATCTTATATTCTTTAAGGCGCCCCAACTCAACCTCCTTATGAACCAGTCTCGTCAAACCTTCAGCTGCGACTAAGAACAAAAAAGAAGCTAGGGGATCTCCTTGCTTTAATCCTCTAAATACCTGAAACTCCTCTGTGGGACTACCATTAACAAGAACAGACATCGAGCTAGAACCAACACAAGCCTTTATCCACTTTTGCCAATTACAACAAAAACCCATCCGTTGCAGCATAAAATCCAAATATGACCAATCGACGGAATCATACGCCTTCTCAAAGTCCACTTTAAGGAAAAGACATTTCTCCTTTCTTCTTTTGGCCACATCAATAATTTCATTTGCAGTTAGCACCCCGTCAAGAATTTGCCTTCTAGGAAGAAAAGCCGACTGACATGGTGAAATAATTCGGTTCAGCACATCCTTTAGTCTGGTTGCCAACAATTTGGCAATAATCTTATACAGACAGCCAATAAGAGAAATTGGCCTATATTCCTGTAACGAATGTGGGTTATCTGTTTTAGGAACCAAAGCAAGGAATGAAGCTGAAATGGCTTTTGGTAATGTGGCATTCAACTGAAATTCTTGTACAAAAGCCAATAAATCCTCTTTTAGCAAATCCCAGCAAGTCTTTATGAACTAAAAATTAAACCCATCCAGACCTGGGCTTTTGTTGCCATCACGACTCCAAACGACATCTCTAAGTTCATCCATAGTAAAAGGTGCAGTAAGCATTTGATTCTCAGCGTCTGAAACTAGTAGGAAACTCAAGCCATCTAAAATGGGTCTGCTGAAACCTACCTTATCTGAGAAATGATCCATAAAAAACCTCTTAACCTCCCCTTTTACTTCTGCTACTGATTCTAACCAAGATTCTCCAACCTTCAAGGCAATCAACTGATTTTTCCTGCGTCTCCCTTTCAAGAAAGCATGAAAATACTGAGTGTTTGCATCACCTTCTAGAACCCATTTGGCCCTTGATTTTTGTAGTAATAACCTTTCTTTTTTATGTATCTGCTGCCAGAAGCTATTAGATAAATATTTCCTATGTTCAACACTGATTACCCCACCATTAGCCATAATATCATCCAAAGTATTGATCTCTGCCACAGTATTATCAATATTTAAGTCGACCAATCCAAAAACCTCCTTATTCCATTCCCGTAATTTTGTTTTCAACATTTTGAATTTCTCCTTTGAAGCATATTCTCTCCATCCTTCCACCTTATGATTATTCCAACAATTTGTCACCAATGATTTGAAATCTTTGTGCTCAGTCCAGCAGTTAGTAAATCGGAACGGTTTAGGGCCCCAATTTTGCTCACTTCCTTTTAACCACACCAGACAATGGTCAGATATATCCCTAGTTCCAACCCATTGGGCGTCTACCCCCCATTCAGAAATTGCCCCTTCAGTTAAAAAGAATCTATCAAGTCTACTCATTGCACTACCATCAAAGTTAACCACGTAAATTTCTTTCCTAGCATTGGCACCTCAACAACATTCATGTTATCAATAAACTGTTGAAACTCCATCATCTGTGCTTGGTTAGCCCGATTACTTCTCCTCTGTCTTTCATTTTTATCTAGGACGACATTAAAATCTCCAGCTATACACCATTCACCCTCAACAAAGCCACTTTTCGACACATACAGATCATTTCACAACTTTCTCTTACCCTCCATTGAGCATGAAAAGTACACATTGACTAAATAAAAAAGTCTCCCCGAACAACCAGAAGTAAAACAAATACCCAAAAAATTGACGCCAGAAAACTGAAAATTGACAGTAAACAAACCAGCCTTCCAAAAAGAAATTAAGTCACTTGAGAACCCATCAGAATCCTTGGATAACCATTCAACATCATGACCGCCCCATAAACTCTCTATAATTTTTTTATCAACTCAACTACATTTAGACTCTTGTAAGAAACAAACTTCAAAGTTACCTAAAATTAATAGAGACCAAATCCTTCTTCTTTTGGCACAGTCTCTAAGCCCCCTGGTGTTAAGGGTGACAATCTTCATTGTTGACGCCTTTTTGTCTCCCTCTGAGATGCTAGCACTTGATCTCTTGATTCCATCGCATGAATTTTGCCAATATACACCTTATCATTCTCCTTTCCGGACAGCCCAATCACCTTCAATTCTTCCCAAATTTTCACTGCCTTAGATGTTTCATATCTACACCAAAATTGGTTATTACATCTATCAAAATCAGAGGTTGAGGTTGAATCACAACAGAGTACTATCCCACCTGAGAAAAGAGACTCCGCAGAAGAGCATGAGGTAGCCATCGTTGATTTACTTTAGCAAGTCTTCTTGCGAAAGGTGATAAATGGGTTTCGAGTTGCCCCACAACAGCTTCCAGAAGGGGACAAGTGCAGGATTGGAGAGCCACTAGGAATTGGGACATCCTAGACAAGACTGCAGCCAATGGAAGGAACGTTATAAGCTACTGGGCTGTCATTGGGCCCAATATTATTATAGCCATGATAAGCAACTATATCCAAATTGTTGGGTTGGTTACTAACATTTATTGGGTCCTGCCTATCAAGTTCGATCCCAACCTCCTGATCCACTACCTCATGCACCTTGGAGTTCAAATCAGTCAAACCTTCATTTATAACCATCAATGCCAATTGATTATCATTATTGATGCCATCACCCCCTATTTTTCCTATGCAATGCATCTGCCCTCCATTACTATTAGTCACAGACGGGTTCATCCCATTTAAAGCATTATTTTTTGCTCCCGAATCCTCGTGATTCATCATCTTATAATTGTCGTTATTAATTCCATCATCATCCTCGAAAAACTCACCCTCTTCCATCTTTACAAGAAAACTGGGTACACTTCAGCCAGAATCTTCATCGGAGCAAGCTTCTGCCTCTGAAAAAATTACCAGTGTAGACCATTGCATTGGCCCATATCAATCTTCCACTATTTTTATTGAAAACACAGTTTCATTTAGCTTAACATTCACCACAATTAACTAAGTCATGCACCTTAATACGATACAAGATTCTTGTCACATCCATGGACCCCTTCTTTCTGGTATTTTCATCAACATCCACAAATACCCCAAAGGAGGAGACCAAGAATTCGAAGAATTCTATAGACCAAGCATGCACTGGAATTCCATAACAGCGAACCCAAGTCAGTCTCTCATTGTCAATCTCCCTTGGACTCCACGGCCTTATTTCATCAAACCATTGGAGCAACCAATCCCTTCCTTCCTTGATCAACGTCTGCAACTCACCATCTTCGTCAGATTCTAATAACACGAGGTTGGACCCCAACGGCGTGGCTTTGATCGCGAAGTAACCATGACTGAAAAATTCACCTTGTATACAATATGCAGTTCCCACATTGCAGACTTTACCAACATAAGCTTGCTCTAGTTTTCGCATTTGTTCCGTTTCTACTTTAAATTCTAGATTCGCATGTACTTCCTTCTTCCTATATTGTTTCCTCTGTGCCCCTCTAGCAGGTATCCCAACTACTCCTTCCTTCACAACATTAGCGTATGACTTCCCGAACAGTTTCTGCACCTGCTGCAGCTCATTAGTTTGCACCTTCAAAGATGATACTCCTAGACCCTTCCTATTCTTCTTTACGGTATTTTGTACAGGAGCATGCACAAATTCTGTTGGGGGCTTCCGTCCTACTGCCGGTGGTTCCGCTGCGTACTGGATACTTTGTTCAAAGCGAGGAACGTTGACATGTATTTTGCTGCTACCAATGATTATATTGTCTAACTTGACTACAAAAAATCTAGATCTCTGACATCCACAAATCTTGCAAAACCAAAACGCCTCCCCAACTTGTCTCTCTTAGATGGAATGATCACTTCAACAATTTTGCCATATTTCTGGAAAACATCATACATCTTCTTAGCACCGAACTCATTCGGAATATTTATAAAAAAATATGAGACATGATTACTTTTATGGACTTGTTTTCCTTCCTTCGACAAAGCAAAATACGTTTTCCACCCTGTCGCGACCGGGATCGCGGCGAAAAATAGCAACTCATAGGATTTTAAAATATGAAAAATGGAAAAATGGAGTCGCCACCAATTTTATTTGAATTTGGAAAAATTGGAAAACCTTTCTTTGAAAACGGTCTTTGAAACCAGATTGGATTCTGAGTCCAATGCTTAGGGAAGGGTGGAAACTTAATCCCACCGCACCCCTAACACACCCGTCCTAAGACTTTCTTAGGTTAATTGTGCAAATTATTAACAATCTTTGAAAATATTTATTTTACCCCTTTTGCAAACATTGTAACTAAAAATGAAATCACAAAATTATGAAAATTTAAATTTGGCTTGACGTAAATGAAATTGCCTCCTACGTATCCCCCATGCAATGGGAACTCTTACGTAGTTCTTTATAAAATAAGTGTGGGTTGGTTGATTTTATTTAAAAAAAGATTTTATTTGAAAGTGAATCCAATTTTTTTTGCACAAGATTCAAGTTAGCACTAGGCTACTCAATAAACCCTTATGACCCAAAAGATAATGAAGATAGCATTCACTATTCAATCATCATCATTGGTCATTGCATGGATTAAAAGATTTTTTTATTTTCTTTATTATTATTTTTTATTTTTTTTATTTTGCTATTTTTATCACTTTTAACTCCCAAAATCTAGCCCAACAAACTGATGATACATGAAATAAAAAAAGAACAAGAAAACGTAAAAAGAAAACAAAGAAACAGATAACCCGAAATTAAAAGATGCAACAGTAAGGACCTCGTTTACGACCGATTAGCAGGAGAGGGTGGTCACACTTCTTCTTCGACGGTCGAATGGAGGTAAGGATGGGATGGATTCGACGGTCGGTTGGAAAGGGGTGATTCTGCTTTTGGGGTTTGACAAAGGTAAGGACGGGATGGATTCGACTGGTCGATTGAAATGGGTGATTCTGTTTTGGGGTTTGACAATTGGGGGGGTAAGGATGGGATGGATTCGACGGTCGCTGGGAAGGGGTGATGGATTCGATGGTCTTGCAATTGATGAAGATGGTGGAGGTCACGCTTTTTTTTGGGGTCCGATGGTCTATGGGATGAAGTTTGGTTGATGGTGTGAAGGTTTGGATGGGTTGTCAGTTCTGTGAGGGGGTAGTAAATTTGGTGTGGTTCGACGGTCAAGTGAGGTGAAGGTGAATTCTGTGAAGTTGGTTGAGGGTCACAATGAAGTGCGGTTCGACTTCGAGTGAGGTGAAGGTCACCGATGTAGTTCGACGGTATTTTGTGAAGTGGGTCGAGGGTCCAATGGTGTGGTTCGACGGTCGAATGAAGTGAAGGTGGGCTTTGTGAAGGGGCAGGGTCACAATGGTGTGGTTCATCTGGTCGAGTGAGGTGAAGGTCGTTGATGTAGTTCGACGGTCCAGTAGAGGGAATGATGGTGTTTTGTGAAGTTGGTCGAGGTCCAATGGTGTGGTTCGTGGGGTCCGACGCCTGCTAAAGGTGATGGATCTGCTCATTCAAATATGATGGTGTTTGTGAAGTTGGTTGAAGGCCGCGGAGTTCGACGGTCGAATGGGGAATGATGGTGTTATTGAAGGTGGTGGTTACGATTTTTTGAATTTTGATGGTTTTAAAAAATGTGATGCGAAGGGTGGGGTTCCACAATATGGTACTCATGGTTAAAGAGAAAAAGAAAAGAAGATGGACAACATAACTAACCACTTGATTTGAACATTACATTTTTACTCACAACAAGGTAAGGATAGTGATGATCTCGAGCACCTCTTCTCGTGCTACCAATAACACACTCTTCAAAAAGAATCAAAACCCTTTCGCCCCAAAGCCTCCCCAACTTGCTTTTTTTTTTTCTTTTTTCCCGCCTACCACTGTGGATCAACTCCAACATCATCAATCTCCCTTCCTTGGTCAAGATGGATATGATGGATGGTGAAATGGAAGGTTCTTGGTGTGACTCTTCCTTCAACAAAGGTGACGGGGTAGAAGGCTAATGATGGCGATGGTGGTCGAGGTACGTAGGTGACGAGGGGTGGAGTATCGAGAATGGAGATGAAAGTGTTGGTGTTGATGAAGGGTGTTGGGATGGCCGAGATACATTTGGAGGTTTATGGTGATCAAGGTTGTAACAAAATGGAATGTGCTTTTGGGGCTAATGAAGGGTGTCGTCAGTTCCAGCAGATGAAGTTGGATGGAAGGTGAGGTTTTTCATTTTTGAGCCCCAAAACCTCGTGCCAATATATATCCCACCGAAAAACTCCGCATTGAGCCCCCCTCCTTCATCTATCGAGAATCCCCTCACCATCCTCTCTTCCCTACTGCTTCTCCCAAGGCATTTAATGCACTATTATTTTATCATTTTTTCTGGACTTGATCAATGTTCCCTCCTTCTTCTTCTTTTTTTTTTTTAGTAGTAACAGCAAAATCCGCACCCCTAAAAAAATAAATTCTCTTACTCTTTATTTTTTGTTTTTTTGTTTTTTAATTTGTTTTTTTTGTTTTTTATTTTCTTTATTTTTTTTTAAATAAATAAAATCAAAACCCCAGTCAAAATATGGTGTTCACACACCCCTTCGCAGTTTCATCACCTCTTGTCGTTTCCTGTGCTTCCCCACTACCTCCTTCCACTCCATTCATAAAAAAACAAAACTGCGAATTTGGTATGCGAAATTCTCACATTGTACATATGTAACACCAAAAAAAAAAAAAGGCGATGAATGGAGCCTAAACTCATTTGATATTATATAGTAAACAGATAAATTAAAATAAATTTAAATATTAAAAAATGAAAGTTATTCAAAACTAAAGGAAATAATAAATATGCACATTTTCAGGTGTGGAAATCATATATAAATGACTCTTAGTCTCTTATCAAATTAAAATAATAATTAAAGCCCGTAAAAGGAGCTCGCTAGTACGAGAAAATCTACGTAATTTCATAACCTCGTGGCCCTTCTCTTCAATGAGAAATACTTAAATATATAGAGCTTGTTTATTTATTTGTGAACTAAATTAATTCATACTTAAATAATTATATAAGTTTTTATATTACAAAATTATTTTATATTAAAAATAATAGTATGTCACTTATGAATTAATTTAATTTACACAAATATTTATCCTCTCCAATGGGAGTGTCTTTTGCCTTGAGCTACTCGTCGTGTCTCTTCATGTCGATAAAGTATTACTCGGAAGAAGAAAATTCTTATAGTGACAATCCTATAAAAAGAAAGAAATATCTTACAGTAGCCAATGTGGAAGGAGGCTAATATGCACTAAGCAAGTTTTGGTGTATGATTGTATCACTTTTTTTTTTTGTCTTTTTTTATTTCTTAGAATTAATATGTGAATTTAAGTATATGTAAATATAGTTAAAATTTATAATTTTTTTATATATAATTATTTATAAAAAATAATTTAACTGAATTTGTATACGAATCTAAATATTATCTAATTAAAATTTATAGAATTTTTAAATAACTAATCTCAATCATTTTTGTATACAAATCTAGATATTATCAAATTAAAATTTATTGAGTTTTAAATAATTAATCTCAATTATTAATTTTTTAATTAATAAATTTATAATTTATACATATTCCAAAAATTAATTATGCACCAAAAATTACTTGGTGCATATTAGACAAACCCACAACTTAAACGTTACATATCATGGAAGATAGAATAAATCAAAGCTATGAATTTTGACGAGGACCTAGCCTGATACTACTGCCTAGCCCGTGTTATTTTTTAAAAGGAAAAGCCTCGGATTGTTGTCCAAAATATGGCATAAGCGTAGAACAATTGCATTAGGCCAATATAGTATTCAACAGACTCAATTATAACTACCTTTGTTCTAAAAAAGACATTTGTTTTCACGTGATCATGCCACAAAATATTTCCAAGTGGTCGTTATCAATAGCTTGCAAGGTCTAAATCGTCAAAATTCAAGTTACTTGCTACGAATCTACTATTAGAGGCTAGTATACTTTGTCTAAGACTTGCTTTTTATCGTTGAAGATACATAGGATTTGTGATTTGACAGTCAAATTATTATTAACTTCCAATTATGGGATAAACTATGTACTTTTAGATCTGTGTTAGTGAACATTCATGCTATTTTTAATTGTTTGTTTAACTGTTTGGTTAGGAACTCGAAGGAAGCTTCAACAGTACCAGAATAGTACTACACAGTACCAACATTGGAGACACCTTAATCAGCATTTAGATCTCACAAAATAATTAAATCCACAAAATACTCTCTTTTCTAAAGGAATTTGCATCGAGCTTACCAATTTTTTTTAAACTGAAAAATCACTTTCTCATGTTGATATTTATGTTGCCCTAACAGTAATTCGAGTACTCCACAGCCATCTCTAGGTTTAATAAGTAATTAAGGTACGTAGTGGACAGGTGTGTTGAAAGCATGCACACGAGGGATTAGGAAAGATATATAATCTATTTACCTCCTCACATCCTCGATCTCTATGTCTTCAACTTTATTCTTCCTACCCTATAACATGCATTATTTATATCTACTTTCGAGTTGCTTCGCTAATTTTTATTTTGAGAGATAAAAAAATTAAGAAGCTTATTGCATATTTATTATACATTTACGCATAAAATGATAAACATTTGTGCTTTAAATTAGGAATTGAGTTTTGATCCATTACAAAAAAAAGTTTTATATTTATATTTAATGATATATTATCACATCATTCAAATAAGTTAACGACATTATGCATAATTAAATTTATTAAATAATATAATAACATAATTAGATATAAGTGTAAGATATTTTTACACTAATAATATATTATAATTAAGTTCTTATATTAATTACTGCCATTGAACATCTTTATCGTTTTGCATTTCACTTATATGATTATTGCTATATGAGACGGTCTAGCAAATGATCGATGTTTTGTCTTTATAATATTACTTCTTACCTATGAAATTCCAATCTCAAGATTTCAGACAATAAAAAATTTTTATATAAAAGAAAAAACAATAGAAATGCTTAAGACTAAACTGCTAGATCAAACGTTGGACCCTTTTACAAGTAATATTTTTTCATTCTTGATTTTTTCTAAAAAAATTTACATTATTTTGTCTCCAACATATATATGTAACTTCATTTTATTTTTTTGACGGGACATACATATGTAACTACAATCTCTGAGATTGAGGAAGTTATTAAGAGTTGGATTGAATTGAAATAATATTTTTTTGTAGCTTTAATGTCACTTTTATTCAACCCTGTCTCCAGATACAAAAATAACCCCATTCACATTTTTTTCTTCTTTATTGAGCCTAACTTTCACTTCATGTCTTTTTTAATCATTTCATGTTTAAAAGTGATTTTACTTTATCTCATCAAATAAAATCAGTTCTTTTAAATTGACTTTTGAAATATTATTTCCAAACACAAATTAGTTATTTTAGCATCAATAATTTTTTTAAAATAATTTCTTTTAAACGTAATTCAACCAAATGAACACTGATCCCAAAGTTATATTATTGCCATATTTTGAGAATTTAATCCACATTTTAAAAAAGCGCACCTTATTTTTCTCAGTTAAAAATTTAATTTATTTATTTTTAAATTTTTAAAAGGCTATAAAGGATAATATTCAGGATTTGATCAATGCGGTGGGAATCATATCTGTTGTCAAAAGTTCCTGTTTTTTTAACTGATCAAAAGGAAAAAGGAAATATAAAAGAAGACGAAGGTGCATATGGATCAAGTTTCATGTCCAAGGAAATGGAATTGCTTTTTTGATAACAAAAATAGATTCAATGTGAAGGTGACACTTTTCAAGAACATGGGATCCACGTTTCACTTATAAGTTTCCACAAATGCAGCTGAAAAGGGTTAAGGTTGTCTCTCATAAACTATATTCGCTCAATCATCTTAAAAATAAATCCAAGTTGTCAATATTTCAAAACATAATCAAAATAATACATTGAAAATTGTAATAAAAACATATTCATTCTATATCGTTTAGAAAAAAAAGTAAGCTGTGTTAGAAGCATAAAAATATATTAAGAAATTTGTCTAATTTCATGCTGATTCTATTTTGATCACTGGAATGATTAACATTTTTGTTTAATATTAGAAAGAACCAAATCATACACAACCCTTGAACATATATACTTCAAAACTGAAAAGGAAATATGAATTTTATTCTTTCTTTGTCTAAACCATTCTTAATTATCATTTAAAACTTCAAGTCATTGTCGAAGTTCGTGACATATGTATTTAAAAAGCTGTTCATTGTTAAGAGAGTTTTCACCCACCCCACCATTCAAACAGATTACATATTTTTCAACATCAGATCGAGAGGGAAAAAAATTTAAGACCCTTCAGATCGATTTCATCATCATCTTGTCATCCTTAACTCATTATATATACATCCAACTTGTATTCACAAAGTCTACTTTGTGGAAATTATAAAGAGGTTCTACAAATAAAAGGATCAAAGATAGAGATATCAACTCACCAACTTGCTTTGTTGGGATTCTTAGGAATATATATCAACGCTCCCAGAATCTTGTGGACTACTGCCTCTCAGCTCAGCAACCATTTGCTTCATCAGAAGTTTCTCAGTCACAGGTTTGCTTTATTTGCTTACTCGTTATTCACACTAAAAGGCCTCCAATATTTATTCTCCAACTGAAGCATTACCTCACTGCTCTTTTTGGTTCCTTTTTTCACACAAACCTACATTCTGCTTGGTGACTTTATATACACATGTTCAAGTGGAAGCATCATCCTCTGCTATATAATTTTTATTTCTGTGCTTGAATACAAAAGAGAAGTGGTCCTTTTCCTTGGGGAAAAAGATAATCAAGACATCAACTTGTGCAACAGATTTTATAGATGACAAAAGTTCTAAAATAGGGTAGATTACTGGGATTCAAGCTCCAATATAGCTTAAAGCTTCTGTTTCTTTTTTCCCCTTTTGCAATAGAGGTTCCTTATTAAGCTGTTGTTTTGCTTATTTAATTGTTGTGGTCCTTTATGTCTATGAGTTGCACAAAATAAACGAAAGGTAATTAAAATCAATTCTCATGTTTCTCTCAAGCCACCAAAATAAGTGGTGGTGTAGATGGTCCTCACTAGATGGAGAAATGATTAACCAATTAAACCAATTATTTTAATTACTTTACTATCACTTAATATTCTGTTCAAGAAAAAATACTAAAAATTAAGAGGAGAGGTGCTTCTCTTCTTCAATAATTTCTTTTTTTTTTTTTGGGTACATGTAGGAGCTCCTCTGCAATAATATTTGTTATAGTAGATATCGATGTCCATATTCTTTCTACGAATAATAATGTGGAAAAAGTAAAGTCTTAATTTGTTGACTAACTCTTTATGATAAATGGCATTTGTTATTGTGTTGAACTGGATGCATGCATTGATTGAAGTGGATCGTAAATCATCCAATGCTACCTGCGGTCAACTTGTTAATAATATGAGGCTGCTTGTTGATAAAATAATTAGCTAGAATAATTCAACACAAAAAGTAGAGTTTCTTTTTCTTTTTGCATATACAACATGAAGAATGTATTGAATTATACTAATTCATCAAGTTTATTTATTTTGAGTACTACTAAGCATATACTAATTTTTGGTCTTTACATCATCAACAACATTACATTAGCTTTATTTTAAAAAATTTATAACCTGGAAAATAATGTTCAATTAATGGTGAAAGTAGGTGCCAGCTAACTCGGTAAAATTATTTCTAGGTAAATGCAAAGATTTGTAATCAAATCCTACTTTTATCCTTTTCTATCCCTAGAACGTGTGAGTCTCTTATATATTGGTTAAAATCTCTAAGATTTTCCAAATCAACTATCTATGACAAAAAAATATGCTCAACTAATTGGGGTACCATTATATCGTTTTTTGGACCAAAATTTTAATTTAAATAATAAATATTATACCAAAAATAAAAATATGATATTGGGGCAGGATTAATTATTATCACTTCAATTATATATACGCCAGTATTTGAGCTGTCATTGTGAAAAAAAAATTTTCCAGATCCTAGAGGCAGCAAGTTAACCAGTTAAATTTCATGGTCTAGCTAGAACTTAAAACTCATGTAAACTAATTTTATCAAATCTTAGAGGATGTCTATGTAATTTGCTAAACTATAAAATGCTTAGAAATTTTCTTGGTGACATGCCAAGTGTTATTTGGTAGAGAAGTAAAACGAGAGAAATAGGGTATCAATTATCATTTTCCCAAATATTAATTTAGTTTTCACTTTTATTAAACGCGCCGTATATATAATTTGTATGATTTACTGTTACTGTAAATAGAAAGTAGAGTTAAAACATGAAAGAAACAAAAAAGTATAATGCCTATATAAAACAATATACTTTATTAAAAATAGAAATGTTTTCTGATTTTTTTTCCTATTCCATGATCTATTTTATAAATAATTACCTGCTCACATGATTTTACAATTTAAAATCTTTAATTTTGATGTACTATCCAACTATATATTATTAGGTACATGTGTGACATTTAAAATAATTATTATAAACAATAAATATTTTTAATGATGTGATAATATATAATTGATTAATGATATAATTTTTTTTACATTGACAAAACATATAAACTAATCTCTTTAAAAAATAATAAAATGTATATATTTCAAGTCAGCAAAATTTGCGCATATACATTTATAACAGTAATTATATAATTGAAGACTTAAAAATGTTTGTTTGTCATATTCTTTTATTAATAAAAAATTTGAATTGTGAGAGCAATTTGTTACATAAAAAAATATTTATAAATTCCCATTTTTATATCAAATAAAAATCATCATAATATTGAAAATTGTATGAAATAGTAGGATATTAAATATTAAAAGGATATAATAGTCATTCCATTTTTTTCTAGCATTGCCTTGCACTCTGTTTTTTCCGCCGCCCTTGTCTTGCTTTATCAAATGCAATGCGTCCTATACTAACCAACCCGAATATCTCATTTTGATGATTTGAAGACCTATGACTAACCGAAATGTATGTCTTTCTAATTTGTATAAGTAAAAGTTTTCGTCCTGCAAAAACTTATGCAAGTTGGCTTCATCTGATATAATTTCATGCTGCTCTATTTAATATATTTTATTTTTTGAGTGGTACCACTTATAGATTTATTTTATAAATTTGTAAATTGAAAAAGAATAGAAGTATCATTATATGAAAACAGAAGAAATTTTTAGTAAAGATTATATTCAATATATTGTTTTAGAAGGATTCGCTTTTATGGTTTTGTTTCGTATGGATAAAGATTTGCAACATTTTGCGTAAATGATAACTTTTCTTACATTTAAGAACTATTCAATTTTTTTAAAATATTCTTTTATGTAATTTAGAAAATAATTACACTTTATCCGAATTCGAATAATTTTTTTTTCGAAAACTGAATTCGAATAAAAATTACTTTTACACAAAAGTGATTAAATTTTTATTTATGTGGAACTTGTATTAATTAAACTCCCAGTGTATTGTTTTTTAGGGGAAATTAACGAAAATGATTGTTAATAATATAAAATAAAAAATAAAAAATAGTTAATAACTATTTTTATAGCAAAATGATTATTTGGAAATATTAGTTGACTATTCTAAATGATTATTTGGTCACTCTTTAATTTTGTATTATTAACGATTATTTCTATTAATTCTCTTCTATTTTTATATTTAAAAAATGTTAGAGAATCAAGGTTATCCTAATTTTTTTTGACTAAAATAATATTATATATTTGTTGACTCTCGAATATGCAAGTAATTTTTATTATTTTATTCTATTTAACAGTTAATTTTATATTTTGTAAGAAATGTTAATAATACATATTTTAAAACATATTTTTTAATAATTATTTTATTATTAATTTAAAAATAAGTATTATTAATATTTTTTAATAATTTTTATAAATATATAAAATAAATTAATAATAAAATAATTATTAAAAAATATTAAAAAATATATTACTAACATTACCCATATTATATTTATATAACGTTACTTTTTTATTTCTTACATGCCTGTTTCGTACGTTAAATATTGTGATGGAATTCTTTTTCTTTTTTTTAACCTTTTAATTTAACGTTGCAAAACTGAGTTAGTATCTCTATAACAGAGTCTTGAAATTAGAAATGGACTACACGAACGACGTGGAAAGCTACAATCCAATTTTGAATTTCACTAGTGATCCTTCTCATGTGTACCATTTAAGATTATTGTAAAAAAATTAAAAAGTCTTTAAATAACTTGAATTATAAGTAAAAAGAATTTTATTTTATTGTATTATTTTTTATTAAAATATTCAAAATATTATCATATAATAGATAAAATAAAATGATTTTTTTATACAATGAAAAATAAAAAATAGACAAAAAGAGTAAATATTTACAATATTAAATAAATCATAAATTTTTCATAATTTACGATTTTTTAAATTAAATTACTATTATCCTTCTTTTTTGGTGCTAAATTAATATTATCTTTCTATAAATATATAAACTTATGATTTTATATATAAAAATAATAAAATATCATATTTATAAATAATAACCATCAAAGTTACATATTACTTAAAAAGTTATATAAAAAAATTTGTATTGACACAAATATTTTCTTTCTCCTTTTCATTTCAAATTCTAGAAGTAGTATTAATATTTTTTTTAAAGTAGGGCATAGTAGTAATTTGACTCATAAGGAAAAGGACAACCATGCAAAAACATAGGCACACAATGTTGTTCCATATAAGAAAGAAAAGGGAGGCCCTCCAGATGCCGTATACAGTAATTTCAGAAACCAGAAGTAAGGTGGTTTTGGTGAAGAAGTAAATTTAGCCATCCATGATATGGTGTTGTTTCTTTTAAGTGAAGCAATAAAGAGAGAGAGAGAGAGAGAGCAGAAAAGCTGTGAGGGTGTCCCTTTCAAAAGGTGTGGTGGTGGCATGTAAAGGATCTATCTATCAAAGGGCATCCAGACACTGCCTTGAGATAAAACCAACGGTTCTAACTTGTAACTAGCAAGTAAAATTCTAAATTCCAAATGAATAAAAAGATAGAAAAGAACAAAGACCCAAATTGAGAAAGAGGAAGAAAGAAGAAAGAGGGAAGGGTGAAAAATAGTGAAAGTTGAAAGGGCGGGGGCAGGAAGAGCCAAGTTTTGGTGATTGAATGAGTTTTGGATGGGTTGGTGGTATTATGTATGTTTATAGTGTAGGTAGTACAAGAACAGCAGCAGAAGCGCAGTGATGAAATCACAGAGATCTTTAACACCTCCATTCTGACCAAACACTGCCACCCTTACCATCTCCTCCAATAGGGCCAGAATGAATTCCTCTTCCCTATAGCCTTAATTTACTGTTATCTTTCTTTTTCTCTGCGCCTCTTGTGTGTGTCTGTCTGTGTGTTGAGATATGGAAAATTTGCTGGAAATTTTGCTAGAGGACACCTTGTCCAGTTGGGTGGTTTCCTAAGGCTTGTTTGGCCTAGTGGGTATTAACCAAGTAACCCAACTGTATTGTAGTTCCATCCATCCAGTTTGGTTAGTAGTGCAAAGAGCATAAAGGAGCTCAATTAGTAAAAAGGCAAAAAGTAGTGTGTATGTGTGTGTGTGTGTGGAGAGAGAGAGAGAGAGAGACTAAGGGAGAAATAGAATAGAGAGAGAGAGACAGAGAGAGAGAGAGAGAGATGGGTTAGGCTGAAAAGAGAGTTGGTAAAACTAACAACATTCTTGGTCTGGTTTAGTTTTCTCAGCTGAGGGGCTTTTTGTGGTGATGGAACTGGGAAAATTGAATGGCAGGAACTTTTGGGAGAAGCAACAGCAACAGCAGGAGCAGCAGAAGCAGAAGGAGCAGAAGCAAGTTTCAGAGTGGTGGCAGTTGCACGGGCAACAAGAGGAGAGTGAGAGTGGGAAGAAGCAACAAAGCTGGGAGTGTAAAGAATCAACAAGGCACTAAGAAAAAGCAGCGTGCTTGTTCATTAAAAGCTGGAAGAGGAAAAGCACAAGGGTCTGACTCTGGATCCTCACAGGAATCATCGTCAGCAACATCATCAAAAACCCCCGGTCCTAAATTCAAGGCATGTAGCAGAAGAAGAAGGAGAAGACGAAGACGAGCAAGATTCCTCTCCCCAATCCCACACCATCAAACCCCCCCATCATCACTATCCCCAACAAGACCCAACCTCTTATCTCCAAGTCCAATATCTCCATCCACCCCAACAACAACAACAACAATCCTATGTAGGTTTAGAAACACAGTTGCTGAACCCACCAAAAAAACGATCTTTTCTCCTTCCACCACCTTATCCATCATCATCAACAACAACATCTTCTTCCATCGAATATGCAAGGAAGATGGGAGAGACACATCATCAGCAACAGCAACAGCAAGCAACAACATCGTCGAGACTGGGGATGAGGACCACCGGAGTTGGAGAAATCGTGGAGGTGCAAGGTGGCCACATTGTCCGCTCCACAGGGCGAAAGGACAGGCACAGCAAGGTCTGCACCGCCAAGGGACCCAGGGACCGCCGAGTGCGGTTGTCGGCGCACACGGCCATCCAATTCTACGACGTGCAGGACCGCCTGGGCTACGACCGCCCCAGCAAGGCGGTCGACTGGCTCATCAAGAAAGCCAAGGCCGCCATCGACGAACTGGCCGAGCTCCCCGCATGGAATCCCACCACCACCACCATCACTTCTTCTTCTATACCAAATGCATCACAACATCATCAAGAAGAAGCAGAAGAGCAGATAAACCAAATCATCCACCGCGAACCTGCGGTGGACGATGCATTAATTGCTTCTGGTAGCCGCAGGGCTGCGGTGGTGGGTGGAAGAATCTCATCAGAAGAATTTCAACCACATCAATTGGGTTTGGGTGATGATAATAACAGTAGCAAATACAAATATAACAGTGCGGGTTCTGCTTTTCTTCCACCATCTTTGGACACTGACATTGCCGATACTATAAAGTCCTTTTTTCCCATGGTTGCGGCTGCGGAGACCACGACGTCGTTTCAGAACTATCCGCCACCGCCGGATTTGTTGTCGCGAACCACCAGCGGTTCTGGTTACCAGAACCACCACCAAGATCTGCGGCTTTCGTTACAGTCGTTTCAGGACCCGATTCTGCTTCACCACCACCAACAACACCAGCATCACCAGGCTCAGGCTCAGACCCATCACGAGCAAGTGCTGTTCGCCGGAACCAACTCGCTCGGGTTTGACGCTGGTTCTTCTGGGTGGTCAGAGCAGCACCACCATGGCGAGGAACACGAGCATGGCCGTTTCCATAGAATGGTGGCTTGGAATGCTGCTGCAGATGCTGGTAACAGTGGCCATGGCGGTGGATTCATCTTTAACACGCCGTCGACGGTGGTGCCGGCGGCGGTGTTTGGCCATGGCCAGTATCTTTCTCAGAGGGGACCCCTTCAGTCCAGTAACACCCCGTCGATTCGTGCTTGGATAGACCCTTCTTCGATCGCCACGGCGGCAAGCGTCGCCGATCAACACCATCATCACTACCTCTCGCCGGCGATCCATCAGGCTTCTGTCTCCGGCGTCGGATTCGCCGCTTCTCCCGGTGGCTTCTCCGGCTTCCGCATACCAGCACGAATTCAGGGTGAAGAGGAACACGACGGCGTTTCTGACAAGCCGTCCTCTGCTTCCTCTGATTCTCGCCATTGATGCAAAATACACATAAAAAATCCAAACTTTCCTTCTCCTTCAGGTGCTCCCTTCAAAACCTCACTTCTTGAAATTTCAATTGGGTTCGTCTCTTTTTGTTCTTACTTGCAATTTTCCTTTTTTTGGTACTTCAGGTTCATGGGTTCTCTTGAAGATGATTGATGGAGAACTTGCAAGTGAAAAATAAGGATGGATTTTCGGCTACAATGGGAATTCATGAGCAACTTGGATGAGGAGTGTGGTTTGGATTTCAGATGCTTCGATTTCAATGGCCTTAATGCCTTATATGCCGTGGGAATGAAGAAAATCTGGGGTGAATTTTCAGGTTTTCCAATCCCCCGGTTTGTTTATGTTCTACCTATGTTTTTCAAGCTTTGATTAGGACTAGGAGTACTATGTTATGTATGTTTGTTTGTTTCATCTGTGTTGGATTTCTATGTTTTCCTTTGTTACTGTTTGTAGTGATTGTCTTCTTTGTACTTCCATTTCTTGTTTCTACTAGTGGTCTGAAAAAACATGCACACAAAATAACTGTGCTACTTTGTTCAAGTTATCCCATATTTCCAACTTAGTGCAGACCCGGATGCTGAATGAGGCGTTCTCTCCATGACAAAACAGGGCAAACCCAAATAAGCCAACATGGGAATTTTGCGTCTTTGGGTGAAAGCATCTAACTTGTGTATGCTTTTGGTTCTGGATGGTTATTGCTGTCTTGTTTTAAATGAGGGAAAGAGGATAGGCCTTTTTTTCCCGTTTGGAAACCCAAAATTGATCACTACGTTTTATCAAAGACATGAAAGAGGGTTCGCTTTGCGTAAGAATGATTGTTGTTTTGTTCCTTTTTTTTACTGCTTTCTAGTGCAACCATCCACCCCTCCCTAGTCACTAGCTTCCTCATCCTGCAAAAACAGTTGAAAGTAAATCTACAGTCCCATTCTATCTATCTCTTTCGTGCTTGAACTTTAGGAGCATTTGGCTGAGAAGTCATTGTCCGTGAACAGTAGAAGCTGTTGGCAAAAGGATGGGGTTTCGTAAGAGTTGATTCCCAGCTTGGTAAAAGGGCAATTTCCTAAATTCAGTATGGTTTGCTGCTTTTCCTTTCCCATGTCATATTTGTAGTTCTTCTTTAGCCGGTTTAGTATGCTGTGATAGTGACTGAAAGGTTGATTAGGAATAAAAAGTTAACATGATTAACGAAGGAAAACAACACCAAGTCATCTTGATGACCCACTCACCTAGTTATTCGGTTAATGCAGAGTTTAATTCAGAGGAAAGCTTCACCTTCTAGTAGAATGGTTTCTACCATTAAATTTTGAACCACATCTTTCCTTTTGGTACAAAAATATCAGGTGATCTCACCTAGTTATTCAGTTAATGCAGAGTTTAATTCAGAGGAAAGCTTCACCTTCTAGTAGAATGGTTTCTACCATTAAATTTTGAACCACATCTTTCCTTTTGGTACAAAAATATCAGGTGATTTTTTGTTTGTTTTCAACCTTACAACAGTAACATGAGGTACTGTGTAGTAGGGGGGGTGAATCTGCAGGTGGTAGTCCATAAACCCATGAGTTGGGTAGATAAATCCCAACAGGTAAGAACAAGTGGGGAAAGTGAAATACATCTGCAGGGGGAGCCATGAAAGGGAAGGGGATAGATGAGCACAACGAAGCTCAATTATGGAAGAGTTCACACTCATGGATGCCACCAAAGTGTGGTACTTGTACCTCTGTCCGTGGTCCCCTACCCTGTAATCTCAGAGCTTCATAAAAATCTTTTCTAATGTTCTGCTAGGAATGCTCTTCTGAGAGGGGATAATGAAAATAAAGAAACGATAGAAAAACCCTTGGCCTCAATTGAGATCGTGGTAATTATTTTTTAGTCCTTGGAGCTGCTAGTCGGTTGATAAATAAGATTACACCAAAAAGCTTAATGGGACATCATACAACGTACAATTCAGGGTTAAGAGTAGCCAATATTTAATGAAATAGCATAGAGTGTACGACCACCCGTCCTATATCTTATGTTATCTACCTGAAATCATCCAATGATAGTCCTAGATATTTTAATGCTAAAGCTGCTGAATTATGTACTCCAAATCAGAAACCACAGATTTCAACATGGCAAGTGGGTGTTTCCCTTTTTTACTTTTTTGCACTTCTAAAACTAAAACTATCTGATATCAGCTGTATATAAGCGTTAATATACGTGTGGTGAAGATTTAGTAGAATATTCTCAAGTTTCAACCATGAAATACTCCTGGGAAGATACAAAATTATTCATGTTTCTAATGGATCATGCAAATACAGATTATAAATCTCCTAATTTAATGTATGCAGCACATGACAGATTCTTACCAAAGCCAAAAACGCAAAATGAAAAAATGGATTAATAAAAACAGCCTTGCAGCAAATACTTGAGGTCAATGATTTGTCAACCCATGAACCATTAAATTCGCTGCCTCTGCATTATCCAAAGATGACGCAGGTAACAGTTATTTGGCTGGAGACAGCTCTGGAGTGTTGTTTTCTTTCCCTTTCCCAATGTCCTTCCCGTTTGACAAATCAGGCTTAGCCAAGGCCACTTTGCTTTCATTGTGGTCTTTCTTGTCTACTTTGGTCTTTTGCTGCTGCTGGCCATTGAGTTTCTTTGTAATGGGGACCTGAACACGAACCCGGATTTCCCAAGGTCGGGCTGCAATCCATCTCTCCTTCCAGCTCCAACCCCAGCTCTCTTTGCCAAGGCTGTAAGAAGCCTGGCCAAAATACTGGCTACAGTTTGGCCTCCACTGCAACATGATATGTGAGTGAATTCACATATAAGTGGTCAAATTTTTATTTTTTTGGCAAAGAGAAAGAAAGTGGAGCAAGTTTTGTACCTGATGAGAGAAGGCATATGCCATGGCTCTCTCTCGTTTGACTGCTGCTTCTTCTCTCTGATGTATCCTGGAAAGTATCTCTTCCATTGTTTCAGAACCACCACACCATTCCACCTGACATACATTTACCAAAAAAATGCATCTTTTCTTGATGTTGAGACAAGGCTTGACAAAATGGTTCCCATGACGGTTTGTTTAGCACTTAAACAAAAGTTCAAATCAAGCCATCACAGGAAGATGATAGTAATATAATATACCTCGAGTTCATGAATCTTGGCCTCAAGTTTTAACTGATTTTCCAATTTCTTTTGCTTAATCCTTGCTTCTGTTATCATACAGAGTCTACGAGCTCTAATTTGCTCTTGTATTCTGCTCCACGAATGTATGTAGCTCAGTGCAGTTGCTGTTTGCTCTCTGGCCATGTGATCTTGAATTAAAGCCTCAAATTTCACTGCTCCCCTTAGATGGTGCAATGTTCTTCTTGCCTGCATAGGGGTGTGGTGGGAGTAAGTGTTATAAATTGCTTAATAAGATGTGGGCAAAAATCTCAAATCAATATTTCTAGATAGGCGTGCAAGTACAGAAATGGCTACCATTTTGAGATATTTAAAATCAAACTCACTAGAAGAAGCAAATCCTTAAAGCAGGATTTGTGGTTGATTATGGTGTTGAAGAATAAATGGCTTTGAAAAACAGGTGGTATCTTGCAAATGCAGTAATCATCAAGAAGATCAAGTCAGCTTATAAATTTAAATGTCTAAACACTTTGCATATCAGACAGAGATTGTGGCTTTTGTTTGACTTTTGCTTACAGTTACTTGCTTTGCGTAACAATATACTAAACTCTATCTGTTTATTCCCTGTTAAATGCAACACGAAATACTGCATTACATTCATAAACTACTATGAAAATTATGACAAACAAAGTAGTATAATAAATGGTGTCAAGTACCATATGGATAATGTACCATAAATGAACGAAATGCATTTTGAATCCGAGTAGCCGCAATATCTTCAATCAACCTCGTGGGAACTGTCCATTCTATCATCAAGCCTTCATTGGGAATGTTACTTGACTCTTCATGGGTGCCATGCTTCTCTCCAGAGGATTCATTTGCTTTTTCAGCTGTAGATTGCACCTTTTCAGAAGAGTGGCAGAGAAAATTCAGCAGCAGTGGATGTGCCAAGTAGTGGTAAAAGTATCTAGCTTGGCTTGTAGTGAATCTCATATCAACTTTGATATTTAGTTAAAAGTTCTTTATTTATGTTAAGAAAAGAGCAAATGGAACAGAAAAATTCAAGAGGGCATGAAAAAGCATGGCAAGTAGATTTCACAAAGATTCAAGTCCTCCTTAATCAACAAATCCTTACAAGAAGCAGAGAAATCCTTTCCAAATTCTCATCATGTTTGCAAAATTTAAATTGCAAAGATTGAAAGAGAAAGAATAGAAATAACCTTTGCTTGTTTAGATTTATCTTCCTTGGGTTTCTTCAGATTGACTATCGTCTTGAACCATTTCTTTGGACTCATTTCTATTTCTCAACATAACAACGGGAAATAGCCAACAAGTAACCTGCACAAAAACATACAACTAATTTATTGTAAATCTCGTGTATAAACCCATAGGGGTTTTAATTTATTTCTTCCATTTAAGTGTTTATCATGTATAGAATAAGATGCGCAGACCAGTCAAATTTCCTTGAAGAATATGCCAATTTATCATATTGTTATAAAAATGGGTAAGGCTATGTTGACAAATTAAAGTCTACGTTGTCAAACTTTACACTATGTTTAGATGATAAGTAATGAAAGGAAGGAAAAGAGAATGAGAGAAAAAAATAACTTCACTTATTTAGGAGTTTTAAAAAATATGAAAAGTAGAAGGAATACATGGAGAATCATTTCTCCTTTCTTCCTCTTAAAAGCTCAACTTTTATTTTTATTAAAATTAAGGTGAAATAGAAGAAATTAAAAATTTTTGGTTAAAAATAATTACTTGACAATATAACCGTTTCATTCCATTCCTTTACAATATAACTCCTAAACAAAGTTAATTAAGTTCCATTTTATTCTCTTATTAATCTTTCAAATAAAGAGAAAGGTAACTATGTTCTATTCTTTCTCTTTCCTTTTCGATCCATCTCCACCTATTTCATTCCGTTCTATTAATAAAAAAATATTCAAATACAGTATTAGTTAGAGTACAGGGGTTCTAAGTCCTACAAAAATACTTTGTGACCAAGGTCAAGCCAATGGGGTTAGTCCCACATCCTTCAAATGTTGGAATACCTCGTCTCTTAAAAAAGGAAAAACTGATGGAACATAAAACGGGGGAAAATTAGAGACAATGTAAGCATGTTATAGCCTTCACCTATCTATTTTTTGGAGAAATTATATTATATTCTTAGAGCTGCGATAAATATATGCAAGATGATTTTTATCATTAATTTAAGTTATTTTATTTAAAATTTATGTTTGTGTACTTAAAATCAATAGCGGAAATCAACTTGAAGCATGCATTTATTGTTGCTATGCAATAATTTCTCTAATTTTGACATTTTCCTTAGTTTCGTTGCATTGTAGAGACCCTTGCATTATGATCTTCCTCACCTCTTCCCTTATCCTTCAATAATTTGATGTAAAATATCCAAATTCTCCGAAGCCATCGTCATATTAAACAAGGAGGACACTTAGACGTCATACAACCTATTTAAACAACAATTGTCATTCCATGGCACAGGAGTGTTTTAATTTATTTCCTCGAAATTTTAAGCCATCGCCTTTTGAAATCAAACCTAAAACTCACATAACACCAGTAACAAACATTGAGTGAGTACTATACTTTACTTGAAAATATAAAACTTTATCAGACTAAGCATTCCATCTCTACGCGCCAAGTTAGCAGCTATGCACACATCTATACATTTCACTGAAAAGCATGTGGTTCAAAAAAAATTATCACAATCATTGAATTTCAATGCATCACAGCACTCAAATTCAATTAGCATCAAGGTTTGATCTTTCTAATCGGAGCATTACCAAGTAATGGAAGTCTGCAATACCCACAACCAGCAGAATGAACGATGTAAAACAATGGAAATGGTAAGGGGAACATACCAGGCAGAGAAGCAAAAGCAGGCACAAACAGGAGGTTGCTTGGAGAGGATGAGAGGTGGACATTAATATAAGACGTGGTACATTGTAAGACAACCCAGAGAGAGAGAGAGAGAGAGAGAGAGAGAGAGAGAGTTCATAGCAAAGTGACTAACCAACCACACTGAAACAGATGTTTGATCTCTTGGAAGATCAGGAGTCTACAGAAAGGTGACGGAAGGTAGTGATATATATCCAGTTGTGTTTCTGAAAATGAAATGTCAAATATATTGAATGAGATACTAGTGACTATTGAAGTACATACTTTAATGTTTAGTTAAATTTATGTCGCTGAAAGTAATTAAAATAAATAATTATTAAAGTATATACTTTAATGTTAGACCCAAGATGAAATAGTTGGTAAACTCTCAAATCATTTATAAATGCTACTAGTTAGCAGTTTTCTATATCCTTTTTGTTTGAAAGGACTTGTTAGGTTACTCATATTTATAGTCAGCTTCAGTTGTAAAGAGAATTCTGTTATTTAAAAGAAATTATCTCTTTCTCTCTCCAACAGAATTTTTTCCTGTTATTCCACTAACAGGAGAGAGAATCCAGATGCTTAAACATTTATCCTATGCTAGGATTGGAGGTAAAGAGGGAGAAAGAAGAAAAATGAAGAGAAAAAGTAAACTCCAACATATTATTTAAAAAAATTAGAAAGAAGAAGGAGAGGACTTCTTCTTTTCTTCTCTAGCCCTAAATTTTTTTTCTCCTTGAATTAGAAATAAGCATGGAAAAGAATTTATTTAAATTTCATAATAAGAAAGAACTATTATTCTTTATACTTTAACTTTATTTTATAATTAAGAAGGAGATGGTTTTCTACTCTCTTTTTTCCATTTTCTTAGTTGAACATAAGGTAAAGTAACTGTTCTTTCATCCCATCTCTTTCTTCTGCTTACTTTTGTTCCCTTGCCTTAGAATATAGCATAATTATTAATGGTTAATTTTTATTATAAATATTTAATACTCCACCAAGTATAATCAATACCCCATAAATATTTAATAAATAAATATATATTGTAATAACTCCTTTACTTAATATCCGCAACCAATTGTTTTTATTTTATTTTTAAATAAATTATGAGATTCAAAGTATATATTAAGACTGTTCATGGGTAGGTTTAATCTAGCATAATCCTAGCTTAATATTTTGATCAGATAAACTTTTTGGACTCAGTTTCAGTTTGATCATGGTTTGACTAATAATTGAATTGAGATTGGGTTTATCCATGATTTAGAAAAAATATACAAATTTTTTAGACATTATGTATAATTAAATTATAAAATTTTAAAAAAAATAAAATGAAGAGATATTTTACAATATAATTTCTAAATAAACTATATCTATAAAAATATAATCATATCCACAAGAAGTTAAATGAAGTGGTAAGTGAATAGCCCTCACAAGGAGGACCAAAATTCTTAGCAACTCCAAAATTCGAATCTTTAACATTACAGATAAAATTCGCTTAGGATCATAGTTTATTTCTATGTAACCAATTGTTTTTGGATGTATAAAATATTAATTTAAGTAAAAAAAATATAATTTTCCTTTAAATATCTTAAAATATAATTTTAAAATATTATATGTTAAATAAAATCGCTCATGCCAACCCAATTTAATCTGAATTCAACTCAAAAATAATTTCGAACAACATTTTTAGAATCTTGAATACCCCATATTTATGTATGTGTGTATAAACACATATATTATTCAAGTGAATATGAAAATTAAGGTAAAAGAGAATCTTATCATAGAGGGCTTGAGGAATACCCATATATATTGTGCAGCTAACAAATCTTTAACTCTTGCATGACGGACAAAAAGGGTGGTGTCATACTCGTATATGGTTGCTCTCCACTTTCCTACTCCTCAGCTTCAGGCCTCAAGGACGGTGGTGGGTGTCTCTTTCTTGACGACAAAGAGACTCTTCTGCAATTAATCTTACATCAGCTGTAAGTAAGAGATAGCATCCCTCATAGTTAGGGGTGTGCAAAAAATCCAAAAGAACCAAACCAAACTTTAAACTGAACCAAACCACTCCATAAATAACCATATTTTTCTGAACCGAATTTTATAATCCGAACCGTTTTCTTTTTAATATTGGTTTGGTTAATAAATTTCTATCTAGTTCAGTTAAGTGGTTCACCACTAAAAACCAAACCTTTTCTACTCTTTAGAAATCATTCTAAAACCAACCCTCATTCACGTTTCTGAAAATTCTGATATGAGTTTTATGAACCCTAATCCCTAAATCAATAATCCTAACCCCAAATCGAAAAAAAAAAGATGACTCAAAAGCTAAAGCTCTTCGTATCTGTCGAGCGAGAGCGGCATTTCACACTTGGACGTTGTTTTAGCCTCTGCTCCGCTCACAAACCCAACTCGCTTGATATTTTCCTCTCTCAACGTCGCATCATGCAAAGAGCCTGAGCTAGATGCGCGCATTTGCTTTCGGGTTTTCATCATCTCATCAACTTTCTCCCGTTTTCTCTGTTTTTCTGATTTCAGATTTAAAGGCGAAGAAACTCGAGAATCCATACATGGCGCTTCCAATCTTTTCCTTGGTTCTTCCCTCCGAGACTGGTCGAGTTCTCAGCATTCAATCTCACACAGTCCAGGTTTTTTACTTTTTCACTTTGATATTTTTTTTAGTCCATAAAGTATTCAGATTGATACTACTGCTTCTTTAAGAAAAATAGAATTCACGTTTCTGAAAATTCTTTTTTAAATTTATTTTATACTTGGCATTCATGAATTTTCTGTGGATTCTGATAATTCAAGCCTGGAATACTCATCTGAACTTAACATCCATGCACCCTTTTTTTTTTCCAGGTGCTGGGAAAACGCCGCCACAGTTCACAACCATTCCTAAGATAAGCGCAGTTCCTCTAGTCATCCGAACCGGTTCTAAACCGGTTCTGAACCGGTTTACCGAACCAAAACCGGTTCGGCCCTATAAAAAACCAGTTCGATTTGAAAATTGAACCGCATTATCGGTTCGATTCGGTTCGGTTCGGTTCGGTTTTTTATACCAAACCGATCCATGCCCACCCCTACTCATAGCCTCCATGATAAGATGTTAATTTTATTTCTGTTTTTAATTATTGGTCTTCCTCTTGAAATTGATGTGCAGCTTGTGATGCCTGAATCTGAGCATAAGTGATAAGTGGGTCCCCAAGAGAAATGTTGAGATAGCTTTCCTCATTGAAATGACATGGAGATAGAAGCAAGATTTTGAAGTTCCTATATGTTATGATGTATGTATATATCAATATACAATTATATTGACCTCTCACCCCTCTCAATTTGTTTTCTGCACATCTTTTGCTTTTCTTCCCCATGCATGAGATCTAAAGTTTTCTAAAACTAAGAAAACTGATCTTTTACGCTTTATCTAAACCTAATTGAACGACCTAAGTAACCAATTTAAATTCTTTTTCCTCATTATTTATCTGGGTTTTAATTCATTACTGTTCTCAAAACCAAAACTGCTTGGACTTGCCATTCTTGATAAAATAATGACTTAAGAAAACTTCAAACCGAGTTTGATTGATTATTAGAATTGCATGGAGTGTACACACCAAGAAAAAAAAAAACCGCATGTGCAAGGAGAATTAGTATATGTTTGAAGTAATCCAATGTCATAGTTGCTTATAGTCATTTTCTTCATAATTAACCCAGAAAGCATAAATTCATGAACTTAACTTACACATGCCTTATGTGTGTATCAACAAATTACTAATTTTGTTGATCTTATCCATCAATAAAATCTAGAGAAATCTAAGTGGTATATATAATTCCACCAAATGCTTTTTCTGGAAATTTGCTTCTAAAATTGCACATTAAGTGCTATTTAAATATGCTTTAACATCATGAAATAAATTATTTATCATACCTCTCTCCCTGTTTCAAAATAAGAAAACAGACACACTAAAGAGTCATACGTGCTAATTGGTTTGAATTCTCTTTAAAATTGTCCTGAATAATTTTATTTTTTAATGAATATCGATATCAAATGGTAAGGCCTAAACTCAACCAAAAGCTTTTTTATTTATTTATTTATTTTATAACTCTTTACTGTAATTTCTTGGTCACTTCTTCATTTTGATTATTAAATATGGCATTCATGAAGAAAATTCTGTTCTGTAATCAATGTTGGTCACCATTATTTTGTTTGAAATTCAACTGCTGCACTTAAATTCATTTATTTATTTTTTATATTTTTTGGTTTGGTACAATAAATTTATTTTTTTTAGAATAAACATAAATATAAATATGCCTCTGGTACACTCTTGTTCGTTTCTTTCTTTTCTTCCACGAAAATATAGGCAATCTGGTGGTGAGTGAAACCATGCTCATGTTGAGTACTTGAGTTTGAGGGTCACTATAAGTGGGGCCCAACTGCAAAAGCCAGCCAAGGTGGTCCACCCCTGATATAATATCAAATGAAACAAACAACCTAAGATGACATTGTCTTCGAATAGTGGCTCGTAGCTCGTTTTAGAATCAACTCTAATTTTTTTACATTATTTTTTTATATTAATTAATAAAATATAAATTTATGGTTTATTATATATATAAGTTAGTTAATTAGAATTTTATTAACTAATTAATATATATAATTTCTATTAACCAATTAATATATATGATTAATTATAAATTTATATTTCATTAATTAATATTAAAAATGATGTATAAAAAAATGATGAGATAAATTATTTTTGTTTTAGTACACAAAGAATGATTTAGAAAGAGAAAGGGAGAAATGACACAGAGAGAGAGAGAGAGAGTTCATGATAGTTTGTAAAAATCTTTAATTATATTAACATGTTGCTAGATCAGACCTGTGCATACACATAATCATTATATAATATTCATTGAACAAAATAGGATTTTTTTACTAACCTCCAGCCATAGTTTTGTCTACACAAATTTAGAAATTACATAGCAGCACACACAAAATTCCAAAATGCTTCTAATCTAAAGGAGTTTTAACCATAAATGCAATGAGTACTGATTTTTGAAAAATTGCTTAGACTAGAGACTCTTAGGTTGTTTTTATAGAAGTTAGTTTTTTTTTCATTAGAAAAAACTAACTCCCTTATCCAAATAATGAATAACCCCACTATCCAAATAGTGGATCCCCCCACTATCCCTTAATTAATGTCCTTAACAAATTATTAGCCCAAGTGACGAATTCATCGGTTAATTTTGGGACAAATTTTTCTTAGTTTGTGGTGTTATTGGAATCTGGAGTGGTGTATTGAGCAGGGGCTGGGTCTTCATTTGTCAAATGACCAACCAGGTCTTGGCTTTCTGCAAGGGCTAAGGCTTGTTCACGCCACAATGGGTAGTTTGTAAGGCTGAGTCTTAGAGTGATGAAATTGCCAACATTAAGAGATAGAGAAGTCATGGTTGCAGGTGTTCACAGAGGCTTTGATACCAAGAAGAAAAAAGAGAAAAGGATGAATGCTATTGTTTTATTAGAAACGTGAACACTACAGAATACAAGAGGGGAAGAGGAGATATAAAGCAGGGAGTGTATAACAACTCTGCATAATTACAGTTTGACAAATCTCTAAACATAGGCAGGTTTTCCTTATTTTGTTGAGCTAGAATCTGGTTTATTTGCTAGTTTGAATTGTTGCAATTACAACTCTTTAATCCTCCAACGACTCTCTATTGAATGTGCCATAATTATGGGGATTCTCTTTGCAACAGTTTTGTGTTTCCTTTTGTGTCTAATAATTATCATAATCGCTGTCCAAGGACAGCTGGGTACTGCTAATACTAGTCAATAGACTTGACTTGGTAAAATTAATAGAGAAGTGGGTAAGAAAATGTAAGACAACTTCAGTTTAGAATTAAATTTAAGATTAATAAATCTAACAGGCCTATGAAGAAAATGAGGAGAGTGGAGCAAGGATTTTGACAAGAAATGAGGGAAAACTTATTGTTCATAAATCATATCATGCATATAGTTGCTTTAGATTTGCATGGCTTGAATTTTGAATAGATATAGGCTTTTTTTTAACCTATTTTTTATATGGATCAGATTTTTCTCATGTTAGTGAAAAATAAGAGAGGATGTTATTAGAAAGAGAAAGATATAATTTATTTGAAATAAAATTAATAAATCTTATAATTTGATATGATAAGTCTTTATTATTACAGTTATATAATTCGGATTGGAGGTTGACTTGATTAGAACGTCATCTCAACGAGCAAATAGTTTGACAAGAGATTAAATAGTTGAACCGAAAAAATTCAAATAAATAATAAATATTTTTTTAAAAAACATACTATATAAAAAGTATTTTATATAAAAAATACTATATAAAAAATACATCATATGAAAAAATATTAATGATATAGCTAAACTAACAATAATAATTATCTAACTTCAATTTTTTTAAATTGAATTTGTTAAATAATAATATAAATTTAAAAATTGAGAATATTACTCAACAAGAGTAGGGATGACAAAATTACTGGAGTCCATGGAGATCCGCGGAGATTACCTGCGATGGAGCGAGGATGAATAGCCATTTAATAAATTGGGGCGATGGTGAGAATTATAGTAACGGATACCCACAAATCAGTAAAGTATACTTTTTTATTTAATATATATCATATATTATAATTTTTTCTTTTTTTGAGATGAGATTATATAGATATATATATGATATATATATATATATATATATATATTATATATATATTATTTTACAATGAATTTTTTATTAAATGAGCTCATAATAATAAACCTTGTTGAAAAAATATATACCATTTATGTAATAATTATTTATATAGACTGATTTTATAAAATATGATTGAATTTAATTTGTTATTTATAATATTCTTTTAATTTTGTAAGAATCTTATATTATTAAACAAAGTTGTGATATGTCTTGTGTTAAATTTTATTTTATTTTATTATAATTTTTAAGATTTTATTTTAAATTATTAACTACTCGTAGATACCCGTAGATATCCGCCTACCTGTGAAGATCACAAATGGATACTCATGACAGGTATGGAGACAAGGGAAACACTACCCACCCCCACCCCGCCTCATTGACATCTCTAAACAAGAGCATGTGGTCTAATAAAATATATTTAATTTAAAGAATCTTCAAGGTAACATATTCAAATACTAAAAATTATATTTTTTAAATCTAAAATAAATATTAAAAATATAGAAACCAGGGTCAACCCAGGTCAAATCATCCGAGCAAGTCATTGGGTCACTCAAGTTTGATTGGGTTGACTTAAAAATTCTATTGTGGCTAAGAATCGGACTAACTCAAAAGCTAGATCTCGAGTTTTTCAGTCCAATTTATTCAACTATGGCCTTTGCATAACGAAATTTATGTTTATTTCTCTCTAATTAAAATAGTAAGTGACAAGAGAGGATTTTCACCTTTTGAGTATTTATTATTCATCCAATAAAAGCTATTTTTTATATTTATTTGTAGAATAAAACTTGATTATGAACTTTGGCTCCAACCTTTGTTTCTAATCCCATTTAATCTCTTTTAATTTATTACTTTTAATCTTATTTAATTGAATTAATAGACATATAAAAAGAGATTAAATGAAGTTAAAGATAAGGGTTGTAACCAAGTTTTATTTTTATTTGTATCTGATATATCTGTCCCTCGGTCAAGCAACTGAATTTGATAAAAATCCGAAAATTTTCAGATACTTTCTCTCTATACACTTTGCCTCCCGCCCCCCCCCCCCCCCCCTCCCAAATAATTCCTCATATTATGATTTGGAGTTTGTGGGGTTAAGATCAAATATTTGAGTCTCTCTCTCTCTTGTTCTAAGTATCTGGGTGTACTTGAAAATTTGATATTGAAACTCTTTTGGCAGAGAAGAGAATTGCTTTAGAAACCACTCACCCAGACTGAAGCAATGCAAGTCTTAAATCCAAAGTTGGGTGATAGTGACACCCTGTTTTATTCTGATCTTGGTTTTGCCTTGGAGTTCAGTTCCTAAGACGTTTGTTGTAGTGAGTGAAAATTTAGATGGAAGATAACAACAATGGCTCAAGAAATGAAACCCAAAAATGTAGCAATAGTGGTGGTGGTGGCATTGAAAATATTGGTAGATCTTCCACAAGGCCAAAGCAAAAAAAGGTGCCACAGAGAGGACTTGGTGCGGCACAAATTGGACTGGAAGAACAGCAAAAGAAGGATGCAGCAGCAGCAGCTGCAATTGCATCATCAACCAAATCTTCCTATAACCTGCCTCTCCCAGTTCCTAATTTTTATCACTCCAATCAACCCTCTTCTCCAATCCTATTGCCTTCAAGCACTGTTCCATGCCAAACAGTGGTGGCTTTGAGGCTGGCTGGCCTGCTGTTCCAGTTCCGGGGCATAGGAGTGTACCCTAGTTGTGGAGGCCCAGGAATTTGATTTTGAGAAGGAGAGCTTTGGGATGGACCCTGGATTGGAGTTTCTATCTAGTTTTCCTAATGAATCCAATCCCAGTTGGTTCCTCAATAGTTGGGTGCAGAGAACAGCTCAACATCAACAACCTTCTTCATCAATGGTAAGAAAGATACTTTGAAGTGTGATCTTTTTCTCTTGAATGGTTTTCAATTGGCATCTTCTAGCTCATTTTCTTCCTATGGAATAAGAAAGTTTGGTTTTTGGAACATGCAGGTGAGTGTCTCCTCAGGGACTTCATCAACACCTGTGCCTCATTTCTCAATGGAGCCCCCCTCAAACCAAAACTATGGTGGCAGCTATGTGTCTATGAGGCCGGAGGAGAAGGTATTTGCAATTTCTACTCTCGTATGGTTAATTTCACTTGTTCAACCATTCAGTTGTTTCAAGGTAGTGTTTTCTATGAAATTGCTATATATATTTTAATACAAGTATTAATTCCCCCTTATGACCTTATCCTAATGGATGAAAATCTCGTTTTTTTTTTTTTGGTCATATCTTAATTTCGATGAATTCAGTGAAATTCTGATAAGATATTTTCCTTGGAATTTGTTGTAACTATTAGTTTATAAAATTTAGAATAGATGTCTGAACAGAATCTTAATATTTTAAACTTAGTGCAGATGATTGGCATTAAAAGACCAAACCCCTTCTCCCTGGATGTTCCACCTGCGCCCTCTTTCAATTTTAAATTTCCCACTTTTGCTGCTCCTATGAAAACAACTGAAACAATTTCATGCGGGAGTGGAAGTGGATTTAACTTGGATGCTAGCAATTCAACTTTCAGGTTGGTTCAACTTAATCTTTTGATAGTTACATTGTAGAATTTGTAGTTGCAAATTTTGTTTGCTCACACCATGCATGTATGCACCATCTGCAGGGAAGTCCCTTCCTGTTCAGCATCCAAATCAGAGCCAAACTCAAAGAAAGGCAATAAAGAGAATGAGAATTGCAATGGAGATTTTGATTTTCTCACACTGGCTCCTCCTACTCCAATTGCATGTCCACATTTTAAGTTAAAGTCTCCTTCAACTTTTCACAACCTGGAATATCCTGATTTTGAGTGTCTACATTGTCAGGTTTGGAAAGAAAAAACTCATATAAGCCATTTTCTCCATTTTAATAATTTCATTATTCATTCTTAACTATCATTTTATTTGCTAAAGGGAATTACAGAAGATCAAATACTCCTCCATCAGGGTACAATAGATTCAATCAACAACTGCATCCTTTGTACAGTTTCTTCCCTCTAGCAGCAAAGGCGGAACAAATTGGACAATCAACAGATAGATTTCAGAATTGTAATGTAGTGGGAGAAAGCGTTGATCTCAATTTGAAGCTATGAACATCTTCTGCCCTCCTTTCTTATGGTGTCATTTTTAGGCCAGTTGTTCCTCACTTTGAGATTTGCATAGTCATCTTTGATTTAATTTTACTAGTAGGTAGATATTTCTAAATTTGCACATGTAGAGTTGAGTCTGAAAAGGACTAGAAATCATGGCCTTGTGAGAAGCTAGAGTGGAGAAGGAAAGGAGAGATGTTGATTTCTTTGTCTAATGACTGAGTGTTATAAGGCCTAATTCTGTTGGTTGTGCCTTTGTTTCTTATCGTTGTCTGTGGTTGGTGCCTGGTGGGAATGGATGAGTCAGGAACTGTAGTGGTAACAAACTAAAGCATGTGGGTTTGTGGAGGAATCTGATTGAACTTTGTTTTCTCTTTGTTTCCATGGGGTCCCCAAATATGACCTTCATTATGGTTCCAAATGAGTGACGACAGTAGGGCCCTCGTGCGGGTTTCTTTGTGTGTGTATGAGAGAGAATAGATGTAAAAAGAGTATTATCAATCAGAAAAGCAAGATCTCCGATTCTCCATACAAAAGTCACAATGTTGAGTGCCATTTCATCTAAGAAACAGTCAACCATTTTTAGTATGAGTGTCAATTATGACTTTTTAGTATTGGTTATAGACTTATAGTCGTGTCTTTTAGCAATTATATATGTATATACGCTTAATTTTTTATTCCTCGCTTCTCTCCCTCTCTCTCAAGTTCTCCTTTTTTTGGTACATACTCTCAAGTTCTCTTTATTTCCTCAAATGTGTTAATAACATAATATATTATATGGGTTACTTTATTTGATAATTCATTGCAAAAAATGATTTTAATGAATCGGACC
Organism: Ormosia semicastrata; assembly: GCA_029884595.1. Lineage (NCBI taxonomy): Eukaryota > Viridiplantae > Streptophyta > Magnoliopsida > Fabales > Fabaceae > Ormosia > Ormosia semicastrata. The sequence goes on along the minus strand of JAQQTO010000051.1, from coordinate 2,921,848 downwards.
GTTAAATTATTTATTGTGTTGATTTTGTACATCAAATTTCATAAAAATCTAAACAATTATAAGTAAGTAATTAATCAAGCAATAAATATTTTGACTTGTTCAAAAGTTTTCTATGTTAATCTTAGCTTAAAATGCAAGTTTACCTCATTCAAATTTGACATTTTGGGGTTTTAATTTTGAAAACTAATCTGCTCAAACTTTTGGCAAATAACCTTTATGGTTTCAATTTTAACAATTAACTCTTAAATTTTAAATATTTGATATCTCGAGTGATAATTAATCTCACACTTAAAAAATATGAGAAAAACCTTGTAAAACAAAAAAAAATATAGTAAAAATATATTTTACTACAAGATGGTGCTATAAAACATTCGAGTGCTTATGCACTTAAGGTTCTTGTCTCACGACGTAAAAATTATTTTTAAAGTTTTAATGATAGAGCTAGTATATCAAGAATATAGAGTGTTTTATAACAAAATCATTTACTATAAATGTTTAAAAATTAATTAAATATAATCAACAAATAATAAATGATTATCAACTCACTTAAATACATGTATTCCTAAAAAAATTTGTTCCCTTTAATGTCTCTCCAATTGAATGTTGCAAATTCATTAAAAAAATTTGACAACTAAGAGAATCTAATTTTTTTTTACAAGGGCAATTAAAAGAAAAGTTATCACCAATTCAAAAAGATAAATCTTTTTTACTAAGTAGTCATCACGCAATTTGGGGACAAAAAGGTGACAATGAAAGGGGACAAAGGATTTCAATTTGTTACTAGAACAATTCCCTTAATTGAAATAATATAAAAATAAATTTTTGTATTTTATATCTTAAGTAAATGAAACAAATGATTAAATATTAACTACTAATTATTATTATTTTTTACAATAAACTATAGATACATTCAATCAGAAGTCTATCGATACTTATAATTTTAGTAAAATCAATAAATCTATTAAGAAAAAAAATAAATATAATCTTCATCTAAAACTAATTCATAATTTATAGTTTTGCTTCTTGATTTGTAGACTATTGATGACGATGCATCTTTTACTGTAAAGATCAACACATAACGTGTTATCATAATAAGAGAGTATCATATTCATTATCTCAATAGATTTGAAAGTCTTACTATTATATAAGGCCAAAACATGAGATTGACTTGAGAAAACTAAAACTAGAAATTTCATATCATCATAACATGAAACAAATGTGAGAAATCTAAAATCAAACTCTTTAGGTATTTTCCAAAAGGCAACATATCTAGATAATTTTATTAGAGAAAACATTAGAAAAACAAGAAATAAAATGAAAAAGGTCATTGTCAAAGGATTAAAACGTCAATCTCTATTAAACAAACACCCAAAAAGAAGAATCAAGATACCACAAAAAAGAAAAGAATAATAACACAGAAAGAGAGAAATAGAGCCGGTTTGAATTTGAAAGTTATATACATTTTTTAGATATTAACTATTAAGAGGAGTATTAAAAACATATATTTTTAGATATTAACTATTAAGAAGAGTATTAAAAATATATTTTTTATTATATTTTTTTAACATATTTTTTTATTAAATTACATTACACACTAAAATACACACTTTGCTAAAAGATGCTATACCCACACAAAACTTGAAGGTTGTAAAGTGGACTATTTAAAAAGTTTACAATTAATGGTGGGCAAAGTTTTATAACTTGTATGAGAATATCTGAAAATTTCGTGAAGTTGAAGTTGTATAAATATCATTATTCAAATATAAACGGTTGAATCCATAAAATAAATATATAAAAGTTAAATTCATACAAAAATTATTTAAAAAAACCACGTGGTGCACAGGTAATTATTACTGTTACCCTTGCACGCTCTCACACAAAGTGAAAATTAATTAAGAAGTAAATATATACCTGCCATATCTGTCTAACTGCGTCCGCATGCATGCATTGTGCATTCAAGGCTTAAAGAAAGTCCAATGAATACATAATAAGGGTACGTAGCAACAGTTTTTCTCTGTCTTTCATCTCCTCCTTCCTGCGTCGTTCGTTCATATTCCTTTCGCTAAAGTAAGTACTAAGTAGTAACCCTAGCAATTAAACTCATCATCAGGAGTAAAGAACAGTAAACGTTGACCATCAATATTATCTCCATGCTGCCTCTGTCTTTTCTACAATTATATCACACACACACACACACAATAAGACATATATTCATATATATATATATATATATATTTTATAAAAAAAGTATTTATTATAAAAAATAAAAAAATAAATCTTAATCATTAAATTTTTTATGAATGATCAAAATTAAAAAATAAATGTATGTAATTTTTTAAGTAGTTATATGACATTTAAATAACTTTTAATCTTAATTATTCATATATGATTATATGATCAAAATTTATTCTTCTTACCTTTTCACAATAAAAAATTTTCACATTAAATATGCTCCCATTATAATATATAATATATAATTAAACAAAAAAAGTAAAGCAAGCGGGACGCTTAGAAAATTGAAATGAAACACATTTCCACAAAAAGAAAACTATAAATTAACCTATACCATATTTGTAATCAAAGGGCAATCAGGAAGGGTTAATAAAATAGTAAAAGAATTCCATCGAATTAAAGTGGGGCAAAAAAAGTCAAATGGAACTTACGTGGTGTGGTGGAGAATAAGATATATGCATTGAACTATCATTATCAATTTATATTTTGTATTATATCGTAAAATTCCTTTCTGCCATTCCATGCTTGCAACCAAGTGATAATTAGAATCGAGTTTTAACGTTCTCTTTCTTATATGTGATCATGCAAAAGCATGAAGAGATATTTTGGTTGTGCTTTTTACGTCAGTAACGTCCGCAAACATGCATGCATGGTGCCCTTGCCATCTCACGACTAACAACCCACGATATCTCTATCTCTCTCACGGTGAGCACACGACAAGCACAAACACAAAACCCAGTTTTTTTCCCCCTTTTCTTTTGACCTTTTTTTAACATATCACTTTTCACAAGGAATGGGCCATGGGTAACTAGGCTACTAGCTAAGGTTGGTTTCGTAGGCAGAAATTCTTTAAATTAACATACACTTCAAGTACAAGTATTATTCCGGCACCTATCTTGTTTTTAGATTTGTTATTGAAATTAATTGTCAAGAATTTTATTAAGTATTAATTATATTTAATAAATTTTTAAATATTTATTACAAAATTAGAAATTAATAAATACTTAACAATCATACAAGTACCATAACAACTCTTAAAAATAGTTGCTATACTTTAATAAAATGTTAATTCTATAAATATGTCTAAAAATATATTAAATATAACTAATTAACAATAAATATTTAACAACTCATAAAATCAATACAAACCAAAAAAATAGAGAGAAATTAAAAATCACACATCTAAAAATACCTAAGAAAATCAAAGGCTGAAAATCTCAAGGACGCAATTGCTTGAGTGTTCAACAGCAAAACCCAATAATTAAAATCAACCTAAAAGGGTTGAAGAAATAAAATTGAAAAACTATTGTTTATGGAATGTGAATGCACGAAGCACAGTTGTAGCCACAGAGTACCTGCTTGACCCTAAATTATCAACTTCATATCATGGTTCATTCTCACAGCAGAAAGATATTCAAACGTTCAGTTCCTATTTTCCAAGTAGTTTCCCGCCGTGCTACCAAAAATACTTTTAAAAAAAAAAACACACGAAGGAAAAAATTGGCAAAAAAAATTTGATGCTTCCTAGTTTCAACAACAAAAGGTAATTGCTAACAGAAACCAATATTTAAACAACTGACAATTGCTTTTTACTTCAGTATTTAAGGTTTGATGTCATCTCAGGAATTAACACTTTGACCGGAGTTCTCTTCATGGACAAAGGGAGACAGATCAATGTCTGTCATAAATCTAAGACGGATACATACATAGCCTGAGTCAAATACATGAAATGTTTATAGCCTCTAGAAGAAGCTGTACAACACACACACACACACAACAACTACCATGTTTATAGCCTCTAGAAGAAGCTGTACAACACACACACACACAATAGCCAGCCAAATTCAGCACGAGTAACGCCTCCCATGGTTAATTCTGCATTATGGTCATCTCTTCCGCCGCTTGGGCTCCACCTGCAAATTTAAGATTTGAACATTAATAATACCATAAGCTGAAAAGCAAATATGAAACATAAGCTAAGCAATGAATCAGCCCTCTATAGAATGAGGATCCAAGCTACATTAGTGTCAACCAATTATTTTGTGACCTTGACAATATAAGATTTTCCAGTTCGTTGTCATAATGATTACTTTAGAAATCGCCATTCTAAATGACAGCTACCATAAGACACTAAGACACCTTGCCCAACATATTAATAAGCATGGAAATCCAGGACAACTCACATTCTAACACTACCCAAATTGGTCATCAATAGAAAAGCTTTTAAACACTCTATAGACTATACTGTAAAAGATATAAGAAATCTAAACTCAAACAAGTTGATAAGTAGAGACTATGTCCTTAAGGAACAAAAGACTTCACCAAAGCTCTTACATGATTCAATTATCACCCCCAAATTCGGCAGTGCCATATGCAGAAGATGCACCAAAGAAAGAAAAGCACAGAAGTTGGAGGAAGACCAAGTTTAATGACTTTTTACGCAGACATTTATTTTAAACAAGAATTCATCATATTTCTTATTCTCACACACACACACACACACAGATGGATACAGAGAGCAAACTTTTATATGTACAATCGTCATTTTATAACCTCAAAACATAACCTAATATACATATATATTTTTAAAAAAAAACATAGCTTGATGTAATTAAAATCCAAATTTGAACTAAATATTTTGCATACAAATATATAAACCTATTTAAACCAAGAACCGGCTTAATGCCACTCAATATTAAATACAATGGTACTGGGAGATATAAATTATTTATATACCAAAGAAGAACTGAAAGCAGTAGCATATTAACTAATTAGTAATAGTCATGAGTCATGACTTCAAAGATCTTATGTTTACTTTTATATATTCTTCCAGAGGCTAGTTGAACCATACAAACATTTTATCAAGAATTAGCAACAAATCTAAATGAACATGAAGATCTGAGGCAAAATAAAATAATAAAATATGAAGATCAGCACTTCAGCACCAGGAAAATCATCAATCTTAGCCCCATAATAATTTCAGCCGATAATAAAGCAAACATGATGTGGATCAAATTACACACATCAGGAACAACAACAACGACCCCTGCCCCCCAAAAAAAGAAAGGAATCGATATGAGACAACTGGTAACTTTTGAAGTATTTTCTGAAAATTTATGACAGTGGATGAAAAAAAAAATGCCTACATGTATATCCCCCCAACAACTTGAAAGATGCTGGTCCATCGTACAAATTATTAAAATTATGAATAAAATAGCCAAGTCACAATTTAGTCAAAACATATTATAAGAGGCATGTGGAAAGAAAGTTTAGTTTTACACCACTTATATGTAAATTTATCAACAAAAAAAAAGAAATTGATGTTTCTTCGTAGCATGCATTAGAGGTAACTGCTATCCAAATTAGAAGAATAATGACAATGGGATCACCCATTAAGGGAATTTCCTAACCAGAGTTTGAGTCCTCAATTTGAGAATGAGTGGTGTGATTATAGATTCGGGTTTATGATGAACCTAATATGTGGCCATATAACCACCACCGAATTTTATAATATGTACATATTTATAATTTTAAATTATCTTCTGAATGGAAGATATGTTGCCTGAGTCTATGTTAACACAACTCTTTGAGAATAGGCAGATGAGAGTTATAAATAATGGAAAACATAGGATTAAAGTATTCATATTAACTTAGTGAAAGAAAAGCATGAACCAAAGTGAATAAGTATGTTAGCTAATCAAAAGAAATATTAACTAAGCAAAGGCTCATAAGAATAAACATCATTGATATATCTATATCTCAAACAAAACAATTGCAGCCATCAATATATTCACATTAAATAGTGAAAGGAAAGCATGGCTGTCAGACAAGTAAAAAAATTAAAAATAACAAAAGTATATTTAAAAGTAAAGGCATACATAAGCACCAAGATTTGTAGATTATTTTTAGCTATCCCAAAGCCTGAACTAATTAAACTTTGCAACAAATTTGAATTAAAACAGTGCCAAAGGGTTTCAGATTAAGGAAAACGAAGCAGAAGATAAGGATGAACTAAGCAAAGCTTGGTATCGAAACTGAAGAAGCACACATGTTGACGCATGATCTGATTAGCATACACATGCCTGGTACTTTTTCATGTGTCACAATTAAAAATGCCAATATCTTTTTGGTTTTGCAACTACATGGTTCCTAAAATAACTAAAACAATTTCAACTTTATACTTACTGAACAAGAAGCAATCCTCCATGTTAACTGGTGTAAAAACTAGCTGCAATGTATTACCAATTTTAAAACTAGCTACACTAAGGGTACATTTTTTAAGAAAAATTCCTTTTTTCCATCAAACTCCAAATGCTACATCAAATGTTAAACCACGTATCCCTTCGTCAGCAATGGGTCCCCATTCCCCTCCCCCTACCTCTGCCAGGGTGGGAACCAATTAATAGGAAAAATAATATCAGTCATCTCAGTCATGTGCTGGGAAAATTAAATTAATAGGAACATAGTAAATGTGTAATTATTTGGTACTGGATGCAGGCTGTCTGTCACCTTGCCATCAGCTCCTGGTGATGCAGAAAATGTAGCTAGGGGTTTCTTCAAATCATCATCAGATGAACATTCGGAACATACAAAACGGTCTAGTTTCTTTGCTTCTTCAATAGTCATGCCCATGCAAGCAGGATGGTACCTACAAGAAACCTACAAAGATTGAAATATGTGTTTCATAAAACATATAGGCACATCAACAGATATAAAAGACCATAATAGTATGATTTCTCGGACACTCATTAAATTTAACACTGTTTTGCAGTGAATGGAAGTGTGATACAAAATAAAGTCAGAGTTGATGTCATGAATGCACTAAAATTTGCGTCCCCAATCTTACATGAATATTAACAAATATATCTAAGCATGATTTTCACCACTACTATCAACCCAATCAACAGAAGGAATAAACTCTGCATCATTCAATTTATATTGGCTGACATATACATTGGAGAAAAGAAACAACAGAACCCAGATTCATGTATGGAGCTAACAAAAGGCAGATATACACACATCAGGAGTTTCAACCTGAGATAAAACTCATCTGTCATTGAATTTTTAGCATGAGTACCTCACTTATAAATGGACAATCCTTTATATTTTCTCTCTTTCCTTCTTTTATGTTCTTTTCGTTTTTTACTGTACAAGTTGAATGCTTTCTCAGACCAACATGTAAAAAGCTTGCATAGGCCAAGACAGAGTTCCAAAAACACAAACTTAAAGAGTGTATCAAAACTATAGGACTACGGGAAACATCTTCCCAGGGCTTCTTAAAGTCTTCTTGTTATCTTCATCATTCCTCTCCTCATTTTAGGAACAACATTGACCTTATAACTTCTTAACACCCTTTAGCCTCATTCTGCAGGTGCTGGAATTATACAACCACTCCAACCAAGTAAATAACATATTTAATGTTCAAATTAGATATAATAAAATATATATAAAAAATCATATCCAAATGCAATGGTAGTAAACAAAGTAAAGCAGAATACACTGATCTTTACCAATCCTTGCATCCTTCACATTGTACCATGAGGTCATCCGGGTTATAAGGCATCTCACATTTGCAATACCTTCAAAACACAAACCAAATAAAATAAAATAAAAAAACCCAATCAATTCTACAACTCAAAAGCACTATTCTCATCATCAAAAACCAAAAAACCATAAAGAAACTCACACTGCAACACGATCAGGAGTGAAAGCCCCAGTAGCAGCCTTGTACTCAAATCTACAATAGTAATCCTCAGCACCTACATTCTCAAGTTTAGTATAGTTCTTGAAAGAGTGCACAACACACTTGCCTTCAATAGTGTGAGCACTCTGGACATCATAATGGTCAGACAAAAACAACTCTTTTGCTCCATGGAACTGCCTGCGACCCCCAATCGACTCTTCAGGCCTATAATACCACCTCACACGGACCTTAACGTTGTTCCTGTTGTCCTGTTCGATCTTCTCCACGCGCGCCACGTAAGGTGGCTTGGTCGTGTCCGAAGGCCGCATCAGAACACAGTCTCCAGCTGCCACACACAAAAAAAAAACCCACTCCTAAGTACTGATTGAACAACACCAACAACCCCACATCATGGGACTCCACGAAAACAAGAAAAGGAACCATTTTTAACGCGAGAAATGCAAATGGGTAGGTGAAAAGAAGAAGGATTTTTTTATGGTTGTTATTGTTGAGAGAGATTTTCATTTTACCTCTGACGATCTTGCTGGTGCCTCTGATGGTGTAGGAGTCCAAGTCCTTTCTACCTGGCCTCGTTTTCGCCATGTGGAAGAAAAAGGGGTTGTTGTTGGGAATGTGAATTTTTCTGGGCCCTGAGATTTTTTGAGAAGAAGAAGAACAGAGGAACCCTAAGGTGTGTATGTGTGTGTGTGTGCTCACTCTTTTTTGTGAAGGAGTGACTCTGACGCTTCGCCTGAGTTTTATCACGGTGATTTCTTTCTTTGATGCAATGTGGTTCTTGTTCATTCATTATTTTGACTGTTTTGTAATTTTTAGTCCTGAGATTTGTGGTAAGCATATTGCTAATTTGCTTGCTGATGTGATGTCTATATGTATTATTATTGGCTTTGGCTTGACCATTTTTACGTTTATTTTTCAACTTTTTCTTGCGATGATCCAGGGCCTTGTTTTGTCCTGTAGCAGCATCTGTCTTCCAATAAATGAACAAAAAATTGTCACCTCCTTTTTGCCCAAAATAAATAACAATTTTTCCTTAATTAGAGTTAGTAAAGACGTAGAAGAGATATCCAAGGTTAATAAGGTATGATAATTCCTTAATATCCTACTATTTTCATGTTTTTCTTGGTTCACAAATCCTTTCAAACTCTTGTCGTTTTCCTTCGTTGGTATCGCCATAATAATAATGTAGGTGTTGTTACTCCGGGTAAATAGTAGGATTAAGAAGCCAAACTGGAGCGTTGGTTTAAGTAATGGTACATGTATAGGACTTGTGGAATTGCAAAGAGGGTGCATCCTGGGGTTTGAAACATATAGCCCTGCAGAGTGAACTGTGACTAAGAACTAAGAAGCACCAAGCTGAGGAGTGTTCTCCTGTCCATGGCAAGGAATAGCTAAGAGGAGAGAAGCACTAAACGCTGTTCAATCATTGAAAGCCAAAGACAAATTATATTGGTCAAATTCATGAACAAGGTATGGGAATGACATGCAAGCTTATCAGTTCCTATGCTTTTGAGAGACAATTAACAAGATTCCGAGTCCAAGCCTTTTGATCTATGGAACTTCCATTGACAGCAATACAGATGCAAACATTATAAACCATGACAAACCTAACTAATTATACTTAGCCTCATCCAAATTCGACTATCAAGTTGCTAAGTTAACATCCTTCAACACACAGCAAAAATGGAATGACTTGCCCGGCTTTTTCAATTTTAACTGAAACGACATACTTAACATAAAGTTACTTCCTCAAGGGTTTATTGGACAGTGCAAACAATAAACAGTTCTGCTCACAGCATCTCAGGACATCGGCAATGCGTCATGCAGCAAAATGCTGTAGACATTCAAACCCTGCAAAACCATATCAAACATGGAGGATGCTAATATGGACCCAACAAGTTTGGGTCCATCAATGAATTTTATTTGATGGCAGATCTAGATGTATATAAAAATTACTAGTTGAAATCTATAAGTTTCTTATATTTACAATTATTCATAAATAAAAAAATAGTGATCTGACTAGATTTTTATGTGAATCTACTATTTAAAATCTGTAAAAATTTAACTTTTAATCTAAACCATTGATTTATTTTAATAATAAATCAATGGCCCAAAATCAATGGTCCATCCATGGACCTCTTTTTAAGAGGTCCATATTAGAATTTTCCATCAAACATGTATAAGCAAAGGAAACTTTCACAGTAGCAGGCTTTTGCACATGAAAACTTGCTACAAAATGTTTCAATTATAGGCCGCCAAAAATACTATTTCAGGAGAAACTTGAAACTTGTAACAACCAGCATTGGAAGGCTGTACTATTAGATAAGAAAGATGAAGGCAATCCTTTTACACATAATTGACACAGGTGCATATGCATGTTAAATGGAGGGGGATGAAATGGATCAATAACCATGCAAAGAAAGGAACATATTTATATAAAGCAAATACAGAAGGGAACTGCCATGTCAGCATTAAACTACAATTTTTTATTTATGGATGAATTCCATAAATTAGTAATTAATAAATAAGCAATATACATTAGAAAGTCATAGATAATGTTCATCTACTCATAGTCTCTTGACCCTCATAAATCTTTAAATAGTCAAAATGTATTGACTCTCGGAAGTGTAAACATAAATAAATATCTAAATGTATGGCTACAAATAATCACTTCCATCCAATATAATGATATATGATTGAATTAACAACGACAAAACTGCAACTTACTATGAAGGGATATACATTACACAGTGTAGATTGTGTATAGCCAACTTCAACTTTTCATCTATGGGGCACCATCTACAAGCAGGAGTTTCTTGGCGTCCTCCATTTGTTGGACACATTCAAAGTATTCCTGGTTTCATGTGTGGGAACCTCCAAATCATCAAACACAAGAAGCTTTATCAATACAATTCTACATAAATAAGTGTACATAACACAAAAATATAAATCCTTATTGAACACACGATGCTAGACAAATGTTAAAACAAACATTACAAACAGGATAATTTATGGGATGAAAGAAATATAAAAACACCTTATGTATGAAAGAGCTACAAGAATAGACAATCTAACATACCTTACCAGAATCATGATAAGGCATCTTGGTATGGTATTGAAAATTGTGGAAAACAGTATCAGGACAGGGATAAATGCCCAAAAGAATAATCAAACTTACAAGAATAAAGGACAACTCATCATGCAGCAGTCAGTACTCATTTAAAGAACAGCCTCCATTAGTCATTTTTTAAAACAATATGAATCTTAGTATCATCGAATATTTATTTTATTGTCAAAAGGGGGCAAACAGTAAGGTTGCAAGGTCAGAAAGGTAAGGCTGAGATTATTCATATGAAATATTAAATAAATAATAAACTCCTAAAAGAATCAGGACATATGTAGCTTGCCAATTTGGCTGCTAACCATTAAACAATATAATTCTAAATGCTAAAACTGAAACCTTCCATCTTGAAGTGAAAAGATAAACTCTACCAAGTATTAGCAAGAAACTTGAACACTTGAGTTTGTCAACAAGAAAATGTGAAAGGAAGACAGAAGAATGTAGAGCAGAGGTTTCCCAAAGGGAGGAAGGAAACTTGACTTTCCTTCTGCTGCATGAGCTGCTAGAGCAATCTTCAGCCCCAGAAGCTGGGCCTTCATATTGAGCTTGAAAGCATGGCTTCAAGGCTTAGGGCCATGCCTAGTGGCACCACCCCTAAACTGTGATCCATTCATTAAATTTTCTTAATTTCAACTACCAAAAATGAAACAAAGATGGGATAAAAATTAATGAGCAGAATGCACTACCAAATCCTTTTGTCACCCTACATGTTGTTAAGAACTACTACTTCTAACGCTTGTTTAACCAATGCAGAGGACTAATAAGAAAAATGTCCAATAGATGACTTTAGAAATAGAAGGGAGGGCATAAAAGTTAAACCCCAGATAAAAACTCATTTTTATATTCCGAGCAGATGCAGAACATTAATAATACATGAAATATTAAATTCTGTTTGTTACAGGATCAAATGAGAAACCCAGAGAGAATGTGAAATAATTAATTTTAGGTATAAATCTGTTCCTAGAGAAATCATACTCTAAGTCCTGACAAGTGAAAAGTAATTTGATCTCTAGATAGAATCGTGCATTGTCAACCTTCTGATCTGAAGACAAAAAAATAATTAAAAAAAGAGATTTTAATCTGCAAATTATTCAGTCTGGATCATACAGGATGACAGTGGAACTTATGTCATGCCTAAGCAATCAAGAAACTGAAATTCAGCCAAACAAAAGGAGTGAAATAATCTACACTTCCAGAAATAAACCTCAGAAAAAGCACAATAAAGCACCAGCAAATACACGTACACAAAGGTTTCAAATTAGTACCCCCAAGATGTTGCCACATGCTTTTTCCAAATTCATGTACACAAGGTTTCAAATTTGAAGCTCCAGAAGCTTGGCTTCCTCAAACTAAACAAAAATGTAACATAAAACAATAACACACAATCAATTATTATATTCTACAAAAAAAAAATCTGGTGATTTGAACTTTGAAGTGCTTTTTCAACGAGATAAAAGAAATGGAAAACCTATTCATCCATCCGGGGTTTGTCCAAATTCAGCGATAATCGCAAAAAGTGGTTAAAAATGAAACCTTTTTTGGAATACGAGAAATGGGTCAGAGCTAAAAAGGACTTTGAACAACATGCAGAGGCAAAGCTACTTCTCTAAACAAAGCATGGAATACACCGATTGAATGCGATATATATATAGAAATAATCAACAATGTGAGAAGTCAGATAAAAAAAAAACACAATGTGAGAAGAAGGGTTTACCATGATCGTCGCATACATCGCCGGCCACACTGTGTTGGGTTGACGACGGTGACGGTGACAGAGACGGGGAAATGATTCTGAAGAATATTAAGACCCGCTTATAATTTGGGTCGGGTGTAGAAGCCCATTTTCATTTAAAACTAACTGCTACAACTTCTTTGGACTCAGAAAGAATATTGAGCTCGTTTGAATATATCTCGGAAAAATAAAAAAAAATTAGGTGAATATGATTTATTACATCATTTTTTAAATATTTAAATTATTATTTAATATTTATAAAATTATTATTAAAAATTAATATAATTTTATAATAATTTTTATTATATTACATATATTAAATAATAATTTAAATATTTATAATAAACTATATCTATATAAAAATTAGTGTATATCTCGGTGGTTCTAGCTTCACCATTAAACACAAACACAAATGCGTATTTGTGTTAACATCATATCCAAAATAATAATGTTGACCAAACAAAAAAATATCCGAAATAATAATAAAAGAAACTCGATTTATTGGACTTTGAATTTACCAAAACTTTACCCATATTTTGAATTCAGGTCATTTGCAAGTGTGGTATTTTATTCAAGCAATTCTTAAAAGATTTGGTATCACTTAAACTAGAATATACGGGCTATATGTTATTTTTTATTTCTCAAACCTGTTTTTCTAAAACTGAATAGTAAAAAAAAATAAGTTAAAGGTTAATTTAAATAAATTCAAATAATACATTACATTTAAAAAGTCTATTATTGTTCTCAACGTATTGACAGAGACTTGAATTGTTTATTTACGTTTCAGACAAATCAATCTTTGAGAATATGCATATTATTAGTAATACAATTTTCACTAAAATATCATATCATACAGTACTGCAACATTAAAAACCCAATATTTAAAGGAAAGATTGGAATCAGTTCAGAGGAAAAGGAAAAGACATTATAAAAGTCGAAAAGATTAGCTAAATGACAAATGTGATTTAACAATTAAAAAGATGAAGAAACATTTAAAAGTAGCAAGTTTTTATAATATACTATTTTTAGATTTTTTTATCCGATATTACTGATGATATGTTTTCTGTATATATATATCCTATTAACATGGTAGTCAATGCACAAGTGTTTTATATATCCAGGGGTGACGGCTTGCTGAGGTAGGCCCCTCAAATTATTGTAAAATTCTTATTTTTAATGCAAATTTGTTTGAATTTTTTGTTTTTTAATTTGGCCCCTCATTATAGCTTATTCTCTTTGACCCTTAACCATTTCAATCTAGCTCCGCCCCTGCATAAATTCAAATCACAGTAGAACTACCTGGAAATCTTTTACCTATATATCGTCTTGCATGCAAGTGGGTAATTTAATGTTCATATCATTAATAATATATCACCATGCTCCATTCATAACAAATATTTTCATAATTAATAAACTAAAGGCTTAAATATGTTTTTTCTTTAAATATATCAGTTTTAATTTTAATTTTTTAAAAAATTATAATAATTTGTGTTTTTATAATTTTAAAATAAGTAAAATTGACTCAATTCAACATTTTTATATTAATTTTTTCTTAGTCCTTGAAATGAAAAAAAGTTTAATGTGAGAATGTTAAATTGAGTCAATTTTATTCACTTTTGAAATAAAAGTAGAAACTAAATTTATTCATTTTTAAAATTATAATGACACATTGCAATAAATTTTTTAAGAATAAAAATAAAAAATTGATATATTTAGAGGAAAAATATATATTTTAAGCCGAAACTAAATATAAGTTGCAAGTTATCTTATAATCATTCAGTACATTTTAAATTATATAATTTTAAAAGTGAGTGAAATTGATTAAATTTAATATTTTTATATTAAATTTATCTTAACTCTTAAAATGAGAAAAGTTTAATATAACACGATTGAATTAAGTTAATTTTATTCACTTTTAAAATAAAAACAGAGACTAATTTCACTTATTTTTAAAATTATAAGAATACAAATCATAACAAAATTTTGTTTTAAGTTTAAATACAAAAAATTATTATATTTAGAAGAAAAAAAGCATATTTAAGCCTAAACTAAATATAGGCTGCAGTGCATCTTAACTTTTATGGTTTTCCATGTATACACACATGAATTTGGATGTTCAATTCACCCATAACCCCCACATGACCAAGTATAAATTCACCTTGATGGCTGAAAGTAATGAAATGCTTCATCCTTTTGAGTCGTTTCTCCAACCTCAGTTTCCTCTTGTTTAATTCAGCACCTGCAAAATGAGAAGCATTTCAAAAACAGCATGCTTCACTTTCATTATTTTAGTAGTAGCACTTCAAGCTGAAGGCCGTGCCCTTCACAGCAGTGCTACTGAGTTGGTTTCTGATGGAGTTGATGAAGCTCAACCCCAAAATTCTTACCTTTATCTCAAAGGGAGTGAGTCATCTGGGAAGTACTGTAAGCAAATGTATGGCTTCTTGCCATGTTCCAATAATATTTTGGGTCATCTCTTCCTAATTTTGGTTTATGAGTACTTGTTATTCCATGGAGAATCATACTTGGCTGCTGGAGGTGAGCAGGTCTTCAAAATTCTTGGCCCTGGCATTTTTGGTGCTAGAGCCTTTGATATTCTTCGTGCTCTTCCTGAGCCTTTGATTATTCTTGGTATGCTACTACTTTAAAAAGTCACTTTTTTTTTCCTTTCCTTGATATAACCTTTGCTGATTAATTAATTTTCTCATGAGTAACAACTGCTCTCTAATTAATTGTTTGGTATTAGTTTCTGGACTTTCCAGTGATAAGGAGAGTGCACAAGAGTATGTTTCCACTGGAGTTGGCTTGTTGGCTGGACCACCCATCTTGCTTCTGACAGTAGTGTGGGGAACCTGTGTTATCATTGGCAGTGAAAAGTTAAAAAATGACATACGTAGTGACCCTGATGCCTCATATTCATCTAGTGGAACCATAAAAGAATCGTTGACTGGTCTGAACCCCATCTATCTGTGTGATTTAGAGCACCATAATTGTTTTCTAAGTAAAGCAACATGTTCTGTGGTATTTAAACTACTCAATACCGATAGCATTATTCAATTGATATGTTTCTAACTAAAACTGCTGATCCCTTCATTTTAAACATTATTACAAGATACTTTGCGGTTGATGCTTGTTTTTTGATGTTTCAAAATCTCCATTAGCATTACTGTAACTTCTTTGTGGTTGTGTCTCAAAACAAAAACAAAAAAAACCACTCCTTTGTGGTTGTTTGACTTGTAACTCATTTCTCATTTCCTTTCATTTTCTGTCTCTTTTTGATGGATTTAATAATAGGTTTTGGCATTACTTTGGAAGTAGAGACTAGGAAGAAGGCAAGACTAATGGTTTTCTCAGTTATACCACTCATAATAATGCAGATTCCCACTTTATTCCAGTTTTCTTCCACATCACGCGCTGTTACCTTGATGATTGCTCTTATCGTTGCCGTCATTTTTCTCATTTCAATTTTCATTTACCAGGTTTCTCATTCATCACTTTCTATTAGAATATTTAAGTTAATCTTATCACTCTGTCTAATTGTTAAACAATGTTAATTGTTGTAAGAAAGCAATATAGAGTATAGTAATTCGGAAATTATTGAGGGTAATTGAATTCTAATTTAAAAACCAAAGAGAGAAGTGAATATGGTAGTTTTGATTAAAGTGGAAACTTATATGCTGCTGGATATATAAAGAGTATTGGTAAGAGTGAAGATGGGAGGAAAAGAAGGAGTGAAGGATAGTCACTCACTCACTCACTCACTCTAGATATACTCCCTGGGATGAAAAAATAAAGGTGTTTCTGATTGAAGATATGCTTCTGGAGTCTCAAAATCTTTCATTAGGGTTGTAGACTCTTTTGCTGCTCTTTTTGGTTTTCTTAACATTATCAAGTTCATTTCCCATTAACAAATGCAATTATCCATATTAGAGCACAATAGTTGTTGATGTTATTGCTTACTGTCGTCCTATTGTTCTGTGAAAGATTTTCTTTGAATGCTTGCAAATTGAATTCTTATTTTTGCTAACAAATCTGCAGATTTTTACACCTCACATAGAGAAAAGAAGACTAGAATATATAAAACATGGTCATTTAATATTAAGAGTTTTTCAACGTGTTGAAAAGCAAACTCTTGAAAGGATCCTCGCCGAGGATGGGACTCCCAATGTAACTGCCATAAGTGGGTGAGTGAGATTTCATGAAACAGTACTCAAAGATGTTATATACACATATAACATTTCTATCTCACGTACCTGTGATCACCACCATCTATTTCCTCCTTTCTCACTCTCTCCCTTTTCATCCTCTAGTCTACTACACTATTGGTATTGTTGATGAGGGGTATGTGAGAAATGTTATCTGTGAATATAACATTTCCCAAGATTAAATGCCATCTGCCTAATTGGGTAAAGTGTAAACAGGTACTGTATACATAACCACATATACTTCATTATGCAGGATATATAATGAAATCAGTCAACACAGCAGCGAGGATTTATTAGTTTATGAAATCAAAGAGCGGCTGCTTAGAAACAAAGTAACTGAGACAAATCTCCAAGAGGAACAGATAGAAGACATGTTAAGAATTTTTGACCGAAATGGTGACCAAGTTATAACCAAGCAAGAATTTGTGGAAGGCATAACAGAATTTATTAACCAAACAAAGCATGCTCTAGACAGACGCTACCTCCCAAACAAATCGCTGAACAAACTGTATCAGGTACGTAATTCACCTTGTGACATGAGTGTAAGCCACTCGTGTTGAAGGAGTTTTGGTAGTTTCAGGAGGCATGTCGCTATGGTAAACAAAGAAAAACCTTCTGACATAAATACCACACATTATATCAATGATAATTTCCTTGTACAATCTACCAATATTTAAGAAAGTGCAAGATTTTAGTCCTTTTGACATTGTTTATAATCGGATTTTATTTCAATTTATCCCACCCACCCCCCACCCCCCCATAGCTATGTTTAGTAGGAATAGAGAGGGCATCTTCACTCCTTTCCTTGCCAATTAAGCACATCCTTACTTTATGTTGAACAGGCTTTTATCAAGCCATGGATTGAACACATGAGAAAAGAACGTGAATTAAGAGGACACCTAATATCTGAAGTCTTAAGGCATGCTCAGAGTGATATGGTTGGCAGGCTTTGTAAAGATGATGGCACACCTGATGAATCTGCTATCAGAAGGTCAGCATCTTGAAATGTTTGTCATATCTAAATGCAAGCAGTACTCCTTAATTAATTAGATGCTCACTGACTTCAGCTATGTAGCAACAACCAAATATCATAATCAAAGATTTTAAATATTCAAAGTTGATGAGATTTGGTTGTCAAATAAGGAATTAAGGACACAATCACAAATGTTTTTAAGTATTTTTGCCTGTTTTCATAGCACCTGTGGCTGTGATGCAACAGGTTATTTGAGCAAATTGATAGCAATGGGGACAACCACGTCTCAAGATCCGAGTTAGAAAAACTAGTCAAAGACATTCAGTTTGTTAATGCAGAGGAGGCAGTTACAAAAATGTTTCAAGAACTTGACCTTAACAAAGACAACGAAATTAGTGAGAAGGAATTTATTGACGGGTTTACAAAATGGTTAAACACTAATTCCAGTCAATCTTCTCCCTCAAAATCTATGCCTCAGGTAAATCATCAAGTATTTGCACTATTCCTATACTCACCAATTTGCAATTTTTCTTCTTCATTTTATATGGGTTAAACACTGAATAACATAAATTTATGCTTGCACCCTTTGAAATTATTGTGTATTAGACCTGGGAAGATGTTGAAAAGGTGTTGAACGATATTCAAGGCAAAGGAGTATCTGCATGGTTGAACGCTACAGCATATGTGGTGCTGGGAATTACTATATTGTCTCTTCTTGCAGAGCCCCTAACAGCCAGTGTCCAGAAATTCTCTGAAGAAGCAGGAATTTCATCATTTTTCATCTCATTTATTTTAGTCCCCCTGGCTACAAATTTTAGAGAAGCAACCTCAGCGATTAAAGAAGCTAGCCAAAAGAAGAGAAGCAACACTTGTCAAACAATTTATGAGGTTTGTCATCTATCTTCCTGTGCCAGTTTCACTTCACTAATGTGACTAAATATTTATATGAAAATTTGGGTCAATGCAGATTTATGCAGCTGTGTTCATGAATAATATTCTTTGCTTTGTTGTGATCTCCATTCTTATATATGTGAGAGATATCACTTGGGAATTCTCAGCAGATGTGCTGGTTGTAGCAATTGTATGTGCTGTGATGGGCCTCACTGCAAGTTTTCGCTCCACTTTACCTCTTTGGACAGCCTTCCCTGCATACCTATTGTACCTAATATCATTAGTTTTGGTTGTTGTTCTCAAAGATGTTTTGAATTATGTTTAGTGACTCTTTGGGAGTTAGTGTTACCAGTTGAAATAACAAACTGTGGATTATTAGCAAATATTATGTAGTCCTGCATTTGCAGAATACATCATGGACCTTACACATGTCAAATAAATGCCTTAGACCTTCAAGACTTTCTGTTTCATTACTACTGTGAAAGAAGTTAGAGACATAAATTTTTTGGACTTTGGACCAATCCTTGTCACACTAGGAAAGACAATGTCTAAGGGACTTAAAATAAACTAGACCTTTCATGATCCAATTTAATTAGACTTTTGGGAAGTAATATATTAATAAATAATAATTGGCCATGAACTATCAAGCAAGCTATATAACTTGTAAAATTAAAGTAAGAGGAATTGTTTATTGTAATTTGTAAGAGTGACTTGAGTTACACTTTACGTATTGAACAAAACTTCAATTGCTGCAATAATAGAAATCTATCAATGAATCTTTAATTGCCACACTGTCAGCACCCTCGTCAGCAATGTCAAATAAAACAAATTAAGGGTTAAACTCCCAAAGTATAGGTTCAAATCTCCCATCAGCCGGTAGTCGCGCTTGGTGGTCAACTGAAATTTTAACTGAAATGACATACAAAACATACTCTTGTTATGTCTCTTTATGTTTTGTAAGAAACAGGGGCACAATATACGATTCCTAATTCTTAGTGAATGAAGTGGAGCAAAAAAAAAGTTACTGCCTCAAGGGTTTATTGGACTGTAACTAGTTATTGAAGTTCCATAAGCTTGGCTTGCTCATTCCTCAAACTAAACAAGAATGTAACAAAAACCAACCAAACCAAAAAATAAATCATTTTCTAGAAAAGCAATGTAAAAAAAAAAAGAATCGAGATTTGAACTTGAAACTGCATTTCGAACTAGATAAAAGAAATGGTAGACCTGTTGATTCATCTGGTGTTTGTTGAAATGCAGTGATGGTAGTAAAAAAGGGTTAAAAATTAAACCTTTAAAGAGAACTTAAACATGCAGAGGCAAGGCAAAGCAACTACTACTCAAAGCATGAAGTGTTTAGTTGCGTTGGCGCCGAAGACGAGAAATTTTTTTTAAAAAAATTTTGGTCTGCGAGAAAATTGTATTTTAACTTAGGTTGGAAGCCCATTTTCACAAGCACCAACCCATCTTTGGGCCTAGAACGAATGATCTCATTTGGATGAAAAAAAAAAAAACCTACTGTTTTTTTTTTTTAAATATTTTGCGAAAGAATTAAAAACCTACTGTCTGAATGAGATTTTTTTAAATAAAAAAATTTAAGGCACAAAAAAATTAAAAAAAAATTGTTAGCTAAACTTTTGTTCTTATAGAAAAGATCTTGCAAAAGCAAAATTTTAAAAGTATGACAAAGATATTCAAATGTAAGAAGTACTTCTCTAAGATTGGATGGATCCATACATAAGATGATTTGTTTTTGTAAAATATTATTTTAAAAAAAACTCATGTAAAATCATATATATATATATATATATATATAATCGTTTACAAAAAATCTCATCCAAACCAATCTTATATGAAAAAGAGGAGTTGTTTCTTAAGTAGTTGATCAGTTGTTAAGTATTTATTAATTATTAATTTATTAAAATAAAAATATTTTTAAGGCCATTAAGTGTAAGACAATTTATTAACATTATATCTCCGAGTATGTATCACATTAACTATATAAATCATTATTCTTTTTCATTATACATACATTAACAATGACACGTGATGACACACAATAATTAGCCATTTTGGACAAGGGCCAATATATATATATATATATGAGTCATATTAGGTGAGAGCATTATGTTATTATGAGAGATGAGAGGACTTAATATCAACCATTGGATCAAAATTAATGGTCTAGATTAGAAGCCCATTAAAAGAGTCACGTGAGGGTATTTCTGGGATATCTCTTTCTTCCTCAATATTACTCTCCCTCCAACTTTTCACTTACCCATACTCTGTTCATATGTCTCCTTTTCTCCTCCCAAACCACGACCTCTTCTATTCACTGTGACCGTTGACCTCTGCACCACCATAGCAGGCCGCCACCAACAACAACGACGCCACCAACCTCTCCCCAACACAGTTGCCACATCGCCCTTGGCTAGCTCCAGTTCATCATCTTTGAGCTCGACGCCTCCACCCCTATCCCTGTCCAAGCCGTCAAACTCAGAGGTGGAGGACGCGTTGCTCTCTGCTTCTCCACTCCGACAACAAGGTTTGCTTCAATACACAATAGATTCCACACTTATAACAGATAATAATAATTATTATAATTATAAAAAAAAGGAGATTCAATTCTTAGTCATATAGTTTCTAAGAAGTTTGATGTCAAATAATTTGATTATTCTCTATTTCAGGGGCATTTAAATTATTTTAATTTTGGAAATTTGTGAAATCACTTTTGGGAGGAAGTGTTTGGAATTGTGCTTTAAAGCACTGAATGTGTTAAAGTCATGCTTTCACGAAGTGATTTCATGCTTTTACTTTCAAACCATTTTGGAAAAATTTGGACAAAATTGATAAGGTTACTGCTACACTAAAAAATATAGGGTAGCTAAGGAAATTGTGTGGTGTGAAGTAATTGGAGACATAACACTTGAGGTTATTGAGAGTGCTCTTCTTATATTTGATATGGTGCTTAGCTTATCTGATCAATATGTAATTTGATTGCTTGTAGTGATTCATGGATCTCTTTTGTACTGTGCTTGGTAGAAGTGGAAACAGGAGAAATAGAATAGAATGAGAAGAGTGCAGATGAGTGATGTATGTAGATGTGTGTCTTGTCTGATATCTTATCAATTTTCACTTCTTCTTCTTCATTCCATCCATTTTTCACCCTTACCAAGCACACTTTAATATTTAAAAATATAAATTTATTGGTTTAGTTTGGTCCTTGTATACTATTAGTTGATTTTGACTTTTGATGGATTATAGTGATTCATTTTAGATCTCAATATGTTGGATATCTTTTTACCTTATTTTATGTTTGGAAATTTGATATAGGCAGTAAGAAAGAAATTTGCTTTTTGTTTGCCTTAAAATATGCTAATAGAGTACACTTCAATTTCAGATGCTCATTTTCTACTGTTTAGTACTAGAATTTATAGAACTTTTAGATATGTGGTAGTTTTTCAAATTTCTCCATTTTCCATATATTGACCTATTGGAATATCTTGTTTCTGGTTCTGCATTGTCAGGAAGGAAGATATGGGAAAATGGACTTGGAATCTGATTGTGAGGAGCAATGTTTTTCTTCCGCAATCATCCAAAGCAACTATTATGGAACATCATCAGCTGAAGTGTAAAATATAGGAATGTACAATAAAGCGAAAAAGGATACTAGGAACTGTTATCTGGTTATTAACTTGATGACTTCCACATTGCTAATTCTTTTTTCTTTCTTGGCAGACAAGTTCACATTTTTGAGGATTCTGTTACCAAGTCGTTAGAGCCTGAGGAGTCCAGGCAAGATGATAAGGATTTAAGATCTCAATCTTGTAACAGTCAAGACCCTATGGATGAATCTCAGTAGCATGGCTCTTTTAGCATCTTTCTTTTTTTTATATAGATGATATAAGAAACCTCTATTTTTTTTCATAAACATATATTTCTGCTTGAAAAGGAAAGTTGAAAGGCAGTGAGAAAAGGTGCAAATTTATCTTTTAAGGCTATATAGTGAATTAATGATTAATAAAATCCAAGTTGTCTGTTCCCTATTTCTGCATTGTTTTCATAATTTATAATCTTTATAGTAGCCAATGTCTTTCAATAGGTTATCGGTCTTAAAGCGCATCGTTATGACAAGAGAGTTTTGATAAATGATGCATTTTGGTGTCTTAGAGTTGGAAGTGGAAGGTGTTTCCATTACATATGAATTGCTTTTAACCATCAAATTAATAATCTATTACTTACAGATTGAACAGGACATCTATTGCTTATAATCTGTCAAGATATTTGTGCATAAAAATCAAATCAAATAACCATTAACGTAAATAACCAAATTGTGGAGTTTAGATTTATTATTCGATGTGGCGCATGATCTACCAAATTGTTTTAAGAGTTTGTACGAAAAAGGGGTGCTGATTTGTCTAGCTGTAATTGGTTGTGTTACGTGGATGTATGCTTTCACAATCACAAATAGAGAAATTTGTATTCTTGGAGTAATAAGAGAAATATATTTTATCCTATGTATAATATATTTGTTTTTTGAGTTGACCACAAAATGCTTAAGAAACAACAGCCACGAGACAAATTAATCAATAAAAATAAACCAAAATAAAATGTTGATCAAGACCAATACTAAGAGTAAAAAATATATATTGAGAGTAGAAACAACATGGTACAATGCAAATCCACATTTTCCTGTATGCGAACCTATTTCAAACTTGTTCTAACAAACCAAAATAAAATGTTGATCAAGGCCAATACTAAGAGTAATAAAATGTCATTCAATTTCCACAAGCAATGCAAACTGTCTCCAACACCAAAGTCACAATTCCCAAATTAAGTAATTTTTTCAAAAAACTATCAAGAGCTACTTCAATGATATAAAATTGCTCCAAACCTATAATAAATCAAGATATAAGAAATAATTGATTATGTTAATCTTTAAAATAAAGATAAAAGATGGAAATCATAATTATTAACTATGCACATGAGGAAGAGATTTCTTACCAAAATTAGAAAGATAATTTGTTGGGACAATTGTGGTTGTCATGATTTGCATATTGGCCACATGCTTTACAAAATCTAGTTCATTTTTGTTGTTGTTCAACAGCCTTCTCTTTTCCTCCTTTAATTCGTTTACCGCTTGTTGGGAAATTACGTAAAATTTTCTTATCATCAGATTTGTAGAAAGCGAAATAAATGCGGAATAATAACACACACAAAATTGATAACGGAGTTCGGCCAATTGTGCCTACGTCTCCGAGCTGCTACAGATATTTTACTGAAAAAGAAATATAAAAAGATGTTTACAAAACACTCAAAATCTCTCACAAAACCCACAACCCAATTACACCCAAAGAAATATTTCTCTCTAAATATTTCTCACAAAATTCCCTCACTGGAATTTTTCTTCTCTTCCTCTCTCGGATGAAACTCACTACTTGTTGGAATGCATTTTCTCTTCTGCAGATGCTTCTATTTATAGAAGCTGAAACC